>ML682060.1:12634174-12839269 GCA_007922195.1 Podocnemis expansa | reverse complement strand
TTATTATTATTATTATTATTATTATTATTATTATTATTATTATTATTTTAGATTTCCTTACAGAAAGGGGCTCCTATCCATACTCTTTGCCTTTGACATTACTTAAAATATATTTACCTTCATAGAATACTCTCCAGAGATAGTTTGATTTATGTCTGTGGTATGTTATGAAAATACATGTTATTTTACTTATTGGTAAAGGTCAAGTTGTTTATTCCACTTTCAAATATAGAAAATCAAAGACATTTCAAGAGAAACTGAATTGTTGTTTGCTTGTGTCATGTTTCAAAAATGAACCCTAAATTGTTAGGGTGGGGGGGTACTCTGTTTATACCATTAGGTGAATAAATATAGTTAAGTAGAAGGCAGTGAGTATGTATTCGGAAACAAGATGAGATTCACAAGCAGTAAAATCTGCCATTTCAAAGAATTGTCTGCTTGGAATTCCATGATCTTGAAGACTTCAAAACAATTTGACAAGTGATGATTTTGCTATAGCAAAAAGAAGTTACAGGATGAAAGTCACCATTCCCCAGAGTAAAGCTGAGTTCATTTGTTACTTTAGGATTTGATCTAAAGCAGAGTGGTAGCTTTTTGAAGGGAATCCCTACCACCTTTTGCTATTAAAGCCCTCAATAATTTGAATGAAAGGTTCTGGCCATTTAGCTCTGTGAGTTGGATCTAACACAGCAAATATAAATATAGTGGTGAGAAACAATTCTAACAGTCAGCAACAGAGATGAAATTTGTCAGTGTATCAGAAGAAAAGAACCAAAGGGGTAGCCATGTTAGTCTAGTTCAGTAAAACAAATAAGGATTTCTGTGACACTTAGGGTGTGTTCACACAGCAGTCTTATTTCGAAACAACAGAGGTTGTTTCAAAATAAGAAAGGCCATGTTCACACGATGCACCATTGCTTGAAACAATGGGTTCCGTTGTTTCAAAACAATGGCATTGTTTCAAAACAACTTAAACCCCATGTGGGGAACAAATAATGTTGTTTTGAAACGATTGTTTTGAAACAATGCCGTCTGAACATGTTGTTTCGAAACAACGGTGACTTGTTTTGAAATAACTGTTGTCAGAACTTGCTATGTCAATTCCTGCTTTTTTCCTTAATTTGAATTAACAAACTGTTAATTCGAATTAACTTATTTCAAAATAAGGTGTTATTTCGATACAACTTATATCGAAACAACTTGTATCGAAATAACAGCTTGTGTGTGAACATAGCGTTAAAGACTAACAGATTTATTTGGTGCATGAGCTTTTGTGGGAGGAAATCCCACTTCATCAGATGTAAAAACAAACAAACAAAAACAAACAAAAAGTTTGTTGGGAACTACAGGCAGCTATGGAGCATCATGATGCAAAAAAAAAACCCTAAAACCCCTAGCCTGAAATTAAATCTTGACTACTTCAGGATGCAATATAAAAGGCCTTTTCCTTCACCATGGCTTGCTCACTGTGACGAATTGCTACATAGACAGAGAGGTTGAAGGAAAGAGAAAGAAGGAAAAGCAGGGTGATACCAGAACCTGGGGGGATGGGACACAGAAAAGCAGAGTGACACCAGGGACAGGTGACTTTTTTGCCTGGAAAGAGTCCTCCTTGACATCTTTTGATGGGTGCTCTCACTAATTCAGTTTATTGCTCCTGATGTCACCCACCTGCTGTTGTCCTGACCTTCAGACTGAGAAACGATCATAAGTTACCTGGGCTGGCTAATAGCATACATTCTGGCTGTGTAACAATTGGAGATAGTAATGGTGAAGAAAATTAAAGAGTGGATATGGACTGAAGGAGGAAAGACTCAACTTGAAGAGGCAGAAAACTTGATACATAATGCTTCATAGGCAGAGTTTAGGGGAATGCAATCATTTTGTTGTTGAGAGAATGAGGAAGAAAGTTGTGTAAGTCAAGGGAATTTGACTTTAGATCTTCAATGCAGAAAATGTAAACCCTTCTCTAGGGGTTAAACAAAGTTTATGATGGATTCATTCTTGTTTAAAGAAATAATATCTTCAACATGTTTTCAAGACCTTTTTGTTTCTGAAACTAACCAAGCTATTAAGTAGAGTGAATGAACAGATTAACAATGCAGCCCCTGCCCCTAGACTTTCCTCTCAGTATCTACTCTGGCAAAATAATCTTTGGAGTTTAGAGCACTTCAATAGACTGTAAATTGTTCACCTGTGACATAATGCATGTACACAATATCTTAGGATTCTGTTTAGTTTAACAATGCACTGACCTGTAGAAGTCTTGAAATGAAATAAATAATCAACACCAGTATTAAAACTTTCATGATATCTCACATATTTCCTTATTGATGTGAAGTCTCATCTACATTTAATAGGCAGGTAAAATTCTTTCTACCATCTAGAAGATCGTGGGTGTACCTGTTCCAGTTTGTATCACTTCTAAACTGCTATATGTTTATGGCAAGATGGAAAGCTGTTTTGTGTCACCCAAAACCTGACTTGCTTTTACATGCTGTACTCTTCCTGTCATTTAGAAGCTTCTACATATTTAAGAGCTGATGTTTCACTTATTTTTTTAAAGTGCCTTTACTACTGCCTCCTTTTCTCTTATGCTCCATAGTCTGAGACATTTTTTCTAAACATAGTGCAACACTAATTTTCTTCTCACTGTCTGCATTTTAACGCCATGTCAACTTTGTTAATGTTCCAGATTTTACTTGCATGTTTAAATTTAAATGGCATAGTTGAAGCTTTTGCTTCAGTTCTCCAAAAGGTCAAATAGATTATTGGGCATGTCTACATTGGTAAGACTTTTAGGGATAAAGAGGCTTAGCCCAAAAAAACTTTCCCATGTCCGCAGAGCCATTTTGCTTTTTCGAAAAAAGTGCTCCAGTGTATCGAAAGACCGGAGTGCTTTTTTTAAAAAAGTGACTATTTTTCAAAATAGCCTTTTTGAAAAAAGTGCCCCAGTATTTTGAAACTCCAGAGCACTTTTTTGGGGAAGGTTAAACCTAGTTGTCTTTCAAAAAAAAAAGGGCTTTTTCGAAAAAGCTTTTTTGAAAAAAGCCATCGCCGGATGCAGCAATGACTTTTTTCAAAAAAGCCTGCCCATCTTTTCAACTGGCTCTCTATTTTTTTCAAAAAAGAGAGTCCAGTGTGGACTCTTTTCTTGGGAGTTGGGGGGGGGGCGGAACAAAAAGACCACTGCCTTATTTCGAGATAGAGAACTCCTCTCGAAATAACATTTTTCAAAATAAGGTTCTTTCAAAAAAAAAAAAACTATTTTGAATTTATTTCAAAATAGATTTTTTTGACCCCCCCCTTTTTTTTAAATGTGGGGCAGTGTAGACATAGCCATTGGAACAGAGGCTTGTAGGAAAAACTCATGAGGTGCTTAAAGTTTGAAGACTAATGATAGTGGTTGCATGGAGAAATTAAATTAGTAGCATCAGTATGAAGCTTCACTAAGTTCTTTCTTTCTCTCCTCCAGGCCAACAGGTACCACAGTTTGCAGATCCTTACATTTCACTTCCCAGATACCAGCTATTTTCTTCCACTAACTTTCTCTTTTTACTCCTCTGCATCGCACTGAGAATTACAGAGAAAAGTAGCCCGGAAGAGACAGTGAGACGCTAAAGGTTCATATTTTGTCTTCAGTTTTTGTATTTGACCTTGCCATATGATCAGTTCATGCAGTTCCTTGTTTTATTTGGCTAGCTTCCTTAACTGTTAATTAAGGCTATGGCTACACTTAAGAATGTTAGTTTGAGTTAATTAAATCAAAGTAATAACTGTTAATTCTAACTAAGTTAATTCGAACCATCGTGTCCCCACTAGCAGCCTAAATTGAACTAGCACGTCCATGCACAGCACTGATAGTTTGGCTTAGGAGGGGAGTGCCATGGGAAGTGTGGCAACATGGCCTCTGGGAAGGGACACTCGCCCAGTCAATCCCATAAAATCAGGAAGGGACCTCAACTCTCTGCCTATTCTGGCTGGCAAGAGGCAGAACGCAGAGGTCATGGACCAAACCCAGCTCCTGCATCTTGCCACAGAGGTGCCCAGCATCCATGCAACCCTGTGCAGTGCTCTTGTTGCCTGCAGCACACACTTTCTCAACCCAGACAGCACAGAGGCAGACACCAGAACCACAACCATACTGGCCTGGCTAGCTGCCACACTCACCATGCTGCCTTCTGTGCCCTGTCCATTCTGGTGGGAATGAATCGTCCTCAGTGCCTGTGACAATGAACAGTGGCTGCAAAATTCTGGATGAGCAGGTAGACCTTCCTGGAGCTGGTCTGCAAGCTCACACCAGTCCTGCAGTGCAGGGACACCTGGCTGAGACTCTCCCTCCCTGTGGACAAAAGAGTGGCCATCACCAGCTGGAAGATGGTCAAGCCAGAGTCCTACCAGTCCATTGCTCACCAATTCAGCATTGGGAAGGTCACCATGGGGACTGCCCTTCCAAAGGTCAGGAGGGCCATCAGTCAGGTCCTGCTAGCCCACCTCATCACCCTGGGCAACCTACAGGACACCCTTAATGGCCTAGATGCCCTCAGATTCCCCAACTGCATGGGCATCTTGGACACAATGCACATCCCCATCTGAGCCCCAGAACACTGGGCCACAGAATACTGAAACCTCAAGGGCTGCTACTATATGGTTATGCAAGCTCTTGTTGAACACTGGGGGATATTCACCAACATGTACATCGACTGGCTGGGGAGGGCCCATGATTTCTGTGTCCTCAGAAACTCTGCCCTGTACAGACGCTTGCAGGTGGGCACCTTCTCCCCCCCCCACACATTATGTCACACTCAGGCTATGTCTACACATGCATTGTTATTTCGAAATAAGGATTTCAAAATGAGTTATTTTGAAATAAAATCCTTATTTCAAAATAAGTTAATTCGAATTAACAAAATGTTAATTCGAATTAAGGGAAAGCCTGCAATCCAAACGGCTGTTATTTCGGAAGGGATATTTCAAAATAAATCCGTTTGGACCTGTTCTTTCAAAACAGCTCTTTCGAAACAACAGGTCTACACAGTGTTGTTTCGAAAGAACAGCTTTATTTCGAAATATCCCTTCTGAAATAACAGCCGTTTCAAGGAGGGGGCAGGTTTTACTTTTTTGAAATGACGATTCATATTTTGAAAGGACGAGGTCCGTCCTTTTGAAATAAGAAAACATCATGTAGACCTAATTTCTTTTATTTTGAAATAACGAGTGTTATTTTGAAATAAAAATGCTGTGTAGACGTGCCCTCAGAGACATGTAGTGCCCGTCCTCATCATCAGGGCTGCTGCCTACCCATTGCTCCCATGGCTCATGAAGGCATACATGGGCCACTTGGATGCTAGCAGGGAGCTGTTCAATAGGAGGCTCAACAGATGCAACCAGGTTGTGGGGTGTGCCTTTGAATGGCTCAAAGCCCACTGGAGAGCTCTCCGGATGCGCTTCCACCTCGCTGAGCAAACCTTCCCTGAGGTTGTCAGTGCCTGAGTAGCCCTGCACAATCTGTGCGGCGAGAGGGTCCCACACATCTGGGAGGCAGAAGCTGACTGCCTCACTGTACACTCCAAAACAGCCCAAGGCCATGCCTCAGAGGGAGCAAGCCCAGAGGAGAGCAGCCAGTATCTGAGAGGCACTGAAGGACCTGTTTCTCACTGAGGACCCATGAGAGCTGGGTCTGCCACGAGGCACTCTCATCTCCTCCACACCTGCCCCCAACACACTGCCACCCACCTGCCCCCTCCTCATCCCCTACACAATAAAAAAGAACCAGACAAAAGAGAAATGTATAACAGGCTTTGTTTACAAGGGGAGGGGGATTTGGGGGCAGGGAGGGGGTTTGGGACTTGGGGGAGGATGGGGGCTTGTGGAGCACAAGGGAGTTGCATGGAGAACAGGAGGCTTGAAGAACAGGGCGCTTGGGGGAGTGGGAAGGTCAGGATAGGGGGGCAATGCTGGTACTACCCTGGGCAAGGGCACGCCCTGGCCTTCCCCATGGCCACCCTGGGTCCCAGGGGCGCCAGCAGTGAGGGACACTGGGGTCCCAGGGGCAGGTCCTTTGTCCACAGGAGGGGCAAAGTTGTCAGCCAGCCGGTGCATGCTGGCTGCCAAGTCCCAGAGGGCCACACCGATGGTGATGAGGGCATGGCTCTGCCATTTCAGGCTAGTGGTCCACTGTTTGTCTAACTCAAGGGACCAATGGCGCAGGCATAGGGCAGCTTCCTTGCCAGCAGCCAGCTGTTCCCTCAAGGCCTGCACGCCCTCTTCAGCCCCCTGGCCTGGGTGGATGAGGTCCTGCAGGAGCTCATCCTGGGTGCAGTGATCCTTCCTTCTCTGCTCGGTGCTGGGTTGCAGGTTCCCTGGAGTGTGGTGTCAGGTGGGTGCACAAGCTGTTGGAGGGAAGCAGAGAACAAGCTGCTGTGCCCCGATTGTCCATCTGCTTCCCAATCCATGTCCTATACGACAGCGCCCAAGGTATGCATGACCATGCCATGCTGCCTGGGTCAGATGCGGTGCCCACAGTGGTTAGCAGCACTCAACCCTGCCCTCCACCCAGGGCATCTCCTGAGGCCATGTGCCAGCAGTGTTCCCTGAATGCTGTGTGCCCTCAATGCTGACGCTTCTGGTTCACACCCACCCCCGCTGATAGGTCTCCACCCCACTTGGGTTTGGGTCCCTCCCACAACATGGTCCCCAGCCTCTCTGCCCTGTGGGGGGCCTCTGCCTCTCCCTCACCCTCAGGATCCAGACTGACCCTGGGCCATGTCCCCCTGCACTGCCTGTGCCACAGGCAATCCCAGCCCTGTGCACATGGAGGAAGGGAAGGAGCACTCACCAATGGGTGCTGCCATGGTCCAGCACAAGTCCCCTCTCCTGGATCTTCCTTCATGAGAGAGGGCCTCCTCTCCCTCCTGCTCCTCCTCCTCCTCCTCTGGAGTGGCTGGTCTCTCCTCAGAAACAGGGAAGAACTCCAGGCTGGTGGCTGGGGTGGGTGGTGGTGCTCTGACTGGTGGCTGGCATCACCCATGTTCAGGAGCACATCTTCCTCCACGGAGTCACCTGGGGGTTGGCCATGGAGTGGGGCTCTGTGGAGTCAACACTTCTGGCTGGGAGGCTGGTGGGTTCCCCGCACAGGAAAACATGGAGCTCTGCATAGTAGGGGCAGCTGGTGGCACGTGCTGCCCCTCCCCAGTGCCACCTTGCTTCCCAGATCCAGGTGTAGGGCCTTGATTTTTATGGGCACCTGCTCTGTGTTTCACCTGTGCACCTTTGCAGCCAGAGCCTTGGCTATGTCTGCATGTATGTCCTGGTTGCAGTGGCTGGCCTGCAACTGGGAGAAGATCTTCTCACTGCCCTAGATGGAGAGGAGGCTGAGGACCTCCTCCTAGCTCCAAACAGGAGCCCTCCTGTGCTGCTGGCTACCAGTGGTGGCCTGTGCCATGGCTGCCCAGGCTGCACAAGAGCGGGCTGCTTGGGCAGGGTGTGCTTGTGAGGATGGGGAGGGGTGCTGTCCAGGGCAGGCACTTCCTTCCTGGTGCCATGCACCCTGGGAGGAAGAAGGTTGACCCATGTTTAATTCAAACTAACAATTAGTTCAAATGACCATGGCTAATAAGTTTGATCTAACTGTTACTTCAAAGTAAAGAAAGGTTTTACAACTTCGAAGTAAGCATTCATTACTTTGAATTAAGGATATCCTTAGTTTGAAGTGATGAAAGCCAGTGTGGCCATGGACTAATTTAGTTTGAATTAATCCTCATTAATTTGAACTAAATTGCAAGTGTAGACATAGCCTACAGGTTTTAGACACTAGAGCTAATCAATGTAATGCAGCCAAATATTTTTTGTTACTCTCAAGCTTTGTCTCTATGAATTGTTCCTCTGGAACATCAATTCTGCATGTGCCACTTTACCCTCAAAAGCTCCTCCAGACCATGGGTTCTTTCCAAGGCCATGCAAAAAAGCTTCAATTCTGAGACTGGTTTTAGTGAAAGAAGTGAAAGGGTGGCAGCCCCTCGACCACCTGACTCACAACACATTCCTGTAGAGGACATAATGTCCTCTTCCTGAAACCAAATACAGATGCAGCTTCACGGAGAACCATGCACGGCAGGTTGCTGCACTGCTAACCTGCAGTGAGAAAAGCTCTTGCTCCATACACCTTAAAGTTCATCTTGCCTACAACTGGTCAAAACCATGCAGCAAGGAAACCAATTGTTGATACTGAAGCTAGTGATCAGTGTGAATACCAGTGAGACATGGTACGCTTGATTTGCAGATCAGTAAGGTTTAATGTGCAAGCGTTCTATAAATATACTAGTTACATGCAAAGCCTAAAATTAACTACAATATATCATACACACTAACCCTGGAGAGCTAAGTAATCATGTAGAAGTCTATATACAGGATGGCTTTCTTCAGAGCCCTGCCAGGGAGTCAGTGGCCTTTGGTCCAACTGGCAGCACCTCCTGTAGGAATCAGGTGTTGATGGCGCACACACCTTTATGTAGCTAACTTTTTATATCCTTCCACAAGCAGCCTTCACCTAAGTACCTCTCTACTCATTATTACATATGCTAATTACCTAAACTGGTTTCTTACCCTTATCTACATTCCACTCTTACCATAATAATTGGAGTCATCAAAACATCTGGCTATAGGCGGGGTGGTATAAAAATATACCCTTTGGTAATGAAAAGAATGCATTTCCAGATGTGTAAGGATAACTTATTATTCCCATTGCAGTTATCTATGTGTGGCTGCAAGCATATATGTTGGGCATTTTTTCTTGTTATGTGCCGTGATGTGCGGAAAATGAGACATCCACAAGGTTACTTACAAGTGTCAACCAGAAGATGTAAACTACAGGGATCAAAACAGCCAGGCAAGCACTCAAAGCTAGGCCAATCAGGCCACACCAATTGCACTGGGCCTCCAACATCAGCAACTGCCTGGCCTAGCACTCACTGTTAGATGGTTAAATATTTAACGTTTAAGTAGTAGAAATAATGTTAGTTTGTTACAGTAAGTATTAAGCAACATATTATTATTATTATTATTATTATTATTATTATTATTATTATTATTGATTGCAGATGTTTGGTATTAAATGGTATAATGTTATGATAAGTAATTGTAGCCTGGCATAATATATCTATATGTATAAGGTAAATAGTATTAAGGAAAGAAGCAGAATTAGATGGCTGGATAACCAGTGATCTGTAAATAGTGCTGGCCAATCCATGACTAAACTGTTTAAACTCTGAAAGATGTATCAGTTTTAAAACTGTTTTCTCTCTTCCCCAACCCCGTGTGTGTGTATATAAATGTGTATGTGTGTATGCATACACACAAACAAATTAGTGCTATTAGTACATATATATATAATTGTTTAGTTCTTTAAATGTATAAGTATTATTATGATTGTTGTTGTTGTTGTTATTATTATTATGCTCTCTATTTCTATCTTATCCTTTCTATGTAACCTATCACTTCTAAATAAACTTGGTGTCTGTTTTCCAGGTATCACAGCTTGTGTATGCTACCTTGTTCAGAAAGCTGTATTCATATCCTTTCATGGCAAGGCAGGGTGGCCCCCTGGAGATTCCTTTAGAGCAGACCGCCACACAAGCAGTTTTCAAGATAATCTCATACTCTAAAAATCTCTCGATAACAAATTGGTGTCCCTGGGTGGGCTCATAAAAGGTATAGAAGTTATTCTCACCAGTAGACAAATTGTTATATAGGTAACAAATTGGTGTCCCTGAAAGAGTGAACTTACCAAGGTTCAAAAGTAATAGCCTAGTAAGCTTTGAAAGTGGTAAAAATATAACATCCCTGGATTGGGAGCAGCAGGAGTGATCAAATTATTATATAGTAGCAATCTGCTGTCCCTGAGCTAATACAGAAGAATTATTAGAGGCGTGGCCTCAACAAGCCCTTGGATGGGGTGAGCTAATTTATGAAGAAAGTAGCAATTTTGTGTTCCATGTCTAGTGCCTTTGATGGTTAAGATAGTGTATAAGGTAACAACATCCAAACCGGATGTGTTTATATTGCTGGTTCCCAGCCTCTGGCCTGGGGGCAAAAAGTCCTCAAGGACTTCCAAAGTGGCCCATGGCTCCCTTCTGCTGGCTGCAGGAGGGAGTCACTGCCTAAGGATATAGGCAGAGAGAGTTGTGTGAGGCTAAAAGCCTGGTACAGCTCCTTGCTACAGCAAAGGGGTTGATAGACCAACGCTCACTTTCTTCCTGGCTGAAGCAGGTAGCATAACAAAGTGCTCTGCTTAGGTCCATAGGTATTGGGCTCCTGCTGGAGCCCGAGGGAGGAAAGCACTGATCTGTTCCCCTGGCTGACAAAAGGAGTCACTGCCTAAAGACCCAAGTACACTGGACTATAAGTGGTTTCTCCCTGATACCAGTGAGATGCGAGGTCAGCAAGGAGGCAGCCTCCTTGTTGACATCCTTCCACCTGACTGTGGTGTGGGGTTAGCCTGATGGTAGAGATTCGTAGTACCTGAGGGTTGTAAAATTATCTGTGGCCCTTGAGACAAAAAGGTTGGGTGCCACTGGTTTATACCAGTTTTACAGTAAAAGATAGTCAGAAGGCATGGTGTTCCAAATTTGTAGCACTTGTAAAGGCAAGATAAGAGGGTATAACACTGGATGAAAGGATGTAAAATATAAGGTTGTGAGACTTCAATACATCTTTCCACCTTTTCTATGTGCCAGTGCAAAAATTTCTAATCTTAATAAGGGAATTTATGATATTGGACTAACAATTTAAGGGTAAATATTGACACAATTTGGCTAATTTGTTTCTAAATTATCCTAGGGAAAATCCAAATATCAAGATTCAACTTAGGAGTGGGGAAATGTATTACATAACTAGGTATAAAAAGTCTTAATATTTTGCACTGAGGACTGGGCAATATGTTACATAACCAGTGTGACAGGAGATCAGAAAGTATCAGCAGGACGCTAGGTTTGGCTTCCCACCCTTGTAACTCTAAAGTAACTGGATTGAGGAAGGGATTAGTACAATACAATAACTAATCCTATAGTCATAGATTGCACTGTTCAGAAGTAAAACTTAAGAACTGAGCTTTGGTCAGATTAATACAATGGGTAATGCTATGATTACAGAAGTTCAATGACCAAGGGATAGGAAAAAGTTTTGAAAGGCCAGCTTTAGTTAAAATGTAAACATTTACAGGAACGTGTCTATGCTTTGAACATAAGGGCATCAAAATAGGTTATTAGCAGGGTATGGCAGCAGTGAATAGGTCCCAGGAGGCAAGCTAAATAACTGGGCACCAACAGCAGAAATATTTTTGGAGAAAGTTTAGAAGACAAATCAGAATTGGAGTTAAAGGATTTGGCTACAGCGAGAAAGGAGACCTTTGTTTGGGCACTGAGGGCTTGGAGGCCCTGAAAGGCAGACTAAGTAGTTGGGCAATGAAGATGAGGAGCCTTCAGAAGGCAGATTAGAAAGTAGAAAATAGTGTTATTTCTTTATCTGGAAAGCTACGTGTGGATGCATCTGAACTTTCAAACTAAGGGAATCATAGTATTATAAAGGATTGGTCTAGAATTATAAAGAATTAGGCTAGATATATGAATAATTAAGTTAAAAATTAAAAACAATTAAGGAAATTAACAGTGGTTGAATAAAAATTGAGTATTGGGCTGTCATTTAGAAAGAAGTTGATAATGCGAAGTGCATAACCTTTAATTGTAAGTTAAGAAATTAGACTGCTCATTGAAGTAAGTGTACCATAGTAGAACTTCAGAATCTGGAAGCACATGGTACTGTAGTTAAGGACTCTGTGAGTCTAGCTAGTACGTAGGAGGGGTGCTCCAACCTAATCCATCAAAACAGAATAGAAATTGATGGAAAAAAGGAAACTGAGGCATGACAATGCTTCAGAAATAATGCTAGGAGATAGTTTGAGAGATTTTGTTCAAAAGAAAGGATGGGAGCCATGGAAGGAGAATGCCTTCACTGGATCTAGAACCTATTAGCAGTTGTGTGTACAGTAGGTTCAGGCAGAGAAGAGAAGACTATTTTAGGGAACTCTCATTAAAAGAAAGAAAAAGTGAACTGTTTTTACAGGGATTATATATAGCAGCAAATGTTTTATATGTAGCAGTAGGAAAATCGTTAATAGAAACACAGAAACTAAAGGAAGAAAAGGGTAAAATTAATAAAGAGCTAAATAATGTAAAAGCAGAAGCAGATGCATAAAGAGCATCAATGCTTTTTATAGTTAATTACATCACAAAACAAGTTAAAGGAGAAAAGAAAGGAATAAGAGAAATTGCTTCAGGAAGTTAAGGAATAGAAGCAGAAAGCAATATATGGGCAAGCTGCTGTCAGGGCAATGCTTTCAGGTGCAGGAGAAAATGGAAATATGAATCACAATGCCTGTGTAAAGAAGATAAATACCCTGAAAAAGGAATTAAAAGTTAGCAAAGGGATAATAGCAGCAGCAATCAGTGGAATAATGGGAAGATAGAATTAGATGAGGAAGATTAATCTTTCAAATATCTACTGGTATTTCTACACTGGAGCGTTAGGTCAATTTAAGAAAGATTAAGTTGACCTATAGACTCCTGCAGTCACACTGGGCATTTATTAAGTCAACTTAAGTGCTTCCTTAAGTCTACTTAACACCACTTCTTAAGGTCGACTTAACACTTAAGTAGAGCATATTAAGTCAACTTAAGGCAATGTAGATGGGGAAACCCTTAAGTCAATTTAACTGGCCTCCAGGGCCCCTCCCAGAGTTTCTGGTCACCAGGGACAGCTACCCACAATGTACTGCTCCTGTGTCAACCTAACATCTACCAGTGTGGATGCAGGCCATCAACAGTAGTTTTCAGTGTGGACTCTTTAAGCCAACTTAAGGTCAACAGAGCCTCTAGCATAGACATACCCTACCAGAAGAGGCTCTTCCTGAACTTATGATCCATTAAGAGAAGAACTTGAGGGACTTCAGAGACCACTTCTAATTTCCCCAGTAACCAGCGATGTCTCTACCCTGAAAAAAAATTTGGGGGCCCAAGCCCAGGCCTTGCCCCCGCTGCACTGGCCTTGTCCCACTCTGGTCCCTGGCTGGGCTTGGGGCTGAATTCTGTAGCTGCTGGTGGCCCAGTCCCAGGTCACCAGCCAAACTTGGGGCACTAATTCTGGGACTTGGGGCTTGTGCCTGACACAAGCAATGACCATTCCAGTAATAACTAAACACTTAACAAGACTATTGCAGCTGGTAATCAATGTTCCCTCTAAGCTGCGCTGGTGCACTGCAGCGCAGCCCGCCACAGCCGCCAGCGCAGCGAAGGCTGCCAGCAGCGCACTGCCGGCAGCTGGAGTCCCTACACAGAACTCCTCTGGGGCTGGGAGTTTTGAAAACTCCCGCCCAGAGAAGCTCCAACGGAGCATGCCCAGAAAATCTGGGCATGCTCTGTAGAGCTCCTCTGGCCCGGGAGTTATGGCTGGGCCCTCTGGCTCCAGTCCAGCCCCAAGGTAAGTTGGGGGGGGCAAGCGGGAGTGGGGAGGCGAGCAGGAGGCTGTAAGGAGGGGGGGCTAGCAGGAGGAGCGGGGGCGTGAGCAGGAGTGGGGGGGCTCTGTCAGGAGGGGGGCGAGTGGGAGGGGGGCTGTCAGGAGCAGTGGGGGGGCGAGCAGGAGCGGGGGGGCTGTCAGGAGGGGGGCTGTCAGGAGCAGCAGGGGGGGCCGAGCGGGAGCAGCGGGGGGGCTGTCAGGAGCAGGGGGAGGGGCTGCGCAGCGAGCCCCGTGGGGGGGGGGGAGCGCAGTGAGCAACCGGAGTTGCTCAGCTGCCCTCTCCCCTTAGAGGGAACATTGCTGGTAATGTAGGAATATGAGAGGAGCACAAGGAAGAAAGATCTTATGCCCATGAACAAATAAGAGCTTTAAGATAATCTGTAGGCTATTTAAATAGGATCACAGTACTTGAGTGGTTAGCTAAAACAGCAGGTTTAGTAAGAGGAGATATTTCAACTTTAGTAAAGGCATGCTTGAGGGCAGTGGATTTTGCAGGGCTTTCATGAAATCCAGGGAGGAGGACAAAGAAATCGGAAGGTACAGGTAGAAATATTAAAATTTTTCTACTTGGGGAAGATCCAGTTGTTTGATTCCATAGGGAAAAACAACAGCTAGGAGAGATACCAGAGCCTTATAGAGCTATGAAGAAACTGGTCGATAAGTATTGTGGACTGACCAACATAAATAGAACAAAATATGAAGTAGTGCAATTTAAAAGAACCCTGTTGCTTGGAGTCACCTTGGCTGTAAGAACAGCAACAATTTCAGATGATAATGCATTTACTCTTCTGCCCAAGGAGAAAGTTTGATAAAGTATCAACAATGACTTTCTGAGATAATAGTCCACCAGGAAAATAGGATCAACAAGGTGAACAACTTAGACAGGAGGAACAAAACAAAGGAAAGGACAGAAGAAATTATAATCCCTGGCAAAATGGCCCACAGAAAACACCAGACCTAGAACAAAATTGGATATGGGGATGATTGATAAGGTATGAGCCTTAGGATCAGATAGTCAAACTGAATAAGGAAAAACTATTTCAAAGGCTAGTTCAGCATGACAGACATCTCCCCACCCAAAAGATCTGGCACAGAGAGCCTGAGTAGCCCCTACCTTCTGACTGTCAGCCAAAGAACATGCTAACTTAATTGCACATTTAGAACAAGTTGACTAAGGGAAATTTACAGGATATGTAGCATTTAATAAGTGAGTATACATCCAGAATATGTTAGTAGATATAGATGCAACTTTTTCTTTAATTAGTAATAAGAAAAGAAACCTATATGGGTCTGCTAAGATTTGCAGGGATTTAATGAGGCAGAAAGTAAAGTATCATTTAACCCTTCAATAATTTTCCAGTAGAGAAAGAAATATGGAATGGGGCAATTTGGCCTAATAGATCTGAATGACAATGGTATATTAAGAATAGACATATAAGGAAACCTCAAACTAATAATAGATTTAGTAAATAGCATGTTATGGAGAATGCCTTTGTATGCTATTGGTACTTATAAACAACCAGTTAGCACTGAGGCAGATTATTTGCTCTTAAGCTTCTGAACAAATAGAATAATCTGCCTGGTCAAAAGAAGAACTAGAAATAACAGAAAGACCTATAGCAGTGTGGACAATTAATAAGATAGATGTGGGGAAACTGATGCAGAATTTCTAGCCATTGAAACAGATCCCCACTTCAGAAGCAGTATAAGTATCCTGGGCTATGTTCACACAGGGTATGCTTGTTTTGAAACAAGACGTTTCGAAACAAGCTGTTTCGAAATAACATATTATTTCGAAACACCTTATTTCGAGGACAAAAAACTGTGTCCTCGAAATAAGGCAGCAAAATAGCATGTCCACAGTGTGGACATGCTATTCTGCCTGGGGAGAGGATTGCAGGCACCGGTGGGGTAAAGCGCGGCTGGGCGCTTTACCCCGCAGTGCCTGCAGGGGCTGCAGGCGCCCTCCAGGAGAGGGGCAGAGGGGCACCTCACCCCGCGGGCTTTAAAGCTCCCGCTGCCCCCAAACCTGGGGGCGCGGCCCCGGCGCACGGCTGGAGACCGCTGCTGCCGGGGCTGGGGTGATTGCCAGCCCGGAATCCCTGGCGGGATGCTCCTGTAATGATAGGTTTAGTTCATGAGAATGCACATTTAGGAATAGATAAAACTTTTGATATGTTTCAGATGGCAGGATGGTGGCTAAGTACAAGAGCAGATATAGAGCAGTACATAAACAGCTGTTTACCTTGTGCAGTTAATAACGCAGATACCTGGAAGAGTAAAGAGACTGTTAGGTCACCAAAGAATTGAAGGTCCTTGGTCCAGATTGCAAACTGATTATATACAACTAACTTTTAGTTGTAAGTAGCCATGCTTTTCTAGTTCAAACTAACTTTTTAAAAGAACAAAAGTTAGTTCAAACTAAAAAAAAATGTGGTTAGTTTGAACTAACCACTAGTTTGAACTTATTTAGTTTGAAGTAGCATGACTACATTGTGCTGGTTTGAACTAAATTTTGAAATAAATTCAAATGAAGCAGTTAGTTCAGACTAACCAGCCAAACTAACTAGTTTGAACTAAGCAAAGCCTACTGGAGCAAATTAGTTTGAATTAAGGCTCCTTAATTTGAACTAATTTGATAGTGTAGACATAGCCTTGAAAACTAACAAATTTCTTCAAGCATAAGCTTTCATGGGTCCCAACCCACTTTGTCAATTAGATTTAAAGAAGTCGGTTGGAGCCCATGAGATCTTATGCCTGAAGAAATTTGTTAGTCTTTAAGGAGCCACAGGGCTCCCATTGTTTTTGCTATATACAGACTATCAAGGCTACCATTATATACGACTACTTGCACAGGCTGCAAAAGAGAACAAATATTGTTTGGTAATAATAGATCCTTTCACTAAGTGAATAGAAGCAATACTTATCAGGAATAATGCGGCTTTAGCTACTGGTAGGGTGTTAATAGATTGTGTAATACCAAGATGGCATATCCCTAAGGAAATACATTCATGTCAGGGGCCACCTTTTACAGGGGAAATAATGAAAAGTTTATATCAAGCTTTAAGAATCAAGCGAAGGTTGCTCATAGCTGGACATCTGGACAGTTTGGGTCAAGTAGAAAGAACAAATCACATACTAAAGACAGCATTGAGAAAAGTAGTAACCCAACAGGGTAGAGCTTGCGATTAAAAAATTACTGCTCATATTAACGGCTGTGAGAAGAACAATAGCATCTCATGGAGTAACTCCATTTAAGGCTATCACTGGGTGAAACATGAGATTGCCTGAACAATGGCAGGTGATTGGAGCTACTTTAGATGAGTTGCACCCTTAAATATTGACAGGTCAATGAATACAACAATTGTTCAAATCCATTGCTGAAATACACAGAGTGGCAAATGCATTGAAAGCAAATGTCCAGCAGATGAATCAGAAATTAGGCCAAAGTTTGCATCTACAAAAGGGAGTAGGTAGGAGATATGGTTATGCACACAGGTATATTAGTCTAAAAGGCTGTGTTCACACAGCCCTCTTATTTCGAAACAACAGAGGTTGTTTTGAAATAAGATTTAGGCTGTTCACATGACGCACAGTTGTTTCGAAACAACGGGTCCCATTGTTTCGAAACAATGGCGTTGTTTCGAAATAAGTTAAACCCTATGCAGGGATGAAACAACGTTGTTTCGAAACAATTGTTTCGAAACAATGCCGTGCAAACATGTTGTTTCAAAACAACAGTGACTTGTTTCAAAATAACTGTTGCCTGAACCTGCTATTTCGCTTTGAGCTTTTTTCCTTAATTCGAATTAACAAACTGTTAGTTCGAATTAAGTTATTTCGAAATAAGGTGTTATTTCGATACAAGTTGTTTCGAAACAACCATATCGAAATAACCCCCTGTGTGTGAACACAGACAAAGGGATGGGGCCAGTAACAATAACTGATAAAACTAGTCCTACACTATATCAATTTGATGTCAGAAGAAGAAAGAAAATGCTGTTAAAATGAACAAGAAGTCCTCTGGAACTTTTAAAAATGCCACAGTGCTTCTTATTTGCTTTTGCTGAACTAGACTAACACAGATACCCCTCTGGAAGGTGTTAAAATGGTTCCATTACTCACAGTTGAAGAAATGGAAGGGGAATTTAATGGAATAAATGAATTATGAGTATGATAATGATGTTTCTTTTATATAGTTGTTATTATTAAATAGTAGAAATGTGCCAGAAATGTTTTCTTCATCTGTTTCCCTGGATCTCATACAGACACTGAGACTATGTGGTATAAAAACTGAAATATTGTAAAGAATGCCATTGGAGGTTACTATAGGGATGGGAATATTAGAAGGAGGACTAATGGAACCTCATAGAGAGTTAATATTATTAAGAATTTACAATGATCAGTAGATTCTGAAGAAAACATTTTATGGAGAAGTATATCAGATAAAATTTAGGATAGTAATGAGTGAAATAATTAGAATAAGATAACTAGATAATTGAGAATAAAGTAGAGAATAGTGAAGATTAGATAAAATGGCTTAGATTTTTAAAAAAATATATATTTAAAGTAAATATAGGATCAGATAAGATAGAATGTATTAAGATAAAATAAAATTGACAAGAAGTTCCCTTTAAAAATATATGGATAGGGAAAGAAAAAGGAAATGGCTGAGGAATGAATAGAAACCATGGAGGAAGACAGTGAAGATAGTGCATGTGATTCAAATTCAAACAGTAGCAGCAAAGAAGATGAGGGTTTGATTTGCCAGTTGCAGGTAAATAACCATTAGAGCTTGATTGTACCAGGAATGATTAATATAGCAGATATTAGTATCAGAGTACTATTTTAGACACAGGATCTGAAATTTCTATCTAAAATACAGCAGCTGATGGAATAAACATGTTGATCTTAGCCACAGGCGAACTTTATATGACCAAAACAGAATTGAGAGAATAGTGTGCTGTTCATATTAGTCTCCCTATTAATATAAAAATTGGGAAATCTATCATATCCCACAGAATTGGCATACTAAACCTGTGTATGGAAGGTATGACATCATCAGAATGGATGTTATTAATGAACTAAATTATGTAATTGAGATATATGAGAGAGTGCTATGGGAATAGCTAAATAAGAAATGATAAGAAATAATATAAGGTTAGACCTGGGAAAAGGTTAAAAGTCATAGATAAATAGTTAAAATAAGTAAAATAATTAAATGTTTGTAATATAGTATGAAAGATAGAACAGTTGATGTAAATAAATAATTATATATTGATTATATGAAATTATTTTTAATTAAATGGTTATTATAAAGAATATGGTTGTTTTTGAGCAGAGTTTCTGTGTTTTTACATATTTCAGACTCAATTGATGGAAGATGCAGTTATCTTCATTTTGACTTTATTGTGTCTTTGAGCCTATGGAATTCTGCTGTGGTGGTATTAGTTCAGACAAGACAGTTTCAACAATTCAGTGGCTTAAGTCCTATGTTGATCACAATGTTCCAGGTAATAGCATGGAGGAATGTGTTTTCTCAGTTCCCAAACTGAGGAGCACATTAGTCAAAATCGTTATGGAACCTGTTCAAATTATAGAATTTATGGCACAAAATTATATGGGAAGAACACTAATTACAGATGATGCTCACTGTGATGGGGTAGACCCACCCAGCACTCAAACAGGCCTATATGCCTTTAAGGCCCCTTAGGACCTGCTGGGCATGCTCCAACAGCTGCCCAGGTATAAAAGGCAGGAGTTGCCTTCAGTCAGGGGCTGACCAGCAGAGAGAGCAGATGTCTGCTTGGGGGCTCCTGTCTAGACGCCAGCTCAGTCCTTACCCTACCAGAGCACCCTCGGGAGAAGCCCCAGGCGCCGATGACAGGGGATGACGCTGAGGGAGACTTAGCCTACCGCGAGGATCTGGAGGCCCAGGCTGAGGAAGTGGTGCACCCAGTTGGACACCTAGGGTAAAAAGGGGAAACGCTTCACACCTACAGCCCCAGGTAGGAAGTAGCCCAGGGCAGTGCTGGGGGGGTAAGCCGTGGTATGGTCGGGGCCTCATTCGGTGCGTTGCAGTATGGATCCCCACCGACTGGGCCAACACCCACGGTACTCCTAGGGCCCTGGGCTGGGGTTCAGTGGAGAGGGAGGGCCTGAACCCCCCTACCTGGGCACATTCCCCCCCCCTTTGGGGACATCCCGTGAGTGGGACTATTGACTCTGGCTGCTAGGCCATACTGCCCTGCGTTGAAGGGCCAGTGAGACTATTGACTCTGGCTGCTAGGCCATACTGCCCTGTGTTGAAGGGCCAGTGGGACTATTGACTCTGGCTGCTAGGCCATACTGCCCTGCCTTGAAGGGCCAGTGGGACTATTGACTCTGGCTGCTAGGCCATACTGCCCTGCCTTGAAGGGCCAGTGGGACTATTGCTTTTTGCAACTAGGCCACCTCGTCCAGAACCGAGGGACTGTGCCTGTGGCGCAAAACAGGGGGCTTCCTAGCGATTGCGCCCGTGGAGGTAGCTTACTCCGTGACACTCACAAATATAATATTTTATTTGATAGTCAAAGAAAAGGAGTATGAATGTGGCAAAGATCTGATGAGAAAATGCCACAACCTTTGAATTGTAGGTTGAAACATGACAGGGGTATAATTGGCAAAGTAGTAAGAACAGAATCGTAGCAATGGGCCTTATGAGAAGGCTTTAATACTTGCATGCACATCTACCATGGTGGTAAGCAAGAAACCTATGATGGAAACAGATGTTAATACTCTCCTTACAGCAATGGTGAACATGGGAAGACCACAGATAAAAGAACTAGTTTTGTGGAGAAAACCCACTACATCAACAACAGTTAATACTGTTCAAGGGTATGAGTTTGTAATTCAAAGGTATGATAGAGTTAGAGCTACAACAGGTACAATGGGAAGTTTCGAAGCCATATTATGTCTACACATCTCTTTTATTTTGAAATAAAACTGGTTATTTAGAAATAAGAGATTAGGTTCACATGACGTTTTCTGATTTCGAAATGACGTGATCCATCATTTCGAAACAAGAACTATCATTTCGAAACAGCTTAAAGCCCATTCGTTTCAAAACAGCTGTTATTTCAAAATGGTTATTTCGAAAGGAAGCCGTTTGGACATGTTGTTTCGAAACAACACCATTGTTTCGAAACAACTGTTTTGAAACAACATGTCCAAATGGCCTTATTTTGAAATAACCATTTCAAAATAACAGCTGTTTCAATAGCAGGCTTTCCCTTAATTCGAATTAACATTTTCTTAATTAGAATTAACTTATTTTGAAATAACGATGTGTGTGTAGACATAGCCATAAAATAAAGAGGAAAGAAAAGGGACACTATTTTACAATGCTAATAAACATTCCATTAGTTATGCCTCTCAGGGGCAAGGACATTTATGACTCATCCTGAGTATCATCTCTCACTAAAACCATCCAAGTCTGAAAGGGATTCTACAGAAAATGGAAGACATATGGTAAAATGATAACAGCAGGACAGTGGTAATGTGCAATCATGGAGGGGCCTAAAGTAATGGCACAGGCTGGTAACCTGATTATTTATCCAAATAAAGAGTCTGCAGGTGCTATAATAGCATGGCATATCCAAGCATGGAATCAGAATGATTCAAGAATGAAAATATAAAGTGGTATCATTAGAGTATTAATTTAAGAAATACATTTCATATCAGAACCCTATGAAGTCAGTATTTGATAGTTATTAGCTCACCATTAGCTTTTAGTTCACAGTCACTATTTGATAGCTAGTTTACTTCCTGATTGGGAAAGGTTGAAGAAAACAGACTACTTGGCCATCTTAGATGCAGTAGAGGTGGTGCTAAGTAATATGTCTATGGTATTTGCACGTAAACAAACACAGACATGGACAATGATGCTATAAAACATTATAAGGGATGGAATGGGTGCAATTTTACATCTTGAAATAAGAAATGTAATGTGGAGATAACTCTCCAAAGCTGAAAAACAGGCTGTACTCTTGGTGAAAAATGGTAAACCCCACATATAATCCTAAAGACAACCAAGTAATTACATTTATATTTAGGATCTCTGATGCTCACTTAAAATGGATATCTCCTGTTAAAGCATTTGGGTGTAATGTTAAAACAATGTAATGCAAGCAATTAAACACAGACTTTGGGCAAGAAAACAAAATTAGACATGGAAAATAGGTGAACTTGAGACTTGTATGGCAGAATGAGGAATTGGATATGATTACAATGATGGCACTATTCAGCCTTGTGACAGTTGTTTAAACAAGAAAAAAGGGAAGTGTCATTATTGGTTAGATCCTTTTCCATTCAATGATTCAAAGATTGTGTGTGTTTGTTTGTATTAGAAGTTAGTGTACAATATTTAAAGTAAGCCATGTATATCATGCAGCTCATCCTCCTTAAGAAAACAAATGTATATGTGTTACCTCTACAATTGGTTGTGATCTCAAGTTCACCTTATCAGACACTGCAAATGAAGGCTATGTACACACATAGGCAGTTAAATCAATTTAATTTAAATTAATTTAATAAAATTGTTATAAAAATCATTAAATCAATTTAGGTTAAATCTATATAATAGGTCCTCTCTCAAAACTCAAATTGAACTAGCATGTCCAGGGAGAGCACTTGTTAGTTCGACTTAAGATGGTGGCACCATGGGAGGTGTGGCAATATGGCCCGCAGGATGGGCCATGCCACCTACACAATTCCTGTCATGGCTCTGACCCAGTGAGTCAGGTGGTGTGGAAAAGCATCCCCCCACCCAGCTCTGGCTGTGCTGAGTTGGGCAAAGGAGGAGGCATCCCCCGCACCTGGCTACAGCCATGGGGAATGGACACTCCGCATGCCTGGCTCCCCGCACTGGCTGGGCAGCGGGGAAGGGACACTGCACACTGGTTCCCCGCTCTGGCTGTGTGGCTGGGAAAGGGACCCTGCATGCCTGGCTCCCTGCATGCTAGCTGGGAAGTGGGGAAAGGAACCCCACATGCCTGGCTCCCAGCACACTGTGCAGGGAGCCGGGCATTCAGGGTCCCTTCCCCCACCACCCAGCCAACAGGGGGAGCCGGGTGTGTGGGGTCCTTTCCCCTGCCGACTGGCTAGGGTACAGGGAGCCAAGCCTATGGGATCCCTTCCCCCGCCATCCGGCCAGCACTCAGGGAGCTGGGCGTGCAGGGTCCTTTCCCCCGCCACCTGGCCAGTGCATGGAGAGCTGGGCATGCATGGTCCCTTCCCCCACCACACGGCCAGCACAGGGAGCTGGGTGTGTGGGGTCCCTTCCACCCCCTTACCTCCCTGGCCAGGGTGCTGAACCCTGGCCCTTCCTTCCACAGTGCCACACACCCTGGGAAGAAGGTCAAACCAGGGTCTAGATCAAAATAACTGTTAAATTGATATAAGACGTCCAGTCAGCCTTATATCGATATAATAGTTTAGATTTAACTGTCACATCTATATTTGACTTTCCTAATAGGGTATGTCTACACTTAGAAGGTTAGTTCGAATTAACTGAATTTGAACTAGCAATTCGGACTAATAATTATTAGTTCAAATTAAGTTAATTCGAATTGACACAGCCATACTAGAAACCTTAATTGGAACTACCATGTCCATGAACAGGACTTGTAAGTTTGAATCAGGCAGGGGTCACTATTGCATAGGGAAAAATCAAGCTATGGTTAATTTGAACTAACAATTAATTCGAATTAGCACAGCTACATTGGGTTAATTCGAACTTTCGAATTAACCATCAATTCAAACTTTAGGGAGGTTTTATAGATTCGAACTAGCCTTTCCTTAGTTTGAACTAAAGGAACTCCTTAGTTTGAACTAATGAAAGAAAATGTGGACATGCACTAATTTAGTTCAAATTAAGCCTCTTTAATTAAAAATAAATTGTAAGTGTAGACATACCCATAGTGATACGAGGGAGCTCCTTGTTTCACTATAAGTAAACCAAGTGTGGACCTACCATTTTTTAAATCAAAACAACCAGCATTATTTTGATTTAAACACTGCATGTGGACATACCCGAAGAGAATAAGGATAAATATCAGTTCTATGAACAAATAGACCTGATACACTTAAGATTAAACATAAAATTTGTTAAAAGATTAATAGAACACCCCAAATTACAAAAGCAATTATTGAAGGCTAAGGGAAATATACACAATGTTTTGGTTACTATTCACCACTTTTCAGATGAAATTGAATTAGTAAATGAACTTGTTAAGGGACTCACAAAGCCTGGATGATGGGGTGTGTTTTTGGCATTGTCCTCCACAGCACCTAACTATTTAAATATAATCCTACGTCTATAGGATGCTTTTAGTAGTGCAAATGGTGATGATAGTAATGTTTATCATTTTAGTATATTAGATTAAACAGAAGTTTGGACAGTTAAAGTATATGCAAAATTTCCAGATAAAGAGATTGTGGAATGGCACATAGTCAAGTATGACCAATGTGAGAACTGGAGATGAGAAATTGTGCCAGTATGAAGATATCTCAATTTGGTCTCCATCAAAGGAGAGTCTTGAGTCCAATCTGGACAAGAATCCTCAGCATTTTTAAACTTACCATATAAAAGTGTTGGGTATGTAAACAGGCTTATATCCCACCAAAAAGGGAAATAATGGCTAAAAGTTTGTTTTAATTGCCTAAATGGTCAAACAGAACATTGGGACAGAGGTTTATAGAAGAGGAAAGGGGTTTTAAAATGTAAGATTAATGATAGTGGTTGTTTGGGGAAATGAGTGGCATCAGTATCAAGAAATTTTGTAATGTTTAGAATAAGACATAATTAGTTTGCCAAAGATTTTAGATAGAAATTTGGAATAAAAAAATCCAGCAAGGGACCACTGAAAATGAAGGGAACTTCCTATTTAACTCCTCCTTTTTCTTCCTTTTGTGACTTCTCCCTTCTTCCTCCTAACATAACCCTTTCCCCTCCTCCTAGATGATGCAATTCCAACACAAATCTTTGCCTTCTCCTTAGCATCTGAATTAGAACTAGGTGAGGGTAGGTGAAACCCACTAATAAATTGAGCATCTGATCTAAGACTAATGATATTGGTTGTTTGGGGAAATGAGTGGCATCAGTATCAAGACAGAGTGATCTTCTGTCGTAACCTAGTTAGTGTGGCCTCATTAGATTACTGGAAAGGGCATCTTACAGGGTATGTCTACATAAGGAGGCTTATTTTGAAAAAAAGAAAAGGAAAAAACTTTACGCCTTTACATGCAGGCATTTTGGTATTTTGAAATAAGTGCTTTGTTATTTTGAAATAGCAAAGAGCTATTTTGAAATACTGAAACCTGGTTTTATTTCAAAACACTAATTCTTTTGAAATAGCATTTTCAAAAAAAGCCATTCCAAGTTGCGGAATTGGCTTTTTTCGAAACAATAGGCCTATACTTTTTACATTGCTTTTCCCTGTTTTGAAATAGACAATCTAGAGAAGACTTTCTATTTTGAAATAAGAACTCCCGCCTTATTTCAAAATAGTCTTCGTCAGACCCCTATTTCGAAATAATAAATTCAAAATATTGCTATTTCAAAATAATTATTTTAAAATTAATTCAAAAGTTATTTCAAAATAACTATTTCACAATATCTGTGGCAGTGTAGACATAGCCATTGTGCCATATGTAATTCCTTCTTCTTACCCGTCCTCCATACACAACTCCTATATTTCAAATGATCTTTACGCTGATTGGCTGATATTTTTAGCTTGAGTGACCAAAACTGTATATGAGGTCAACGGCCAGAAGCCTGGGTACTGCTCAGAGAAACACAGTCTAAGGTGTACTAACAAAGAAGGTATCAGAAGAGGATGAAGAGAACTCCTAGAAAAAAGTCAACAATGGAAGTGTGAAGAAGAAACCAAAGAACTGAGGCAGTGTTTAACAAAGGCATAACCCAGGCTATACATGGCTAACTCAGATCCTGTGCACTGTCTAAGCCTGACCCTCCATAACAGCAGCACTGACAGAGCAGAAAACCCTGATGAACAGATGGAGAGAGTGGAAGATTTTGGAAGTAGTAATATTGAATGTTGTAAGAAAAGGTACATCCTTTTGGTACACATTCATCGACTACCTATCCTAGCACACACTGTTAGATGGTTAAGTTGACATTTCAGTGTTAAGTAATGTTAATTTAGAATATTAAATGTATAAGTATATTATTATGCTCTTTATATCTATCTTTTCCTTTCTGTGTAATCATTCTCCTCTAAACAAACTTGGTATCTGTTTTCAAAGTATCACAGCTTATGTATTCTATGTTGATTGCAAGGCTGTATCCATGTCCTTTCAAGGGAAGGCCCATTGTCTCCCTGGAAATTCCTTTGGAGCAGACCACCACACCAGCAGTTTGTAGGGTAATTCCATATTCTAAAAATCTCCTGGTAACAATAATGCTACTGTACGTTAGGTATATGTGTTGTCAAATTTTGACTTTTTCATGAATTATGGAAGTTAAATCAGAGAGACCTTGTCATATTGCCTCAGTGCATTGGATGCCGTTGCATCAATGTGCTCCTGGAGTAGACAAAATGTAATAGATTAAATATCATAACCTGATAATGGTTTATATTTCATTTCTTGAGTTTCATTTGGCAGCATAGTAAGTGTGCTGCTGATACTATTGCTTGAACAAAGAAAATTATACATGTGTTTAAAACACATGCACAGTAGCTAGGCAAAAAAAAAAAAAAGGAAAAAAATCATTCAGAAAACTGAAAGGGTGAAATGTTTGTGATCAGGGTGTACTTTTCATGGAAGCCAGAGAACAATGCCATGATATAAAATAAGATATTTGGATTTTTTTTTTAATTAAAATAGCATATTTGGCATTATGGGGGTTCTGAATTTTAACAGAGAAGTCCATGGAAAATGTGAAGTCTGTGAGTTTAAGGAATCTGAAGAACTAGGTTTTCAGATACAGAAGAAATAATCCTTAAAACTGTGGCAACAGGAATAGAAATCAAGAATAAAATCTTTTCTTAAAATAATGAAATACTCTTCTCTCTATGAAGCATACTTTAAAGTAACATGTGGTAGAAGCATGTGCTGTTCTATCTTAATTTTCTGACAACTATGAAATCTTAATGCTCCTGAAAGAGCTCAGTGCACTCATTTCATGCAGTTTTTTTTTAATTTTTCAATTTTAAATAGTTTTATGTTTCCTTCCAATCTGTTAAGGGAAATCAAATCATAGGGCTGGAAGGGACCTCATGAAATCAAGTCCAGCCCCCTGGGAATTGAACCCAGGCTTATCTGTACGTTAAGCAAAGGTGCTAGCTACTACACTATTTAGAGAGCAGATAACATCAGAGGAGTTGAGGGGAAACATTACTTGATTCAGTGGCTGGGCTGGTGGCGTATATAAACCATTCATTCTGCACACTCAGAGGAGAGTATAAAAAATCTGTTTCGCCAGCTGAGTTTTGTTTTATGCACAGATAAATAGCTCCTTCCCCTGTAATTAGTATAGTACTGGGTTTTTTGAATCCAGATGACTCCAGGTATTCTGGACAACCCAAGGAACTTAGACCCACCCCAGACAATGCTTTGAAGCAGTGAGGAACTAAAACAGGGACATGTGTTTATTGTTACTGTGTGATATCTGTGCTTTACATCTTCTTTTGTATGAATCACAGGTCAATGCATAAAGCGTTCAGATGTCTGACTGCTGCATCATCGAAGGAAGTGAAGTGTTGGAGTCTATTCTCCAATCTTCTAATTATGCAGTCCAACACCACATGTTTAACCATCTGCATTGCTCCCTGCAGTCACCCAGAGAGGACTGGACTAGGCCAAATTTCTGCATTGTGGCAGCCAATCTGGCCATTCCAGTCAGCTGTCTGTTAAACCTAGTCCCAGACCTATGTCCCAGGTTGAAAACATGGGTAAGTTAGGGCTTCTGAAGCTCATTAGTATGGCTGTTTTCTTATTCGAGCTAGTCTACCATTCTGTGAGGACCTAGCTGTCAGCCTTGATGATGTGCTTTATGTAATTAAGTACAAAACAGCCGAAAGGTTTTAGATTGTGCACAATGTATCTGTTTACTGCTTAAAATTATTGCATACTCCTAAGAGAGTTCAATGGTTACCAGAAGCTTCACACCTTTTTGATGGAATTCTGATGTGTGTTTAAGTAAATGGAGTATATTGTGGGTCAGTGATTGCCCTGGGGCCTAGAACAGGTGGGATGAGACAGCCCATTTCTGAAAGGTGTAGCACGCTGCAAGTAGTGCTCAGGAAACATGCCAGGGAGGCCAATGGAGGAAGAATGCTCAGCTTGCTTAGACTCTAGTCTAGCATTTGAAACTCCCCAGGGATCCAGAGTAGCAGACGCTTGGATTCTCCCAGCAGCAGGCCCAGCAGGTGGTCAGGAGATGATGCTCACTGGCTTCAGTAACGATTACCAACAGCAAATACTGCTGCATCTATCTGGTGTTCTTCACTGTTGCCTAGTGCTGGCCTACCCTGGCTCTTTTAATCCGATGAGATCTGACAAAAGCACTGCATATTGTTTTCTATGCTCTCACAGTCATGTGTTTCAAAGGAAGATGCTCTTCATTTACAAAAGAAGCCTGCTGTAGAAACTTTTGTCTGTCTAATCAGACATCCTATTTTGTGCTCTGAAAATTTGCAGACAGGTGTGTTGCCTCTTGCTAGGCCTGACTGTCACAACATGACATTCTGTTTTCATCCTAATTCTTCAATTTGGGTATTTCAGAAACATATCTGCACTAATTTAAAAAAGAGAGAGAGAGAGAGAGAGAAACATTTTCAGCTTTCCGAGTTTACCAGTTCTCAGGGTCACAGGTCAGCACATATGGACACATGCTAAGACTTGGAGTATTTCAAATTTGTAATATATTCTTCCAATTCTTAGTCAGTGGGGTAAGCTTTTTAGGAGGGTAGACTAACAAACTAAACTCCATATTCCTCAGCTGAGAAGGATAAACTGAATTCACCATCAGTAGTGCTTACAGGGCACCACGCTGCAGACTTGGAAAATATATTTTCTAAAAATTGAGGCAGCTTGCTAAGGGGTACACATTTTTAAGATGGTCTAAGAGAAAACCAGCTTGGTTGGCTGCTTTCTCCACTTGCTCATCTCTTCGGGAAGAATAGTCAATCAAGGTTATTGCAGGACGTAGGCAGTGCTCTCTTTTCCTCCATATATCAACCAGACCTTGCTTCCATGGGAAAGGAGAAAGGAACTCTTCTCCCTCTCCCCTTCTGTGAGGAATGGAATGGCTACTTCAATCTTCCCCCTGCCCCTCTGCCTTATTGCGGCACCTGGCCGGGGAAGAGGAGGAAGGGATTCCACTGCAGCACCTTTCTCCGGGTCTTGGAGTGGAGGGGTATGTCCACACGTCTCTTTTATTTCGAAATAACACTGGTTATTCGATGTATTCTTATTTCAAAATGACAGGCTCCATCATTTCAAAATAAGAGCCGTCATTTAGAAATAGCTTAAACCTTCTTTAAATCCAAACAGCTGTTATTTCAAAATGGTTATTTCAAAATAACACCGTTCAGACGTGTTATTTTGAAATAACCATGATTTTGAAATAACACTTTTGCCCTTCTCCTTCCCAGGGTGCCTTCCTTTTAGCTTATATTGGATGGGGGCATGGCCCAGGAAGGGGGCCATGTTGCTACACCTCCCGTGGTGCCCCTCTCCTAAAGCAAAATAGCATGTTCTGTGTTTGGACATGCTATTTCCCTTTGAGCTTTTCCCTTAATTCAAATTAACTTATTTTGAAATAAGGACTTTATTTCGAAATAACGATGTATGTGTGGACATAGCCGAGGAGAAGAACCCCAGAATCTGCAAAAAGAATAGAGATTAGGCTGAGAGTGGTGACTGAATACATCTGAAGGGAATAGGGAGCAAGACTGATTGAGGTACTGGGGGAAAAATTGCTGAGTGAAGGGGCAGGCAGAGGCAGAAGTGACAAACTGCAACCTCCCACTCTCACACATTTCAGACCTCTTTAAGGACTGTATACTTTCAATCTCTAGTTTATAAACCTGGGCAGTGCTGAGACCATATCAGTAAATTACATAGTCTTGATCAACCTCCAAATCCTTTTATATATCAGGCAGATCTGGCTGTTTTCTAGCCTGAGGTGTGTAGCATATATGATGTATGATATGAAAGGGGATCTGTCCCAGTAGTTCAGGTTGTTTACTGGGGAGGATCGCTGAGTCACAGAGCCCCTTTGGTTCCTGACATTTGTCCACTATACTGTAGCTTTTGAGGCCTGAAACAGTCATTACTCCTGATACTCTTGTCATAATATATGTCTAAAAAGTGTTGTGTAAAGGCATCAAATGTAAACTGGTGATATGCTGGCTCTAGAAGCCATTTTGTGATGTATGCACTGGTCACATACAAAGAGTAATGTGCATATTGGAAATATGTTCTTAAGATGTGTTTGAGAGGCAGTGCACAAATCAAGTCTTTCCTAGACAAAGGAAATATTGATTTACTTGACTGGTTTGATTACAGGAAGGGGCCAGTGATGGTACGTATACTTATAAGGTAAACAAAGTAGTCAACAGTAGACTTGAGCACACTAGGGGACAGAGCCTGAATCCTAGGAATATTTGCTAGTTCTTGAAACAGAGAAAATGGACTTTGGGTGACAAGCTGAGCAAAGAGAAATCTAATTATCCATCACTTAAGGGATGTAGGGAAAAGCACCCTTTAATTCTGTGAAAGTTGGATTCCCCAACTTGGACTAGAGATGCTGGTAACTTGATGTGAACAAGAAAATTGCATAGGCAAAGACTGTAGCTTGCTAAAATTACTCTTTAGTCACTAAAAAGCATGTTTGCTTTTGATTTGTTTGTAACCATACTTGTCTCTTTTGCTCTTGCTTAGTATCACATCTCAGTTCTTTATTAATAAACTTATTTTTGCTTGATTACAAAACCATCTTATTGTGTGTAATAAAGGTAAAAGTGAGTTTTTGATTACTCAAACAGGCTAGTGGTTACTCTGTCTCTTTGGAGGCAGAGAACTTAATTTCTGAGTGTCTAGTCAGAGGGATTAGGAACTGCAGGGAGATGATTTTGGGGAACTTGGAAACAGGTATTCACTGATTGTTACCTGCAGTCTTTAGACTGACAAAGTCTTGAAGAGTTTGCTGGCAAGGCAGATCAGCTGCTGAAGTGGTTTTCAAATTTTGGGTCAGGACCTGGTACTGGGTTGCAGATATTCAGGTACTGGTCATGGTACTCACGGCTGCCACCACCATCAGACTAGAATGCATTGCTTAAAGATGTAATTGTTGTGTTGTGGGCATATATGATTTTTTTCAAATGGGTCCTGAGAAAAAAGTTTGAAAACCACTAAGCTGCTGTGTCAGGGAGCTAAGACACAGCTTAGCAGTCACAAATTTTTGAGACAGAAGGTAACAGAGGCTTACAGTTCTGGGTGTGGTGAAAAGAACATCTTAGATGTTACCATCAAGTAAGCAGAACAGACTGCTGTTTTAAAGAGAACTTATTTAAGAAACAAGAAATAATTTGTAATATTTACCTACAGTTAAGTGCTTTGTCTGCTAAAACAATGTGCCTCTTCAAAGCATAAGTTATTAATTGGTGTATACTAATAGCTTATAAAATAATATAAAAACAAGTGTTTTTAGAACAGACGACCACACAGAACAACACACTAAAAGAGAGGAAACGAGTACAAAAGTAATTCAGAGTGGTCAGACTTCTTGTACATGGCATTTTAAGCACTGTGAATCCATTTGTCTGCAAAACGTTGCCTAGCCACTGGAGATGCTACCCTGGCCAGCTGATCTTTTGCAAACAAATGCATTCACAGTGCTTAAAATGCCTCTTACAAGAAGTCTGACCACGCTGAATTACTTCTGTACTTTTCTTCATTTTAGTGCATTCGTTTTAAGGTGGTCCTAAAAAAAAAACCTTGTTTGTATATTATTTTTCAGTCAAAACTAAAAGTAGATCATAGGTTCTGATTTGATAGGTTTTGATTTGAACAACACTTGCCTGAACCTACCCTATAATTGTTGCACCATCTGCTGCAGAAAGGTGAGAAAGCACAGGGGACACATGCAGACAGACAGACAAGCTCTAGTGAAGTTAATTTAAATGTCATCTCAGAATAAAAAATAGCCTTATTTTGATTAGATCAGTTTAAGCGCTGACATAAGTGATTATTTAGTTATGCTCTACTGCATGAAGTCTATTAGAATAAGTGACTGCGGCTTATTTTTCCCCACTTCATAGTCCATGGTATGACTTTTATTCAGAATTTGGCTTCTCTTACAGACCTGGATCTGTGTAGATGTATTGGTAATTTAATACAGAACAAAAGTTCTGAAGGTGGCTTTAAGTGCTTCTATATCATCAAGTTGTGAAAGCAGATGAGGTACTGTATAGGTAACTGAAGGGAAAAAGGCATTAACATCTATCAATTACAGAAAGCTATTGTCTCAGTGTTAAAATCCAGTCTTAGAGCCACAGATGAGTGGAAATAAATTCCATGTGGACAGTTGGATTTCTAATTCTATGAATTCATTTTGTTACATGTATAAAAATAGACCAGAATAGTAATTTTGGATCAAAATTATATTTTTCACTGGCAATGCGCAACAACCCATTTTAAGAGTACGTTTTAAAATTTAAAGGTAATCAGATATTGAAACTGCCAAAGTATATGAATAGCTTATACACTTAAGACTTTAGTGACTGATTTTTTTCCCCATTATGCCATAGATTTGCATAGCATTTTTATCTGTTGGATGAGTAGTAATAAAACCTTTAAAACACTGTGCATGTGCAATGCTATGCTTTAAATAAGGACTCCATTAAGTAGCTTTGATAGGGTTATCATAGGTCCAGTTTTTCCCAGACATGTCCTCATTTATGGTTCTTATTCCTCTGTCCGGGAGGAATTTTCAATTATCTTAAAAGTCTGTGATTTTTTATTTTCCCTCCCTTTTTCCAGGCTCTCCAAACTCATGGGACAAATCCAGCCCACAGGGAGCTGCGGCCAGGTTGGGCAGTTTTAAAATCTCCCACCCTGAGCATGCTCAGATGTGTGCTCAGGGCGGGAGTAGCCTGGCCAGGGAGCAACTTGGATGCCCCTGCAGCTCCAGACAGGTAACGGGGTAGAGGTCAAGGGGTTGAGGCTGGGGAGGCAGCCTGGCTGGTGTTCTGGGGAAGGGGACCAGGGGTGTTGGGAAGTTGTCAGGGCAGGGAAGGGGCCAAGGGTTGGGAATTAGCGAGTTGGGAAAGGGGACCAGGGCCCCACTGGGTGGGTAGGTCACAGAAGGGGCTGGGGAGTCAGGGAGTCAGCAGGTTGGGGAAGGGTTCCAGGGGTCAGGGAGTCATGGGAACTACATGGGTGACTATATATTTAAGAGGTCAAATGTAGCAAATTATTTTTTTGCTTATGTTTGGGAGGTGAATGACTCATGAAATTATTTTGTTTTTCTGGATTTTTTTCTGCCTCTCTGTGTTCCCGTTTTGCTGATTCCATGCTAATAACAATACTGTCCTGGATGGAGACAGTCTCTCCTCCATTACAGATTTGAGGACTCATGCACATGTCTCAGTCATTCTAAAGACTAAAATGTGAATTATTTAAAATGTGTTTTACTGCACAGTGCTTATTTGCCCTGTATGTACATTCCACAGACTCACCCATTATTTATAGGAAGTTACCACCAATTTCTTCCTAAAATGTCTAGTAAAGTGAATCTTTAAAACTGCTCCCACTTTGGGGATGACCAAGTACAACAGGTATTTCCTAGTAGTTTAGATTTTGTCTTTTTACTGTCCTGGTCTTTTCTTAAATCTGGGTTTGATTTATTAAACTGAGCAAGGTGCACAGTGCCCCACTGAGAGCAACTTGTATTTTGGAGGCTAAGACAAGATGATCGTAGAGTCATAAAACTGGAAGGGACCATGAGAGGTCACTGAGTCCAGTCCTCTGCATTTGTGCCAGGACCAACTACCATCTAGGGAGGTGCAGGGACCAATGTGTGAGGCTGGGATCAGGGGTAGAGGGCCAAAGGGGGCAGTGTGTGAGCCCAAGATGGGGTAGGAGGATGGAGGAGGCAGTGTGAGAGGCCAGGATCAGGGCTGGGGGCTAGAGAAGGCAGAGAGTGAGGTTGGGAAGAAGGTCAGGGGGGTTGCAGAAAGGTGGAGGGGGCAATGTGTTCAGCCAGGATCGGGGGCAGGGGGTGCACGCCAGTGGGCACCTCCCTCCACAGTGTCCTCTTTTTGGGAAGTCCAGATATGGTAACCCTAAGCTTTGAATATTTTAGACAACTAGATACTACACACTAGACTTTCTTCGAATGATCAACCCGCAGACCTCAAAAGAATTGGGTACGGCAAGGGAGAACAAGCTATGCTCTGATGTACTTGGAGTCCCATTTGTAAAGCACAGAGAACAACTTGTGCCTATGGAGAGTTTTGGGAAGCACTTTTTGGGGATCAAATTAACCTCAGTGCAGGTAGCCACTGGAATCCTTAGGCATCAGTTAACACTTTTGAAACCTCATCCTATTGAAATTAATAGGAAAGCTACAACTCAACTGGTGATATTAGAATTTGGCTCACAGTGTTTGTAACAATGACAATCACCTGCACAATCCTGAACAAACTTTACTGAATTAAGTTTAGACAAAAAGATTTCATGATATTAAGAATGATTTTTTTTTTTTTTAATTTTGGTATTGCAGATGGTATGCCACTGTCTTCTTTAAGGAGACATGTTAATATAAACCTTGAAAGGGTTCTAAGCTTCAAAGGACTCTGTAATCATGGCTTAGATAAAGTTACATTGGATTTCTAGGAAATACTTGTGTAGTAATCCTTGGGGAGGAAGGGGTTAACACTCTGGTCAGTGAGTCCCAGGACAGCCAATAGGAATAAAGCACAGGTTTTTAAATTGGAACAGCAGCCTGGCCTGTTCCTGTTTGGATGTAGCAGAGCTCCTGGAAGGAGTAGGAGGAGGCCAGAAGGGCCTGGGGGAGAATCCAGCAACATCCTTACCAGAGATAAGTTAAGTTTGTTACTGACCAGGTGTGGGTAGAACAGGGAATGTTTATTTAGAAGCGGTCAGGGTATTTTCTTTGTTTTGGGTTTGTTTTTGGATTTCTCTGTGCTGAGCACATGTACCCCCTCCCACTACCCTGTAACTACCTAAGTTAATTCCCAGAGAGCAACTCTCTGTGTTTTTTATCTGTTCTTTTTGATTAAAGACTTTTACCTTTTCAGTAAGCTCTGGTTCTGCATCCTGGAAGGGCAAGAGGTTTGTGTGCACGTGCCTCAGACTGCACAGGCAGCTACTAAAGAGGACTTTGTTCCAGTTCCAGCTCATATTGTAGCTGGAGTTCAGTCACTTTCCTGAGGGAGGAATAAAAGTGATTGAGGATACCTCCCAGGAAGGAATTCCCAAGTGTGCCTTCCTGGGTTTCAAGAAGTTTTTTTTTGCATTTGGGTGGTGGCAGCAATACCACTCTAAGGCCAGGAATTGGAGGCCTTGGAGAGTTTTAAGACCAGGCTTTAAGGCCCGTGGCTTTTCTGGCCTGTTGCAGGTCCCCACCTTCTGCACTCAGAGTGTCAGAGTGGGGAAACAGCCTTGACAACTTGTAAAGAGGGGAATACAAATTACTCACTTTTGGATTCAGCCTTTTGAAGCTGTCCTTGATGAGAAAGCCATAGTTTGGCTGATTAGTTATTTGTTGGGTCTTCAAATTACTCAAACTGGATAAAGGAGTGACTCTCAAATTCATGAATGTGCTTGTTTTGATCCAAAGCAGTGATGAGCTGGTAATCACAGACAAACCTCTTGGTGGGGTTTGAAGGACTTTTCACTGGCTACAGCCCCTATTAGAACTGGCATGAGCTCTGGCAAGTGTATTAGCATGAAGGTTCTACTGTTTTAATATGTTTTCCTCTGTGATGCTTTTACCTTAAGAACAAATGTGCTTGTTTAGACAGAATTGTGTGGTAACTAGCAATTGTGGACACTTCTGTTTTCTGTGTCTGAGGTGACAAATAAAGCAAGTATGTTTAAACACTCTGACTTTGTGAGGAAATTCACTGTAGGCAGAGAACTGTAGCCTCTAAATACCATGCTCAAGAGGAAGAGAGATGTGTCAGTCCACCTAAGAGAGATAATGCTAAGGAGCTGAGAGTGGATGCCCTTGCTGAGTCACAGGTGAGAAATACAGATGCATTTGCCCTGAATGTGACAGCACTTAATAATTTGATTCAGTCTCTTGCATCACAATAAATATTAGCCTCTATACCTCAGTGCTCATTCATGAATGTTTCTCATGGGATATGCATAGTGAGGAAGCCATTTTACTGGAAATCTATCACTTCAGACATAAATTTTGCACTCTTACTTAAACAGCTTCTTTTACAACACTGTATGTTTGTGCTCTGAGCATGGCTCTTTGGTCTTCTTGATTAGATGGTTATTTTACATTAATTAAATTAGAGAAGCAGCTACAAATTATATTCCAGTAGGGTTCTGGGGAGAGTGCAGTGGGATTAATGATATTCTTAAAAAGTAAACTTTTCTTTATAACAACAATTCCTTTTTCACTTGGTCTTGTCCACTTATGTGGAGAAATTAAATAAAACCTGGCATTTCTCTGAATTATGTCTTTAATCTGTTAATTTATTCTCTTATCTGAAGCCCAGGAATCATTTTTCAAAATGCAAATTTATCTATTTTTAATTTATGCTCTAATTTGTTTTTAAACCATAAATAGTTAAGACTTCTAAGAATTGCTTTTACAGACTGCTTGCATAAACCAGGATACGCAGAAGAAATGACCATGATAGCAGTAAGAATTAAGAAAATGTGGTACAGCTACTGAGCTCTGATTCTGTGGTTAAATCCTATCCTCTAAGATAGTACATCTTGAGTAACCTTAGTAAAATCAAATTTTAAAGGTGCAATTTGACCTGCCCCCCCCACTTCAACTCAATGGAATTTACTCTGCGAAGGCAACAGATTTGTTGAAACATGCACCTTTGGAGTCAGACGACCATTCTGTGAATTTTAGTGTATCATTTAATTCATCTCTAGGTTTTATGCACCTTAATCTATTTATATTACCTGTGATCTCATATGTTGCCTACACAGATCGTGACAAGATAGTTTTGGAACTCCCAGGTCACCTAAAGTATTAGAACAAACTAATTCTACTTCAGAGTCCCTTTGCCACTAGTTTTTTAAAAGGTACTCAGGCATGCGTCTTTATCTTAGATCATTTCTATAGTTTATTATGAAGTTTTGGATATGTACACATAGAACAAAATTTAACTTCATAATGTGCCACAGTTGGCTTATTCCAAAGTGCTTTACAAAGCAATGAGTTGGACACTAGCTCACATTCTTTCTTGGTGCAAGTTCCATTGAATGTGGCTTTGGAAAAATAACCATTCAAATTTTGTGTTCAGTTATTACATATGATCCACTTCTTACAGTTGCACACCTTCCAGTGTTTTAAAGTTATAAATGTAGGGGTTTTTCTGTTTTTGTTTTTCCAAAACTCGAGTTAGGTGCTCAGCTTCCAGTGACTTATTTTCTTTTTGTACCTTTGAAAGTCTCCCCTGTAGACAACTGGGGAAGAAATTACCATTGGGATACAGCTTTTAACTTGAGAGAGAGCCTTTGGAATAGGAAACCATAGTATAGAGACAAAAATATTATTAATAAAAAAAGTACTGTTCCTCTCAAATATGTTCATTGGGACATGAGCTGTTGCCAAAACAGTTTGAGTCCAATTGATGCAATAGTTCAATCTTAAAGAAAATATTACATTTTAAAGAAGCTTAATGTAAAAAACACACCACAACAGTCTGTGCATTGTAATAGCTATAGTTCTTTTATGCTTTTTCAGGGAGATATTCCTTCCTGTATTCTGTGTGAATAAGAACACGGACTGTGTTTCTCTTGTATTAATAATAGATCATGTTGTTCCAGATTCGGCTGAGTCACTCGGCTGTTTAAACTTAAATTTCATGCTGCAATTATTTATGTGATCTTATTCTCTATGCTCTTTCATTTGAGAACCACTGGCAGCTCTTGGAATGCCATTTTGTTGCATGCTCCAGTCACACACACTAATGAATAGCAAAGCTGTCTGGAATCATGTGTAATCTAGATAGAAATTTTATTTTATGTACAGTGTGACTTTTTTCAGAAAAATGCCTTAAGTTATGCTTCAGCAACATTGTAAGTTAGCATTATGTTGGAAGGTGGTATTGGCAGATTTAGATGCTAGACTACAAATCAACCAGGTTGGACTGGAAGGGGGATCATCAGTTTAACTGTCATGAACCAAAAAAGCTTTCCAGTAAACAGGGGAGGCAAGGAAAACTTAGACCAACTTAGAAAGTGATAATGGAGATGAGCTGCCGCAATGGACTTAAGGATCTAAAAGAGTCAGTTTAAGAAGGCATTCCATGTAGACCACAGCGCAAGTCATCTGTTTGGGTGAGGTTATCAGTACAGTCACAGACCTTGGAAATATGTCTTATCCAAGAGTAGGCATCATGATAATACTACCAACTTTTTCTACCCTTTTTTGAATCCTGTAGAGACCTAAAGGGGATGCGTTTGAATGATCCAGCTCAAGTAATACAAAAATATTTGAGGAGAAAATTTCCCTATGAGCCTTATGTGACTTGATTCAACATAACATTCAAATGAATTGTTGGAGAGATGAACCAAGAGGTGTGTGTGACTTCTAACAGCCAACTTGAATAGCCCAGCTGGTGCCCTTAAAGTGCTGCAGAACTCACCCCCAGGAAAGTGTGACTAATCCAGATCTGATATGGGTTGGTAGGGCATAAATAAGAGCTGGACAGAGAGAAAAAGACTCACCTACCTAGCATTGGACCTGGGAAGATTTGTTTTCCTGTCTGTGATGGGGCATTTGTCCCACATAGGTTTGAAAGAAATTAAGATGACCAGGCAGGCCAATTCACTCCATTGCATATACCTAGAAGAGAAGCCAGAAAGTACGTCATTCGTTGAAGCCCATTCAGCTGGCTAGGAACAGTCTGGGCCAGTATAAAGCCCAGGAGCAGAAAGCAAATTGTAGTCACCTCTTGAGTAGAGGGAGTTATAAGGCTAGCAAATCCAGGGTGAGGAGAAGCTAAATAAATAGGAAGAAGCCCAGGGAAACAGCAGTAAGAGGTCAGACTGTGCAGAAACCTTTTGCTGCTTGTTATAAAATCCCTGGGCTGGAACCCAGCAATAGAGGACAAGTCTGGGTTCCCCTAGTAGCCTCAGAGTTGTGGCAAAGGTATTGGAGACAGTGACATCAGCTAGATAGTGAAGCTGGAAGGTGATTGAATTCTGTGGCGGGTTAGGACCTGCAAATCTGGGAAAAAGAGGGGACCATGGGGTGAGAAAGGATGAGGCAAGGCACAGCCTGAGGCTAGGTCCACACGTAGATGGTTATTTCGAAATAAACTAAATTGAAATAAAATCATTATTTTGAAATAACTTAAATCAAAATAAGCAAATATTAAATCGAATTAAAGGAAAAGCTCAAAGCGAAATAGCATGTCCGGACAAAGGACTTGCTATTTCGCTTCAGGAGATGGGCAGCATGGGAGGTGTGGCAACATGGCCCCCTCACTGGGCCATGTTGCCAGCCCATCCTATAAAAGCAGGTACCAACCTTACTTTCCTGTCCATTCTGGCTAGACACAGAGATGGACGCTGTCTGGCTTCCTAGCCATAGCAGTGCTGTGAACAGACCCGCTGCTCGCCTGCAGAGTGTCTTCCTGCTGTGGGACACTCTGTTCAGAGACTGTGATGGTGCCCAGGCTGTGCCCCAAGCTATTACCTCAATGGGCCTCAGAGCAGCCCTAGTTCCTCTCCCCCCTTCTGTGCCTCATCAGATCTGGGCCTGGAAGACCAGCACAGACTGGTGGGAGCGGGTAGTGCTCGGAAAGTGGGGTGACGAGCAGTAGCAGAGGAATCTCCACATGAACAGGGGGAGCTTCAACCACCTAGTTGTGGAACCTGCTCTGGTCCTGCGCTAAAGGGACACCAGCATGAGACCAGCTATCCCTGTTGACAAGAGAGCGGCAATCACTCTTTGGAAGATGGCCACTCCTGAGTTGTACAGGTCCGTGGCACACCTCTTTGGCACAGAGAGGTCCACCATTGGCAATGTGCTGCTAGAGGTCACCAGGGCCATCAGCAAGATCCTGCTCCCATGCCTGGTCACTCAAGGGCTATGTCTACACATGCATTGTTATTTTGAAATAAGGCTTTCAAAATGAGTTATTTTGAAATAAAATCCTTATTTCAAAATAAGTTAATTTGAATTAACAAAATGTTAATTCAAATTAAGGGAAAGCCTGCAATCCAAACAGCTGTTATTTCAGAAGGGATATTTCAAAATAAAGCCGTTTGCACCCGTTGTTTTGAAACAGCTCTTTTGAAACAACAGGTCTACACAGTGTTGTTTCGAAAGAACAGGTCTAAACAGCTTTATTTCAAAATATCCCTTGCGAAATAACAGCTGTTTCGGGGGGGGGGGGAGGGGGCAGGTTTTACTTTTTCGAAATGACGATTCTTATTTCGAAAGGATGGGATCCGTCCTTTCAAAAGAAGAAAATGTTGTGTAGACCTAATTTCTTTTATTTCGAAATAACGAGTGTTATTTCGAAATAAAAGTGCTGTGTAGACATAGCCAAGGAGAGCTGCAGGACACCATTGCTGGCATAGCCACCCTTGGATTTCCCAGTTGTGCTAGGGTACTGGATGCCATGCACATCCCTGTGAAAGCCCCGGAGTACTGAGCTGATGAGTACAGGAAGTGGAAGAGGTACTACTTGGATAGCCTGCAGTTCCTTGTTTATCACTGAGGCATCTTTCAAAACTGTTATGTGGGATGGCCAGGGAGGGCACATGATGCGAGGGTCCTCCATAACTCTGCCCTGTACCAGGCCATGGAGGCGGGCACCTTCTTCCCCCCTGCCCCCATAACATCGATGTTGGGGGAGTAGATGTGCCCATCCTCATTTGTTGCCGACACAGCCTATCCCCTCCACCCATGGCTCATGTGCCCGTACACAGGGCCCCTCAATGCCTGCCAGCAGCTTTTCAACAACCATGTGAGCCCCTGCGGCCAGGTGGTCAAACAAGCATTTGGCTGGCTGAAGGCCCGATGGAGGTGCCTCCTTACATACCTCCACCTTGCAAAGGAGACAACCAAGGAGGTCATCAGTGCCTGCGTGGTCCTGCATAACTTTTGTGAGCTGCAGGGTGAGACTGTTGCTGCCACCTGGGAGGCTGAGGCACAGCTCACTGGTGGCCAGTACAAGCAATCCACACCTATAGCCCCATGGGAGCGAGCATCACAAAGGGCAATCACAGTTCATGGCACACTCATGAACATTTTTGCCACAGAGGAACTCTGAGGTCCAGGCCTGCCCTGCCACACCACCCTCACCCCTGTTCTACCACAGCCAGCCCCCACCTGACCACCCGCACTGTGAACCACACCCAGTAAAAACACACACATGCACTAATATGTGTCAGAAACTGTTTATTGAACATAACATATGAGGGTGGGGCAAAGAAGGGCTGGGGAAGGTTAGGGGATGTGGAACTGTAGGGGGAGACTGGGGGAGGGCCTGCAACTGGGAGATGGGAGTGAGGCGTGGGAGACTGGGAGGAGGGTCTGCAACTAGGAGGTGGGAGTGGGGTGTGGAGTTAGGGAGTCTGGGTGGGAGGGGAGTCCCTATGTGGGGCCTATGTGCAGGTCATGGGGTGGCGTCCCACGCCCCTGTCCATGGCCACCCTGGGTCCACGGCTGGCTCCGACGAGGGAAATGAGAGTCCTTGGGTGGACCTCCGTCGGCTGCTGGAGGGACCATGGGGTCTGTGATGCACTGAGTACTCTCAGAGATGTCCTGCACCACAGTGCTCAGGTGTTCCATGCCAAGGCCTGCCACCCGAGTGCGGCGACCACGTGGTCATTGGCAGTCACCACCTCTTGCAGAAGGCAGAGGGCAGCATCTGGGTGATAGGCCTGCTGTTGTCTCTGTGCCTGGGCAGGGTCCTCTGCTTGGCAGCCCAGGTCCACAAGGCTGGCCACGATTTCCCCTCACATCTGATGGCCCCTCCTCCTCATCAGTCTTGGGGTGTCTGGTGGGCTCCAGGCAGCAGCACAGAAGGTGGCTGGGTGAACTGCTATAGGGAAGCACAAAACAGGGGTGACCCCTGCTGCCTGCTGGCCGTGCCTGTGTGCAGCCTGTCTGCAGCACACGCCTCTGCCCTGACTGTCAGTAGGATTCTAGATGTGGGTCCTGTGAGACATTGCCCCTGAGGCATGCATGGCCTAGCGTTGCCCACAATGGTGAGCTGCAGTCACCCAAGACTTGCTCTGGGGAGTCTCCCAAAGCCACTTGCCAGTGGCGTGGCCTGTATGCTCTCCGCCACGCCCAAGATGCTGCTGCATCTTTGTACTTCCACACCCTCTTGAGCAACCCCAGGCATTCATGGGACTGTGACCCTGGTGCCACATGTCTCTCAGGCACCCGTGCCCATTGGAGGGCCTCTGCACCCCCTGGCCCTGTGCCCTGTCTGTCCCTGTGTTGTGCCCCCTCAGTGACCATGACCTGGGCAGACTCATCCCTGCCTGCATGTATGGGAGAGGAACACTCACCAACAGGGGCTCCAGATGTCCTCCTGAATTTCCCTTCCTCTGCCTCAGACTCCACAGGGGTTGGCATGTCGCTAGGCCCCTCTTCCTCCCTGGTGGTGCCAGTCCCCTCCTCTGGGACAGGGAAGAGCTCTGGAGTCCCTGGTGCAGCCTCTGGTGGTGCCGGTGGTGTGACAGCAGGCTGGCTGGCATCACCGCCATTGAGGGACGCCTCAGAGTCACTGTCCCGTCCCTCCAGAGGTGAACCAGTGCTGAGGGGCTGCCTGGAGTTGATGTCCCGCGTTGGGAGGCCACTGGGCTCTGCCCCCAGGAACTCATGGAGCTCTTCATAGAACAGGCAGGTGGCACTGCTACCGGCCCCCTGGAGCTGGCATGCATCCATGGTGCAGGCATGGTCCTGCCTCAGAGTCTTGATTTTTGGGCACACCTGCTTGGTAGCATGCTCATGGCCCTGTGCAGACAGCTCTGCAGCTATCTGTGCATAGACACCCGGTTCCTGTGCCTGGCACGGAACCGAGCTAGGATGTACTTGCCTCCTCCAAATTTGGAGGAGACACAGGACCTCCACATTGCTCCAAACAGGGGCATGGCATCTCCCCTGTTTGCCACCAGAGCCACGTTTTGCCATGCTCCTTGAAGCCCTTTAGCATGCTGCCTGGCATGGGTGGGGGATGGCACTTCCTCCTTCCTGGTGCTGTGCTCCATGGGAGGAAGGTCAAATCATGTTATTTTGAAATAATGGTTATTTCGAAATAACATGTCCAAATGGCATTATTTCAAAATAACCGTTTTGAAATAAGACGTTTCACTTTAAAGTGGGTTTAGGCTATTTTGAAACGACGTTTCTTGTTTCAAAATGATAGAGCCCATCATTTCGAAACAAGATTACATTGTGTGGACCTAACTTTTAAAAATCGAAATAACCAGTGTTATTTCTATTTAAAAGAGATGTCCAGACATACCCTGAGAGCATGCAGAAGTTTGGTGGAATTAATTTCCAGGACAGCCTGTAAGTGACATCACTAGTAATGAGTGCAGCTTGTCAGGCCATCATATCCAAATACTGATAAGGGCTTCCAATGGGCTAATTTGTAGATACTCAACTGGACATGGCATTGTAGCTCAAGATGCATGAAAGAGGGCCAAAGATTCACTGAGGAGTTGTGGATTTTACAGCTCAATTTGAATCATTCCTTGGAAAATTCCACCAGTCAAAGAAGCAACCATAAGTGAGAAAGAGGGAAGCTCATTGCCATGATACTGTAAATGCAAATCATTGTTTAATACACTTGATGGGAAAGAGGGCTTTAATCTAGCTTATGTTTTTGGACAAATAAAAAAAAAGTTGAATTCTGCTTGTCAAATAAAGGAACTTGATAATAAAAATTAAGGGAAGTGGATTAGTTGAATGCTGTACTGTGAAAAAAAAAACTGGCAACAAAAAGGACTGCCATAAACTTAGTCAGGCTAGGTCAGAGCTTCATTAGTAGTTAGTGAAGGCTTTTTACTCAGTTCAGAAATCAGGGGCAAGAAACATCAAACTTTGCCCTTTTTATCATAAAGGTACAAAGATTAGTCACCCAATTTTTGTTTAGATCTGTGATTTTGGCTATTGAATGTGTAATCTGATCTGTAAATTCACAGGTCGGGCTTGTAGTGGAGGATTTGCTCTAAGATCCTGCAATGTGGGAGGGCCTCAGAGTCTGGGTTGCAGCTACAGCTGGAACATCTAGAGTGCAATTAAACAATCCCATCCCTTGAGCTCTTCAAGCCTGAGTCATCTGGAATACACCAGCTGCAGGTGTTTAATTGCAGAGTAGATATACCCTAGTCGCTAAAGTCTTCTGGCTCTGAAGCAGAATGGATTTTAGTTCATTTTGTTGGTTTGTCAGAGACAGTTTAGGTAGCACTGAGATGTGGTGATATGTTGGAATTTGTCAATGACTACCATGAAGTGGTCTTTGGGTATCAACAATCATAGATCTCATGAAAGCTAGTGAGTGTGCTAAATGCTTTTTGTCAAGCTAAACTAAAGCTTAGTTAAGCCCTTTTATGGAGAAAAACAGCTAGAGATCATAGAAGCTATTCAAATATCAAGCACATGGCTTGACTGCTCAGGCTTTGCCCTGTGGTCTGATGGGTTTTCTTGAAGCTAATCACAAACATAGGGTTGAAGGGATTGTTTAGCAAGCTATGTATATTGGAGGAGAAAGTAAGTTGTCAGTCAGGGTGGCATTTGAGAGAATATCCCCAAAAGCGAGCAGGGGGATAGTGTTGCTTGTCACAGAAAAGAAACTGCCTGCTGTTTGTCTTTACGGGGTTCAGGTAAACAGAACTTTGAGTCTATTTTTCATAAACAGGACTGTGCTGAAGAAATACCTGACTCTTTCATTGGTTGCTCCCTCTAATAGTTACAACCTGGTGAAACCCTGAATATTGACTAATCTCAGGTGAAAAGGGGGCAACAATAGATTAAATAGCATCCCTAGGAAATGAATTTGAAACAGGAACAGAGAAACAGAACAAAAAAATCAAACAAAACCTGTTGTCCAAGGTATGTCTCTGCTTCCTCCCCCTACCCCTTTGAGATGGAAATTATACTTGAAATGTCTTGTTTTATGCAATTAAATAGATTCTATTAATCTAAGCTAACTATAGTGAATTTTTGTTAATTTAAATAATACTAAGTGCTTCCCAACAGAGATTGTGCCATCCAAAATTCTTGATCACAACACTCCTTAAACTTCATAGTTTAAGTTTGAGATATGGAGCTGTGGTGTGTTGCATGGCCATATTTCTAAGTCTGAAACTTCAGGTGGAGGGAATACCCTGCTTATACTGTCCACTTTTGTTAGTGAGCAGAGTCCAGAAGGGCTGCTGCCAAACTAACTATAGGAAGTTGGGTGAAAGGAAAGGAGACAGGGATGTACTTCAGGTATAGGATGTGGTTCCTTAAATGAATTATAGACAGCATGCCTAGGACTTTGATGTGAGATGTGTAGCAAGATTGTCCACTACATTAGCAAGTGTTGGATTCACATAAGGAATTATGGGTTATCACATAGGGTGGAAGCAGCTTGTTAGATTTCATTTTTTAATATATAGGTAGGAGTAGCCCTATAGTAAGGCCTTTTACAGCTACCGCTGATGGAAGGAACCCCAAGAAAAGTTGAACCTAATGCTGGAGTTTATATAGCCTTGTTTTGGAATTAGTGTTTTTGTTAATGAAAGCAGATCATAAAAACTATTTGGATGTAAAAATGGGACTTAAGTAGGAGAAGGAAGGGTATATTACCTTTTGTATGGGCACTTATTTGACTCTTATTATAATGCTGGGTTCACAGTTAGAGAAGAGTGTTGGAAAAATTGGAGTGGGCTCAGAGAAGAGACCTGTAAATAATTAAATGATGGAAAATATGCATTACAGTGGTATTTAAGTAGCCAAATCCATTTAGTTCATCAAAAAGACAATCAAGGGGTCGTTTAATCACAGTTCTGAAGTACATACATAGTGAATGAAATTTTCATATTGGGCTTTTCAATCTAGCAGAGATAAGGATAACAAGATAAAGTGGAAGTTGGAATTGGACAACCTGACTGGAAATAATGTGGAACATTTTAATAGTTAAGGTAATTAACCACTGCAACAATTCATTAAAGAGTTGTGCTGGCTCCTCAATTGCTGGCAATTTTTAAAATGAGACAATACGCCTAAACTAGAGCATCTCTTTTAGAAAAACAAGAATTAAATCTGGGCTGTTTGTATTACCTGTGATATGCAGGATATAGACTGGAAAAATCAAAAAGCTCTTCTGGCTTTAGATTCTTTGGCACTGACTCATAAGCATATGACTCTGCCACTTTAACTTTCATATATGGAAAAGTCCTAATAGCTAACTAATTTACATTAAGGCAGACTGTGAATTTGAAGCACAGTAACTATTCCTGATCAGTGATGTGTGGATGCTCTTATTCTAGAATGAATGTCATTCTAAGTTTCACTTCCAAAATGAGTTAAATGAATTCAGAGAAAAGCATTCTTAACTAATGTGGAGTAAGACCTTTGAAATAAGAATATCCACCAAGCTGTTTACATTAAACCTCAAGTCTTCAACAAAGATAAAGGTGCTAATTTTCCCTGTAGAACAGTCTAATTCAGAATAATAATAAAAAAAGCATTCTATTCCCTGTGTTGGAATATCTGTAATTTAGCTTATGGAAATAGCATCTATGTATCACAGAGCTGTCAGGTGCTCTTTCCTCCAGATGTCTCTATCTGATGCAGACTCTAACAGTCTTATAAATGTCTAATAAGCTGTTCCCTTAATGACAAATTCTGGATGCAAAATGCATAAATATGAAATACATGCTTTGTGGAAATAACAGTAAGTGGGTGATGGGTGGCAGGAGTAACTGTTTATAAAAAACTAAAATGACCATTCTATTGGCTATCTTCCCCATTTGCTAGGTTTTAATTATTTCATAACACTTAATCCAGTTGAAAGCTAGCATAGGACCAATTGTTCATTTAAGAGTGTAGAATGTGCTTCCCTTAAACCCTAGTAAGTGTGATTTTTATAATTGCTAGCTATGAAATGGACTATTCTCCTTCAGCTATAATGTTCATTGAATCATGCTTTATTACTTTTCTAGTTAGAGTACAAGCCAAGTAGGTCTGTCTGCTGGTTGTGTCCGTTCAGAAGCTTGTTGCTCTTGAAACCTAAAATTAAATCTCCCTTGAATTTAATGGTCTAGCTCTACAAAGGTGTATTTTGTAACGGTATCTAATAGTGTTCTGGCTAATAGCAAATGAAGCTGGAAGTGGGCTTAGGTAACTGCAGTGTTACTTATTTAAATTTCAATGAAACCTGTTTTAAGAACAAGAGGGGTTGCCATGTTAGTCTAGTTCAGCAAAACAAACAAGGGGTCCTATGGCACTTTTAAAGACTAACAATTTTATTTATAGCATAAGCTTTTGTGGGGGAGAACTTCATCAGAGCCTAGAAAGGGAAAACATAGTGTGGAAGGGAAACACAAATGTAGTAAAGAGTCCAAGATCACTTTAGATTACTTCAGCAAATCAAACAAGTTGTTTTGATTCATACAATGGGAGAAATCACCTTTTGTAATGAGCCAGTCTGTATCTCTCTTCAAGCCTAAGCTGATGGTGCCAAATCAGTAAATGAGTTGCAACTCTGCTGCTTCCCTTTGCAACTTTGATTTGAAATTTTTCTCTTGTAGCACAGCAACTGACAGTTTTTCACTGAGTGTGCAGGGAGATTGAAGTGCTCCCCTATTGGCTTTGGTTGTTGGCATTTCTGATGTTTGATTTGTTCATTTATTCTTTCATCCTATGAATACCCACATGGCCCCCCAGAATATGTCAAAGAATTCATGACTAACTTAAAACACTTCCTCAGCTCTTGTTCCTGAATCACTCCTCTACTTACACCAGGGGTCTCAAACACACGACCCATGGGTCGCGTGTGGCCCCTAAAGCTATTTCCTGTGGCCTGCAGTGATACTATCATTATTGATATTTGCAATATTGTTGTATGAAAAGGTTTCAGTGGTGTAGCCCTTGGGCTAATGTACTAGTCTTCATGTAGCCTCATAGGCTGTGTTCTCACACAGCCAGTTATTTCGATATGGTTGTTTCGCAACAACCGTATATCAAAATAACCCTTATTTCAAAATAACATATTTCGAATTAACAAAATGTTAATTCGAAATAAGGAAAAAACCGGGAATCGAAATAGCAAGTTCACACTGTGAACTTGCTATTTCGGTACCCGGTCCAGGGGGCTGCAGCCCCCTGGGGGAGAGCGGCTGCGGCAGCTCACCCTGCAACCCCAGAAAGGGGGCTGCAGCCCCAGGAAGGGGGGTGCAGCCCCCGGCGGTGGTGGTGGGGGAGACGAGCGGCTGCAGGGCGCTGGAGCCCGCCACCGGAGCTGGGGCGCGGAGCCCAGCTGGCAGCCCGGGCTGCTCCCCCGACCCCGCCAGTGGGTCGGGGGTCCTGGGCTCAGCTGTCAGCCCGGGCTGCACCCCCGACCCCACCAGCAGGTCGGGGGCACCGGGCTCAGCCGGCAGCCTGGGCTGCCGGCTGGGCTCCGCGCTCCTGACCCGCCGAGGGTGTCGGGGGTGCAGCCCGGGCTTTAAGCCTGTGGGGAGCAGCGCCGGGCAGCGCTAAAGCCCGCCGGTGCCTGCTGGCCAGGGGACACCCCTCAGCACCCTAGCCAGGGTGCTGAGGGGGCACACCGTGAACTGTTGTTTCGGAACATCTTGTTCCGAAACAACACGTTCCCACGGCCTTGTTTCGAAACAACCGTGGTGAAACAACGTTGTTTTGATCACGGACTAGGTTTAACTTGTTTCGAAACAACAGCTTCTGTTGTTTCGAAATAAGAGGGCTGTGTGAACACAGCCAGGGTGATTTGAGTTTGAGACCCCTAACTTACACTATTAATGACATCATCACCTGGATTCATGGAAAGGAGGCCCTTGGAGAACTCCACAAAGATTTCAACAATTTTCACCCCACCATCAACTTCAGTCTAGACCACTCTATTTGGGAGATGCACTTTCTGGACTCTACATTACAAATAAGTGGTGGACACATAAACACCACCTTATACCAGAAACCTATAGATCACTACCTACATCCTTGAAGCTTTCATACAGGGTACACGCACCACTCGATCCATTGGCTATAGCCAAACCATAAGATACAACAAATGCATTTGCTCTAGTCACTCAGATAGAGACAGATACCTTCAGGATCTCTCTCTTAAGCATTCTTAAAACTATTGTACACCCATGGGGGAAGTGAGGAAACAAATTAACAGAGCCAGACAAGTACCTGATAACAGAGAAACTTCAAATAAAAGTTTCAAATGGAAACTATAGATTTGGAATTCATATGGAGATTTAATACTATTAACCTGTGCTTGAATAGAGATGACCTGGTTTTCCCATTAGAAAAAATGATTTCCTCTCCCCCAAATGCTGCTCCTTTACACTCCCTGCTGGGTGGGGGGAAGAGGAGCAATGTCAAGGCTAGCTGTGTAATGGGAGAGTGGGAACTCCTAGGAGAGTGCAGAGAAGCATTTGGGTGGGATGAGCAATAGTCTTGGCATCACTGCTCACTACCCCTTGTTCTCTGCCAGGAGAAAGCAGGGAGAAATCAGAGGTCTCTCTCCCCACCCACCCCCCAACTCCCTAAGCATTCCTTCTGCAAGTTTTGCAGTGCTTCTGTGCCAGACAGGAGCAGTTTCTGACACTATTCTAGCAAAGCACACCTCTGTGCTGTTGCAAAGCATGCTCATCCTTCTCCACCCACAACACTGAGCAGTTGCCCCTGTAGCCTGTCCTAAGTCAACTCTGCTCCACAGTGTTTTTTTTAGGCTGGAGTCAGGGTTACTGGGGGTATCCATCATCCTTCTCTTGTAGGAGTTCTGAAACATGGGCCTTGATTTTACACACAAGTACACTCCCATCATGTGGCCTCTTCTGATCTTGAGTGGATCTAACCCTTTTCCCCTTTCCTTCCTAGACTACTTTTGAGTTTCTCTATGGATCTTCCTGGTTTACATGCCCACAGCCCAACCACTAGCTTCCTTCTTCTGTTTTTTTGTAACTTTTCACCACTTCACACCCTATTGTGAACTATTGTGTGGTTTTAATACAGTTGTTAAGATTGATTAGTTTCCATTGTCCATGCTCTCAGGGAAGAAGTGACATGTCCCCTGCAATTTGTTTATAGAGGGAGTCAGTAATACCAAAACTTCCAGAGCAACAATTTACTTTACCAACCAAACTTAACAAACAAGGAGAAGTTTTCATGGGAGAAAATCCAACTTTGTCGGAAACCTGAAGATGGGGGAACTTACCCGTATTTATTTCCTCCAGTTCTGTAAATGTAAGTCATGGGATCAGGTCACACTGTAACATTAGATTAAAGCAGTTCAAAGTGTCTGACAAAAGCTCATACAATAAATAAATTTGTTAATCTTTAAGTGCCATGAGAGTCCTTGTTTTGCTGAACTAGACTAACATGGCTGAACCTTTGAAACCAACCAAACTTAGTAAGTCATCACATCTTTCATGAGTGATTCTTTGTAAAAGCTAGACAAAACTGTGCTGTCAGACTGGCCACCTAAAACAGCATATTGTTATGGTGATTAAAGAATATGATGCAATGTGTACAAATAGCAAAAATTGAATAAAATATGTGGATTTTAACCTTCTTAAAATCCAGCTGAGCAGCGCAAAGATCTGGTATGATCTCACTAAAGACCCTGGCTGAGGGATACTGATTGGTCTAAAGGTTGGTTCCTTTTTGTATCTGCACATATGTTGCAAAACTCTCCAGAATGTGTCTGACTGTTATCAGTCCATTAGTTCTAATGCTCAGATAAATTTAGAGAGTAATTTAGTTGCAAATTACTCATTTTGTATGGTTTTGTTTATGATACTAAGAATGGGGGTGGGTTTGTTGGTAGCTTTTTAATTCATTCCTATCTTGCATCAAGGAAAATGTCTTTGTTTTAAATACGCTTGCATATATAATATATTTAAAAAAACCCACCCTCTTTGTAGCAAATCTTTAGAATGTCTGTCCATCATTCAAGGACTTGTTTACTTACAATGAATGGAGAGAAAAAGCCCAGAGGTTGTCATTTGAGAGTGTGATTATCCGTTGCTGTGTTTGAAGTATTATGCATGTTGCTTTTGTCCAGAATGTACTAAAAATGATTCCTTTGTATCATCGGAGGCTGAAAACTTAAAGAACACTTGAAGTGCATTGCCGTCACTGAACATTAGTGCTGTAGATCAATACCAAACTGCTTCATCACTTCAGCTGTAATGATTCCTGCAGATTGCATTTATCTAGATCCAAATCTCATGTTGTCTAGATCTAGACCTTTTTATCTTGGTGGCAATTTCTAATCTGACTCCTCCTCCATCCAAACATTCCCAAAATACCACTGTTGGTTTTGAATGCTTACATGTTCCGAGTAGGGAATCAGACTAAGTCATGGAAACTGATTTCCAGTGACTTTCCCAACCTCCTGTGACTATCCACCTCTATGTATGCTGAGCTACCCAGCATACATAGAATTGGAACTCTTCTAGCTGTAGGACCCAGGAGGCAGCATCCAACTGCAAGGTCAGAAAGCAGGGGAGTTCCCTGGGTGAGTGTTGCTGCTGGGTGTGGGGGGAACACCATGTAAATGTCACATTTTGTAATCCTTAAATTATACATTTTTTGTGACTGTGACCATACTATGATTTTATTGTTTTTTACATAACCATTCTGTGGTTTTGTTTTTTTTTGCCTAACTTTCCATGAGTTTTTTCTGTTACATCTCTTTCCTCAAACTAGGTATTACTATGAAATACAGATCACATACCTATACACAGATGGTCACTTAGATAAACAAATGCCTATTCATGTATCTGATCTGCATAAACACATTCATGTCAGGAAAAATAGACCCCATTTGCTCATTTTTATTTAAAAGCTGCATCAAAGCAGTAGGTGCCAACTTATGTCCTGCAAATCTTTAGTTTTTCATTTGCATAAAGAGGTTAAATGCATGTTGTGTTGAACAAGTGGAAGTTTATAAAATACTGTGCAGCACTCTGCTCTGTCCATGTTTCTCATCTGCTTCAACCTATCTCCCTGCATTTCCTGTTTTCTTAGTGTCCTATCTATAACAGACCCTCCAAGGACAATGGGCCCTTTGACTCCAGTTCCAGTACTCATGATACATCTTCCTTATCTTATAAACATTTAAAAATGTCCTGACCCTCACCACATGCCCATTTTAGCCAAAGATTGCTAGCACAAAACCAAGTCGGAGTCTCATCTTTACCAAAAACTCAGCAGCTTTCATAATCTTTGAAATGGAGGAAGCCAAACTGGCAACCAAATCAGGCGTGACCTATCTGTCATCGCTGAGTCTAGCAAACTGTCTCTCTGTGGACCATCCTACCTCCCCATGGGGTTGGCCTCTTGATTAAGCTAGTGCTCGCTCGCTCGCTCACTCTCTCCATTCTGTGGTGATCAGTGTAGGCTTTTTGGGTATTTGTTCTTTTAGATAGCTTGTCCCTCTTGTGTAGCCCCTTCATATGATTTGGCTGCCACTGCAGCCTTCATGACTTAGTCCATTCATGGTGTTTCTCTGAAGCCTGGATCCTAACAGAAGTGCCTGTGTTTGGGAATGGTAAGGCCTTGGCATTGTGTGTAAGATCAGCCTCCTTTAACTTTTTTTTCCCCTGAATGTTGGCTATCTACTCTCTTTCTCCATCTGTCTAGCTACAACAGGCCTCCATTGACTGAAAAAAGGATTTCTGGTCTCTAGTCCCAACAGTGCATGTGTGTTAGACTGTTTTGATCCCATGGGGTGTGTGATTGCCAAAAATACTAACAAGGGGCCAGAAGAAATAACCCTCTATAATTTCAACTGTTTCCATAGCTTATTTTGCTTTTGTTATTACCCTTTGTGTATGCCAGAAAGGAGGCGTGATGGTCAAACCCCCTGGCCCAGGGCTTCTGCTAAGCAGAGTTGACAAGTGCCTGTGGCAGAGTGAAGGATGGTTAACCCCTCTTCTCTGCCTTGGCTACCTCTTAACTAGGTGCTGAGCTGCAACAAGGCAGCTCTGAAGCACTCAGATTGGAGGGCTAATGCATGGCAGCTAGCTGTTTGGAACTACCTGAAGCAAAGCCCTGAAATAACAAGGGAGGGGAGAACATCTGAGTGGCTGCCCAAAGAAGGAGAAAGTCTGAGGAAGAAGGGTGGCATGGCTCAGGAAGACAGAGACTCTGCTTGCAGGTGCCTGAGGGTAGGGAGACAACCCAGAACCTTGTGTGTTGTTGGGAAGATGGTAAGAAGCTCTGTAAATTAAGGAGTAGAAGTGGTTGAGCCCAAGGACTCTTGACTGGTCGGTGTAAGTGGGGAGGAAGAAGACAAGAAAAGGAGTGGGAGCGTGTGACCCTGTGACAGTGCCCCTTAGCTATAATGCCTATGCAGAACAAATGGCTTGGATTGTGAGAGGGTTCAATTTATTGCAAGGGTGTACAGTATGTGTCTTACTAGTAATGTCAGCTAATGCCACATGAGTGGGGGTTTTGTGTAAGTGGTGGTCAGGCTGTTGACATTCCAAACTGATGTGGATTTTCTTAATCTTTGAGTGAGTGTGTGTATGTATGTATATATTCGCCATGTTTGTGGAGTTCTTTGGTGGTGGGGGGGAGGTGTTGTTTGCTTTCCCCAGTAGGATTTCTTTGCTTTTAAGAGTGCCTGTGAGTGGAGAAGAACAACTTCTTATGGATTGTTAGGGAGCTTCCTCCCCCCACTATTTCAAGCTGAAATCTGAGTAAGACTGTGGCTGAGGGCTAATGCTGTTATTCTAGCCATTTTCCCATTGGCTACAGTGAATCTGGCCCTTGTTGATGCCATCCATACATGACACATGAGTTGCACTGAGGAGTGGAGGTAAGAAAACAACTGTAAAATAATCCCAGTTGTTAGCAAACAATCATTAAACAGTCCATGACTTCTGGTCATGGAAAATGGAATACTTACATAGGTATTTACGTAAGCCACTACTGAGCTTGCTATATTGTCCCATCTTGTTTGATCAACAGGGGATATGGCAGTGTTCTAGTCCCTAACTACAAAGCATGGCTCTTCATTTCAAGCTGTAGCAGTTCTAGCTCTGAAGGTCCTCAGTTCAGTTCTTAGTGGGTTGCCCAAGGTGACTGCCATCAGATGGATGGATCCACATGTTGAAGTTACTTGTAGTGCACGTTGAGATTATTCTACTGGGTATGTACCATATGCCATGTCAAATGACCCTAATGTTGGTCTTGATCAAAAGTCTATTAAGTTAATGGAAATCTTTCTAGTCACTTAATGGACTTTGGATCAGGGCCACCGTGAATTCATATGTTTTTTTTTCAAATAGTGGGAAGGTACTGTAGTTGGCATTGGCAACCTCCATGCTGTAAAGCTGGAAAGGTCCCTCCAAAAAAGAGAATGCAGTCAATACTGAACAGGTTTATTTACAGTACCAGTTTTGGGAACACTGAACAAAACAGTATTGGCTTGAAAATGGAAGTAATGTGGCAATAGCTTATATGCACAGACTGCTTGTTTACTGTTTTTCTAACAATTCTTTGTTTCCTTTGGGAAAAAGAACTCCATATGCGGTAAGAGTCAGGATGGTGAGGGGGGTGGTCTCAAAAGGTAGGGGAATACTAGACTTTCATATAAAGTACAGGAGGGTTGAAGGGATATGTGACAAGAGACATGGGTTTGGGGAAGAATGCATAACAAAAGACAGGATGCATGCTGCCTATTTGGTCAGCCTCTGTATTTATGGGACATAGTATGCTGGCATGGATATTTTATCCTAACAATGCCAAAGTCCCAATCTTCCAAATGCATCCACAAATTGGATCCTGTACCCCTGTAAGACCTATAGAAGTTACTGATCCAGTGTCACGACCTGGGTCCAAATGAGAATATTCAAAATCTAACCATTTCAGTTATTCTATTCAATTCCATTAGTTAAATATATATTTAATGTGGCTTCTTTCTTGTTCAAAATGCCTGAACATAATCGTTCAATTAAATATTAAAGCTTGACTACCTAATTCCAGTGCAACCGCTTCCTCCCTCTTTTCCCCCTGAAACTTAAGAGTAGCTCAAGGAGTGAGAGGAATTTTGCTGTGGCTACATCTTGCTGAACTAAAACAATGGTAATTCAAAACAATGCCCGTCTCCAAACTTCGTAGATTTGTCAGATGTGCGTAGTAAATAAGGAAGTAGCAACACTTTCAAAATGGGAAAGATAACTAGACTTATCATTACAAAGCAAAACAGATACAGATGCGAAAACAAACCAAGACAGGTACTGGTATAAAGGTTCAAAACAGGGCCAGAGCAAATAGAAATGAATTGGCATTAACAAGTAAAATATAAGTGAATACATATATTACAAGGAGAACTGATTCAGAAATACTGAGTGTACCCAATTTTTTAATATCCTGGGGTTTTTAGGTGTTCTTGCATGGCTGGATGATATTTTTTCATAGTCTTAAAATAGAGAAAAATACTGGAGTAGTCAATAAATCAGATCCTAGGGGGATAAACAGCTTAGAAGATCTAGTGCCAGCAATCAAATAGGAGTATGACTGATCCAGAGACAAGAGTGCCACATCAACAAACATAAGGATGCTTAAAAAAAAAATAAAGCAAAAAACTATATTTTAACAGGCAACACAAAATAAATACATACCATAACAAAACTTTTGGCTTAACTGATTCATGCAAACTTGTGGAACTTAATATGGTTTTTCCTGCATCCTTGGGGACAAATTCTGTGGTTCTGATCAGGGGTTAAAGTATAAATGGGTGGGTCCCCTTTTCCCACCCCAACTCCTGCCCCCAAATGCCATCCTCCCACCCGTCTACCCTGCAATGCAGCTTCTGCTCCTCACATGCCAGCCCCCAAGGGTTAAAGTATAATTTGGTGGGCCTTGGAACCCCCTGCATGTCTGGGCCCCCTTCAAGCATCCCAGCTACTGCCCCCAATATCTTGTCCCCAAAATCCACCCCTGATACCCCCCCCCAGTGTGAACCAGGCCACCCCAGCACTTACTGGAGGTGGCAGGTCCCGGCTCGGGGTGTCAGTGCGGCTGGCCCCTGGTTGGGGCTGCAGCACAGCCTGGGATTGGCTGGGGGTGGAGGGGAGGTGGGGGCAGGCCACAGGTTGTGGTGGAGCCTGGAAGAGGAGGGGTTTGGGGTGGGGCTTGAGCCAGGGGTGGGGCCCTTCCCAGCCACACCCCTGCCCTGCTGTAACACAGGGGATTGCCTTTCCGAGGCCTCCTATTTTTAGGGGTCCGGTGTTCAGGCCCCTAAAACTAGAAAATGGAAGTGGAATGCAGTGTTCTGGAGCCTGCTGTTTTTCAATGGTGGACCCTGGAATGCATGGTTCTGGCACCATTTTCTATTTTGCAGGGCCTGGAACACTGAGCCCCTAAAAATAGTGGACCCAGAACAGCGTTCCAGGCCATTCTGGCTAACTTTAATCTTTGATTCCCATACCAGTAGACCACTCATGACTATTGGGATTCAGTGTCAATGTAGGGGCTCAATTTTCTTGATTGTCAACAGTGTTTATTAATGTTGATGCAGGTTCTTTGAGTACTTTAATATGTTGTATTCCTGGGTTATGTGTGGTTTTCGGAAACTGTGGGACAGATCCTGAGTCATGCTGAGCACCACTGCAACAATTCAAAGACCATATCTGGTTTGCAGATAATTCTCCTGTGCAGAAAAAATATGCTGATATTGGAGAGATGATATAGTGGCTCCTACATCATCCATTTCATATACCTTACCCAGGAGGTGTTGCTATTCGAAAGTGGGCATTTCTACATTTAAAACAATCTCTGCCTTCCCTCTTCCCATAGATCAGAGGTCTTTCCATAAGTTTGCAAATCTTTCATGTAACTGCAGGAAACCTTTTAATGTACTATAACACATTGTCAGTTAATGTAAATAAAAAAAAAACCTCAGCTGCTTATACATCTGCTAATGTGTGAAATGGGAATATGAAGGTGTTTATGTTTAATAGATTTGTACAGAAGGAGGTTGGGGTTGGGCTCTTCTTGAAAACTAGGTTTGATGAGAAGTGATCATCTAATGAGAAATATCTGAGTGCTTGGAACTTTATGGGTTTCTTATGCATGCTAAACACTTAAGATTACTTTAACAGTCATTAAGTTGTGCATAGTCAGAAGACTTCCAGATCAAATTTGGGCAACTTTTTACTTTTTGGCACTAACTTCTGTCTAGAATTTTTTTTAATTTCTGAAAAGGAGGAAGCTTTCTTCTGTTTAGGATGCCCTTCTTGCTCCCATTGAAATTAATAAGAGGCTAATGCAATCATGAAGAAGGCCTTAGCTTTCCTGGAGCATGGGAAGGGGTGTCAGAGTTCTTACAAAAGGACATTTGAAAGGATATTATGCTCGTCTAAAGTTATAGTGCATGAATTTTGATGTATGATGCATGGTAAAGATGCCTTATATATGACATATTAATGATGAACAAAGACCAAAAACCTTTGTATGGTATATTTAGTAAAGAGTGTTCAAATGTTCTGATACTTACATTTTGTGTCAGATTTGTCTAGCAATTATTTAGGGTTAGGATTAGCTAGTAATTATTTAGGCTAGGATTTGGGGGCCATGGAACCTACCATCATGTTTCTGGGCTTGAGGTACTTCAAGAAGTGTTTCCTTGTCCTTAGCTACATCCTCTGACTATTCCTCACTGGCCCTTTTACATTTGCTTTTCAATTTCCCCTGCTGTCTCTTTCCACTTGTTCTCTTCCATCATGTCTATATTTCCTTCTTTTATATCCTGTTTTCCTTTCTCCTTTGTAACAGGAGTAGCACTGAGTTGAAGGGACAGTGTTTCCCTTCAGTTCTGTGCGCTGAAAACACTGTGGTAAGTAGGTGATAAATACTTTGTATATCTCCTTTCAATTGCCTAAGATACCTTGCATATCTCCCTTCAACCACTGCTAAAATTCTTCTGCAGTGTAGACCTGACTGCTGTTAGCCCTTTCTTTCCTTACACAGAAATCTAGCTTTACATTAGAATGCCTCTGGAACTGCATCAGAGGTCACTCAACAGCAGGTAAATTACAATTAGCTTAAATTACTTTTTTTGTCATGGACTATTAGGTTTACGTTGCTCTGCAATCCAAAGAACTGTAGAAAAAGTGTGTACCTAACTGGTTGGGTTTGCTCTGTGTGGACACTGCTAGCACAGATTAAATCTTAACATAGTCTTGTTTGAAGAGGACTACGTTAATGCAAACAGTGTACATTTATTTCCACTTGCAGTCTCCCCCCCGCCCCCAGTTAGTATGTGCAGCAATTCAAGGTCCCATAGTTTGAAGTGCAGGGCTGTGTACACAAAATCTTATTCTAAATTATTCCCTTATTTATTCTTCTAATCCTATATTAGTCTTATTCCCAGTGCCTGAGGTATCTGTTGGACAATTGGTGATGTTAAGAGGTGCGTGTGATATGATCTATGTATCACAAATCTGTGGAACTGCCACTTAATGAGACACTTCCTGTGCACCACTCCCCACTCATGTGTACAAGATGAATTTTGGTTTGGATTCCACACAGTTAAATATTCATAAGGGGAAACTGATGGAAAGATAAAATAGCTATTTTTGTGTGGGTGGAAGTAGGGGAGGCAGGCTCCTGGTCCTGCTTGCAGGTGTGAGGGCTATAATGAACTGAGCAAGCAGATACCATTTTAAAGCCAGTTTTAAACAAAACAGGCTGAGATCTCTCACACCCTTAGGGAGCCACCTGACTCTCCCTGCGTGCTTAGCTGCATGTCTGTCATTTTGAATTCTCAGAAATAAAGTGGTGGTAAATGTCAGCAAGTGTGCTTTTGTTTTTAATCTAATTTCTTTGTTTATGCTGTGACTATAACATTGAAAACTGGCAATGGGTATGGCATTATATTTAAATTTTTTAAAAAGAGAGGCAAGTTAAGTTAAAATGGCTACATATGGACAGTTTCTTATTTAATGAAAAAGGGAGAACTTTGCAACGTACATTGAGACTACTTGAGCAGTATTTTATAGAGGTTCTATAAAAGGTGCTGAGGTAAACGGCTCTTTCCCTAATACTGCTGGGAAGAAGGGAGGGGTGTATATAGGGAGGAGTGAATTATTGGATCTTCAGTGCCTCACCTAGGATGAAGGGCCTGAACGAGACGATGACACAGGTTTGCATCTCTGACCGTACAAAACAAATAGTGAAAGTGTAGCTCTCCATTTTAGGGCCATCACAGTGGCTGGATCAGTGTTCTTCCTAAATAGCTACTTGGTGAGTAAAAGAGGATATACTGCCCAGGTTTGCCACAGTATGACAGCATTCCAAATTAAATGTCATGAGGAAGCAATTGGTGCCTACACGTTGGAGTTGCCAAACTAGTTAAGTGACTATGGAGGGAGTCCCTGTTGTCAAAATTGTTTTGTTTCCTGGGCCATTTCCCCACAGCCCTAGCCTTCACTGATGTGTCACCCTTAGCTCAGAGCTTTGTGTTCAGGCTCAGTCATCCAGGAGTTTTTTTTTTCCATTTCCTGCACTGAGCTGTCCATGGTGCTGCAGTTCCAATTGGCTAGTGAGGATCACCAGCTGAATTCCCTTGGCTCTAGAAAGGAACTGTGTCTCTGGCACTGCATTGCCTTTTTCTCTTTTTCTTCTAGGTGGCAGCTCCATGCAGCCTCCACAAATGACTAGCCCTTTGCAGACTCTCCAGCTGGTTGTTTTGTACTCAGTCTCTCTAGATTGCTTGGAGGACTTAACTCCTGTGGGCCTAGTTTACCCCATCAAAGGGCTATTTATGTATGCAAGATTACCTTATGGGGTAGTCATTACACTTGCTGCATTTCAGAAAATAATGGATGAGGTATTGGAGGGGGTAAATGGTGGTATCTGATATTTGAATGACATTAATATCAAGGAAGAATTCAGAGGTATACCTTTAAAACACTTTTGCAATCTCTTGATAACCTGCTTTTAGGTTTCTCTTGTGCTTATATTACCCCCCCCATAATACCCCATTGGGGGGGGTTATGTGCTAAGGGTGTTGTATAGATGCAGGAGGAATACGTCTCTTGAGAGAAGATGGAGGCCATTGAAAATGCACCAGTACTACAAATGTCTCAGTTGAGACAATTTCTGGCTATGTTAAACTATACAATGTTTATTTCAAACTTATCAACACTAATCAGTGTGTCCTGTTACAGAAAACCATTAAATGTCTTTGAACATAAAAGAAAAATAAGACTCTGAGGGTGCTAGAAAAGGAATGGAGTAGTTTGTCTTTTGGTGGTGTCCCATAATTGTGACCTCTGATGCCTGTCCTGTCAGAGTTGAGGCTGTCATTTCCTAGATGTGTAAACATAGGTTTGAAAGGCCCTCCCTACCCCTAGAGGGGAGCAGCCACTAAACACTGAGGATGAGGTGGAGATGAAGGATAATCTAGGCATGGCTGAATATCTAAATAAGTACTTTGCCTCTGTTTTTAATGTGTGGTGATGAGCTTGGTGATAGCAGTAAGGTAGCTAATGGGAATGAGGACATGGTTGCAGAGATTACTATAGCAGAAATAGAAGCCAAACTCGAGCTGCTTGTGTTACCTCAGAACTCACATGCGGGTTTTAAGCCACCTGAAAGCAACAAATAATATTTAGTTGCCTCCAAATCAGATTAGTTCCGAAATGGAAGGTGGGATCAGTGCTGCCTAAGTAGGTAAAACCCCAGTGGAAAACACAGCTACAGCCCGCCAATCAAGAACAGATTCAGAACAATGAAGAAACTTAGAGCTAGGAATTCTTTGAAAACAGGTATTAATATTTATTTAAGATCTTACAAACTTATAAGGACATTCCAAGATGGAAAATATGCATTTAAATCAATACCTGTATATCACGGCAATCATTACAGAGTGACGGTTTAGAATGAAATTCTACTTTGCTAGGTTACACTTCTTAAAGTTACAGACATACAATTACAGACTTAACAATAAAACAAAACACATTAAAACATTAGAAACTAATACCTAAACACTTAACAAACTATAACATTCCACAGGTGAGGGCCAGTCACCTATGGAATGGGGAGATCTCAGGTCTTACATCTATTTCCCTTCTCCACACAATGAGGGTTCCCAACTTAGGCTCTTCCTGCAGGTTTACCTAGCAAGCAGTTTATTTTCCTACCACAGTCCAGTGGAGTATGATCTTAAACTTTGTCTGGCAGTCTCTTGTCCTGTGTTGTCCATTCAGCACTTCCACTCAGCAGCAGGTCTCCTTAGCAACTGAAGAGACAGTGACTTCAAAAGTTTTCTAAGGCTCACAGCTGCAGTTGTACAGGGTTCTCTGCTGTGCTGGTGGTCTTGGAGATGATCTTCTGGCGTGAATGCAGAGTGAGAGCTTCAGGAATCTGAACCTTATGGTGGAACTCAGTTAGCCACTTAGCTCAGACCCTTTAGCCTTGGAAGCATGCACCTTGATTCAGGACTCAGTTAGCTGAATGGTGCAGCCTCTTTAGAACAGCGAAGCATGCACCTTGAGGCAGACTCAGTTAGCCAAATGATGCAGCCTCCCTAGGACTGAAAACACCCTTCTGAGACTAAGCCCAGAGTCCCTGCTCAGAGACTAAGCCCAGAGATGCCATTCTGAGACTAAGTCCAGAAACCTAGCTCAGAGACTGTCTACCAGAGACATTGTTACCCTCTCTGGGGATGAGTGAGAGTGCGACTCCTAGTGCAGCGGGAACATAGCCCAAGGCCAGTGGAACCCAATAAGGAGCAGAAGAGATCTCCAAAGTTTTGCTGAAATGCTGCTCCTTTTATACACTCCAGACCCCTAGTCACATCCCCTTGATCAATCACCAAGAGGATTCAATTTTGACCAATCACAAAAAGGATGATTTCACCCTTTTACTCTTGGCATAGCTGTCTTTGATCAGCCGCCTGTGAGGGGGAAGTGAGAAAGATCAAAGGTGTGCATGGAGGACTATGCAGTGGGGAGAAGAGCTAGGAACATCTGATGGGATGGGGGAATGAGGGAGGTCAAAAGTTTAGATTCTGCCATCTGGGCTTTACCAACTGTATTTGAATACTAAAACACTTATTATTAAAGAAAAAAGTAGTAATCATATATATACTGTACCATATCCTTACTTATTCTGATGAAGACTTTTACCATATTGATTGCTTTACGCTATTCCTATGTTTCTTTGTTGAATTAAATTTACTCTAATACTAGTGAGGTTGCAAAAATCTCAAGCTACACTTGATGGAGCTAAACTGGAGGGGCCTTGGATAATCTTCATCCAAGAATAGTAAAGGAAGTGGCATATGAAATTGTCATCCCACTAAGAATTTTTAATGAATTTGTAAATTCAAGAAAGAGAATAAAACTGATTTGGGTAACTACAGGCCTGTTAGTTTGACCTCAGTAATATTCAAGACCTTGGAAAAAATTTTGAAAGAGAAAGTACTTAAAGATATTGAGGTTAATGGTACCTGGGAGAAAATACAATATGGTTTTACAAAAGGTACAGTAGATTGTGCCAGACCAACCTGACCTCTCTTTTTTTTTTTTTTAAAGAAGATAACAGATCTTTTGGATAAAGGGAATGCAGTAGACCTAATTTAGTTAGATTTCAGAAAGGCATTTGATACAGTTACCCATAGGGAATTATTAGTTAAGTTACAAAAAAGAAAATGGGGATTAATATGAAAATAGCAAGATGAATAAGGAACTGGATGACACCAAGTTGGGAAGTATTGCCAACACAGAGAAGGATCAGGAAACTCATAGAAAGGTCTGGGTGACCTTGTAAACTGGGGTTTTAGGTATAGGGTGAAATTTAACTACAGGAAATGCAAGGTTGTACGTTTAGGGACAAATAATTTTTTTTCCTATTGGTTGGAAGGGATGGAGGAGGACAAGGACCTAGGTGTACTGGTTGATCACGGGATAACTGAGCAGTTAATGTGATCCAGACATGAAAAAATCTAATGTGGTCCTAGGATGCATTAGAATAGGTATTTTGAGTTAACAAGGAGGTGTTAAGGCTGTTATACTAAGTGCCGGTAAGACCTTATCTGAAATATTTCATGCAGTTCTTGTTTCCCATGTTTAAGAAAGATGAACTCAAACTGGACCAGGTGCAGAAAAGGGCTACAAGGATGGTCTGTAGAATGGAAAACCTGCCTTATGAGCAGAGATTTTAGGAGCTTGGCTTGTTTAGCCTGACCAACAGAAGGTTGAGGGGAGATATGATTGCTCTCTATAAATACATCAGATAAAAACCAAGGAGGGAGAGAAGTTATTTGAGTACAACACCAATGTGGACAACAAGAACAAATGGGTACAAACTGTCCATTAGGGAATTTAGGCTTGAAATTAGATGTAGGTTTCTAACCATCAGGGAGTAAAGTTCTGGAATAGCCTTCCAAGGAGAGCTGTGGGAGCAAAAAACATAATTGCCTTCAAAACTGAGCTTGATAAACTTATGGAGTGGATGGTATGATGGGACAGTCTAGCTGGCAATTGGCTGATCTTTGACTACTGGTGGTGAATATGCCAGTGGCCTAAGAAGGGAGGGTACATGGGGTGGGTTCTGAGTTTGCTATTACAGAGAATTCTTCCTTGGGTGACGCACTGGTGAGACTTGTCCACTTTCTTAGGGTTTAACTTAGGGGTCTCAAACATGCAGTCTGAAGGCTGCATGTGGCCCTTAAAATTCTTTCTTGCGGCCTGCAACAACATTGTTGCTATCAATATTTGCAATACCATTGTATGAAAAGGTTTCAGTGGTATGACCCTTGGGCTACTGTACTAGTCCTCATGCGTGGGGTGGCCCTTGGCCTAACGTACTAGTCCTCATGCAGCCCTCAAGGTGATTTGACTTTGAGACCCCTGGTTTAACTGATCACTATATTTGGAGCCAGGAAAGAATTTTCTCCTTAGACAGACTGGCTAGAGCTCTGGGGGGTTTTCACCTTTCCCTGTAGCTGACCTGCTGGTGAATTCTCTGCATCTTAAAGTCTTTTTAAGTCATGATTTGAGGACTTTTTTAGTCATAGGTTAGCGGTTTATTGCAGGAGAGGGTAGGTGAGGTTTTCTGGCCTGTATTGTGCAGGAGTTCAGACTAGATGATCATATTGATCTCTTCTGACCTTAGACTGCATCTATTTGATGGTTTAAAGTAGTGTAAATAGTGGAGTCTCTAACCTGATATCTTTTTAAATTATCATTTGAAGACTTCAGTAATTTGGGCAGATGTTAGGGGAATAATAGGGGTGAGATTCTGTGGCCTGTAATTGTCAGGAGATTAGATTAGGGGGTGGACAATCTACACCCACAGGCTACATATGGTCCACAGGAGCCTTTCATCAGACCCTGCAGCTGGACCTGGTCAGAAGGTGGCAGCTGCTTCCTCCTTCTGATGCTACCCTTCCCTCACACCAAGTGGGCTCAATGGTGCCCTTGCAGGAATGCGGTGGTCCTCCCCCACCCTTACCCCTCTCCCATTTGCATTGGTCCAATGGAGGGGCCCTTACCAGAGCATGGTGATCACTCCACTGCCCTTGTTCCATCAACTGGGCCCAGCAGCAGCTTCCTGACTGTAATGTGGCAGTCACTCTGACCAGAATGTGGTGGCTGCTCCCCACCAGGACCATCACTTCCTCCACCCCTCTTCCACCTTGTAGCTCACTGTGCAATTTCTCAACAGAGATGTGGCTCTCAGGCCTAAATGTTTGCTCATGCACTGCAATAAATGATCATGATGCCCCCTCTGACCTTTAAAGTCTGAGCTTTTTTTTTCCTCTTGCTAAATGTAGCTTATGTTGTGCCTTAGCTTCTCTAATTTTGTCTCAGCATACTTGTGAGTAAGCTTCCTGAAAATAAAAAAAGTGGAATCTTGGTCAAATAGAAAAAATGTAGAAGCAATCTTGATGGATATTAACCTCGTACTAGTCTTCCTGCCTTTCCTACGAAACTGTAAAAATAATGCGTCCAAAGGTAAGCACTTTATCACTAGCAGTCACTAACCTGTTAGATAACTTTTTTATCTTGCTGCTAACTAGTAAGTCATTTGTTACAGACCACAGAAAACCTGTTCTGTTCACAACCTTAACAGGGAAATGCTCAGACGAAAATGCTCTTTCCTAGGTGAAATCCCTATTACGTCTAAAGAAATTGATCCACAAACAGGAAAATGCCCCATTTTGAGTAAGAGGAAGCACTAGACAAATTCAGGTGGTCATATTACATAACCAAAGGGAGACTGGTGTTATTTACGGGGAATGGCTGGCTATGTGCTATGGCGGTATGAATAATAATACTAAAAATTGATGCTAGTGAAATTTCATGAGTATTTCCAAGGGATAGTAAAAATGAAAGGGGATGGCAGAAATTACTTTGTGGTGGCTGGCTTTAGATCAAGTTAGAAATGGAAACTAGACAGTGTGACCCCGTAACAGCCACCAAAACATGGCAGAAATGGCACCGGCTCATCTGTGGAATGGCCTATGAAGCCCTGGTAATGGCACATTGTTTGCAGTGTGACTTCTTATTCTCAGTGGTCAGATGTGGTGCACATGACCATTTTTTCTATAAAAACAGTTGAAAGGCATTGCAATACGTCTCCCACTTATGGCTTTCCTAAGGACCAAATTTCAGCTAATGGTCCACAATTCATTTCTGAAGCTTTTCAGACGTGTAAAACATGAGGTCAGCTATTTGTCACCCAAAATCGAATGGATTGGCAGAATGTTTTGTGCATTAGATAACAATGTGAGATTTAAGGCACATTGCTTTGAGAAACTTCTGTTTTCTTCTAAGTCTATCACTCAGACTCCAGCAATAACTTTTAATATGTTCATTAGGTATTGGGTATAATTTACTTGCACCAGACTTAAAAAAGCACTCAATGAAAGACAAACCATGAAAAACACACAGCAAACTTCCCTGGTTTTTCTGCCTGCAGCAGTGTTATAAAATTACAGGAGAGGACTGAAGTAGGAGGAACAGATATTAGGCCCATTGATATATTAGATGGAGGTAAAAGGTGAGCTAACAGAGGCACACTGATAAATGCTAGCTAATAAAAGGTCAGTATGGTTGAAGGATAGTGACCTGAAATTAGTAAAGATGAGTATAGAATTGTATCTTAGCCCAAGAAAAGTATGCCAGAAGATGGTGGATAACAACAGAAGCAAGGGTGATCCAAACAGGGCAAAGATTAGGTGTCACTTTCCCTGACAGACAATGCTGGCTGCAATGAAACTGGACCTATCTTAAGGTTAAACGTTTTTGTTTTTGTCGGTGGCTTATGGAGGAAGAGGGCAGTATATTGAAAACTGTGTTGGAATTGAAGGGTATCTCACTTTAAAAGTGGCGGAGGGAGAATTCCTGAGCTTGTTTTCTCTTTCTCTCTCATGCAGTGTCAGTCTGAAATCTAAGAAATAAAGTAGCTTTTCACTGGACCCATCCAGTAGAAGTATTTGTTTTATCTAGTGTGTCTGTGCGTAATATGAACGCAGCACAAATCACCTCTGGTGCTGTGGGCAAGCACAGAGTCCTCAAAACCACAATGGATGGTATGCTGGTTTAGACTGTTCTTGAGTAGACAGATTTAAGCTGATGGGGCTCAGGCTAAGGTACCAAAAATAGCTGTGTAGACACTGTGACTCAGTCTGGATCTTGGCCTCTGGAGCCTGTTGGTGGGTGTGGGGTGCTACTCGCTGTAAAGCTATATCCTGTAAAATGTGTGTGTGGGGAGGTTGATACCAGAACTGCCTAAACCAGTGTGAAAGACCAGTAATGGTGTGAACTTTGGGGGTGGAGGGGTCAGACTGGAGCCAGATACTATTGTAGCCTCTGAGCTGGAACAGTGTCTGCATTATAACCTCATGCCTTGACTCTAATTGTGGGCAAAGTGGTTTTGGCTCCCTGTAGGTTCTGCATAAAGCCAAGTTACTCTGGCTTCCTCTGGGAGAAATACATTTCATTGGAATTTAAATTTCATTTTGTATTCCTATGACACAAACATGCCCATATTGAACCTACTATTTTATATTCAGGAACACCCTGCACAAAATGATTCTAAATACTGCATTTGTGTGACTCATTGTAGCTGTTTGGGACTCTCTTGGCCTTTGTGGACTCAGAATTTAACTCCCTGATGCATTAATATAGTTTTGTTGCACTCAGTGTGGTGAATTTAGAATACAAATTTTGTGTAGTGGTTGTGATCATAAGACCTCTTGGTGCAAGGTCCTAAAGAGTCCACTGCTCTGTCTTATCAGATGTAATGAGTTTGTCAGACATATCATCATATTTTCATAGTACTTACTACAAAAGGGTTGTGTGAAATGTCTACTGCAAGCTTACATCATGCCATTCCACATAATTTTTGTATGTATGGGTATTGTTTAAGAAGTTGTATGTATTGAAAGTATTCTAGAACCTGCTCCAGGGCAGGTTTCGTAGGCTGGTTTTGACAGGAATCACATGCACTAGTTTATATGCAAATCTGCTACTAAGTCAACACAAAGGAAGTCCTATTTACATGTGAAAATCAACAGGAAAACAGGTTAGGAAGAGTAGGGGATGTGATACAATGAGGAATAGAGACCTTGCTTGGAGCTGGCACCCCAGGAAAGAAATAACAGGCAGTCATCCTGACTCTAGGGGCAAAAACAAGGGACTTCAGGGTATAAGTGTACCTCTCTCTTTTTTTTCCCCTGTCCTCAGAAGAAAAAGTGCAGTAACTGGCAAGTGTAGTTATACCCATGAAAACTGGATCTCAACCAACCTCACCTGAAACAACTGCAAGAAACAGTCTTAGATTAACTTATCCTATGGTTTTAGTCTGGGAGATGAATGTTTATACCTTCCTTTTATGAGTAATCTGTTCTTATTACTAGAACCCTGCAAATCTATGGATACCCACTGAATATTTGTGGGAATCTGCAGCCACGGGTGGGGATAACCACAGACCTGTTGCTGCAGATTGACCCACACATGCGGATTCTATTTTTATCTGTCGAGGGTGCAATCTATCACTGCAGCTGCTCCTATGATCTGTGTCAGCAGTGCACGGGGGAACAAGGAAATGCTCCAGCCAATCCTAGCTCAGCTCTGATTATGGTCTGGAAGCGAATCAGAGTCTCAGTCATAGTAGGCTGTGGCTTGGAGAGTCACTGCTCACGGTCTGTCAGCCAGTATGCTGGCCTTTGATTGGCTCATTTCCCCTGACTTCACTGGCCACTTTCTCTTTTTCTTGTTTGACAGCATGGTGTGTGAACTGCAAATAGATTTCACTGGTAGCCAAGGAAATCTCACTGGCAGCCAGGGCTGGCTCTGCTGATAAGCCAGTGAGGCACTGGCTCAGGGTGCTGAAGTTTAGGGGTACCAGCCATATTTTAAAATGCAAATGACATCTTTTAAATACTAAATGTTCAGTGATCTGCTTCCCTCACTCCAGGGCTTTCTGTTCCAGAGATGAATAGAATGTGAATCATCTGCAAATCAGCTGTGAAGGCTGAGTATTCCTCATGTGCTTTATTACTGTTTCTTTATTGTGTTTTAAGTCAGTTTAGTTTTCAAAACCTACTTTACTGTGCAACATCAGGATCTTCCAAATTCAGAGCTGTTAGCATGAGAGACACTCCTAGCCAGTCAATGGATCATGTTACAGAGCCCAGGTTTCAAGCATCCAGAGAAGACAAAAGAAAAAAATCTATTCTGGGAATGTGAGGCTGGGGTTAACCTTGAGATATCTAAACCCCAATTATGTATCTAAACTAAAATCCTATGCTACAAGATCACTGAGATGAACCAAAACCAACTGGTTACATGTTCAAAAATCTAAGAGGGCCTTGGACGAACTAGCCCTCTGACAAACTATTTGTATTGGAGGCATAAAGTTAACTGTAAAACACACTGTTATACTAACTGGGTGTAAATGTTAATGACGTTAATTCTTACAATTGATTTGCTGCCAAAGAATGGAAAAGGTACCATGTGCTTGATATTCTGTAAAACCTTTGGAACTTGTTCAAAGCTGTAATAGTACACAGCCGAGTTTAACCCTTTTGTGATGCACTCAGCAGTGTCTAGGTGATACCGCTTTCTGCATCAATTTTTCTTTGGGGGTGTGACACTGTCTGGCTTTAGAGAATCATTTATTATTATCAGGATCTTCCAGAGAGAGGGAGAAAGAGGCGAATGTCAAGTATGCAAACAAGGAACCCACAGACAATGCAAGTTCTAATTCATCACAGTTCAGAGTTCAGGTGCCACAACAGAGAATGGTAACAAAAGTGCACAGGCCATACTCATATATGTGTACCCCTCCATGCCCCGCACAACCTCACCCCATCCTAGCTGACTGACTCATCTCCTCAATCCATGTGATCATTTGGCTTATTTAATCCAAAGAAGAACTATTGCAGATCAACCACACTTCCATATATTCTTCTGGTTTGGTATTTTTTATTGGCCACAAATTCTGTTAAGCACAGCACAGTTCTAGGAATATAGAGCTGTTCATGAATATGGGCATTGTCTCTACTCAGGGCTGCTTCCTTTGAGAGGAAGAATAAAACACTTTAAGGGAAGATTTTGGTGTGTGTGACAGATAACTTGGGTACTATCATCTTTGTAGCACCATATGTGTGTATGGATCCCTACAGAGAAATTGAACACACAATATATTTATTGGTGTGTGAGAGTAATACAATAGTACCCAGAAGCCCAAATCAAATTGAGGTCCCCATTTGGGCTGGGTGCTGTGAAAACACTTAGGAAGAGGCACCTAGACCCTAAAGATCATCTGGCAGTCTAAGATGAAGAAGGAAAATCTAAAAGATGAAGGAATGGGAATAAGGGACTCTCAAAGGGGCAAAGGTGAGGATGCATACACATTTGATTTGCCTAGTGTTGTGATTGTTTGTCTAACCCTTATCATTTCTTTGTTTTAATTGTGCCTGTGTTCCTTTAGTAATATAAAATGTGTGAAAGCTTTAGCTATTTTCTTTGTTTGTGGTTCTCACTAGTGGTTGGTTTGTTTTTCATAATTTGCCTTTTTGTGGTTTTTTTAGTTGTTTCAATTATATTTTAGTTATTTAGCCAAAGAGTTTCTGTATTTTTACTTTTTTCTGGACCCCAGAAGATGGGAAGCAAAAGAATCTGACCCTTTTCTCTTTCTGATTGTTGGGCTAAAACTGAGGAAGCAGAGTCAGGGAGTAGAGTAGAATGGCAGAGTAGTGTAAAGCTCACCAGAAGGGGGTGGGACTAGAAGGAAGTGAGTGGGTCTGGGACGAACCTGCCAGTCATCTCCAGTTTGCTGGATGTTTTTGTAAAACACAGTCCCTTTAAAGGCATTACTTCTGCTGTGTCTGTTTCTTTTTTCAGTCACATCTCTGTTAGCTAAGAGAACCCAAGGCACAGCCCCTCCATGGTTCCAGACATTTGCTTTATGTAAAGCAGCCAGCAAACTGCTCTGTTAGTATTGATGTAGATATTACCACAAATCGCCACTTAGGGATGTGAAAGAATTGACTAACTGGTTTCAGATCCAATATGAATGACTTGACCAGACAAAAAGGGTGGAATGGGCCAGCCTAGGGGCGGGGCAAGCCGGCCCAGAGCTGAGGCCACATTCCACTGCCTGCCCTTGTGGGGGGCACTATGACATTGTCTGGGCATAGGGGACTGTTGCTGATGATTTTTCATATTAATATTTCATATTTGCAATAATCCATATGTGATATTTCATGTTTGGTATAAGTAGAAAGGCTGTAATCTGCTAAGAATAATTATATGATTTATATGTAGGTATCATGCCTGTATTAGAAATTAGAAATCTATTTGTTCTTTTGTGTGTTCCAAGTGATTTGATTTTAAGGCATTCCCAGACTAGGTGTCTGCAAAAACATTGTCGTCCTGGTGGCCCATCAAGGAACTTCTAGTTGAAGTGGGCCTAGGAGGAAACCTGTTCAGCCAGTCACCCAAGCTGACCATGTGACTCAACTCCATTTTGATTTGGCAAGGACCCTGAGAACATGGGGAGGGCCAAAGAGTGATAAAAAGCTGGAGCCCCATCTCCATCTTGTCCTTAGTCTTCAGTCTGTCTGTAGTCAACACCCTCCTCTGGAACTATTCTTCTGGGACTGAAAAAAGAACTGAGACCCACCCAGGTTCTAGGTGCATATCAAAGGAGTTGGACTAACCTGCAAACTACATATTCTTCAAGGACTTGCTTTCTATGCAGTCTAAATCATTTGTATGTATGTGATTCACCTTGAGCCTTTAAAATCTCTCATATTTTGTTTGTTTTCTTTTATATTAAACCTTTAGTTGTAGTTACTAAAGGATTGGCTGGCAGCATGGTATTTTGGGTAAGATTTAAGCCTATATTGTTCCGGGTGATGTGGCTGGCCCTTTGGGGTCAGGAGAACCTATTTCTTTAAGAGACCCAGGGGCTAGGCAGGGACCAAAGAAACTGAAGCGCAATAAAAGGGGCTATTTTTGTTATGCTTGGTGATGACCAGAGTGTGGAATCAGAAGCATGTTTTGTTACTCACTGGGAGACTGGTTTAAGTACCACCTGTCATTGGTTTGGGGGTTTGGCTCCTGGTTTTGAAGCTTGCCCTGATTCTGGCACATTCAGAAGGGTATCCCAGGCAACAAAGCAAAAGCCAGCTCAGAGCGCCACAGCCCCTTTAGCGGGACCTGTTGACAGTACAGTGTGCGAACTTCAAACAAGAAAAGGAAAAAGTCGGTGGGACCAATGTGGGGAATGAGCCAATCAAAGGCTAAAATGCTGACTGTGAGCCCAAGCTTAGTTGCAGCTATGGTTATAGATATAGATAAAACATGTCATGCAGATCACGGACTGGATAGATACTGTTACAGAAAGGATGCAGATCCACATTTTTGTATCTGCTCAGGGCTCTACTTATTGCCTTACAGTGAGCAATCACTATAAAATTACAGTATCATAAATCTTAACCTTTGTTAGTTTATATTTGTCTTAATTGTAAACCAGTGACATTACTGACTTATGTTGGAGTGGATACTTTATGAAGTGAGGCAAGCTGGTGTACTGTACACTATTCTATTATGACTAACAAACCTGCTTGCTGTCCAAGGGCTGCACAATGTGGATGATGCTTCTAAGGAATATGGGGACTGGAATGCACCAGGTGTTTTAACTTCAAGACAAAGTGGAGGTTGGCATAGCCTTGATAAGTGTATTTAAGTAGCTGACGGGTTGGTGGTGTCGGGCGCTGACATCCAGCTATTATTAAGACAGACTTTCTTTCACTGGAGGCAGGAGTGTAATAGTGATTTACAGTGCTGGACATCTCGAAGTGTCACTTCCTGATTGAGGGAAATGTGAGTAATACCTATAATATCTCAGATCTTTCTCCCACATGTCCTAAACCATTTTCTTTGTGAATTTCCTTATTCCATTTCCCAAGGGGTAGCCATTTTAGTTTAGTTAAGCAAAACAAGCAAGGAGACCTGCGGCACTTTTAAAAAACAACAGAGGCATGTTTTTCTTATTACGACAGGTGATTTGACCTCATCTTCCTCTATATGCTGTTCCCCAGTGTTTGAATCTTTACAGCTGCTTGATTTGCTGTTACAGTGCAACCTGATCCCATGACTTATACATCCTTGCATTTATTTTCCTCCCACTCTGTCAGTTCCCCCATCTTCAAAGTATCTGACAAAGTGGGATTTTCTCCCACAAAAGCTCATGCAATAAGTACTTTAAAAGTGCCACAGAACTACTTGCTCATTCCATGTGTCCTTTTTACCACTCTTCTCTCTGTTGTATTAAGCACCTTTGTGCAATGAGGTACATGCTAATGGGTGACCGAGTCTTTAAGTTAAACTTCCTGCAGTTTGTCATATGAAAATTAGCTTTCCTTGCACCATATGACTTTTTTCCAGGCAGTGAATCTACTAAAATTCTATATCATGAGTGCCCTAAGAACCTTTACATCACATGTACGACTGCATATTTTTACCACAATATTGACCTGGCTCCCCCACTTATGCATTGTGACCCAGTTTGTGGGGTCACAATGCCATTCAAGTTGCTACCAACCACCTCTCTATCATGAAAGAAGAGGGACTGCCAGACCCAATTTCACTGGGCAGGAAAGGGAGGCAGGGCTTTCAGACAGGGACCCTGTGGCAAATTGTTCCTTTAGCTCCCCTCCCCTACAGTCCTTCTCAGCAGCTTTGCCCCCAGTTGGCACCCCCTGCATTGTACATATTATGTTTAACATGTATCTGGTGGCAGGTGCCATATGTTCTGCAATCACTAACTCCTGACACTCTACTATAGTCAGATGGTGTATTCTCTAGTAATGGATGACTATTTATATATAAAAAATTCCCCTCTCACCCTTATGGGTGGTATGTGTCATCCTCAACCTCGGGTCCTCTACCAGAGGCCTGGGAGTTTGAGGGTTCTGCGCAGTATCTTAGCTGTTCCTAGCACTGCACTCTTCTGGACAGAGAGCTCTGATGTTGTTCCTGGGATCTGTTGGAGCCACTCTCCCAGCTTAGGAGTCACAGCCCCGAGGGCTCCTACCACCACTGGGACCACTTTGGCCTTCACTTTCCACATCCGTTCTAGTTCCTCTTTCAGGCCCTGGTACTTCTCCAGCTTCTCATACTCCTTCCTGGACGAGACAAGAGAACCTGGAATTGATATATATATAACACACACATCTATAAAATACACCTATATATTAAACATGTGCATATGTATAGATGCATACATATGTGTGAGTCATAGTCACCTCTGCAGATCCAGGAGAAATGAGTGGTGTAAAGACAGGACTGAAAACTAAGAAATCAAGGAGTTCATGGTTATTGCCTCTCAAAAGGTGTTTGGATTTGGGCAAGTCTCTTAACAGCTTTGCTTTTCCACTTTCTCTTTCATAAAATTGTTAACTTAATTTACTCTTAGGAGTTTTTGTAAAGCTCTGATTAAGGCTTGGAAGGTTGTAACAGAGTGGCCTGCATCTTTCTATAGAATCCCTTCAATCACTTGCTTCAAAACTGGTAGACAGCCTGTGATGGTATTGCATGCCTTAATTTTACTCCAATTTCCTTTGTTCTGCTTAAGTAATGAGTTTCTTCTTAACATTTTGTAATTATTAAAAATGAGTGCTTATTGGATTTTAAGCAGTGTGAGACAATTCCATTTACTAAATTTTTATTGCATAGCATGCAAAAAAATCCAAACAAAAAACCCTTTCAGTTTGGTTTGAAAGAACTTTCTTGTATAAGTTTAATAATTTATCAATTGAGGAAAAAGTTCAGATGTTAGAGAAAACTAAGATCTAAAATTATCTGTTAACTGCAATATTTTCCTCTCTACTCCCCCAACCCATGGAGTTTTCCATTTTCTTTTTCTGAACACTTTTTTTTTCCTGGAGGGTGGAGGAGGGTTAAAAGAAATGTGTTCATTGATGGGCATTCTCTATTTCCTTTTCATAAAGCATTTGGTTTTTAATCAAAAGGTAAATTTAAAAGTGAGATTTTAAAATAGTGTTTAAAAGTTAGACTCTCTCAACATCTTACATAACCAGTGATAACTTATTTGTTTATGGGGATGTATTAAATATTGGATCTGTCAGTAGCAGGAGGATTCTATGTCTAGAGAAATTAATTGCACCTTGGTCACATCCAATCTCATTGAACGCTAAATCATCCATCTCATTCTGAATCACCAAGGCATTGTTTTCATTCTGTATTTTTCCTTACTCTGAAAAAGATGCAGTGGTTGTTAGTTCTGTCTTGGCCTTTTTTCCTTACTAAAAAAAACAAGGAGTTGTGTGGCACTTTAAGACTAACCAGTTTATTTTTCACATGAGCTTTCGTGGGAGAAAACCCCACTTCGTCAGATGCTTTGATGATGGGTGAACTTACAGAATGGAATGAAAATAAATGCAGGGGGATGTAAAACATAGGATCAGCTCATACAGTAACAGCAAATCAGAGCAGTTGTTAGGTTCAAACCATGGGAAGCCTGAAGTCAAATTACCTTCTGTAATGGGAAAAGAACCCATAGTCTCGATTCAATCTTGCTTTCACAGAATTTAATTTGTATATTAATTCGAGTTCAGCTGTTTCTCTTTTTTTAAGTCTTGATTTCCCAGTCATATATCTGATGACGGTCATTAACAAATCATTTATCAAGTGATTAGAAAGATGGAAGTGCTCAGCAACTGGTTTCTTTGTTTTATGATTTCTGATACCAGCTCTGTGTTCATTTATTCTTTTGCTCAGCGATTGTCCTGTTTGTCCAATGTATAAGGTGTTGGGGCATTTCTGGCACATGATGGCATAGATCATACTAGTAGATTAGCAAGTAAATGAGCCTTTGATGGAGTAGCTGGCTTGATTAGGACCTATGATGGTATCTATTGTGCAGATCTGTGGGCAGACTCGGCAGCGTGGTTTGTTGCAGGGGTGTTTGCCTGTTTTAATGTTTCTGTTGTTAGATCTGTAGTTGCTGGTGAGTATCTGTTTAAGACTGGGTGGCTGTCTGTAGGCAAGGAGAGTTCTGTCTCCCAATATTTGAGAGGGTGAGGGATCATCTTTTAGAATAGGCTGTAGGTCCTTAATGATCTGTTGCAGAGGTCTGACTTGGGGGTTGTATGTGGTGACTAGTGGTGTTCTGTTTTGTTTTTGTTTTTTCTTGGACCTCTCCTGTAGTAGATGACTTCAGGGAACTCGTCTAGCTCTGTCAATTTGTTTGATTTATAGACCCATTGATCTTTTATGCTTCTTTTTTTAAATCTTGATCCTGAAACCTGAAAAATGTGGGATTTACTTCCCAGACTGCAGTGGGTTTTTTCTTTTGTTCCTTTTAGAGAGAGTTATTACCTAACAGCACATCAGAACCATCAATCCACTCCCCACCCACACAATGATTCCCAGTAAAAGCAGCTGGCCCTTAGCTTTCTCAGTCCACACTTGATTTATTATTTGTACCTTGTAAATATGTAGCACTCGGAAGTGATAGTGGTCACTGTGCTAATATGTCTGTAGTGCACACCAGTGGTGGCTGTATGTAGGGTATCTCTTGCTACAAGCCACAGGGAATGGAAGGCTGTGGCTGCACTGCAGCATATGTGCAGTAATGATAAACTCTGACTGGGGAGAGACAACAGAGAAAGGTTGTGGCAGTGGGAAGCAGCCAGAATTCTTCCCAGCTGCCTCCTGAAGGCTCTTTTCCTCCCCTATGGTGGGGAGATTGGCAGCAGGGAAAGAATCAAGGGGCAGGGAGGGAGTGGGACACTACACTACATGCGAGACCCAAGTTGGGTAAACAGATGCTAGCTCTGCCCAAATTAAGGCACTAGCAATAGCTGTCCAGCAATGGGTAGGAGAGGTGGTGACTTGTCCTTAACACCCAAGTACAAACCTAACTGGCTGCTCTGAGTATGGACTCACATGACAGGCCTGAGCCACTGCCTGTGCTTTCCCCTCCTGATTTATGCTGCTATTTTTAGTGCATTAGCTCAAGCTGAGGCAGGGTGTTAGTCTACAAACTAGAAAGCACACACTGAGCTGCAGTATAGATGTAACATCAGCATAAACTTCAGCCTATATTTCAGAGAGAGAAGTTAAGACAGAAATGGTTGGAAAGCCAGCTATTTTCCCCACTCCTGTCTCATTTAAGTCACAATTCTGCGGACTGAGTACTTGATACACAGGGGTATGGTGTAGGCAACAATGCAGAATGGTAGTAAGAGTTTAAGCTCCTTGCAGACATTTCTGCAGAAGATTGCATGGGCTGTGTGGTTTTGGATTGACAAGTGCTTCATTAAACTGTTCCTGTTTAGTCATATTACGCTCAGATCGGATGGTCTAAACTGTAATAGGAGTAATAGGGTATATTGTTCTGATGGCATCAACATTTGGGATTGGGGCCTCATTATAAGGAATATTGAACCATAACACTTTAGGACAGCCATCTCTTCCCTGGAAAGACTACAGTAGAATGATTCCCTATGAATATTTTTTCCAGATTTGTTTCATTAGCTGTTATTTGCATAGCTTATGTTTCTTAGCACCTCCCTGCAAATGCAATAAGGGAGTCTGCTTGCACAGAGGCTATGTTCTTCATTTGATTAGAGCAACCAGCCAGCATAGGTAAATCCTGAAAATGTTGGTTTTCTGCTTTTCATTTATTTGCAGAGAAAATGAAGAACATATTAGACTAAATTGGTGCAGATTGAACCTTTTGCTAATCCTACACAAGGACAGATGTGTATCCCTTTTTTGCCAGGTGGAGTCAACAGCAATAAGGGTCAGGTTCAATATCTAGGGTTTCCTCTTGATAGAAGACAGAACAGGATTGGGTCTCACTCCTGCAGACATACTAAGAGATAATACTTTCTCAGTCCCGAGCACCAAATCTGTGTATAGCAACTCCTTCTCCCTCCAGACTTTTAATAATGCTGTGCTCCTTTTCCTTTTCCTATTTCAACAGGGGAAGACACTACAACAAAAAATCAAAAGCATATGACCATGAGAAAACACCCACACCAAATAGTTGTACAGCATCACCTGCCTCACATTCTCACTTTATGATGTGAAACGGGGACATCGCTGGCGCTGGGCTTACAGGGCATGAGCCCTGAGACCCAGTGTCCAAGCCCCGGGTCTTTTCCTGGGCCAGCAGCGCTCTTCGTGTGAAAGTCTGACCTGTTCCTTTAATACATCACTCCCTTCTCCCCCCACTGTACCCTACTCACAGTTGCTGTCCTTGGTCAGTATTCAGAGAACCATCCATATGAGTTCACAACCCACATTATTGGGGTGGAGTAGGAGAAAGCAATGAACAGTGCATCCACTGCTGTGTTAGTGCGACAACTTGCTCACAGCCATGACTGTTCACTCTGCCCACTGCTGCTGTCACAAAAGCTCATTCAAATCTTGCTTACACAGATGAGGCTGTAGATTCATCATTTAAGGAACTTCAATAAATGCTTCTCTGTACAATACTTCAGAACCCACTGAGGATTAAAGTTCACAAAAGCCTTAAAATTGCATTCTGCAGTTCTTCAGAAGGGAAACTTATTTTCTTGCTTTCTTAAAAAAAAAATGCAGTGCCAGCTGGGTATATACATCTCTCTACTAATCATTCTCTTATGCAGAGAATCAGATCTGATTTGGTCATTAAAGCATGACATTCTTGAGCTTGATACCTATAGTAAAGAACTTGTATACCTTTGAGTAGGCCTGAAAAGTACTTTCACAGTGACTTGTTCTATTTTATAAGACTGTGCAGAGCAGTCAGGTTGAATGTCCTCTTCCAAAGTAGCATTCACTGTATACTTTCTTTAGATCAGTGGTTCCTAATCTGTGGTCTGCGGACCCCTGGGGGGACCTGGGGCTGGAAGCTGCCAGGGAGACTCAGGCTGAGAGATTTTAAAAATCCTGCCCTGGGACGGTAGCTTGGGGGGCAGCCAGGTGGCAGGAGCAGTCAGTCAGGTAAGGGGGGAAGGGGTGGAGAACTGGGGGGTGTGGAGAAGACAGAGGGCAGGACGCCAGCTCCTGCCAGGGAGTGGGGGCTGCTGTAGCCATGGCTCCCTCCCCATGCCTGGGGAGCCACCATGGCCCCATGCACCTGCTAGTGAGAAGGGGCTGCCATGGCTACAAGCCAAGGGGTCTGCAGAGGTTTGTTTTGTTTTTTGTTTTTTTTTTTTAACTTTTGAAAGGGGTCCAGAGCCTTGTAAAGGTTGGGAACCCCTGCTTTAGATGGTCTTCCCTTCCCTCCATTAGTATTTGATTGCTGGAATAACTATGACATCTGAATCACTTGTCAGTGATGCAACTTCAAACCTGCCATTGATGCAGAGGGAAGGTGCTATCTTCTGTTTCTAGTTGTCTTCCACTTGAAAGACATTTTTTTTTAAAGTGTACTTGTACCAGTTACAGAGCCTTGAAGGAGTGCTGTACTTTTTTTTTTTTCCATTTTGTTTAGCACCTCAGTTTGGGAGTGGGTTATTTGTGTTCTTGCTTTCTTCATTAGATGAGAGAGCCATTTTTCAGTTCTCCTCTCTGGAATGAAACCCTGGTTTCCTCTTATCCATGGTCACCAAGGTAGGCACAGGAACTACAATTGATGGTTGATAGGGCAGACATTGGAATGCTGTCACTAATTCATGCAGTCAGCCTGAGGTTCTTGCACTGAAGCAGCCACACTTGAAGACCATGCAGCCCTGATTATGATTGAACGTAATTGTGTTTTCCTTCTGAAGTAAATCTTTCAGTGCTTATATGAAGAGGGAGAATGCAGAACATCTCTGAGAAGAATGAAGGGGAATTTGATAGTGCGCTTTGTCAAAGCTCCTCCTTTACCTAGTGGGTCCCACACTTCCCTTTAGCAGTGGGTGTGTTTCCCTGAGGCCTCCAGGTCTCAAAAAGGTCTTTTGCCCCTCCAGCAGGATTTCTTTTTTCCCTTCCCTAGTCTTTATGCCTGCAGGACTCTTCCGCACCAGCATTTTGCTCCGTCTCCAGATCTGCTGCCCTCCAAATGCACCTTGTTGCCTCTCTCACACTCCCATGGCTCTCCTCACCCTCACACTCTAGCTACACACCCTTTCTCTGGAGGAAAGGCTTTTTAATAAGTCCTGGGAGGGGCCTTAATTAGCTCCGGGTGTGATAATTAACCTGTCTTAACCACTGCTCAGCTATAAGAGAGAAAGCAATTTGCTGAGCCTGGAGCTGATATATTGGCCTTCTCGTACTTTCTGGAACCAGATCCCACGAGCCACTCTGGCCACCCCCTCCCCATGCACCAAGCTGGCTGGTAGATCTGTAGACGGTTCCCTTTAGAACCGTGCCGAAAGACCATCTGTACACACTTGTGCAGCACATCATCCACTTCCTCGCTCTCATGTCCTGCCCTGACACCAAATGGTGGGACCTCCTACCACCTCTGGAGGGTGAGGACCCCTTGTGGGCCAGCCTATATTCTGCCCTGACACCATGGTCCGCTGGGGACATCAGTTGGTGGCTCCTGCATGGAGCCATCAGCACGGGCATGTACCTGGCATGGTTGAGCCCTCACCCCAATGCTTGTTTTTGTGGCATGAGGGAGACCCTGGCACATGTCTTTCTCAAGTGTGTCAGGCTGCAGCCCCTATTCTGGCTCCTCCAGAACCTCTGGTTGAGGTTCTGGCTGCACTTTTCTCCTCACTTGTTTATTTATGCACACCCCATCCGTGGCCCCACAAAGTCATGGGATCTCTTGGTCAACCTCGTCCTGGCACTGGCCAAAGTCACCATCTATAACAGCAGAGAGGAGAGGTTGGCTGAGGGGCGGTGGTATCCTGCGACTATGGGGCCTATTTCCATTTCTTAGTCCGGTCACATATCCAAGTGGTGTTCCTCTGGGCAGTTTCCGCTGACAACCTAGATATCTTCCAGGAGCAGTGGGCACTGTTCAGGGTTCTCTGCTTGGTGTCTCCTTCCAGTTCCCTGCTTTTGTTCTTTTGACTCCTCACACCTGTTCCAGTTTTTGATTATTTTGTCCCCCATAATCAGTTGATCTCTGGGACCAATGACTCCTCCCCTGGGCTGAAGGAGGGTTTTTAGCAGTGGGTGGGCTTGCACCCACCCACTACCCAGGGCTCAAATAGTAGTAATTTCTGGAAGCCATCCAGACTGATCTTGTCTCACCTTTCAATAGTTCAAGGGCTGTTCCAGGGCAGATGGATCTAGTTTGTTCTTAGTGGTGGCAAAGGACAGGAGCACTGGAATAGGTTTCCTAGGGAGGTGATGAAATTTCTATCTTTAAAGGTTTTTAAGTTCCAGCTTGACAACCCTGGCTGGTGTGATTTAATTAGGGTTGGTCTTCTTTTGAGTGGATGTTGGACTAGATAGTTCCAACCCTAATCTTCTATGATTGTATGGAATATAGATGTAATATACCTGTCTACTCATACTTGAGATTGCCTTGTTTATTGCAATTTAATTCTTGACCACTCCATCACACTGGGAGCTTATGTGCACCAGATGATGCATACTGATTCAGAAAATCTGCCCCCCATTAATCTTAACTTTTTGACTTTTTATCCTAATGGTAACAGTGAAGGGCAAACTTTACAAATAATGTAAACACGTATTTATATATTCACTTTTATTTGCAGGCAAGTCTGCGTACAAATGTGGCAGTTGTGTCACAAATTGGGGTGAAAGGAGAACATAAATAGCATTTCTAAATATTTCCTGGAATACTACTTTCCCACATCTGTGACCATGCAGTATGCAGTTCTGAATGTTAGAAGACAGGTTGTGACCCAGAATAATGATGTTGGTAACCAGAAGAGAATGTCCATGCTCTGGAGTTAGTTTTACTTTTCATCAAAAGATCCCAGAAAAACCAGGCCCCAAGATCACAGAAGGCACCCATGAAAATTACTTGGACAAGGTGGATGTTTTCAAGTCACTGGGGCCTGATGATATGTACCCTAGAGTACTCAAGGAACTGACTCAGGAGCTACCTGAGCCATTAGCTATTATTTTGAAAAATCCTGAAAGATGGGTGTGGTCCTGAAGGGGCTAATATAATGCCCATCTACAAAAAAGGAAGTAAGAGCAGTGTTGGTTATTATAGCCCAGTCAGTTTAACCTCTGTACCAGGAAAAATAATAGAACAGATAATTAAGGAGTCAATTTGCAATCATCTAGAAGAGACTAAGGTGCTTAGGGCTACTCAACACGGCTTTGTCAAAAACAAATGACGTCAAACCAGCTTGATAGCTTTCTATGACGTGGTAATGAGCCTTGTAGATAGAGACAAACCAGCAGATATGGTATATCTAGATTTAAGTAAGGCATTTGATATGGTCTTGCATCGCATTTTCATAAATAAACTGGGGAGGTACAAACTAGATGGAGCTACTGTAAGATGGATGAAGTACTGGTTGGATAACCGCTTCCAGAGAGTAGTTATCAATGGCTGTGTTCACACAGCATTTTTGTTTTGAAACAATGAGGTTGTTTCGAAACAAAAATACCATGTTCACACGACGCACAGTTGTTTTGAAATAAACCACTGTTGTTTCGAAATAAAAGCCCTGTGTGAACACACCCTTAGGGTTGAACAACCTATTACACACATACAAAATGGGCAATGACTGCCTAGGAAGGAGTACTGCAGAAAGGGATCTGAGTGAAATAGTGGATCACAAGCTAAAAACAAGTCAGCAGTGTAATCCTGTTGCAAAAAAAAAGCAAATGCTATTCTTGGGTGTATTAACAGGAGCATTGTGAGTATGACCCAAGAAGTGATTCTTTCACTCTACTCTGCATTGATTAGGTCTCAACTTGAGTACCGTGTCCAGTTTTGGGCATCTCATTTCAAAAAGGATGTGGAGAAACTGCAGAAAGCCCAGAGAAGGCAACAAAAATGATTAGAGGTCTGGAACATCGGACCTATGAGGGGAAGATTGAAAGAACTGGCTTTGTTTAGTCTTGAAAAAAAGGATACTGAGATGGGATATGATAAGTTTTCAAATACCTAAAATGTTATGAGGAAGAAGGAGAAAAATTATTCTCTTTAATCTCAGATGATAGGACAAGAAGCAACGGGCTTAAATTACAGCAAGGGAGGTTCACCCTAGACATTAGGAAAAAATTCCTAACTATCAGGGTGATTAACCACTGGAATAAGTTGCTGCTGCAGGTTGCGTAATCTCCTGCATTGGAGGTTTTTAAGAGCAGGTTAAACAAATACTTGTCAGGGATGGTTTAATGGGGGTACTTGGTCCTGCCATGAGTACAGGGAATTGGACTTGATGACCTGTCATGGTTCCTTCCAGTTTCTATGGTTCTAAGAGAAGGGGGGAGGTATTGTCGGAAGCAGCTGTAGCAGGATCAGTCTCTTTGCAACTCAGTGGACATAACTGACCTGGGCTGGAGCTGCCTGATTGGTGGAAGAGCAGAGCTAATCTGTTCTTTAAAGCTGCAGCAGCCTGGGCTTGCTGGCTGCTCAATGAGTTCCATGCTGCAGCTGCACTTGATCCTTTTTCCTGTGCCTGCTTCTGCCATGCCTGCTATTATTGCCTACTCCAGTACCAGCTCCTCTCCATCCTTGACACCCCTGGCTCTGACCTCCAACTCTGCTCTCAAACCATGTGTGTGATCTGCTGGCTTTATCCTTCAGTTTGAGATCCCTAGTTCTGATCCTCATCTCTGCTGGTGGCCACATCCCATGAGTGTCTCTTGGCCCTGACTCTGATTCTACTTTTAACCTGAAGGTGGTCACACCCGTGGCTCTGACTATTAGACATGACCTACCTCATCTTGGTGGTGATCCCCACAGTTTCAGGGTGATGTGCCACAGAAGGTACAGACAAAACTTCCTCTCACTAAAGGTAGGTGGTGGTGAGGTGTCTCACCACCCTGGGTAACTCTGGGAAATCTCAGACACAAATAACTACTCTCTGGTAAGGGTTAAGAGGGCTCCAGCAGGTTTTTCAGCATTTAATCAACGTGATGTGAAATGTGCAGATTTGACAGCATTACTTTGGGGTTGAACAGAGACTATGGCTTCTTTTACACATTACAAGAGGTAACTTTGCTTTCTCTCTTGCATTCCCCTGCATTTATTTTGGTTCCATTCTGTGAGTTTCTCATCTTCAAGCATCCGACAGTGTGATTTTTCTCCCACAGAAGCTGATTCAATTAAATTTGTCAGTCCAGACTCCTTGTTTGTTATGATGAGAAACAGATTCAGATCTAAGTTTCTCATTTTAATCATAAAAAAAATCTCCTTAGCACACCTCACAGCATTTAGGGGGGAGGATAATAGTTTTTAGTGAAGCAGTCCTACTGGTGGTACCTAAGAGCACAGCTTGAGGTGGTCTGACAGCAAACCCTTAGTTATCAATATGAATAATTCTCAGGTACAAAACTAGCCTTGTATCCTCTTTGCCCTTAGGCAAACTTTCAAGCTTATCTTCTCAGAACTTTGAGACTATTTAGCTATTGGTAGCTGAAAGCCTGTGGTGTAAGAACTAGCTGGCTCAAGTGCCTCAATCTGTGCAGTTTCCTTCTACAACCAATAAATCTTTTGCATGTCAATTAGTTGAAGAGTAAAGATGATGATTAACTGAGTTACCTTGTCTACCAAAGTGGTCAATGGCAGTGGTTTTCAAACCATGGGTTGGGACCCAGTACTGGGTTACAGACCCTCAGGTGCTGGGTCATGGAGCCCCCTGTTGCCACTGCCAAGACTGGAATGCATTGCTCAAAGATGTAATTATTGGGTTGTGTGCATAAATTATTTTTTTTGAACTGGATCCCAAGGAGAAAAGCTTGAAAACCACTGGTCTGGGCTCTTATCATGGCATAGATATGTGCCTCATTGTAGCTAAAAGCCCACGTGCTGTCACACAGGTATCATTCATGAATGGCTATCTTAAAAATTTGGATAGCACCAGTCTATAAATCCCAGTGATGACTAAACCTGATGAGAGATTCTGAACGGAAAGATCTTGAGCATGCTTATAGCTGTTTCCATTACCTCACTCTGACTCTGCAGATGCTTTAGGCTTCATGGTGACATACAGTAACAATCCTGGAATATCACTGTTGTACAGTAAAACTTTAGGCAAAACTCTGTGCACAGAGTTATCGCCTATGGTATTTACATAGGTGTTTCAGCAATAAATGCCTGGCTAATTTAGTAAAAAACAAAACAAAACAAAAAAGTAAGCTCATTTACCTCATTAAATAATGGTTTTCTTTCTTGCTGCTAGGTAACTGACTTTAAATGAGTTAGCAAATCCTAGCAATGCAGCAACCTTTCTTTCTTTCTCCACTAACCAAATGTCTAATGGTAATCAACAGGCATTAGATAAGAAATGGGCACAGATTTCTCCAAGCTTTTATTTTATTCTAGAGCTCTTTGCCTTAAGTGGTTCACTTGTCAGGTGCTTTCTATTCTTTTGCTACTAACAGAAAATGTGTTGATCTCTCAGGCTCTTGGTTGCTTTGCACCCCATTGTAAATGACAGAATGACCTAAACTTCCCTCCTATGCCATAGTATACTACAGTTACTGCATTTGTTCAGAACTCTGCAGATCAGGGTTTGATTTTCAGCTCTACCACAGACTTCTTGCATGACCTCGGGTAAGTCATTTAATCCTCCAGGAGGATGTCAGGAGGTCTAAATGCTTCCTTTCTCCCAGTCTTTCTGTCTTGGCTATTTAGATTGCACCCTATTTGGAACAGCAACTGTTTGTACAGACCCAAACACCATGTGGTGCAGGTCTCAACTGGGCATCTGACTCACTTGTCATACTATCTGAATCCTGGCAGGTAGGGAGACTTGCAGAATGATACAATTACCTGTGTTCTCCAGCATGCCTGCAAGTAAGAAGAATGGAGTGGGAACTAGATTCATGCTTCCACAAGAGTGGAAATAAGAAAATGACAGGTGAAAGTTGTTCCATCTTTTCCCATAAAATGGAAAGCAAAGCATTTGTGCCATGGAAGATTTTTTTGTCCCAATATCCACTGTAATCTACCTCACAGTTACCTGTGTAAGTGCCCCAGGATTCTGAACCAATCTCCCACTAGGATGTTTGTATAAAATGTTGCTTTCAATGACAATTTGGCTGTGGCTTTTAGTTTCAGTTCACAGCAAATATAGTCCTACCCCTTGAATGAAGAGTGCAAAATACCAAATATGTGTAGACAGTAGCATGATTCAACAGTTCAACATGAATTCAATAATTCTTTTCTTAATTTTTTCTGGAGCTTTAAACACCTGAAAACAAAATTCTACCTGTAACATGTAACTTTGCATTTTTAGCTTTCAGGATTTGTAACACCCTCAACCCTTCCATGAGCATTCCTATCCTCTCTAAATATTTTGTTCACCTTTTCATTGTGAAGTGGGTTGTTTCTGATAGTTGGCTGAAAGCACCCTAAGTACTATAGAGTTTAATATCTCCATTTTGATGTACCTTAATTACAGTGTTAAGTATAATTTCTTGTTCAAGTTTATAAAGCAAAAGTGCATATCGACTGACTGGGAATATAATGGTCAATCTGTGGAGAAGGCCATATTGCATTTTTAATTATGCTTTGTGAGCTAGAGCTACAACACGGAAACTTGTTGCTTCAATGAAAGAATATACTAACAAACACAGTTTACTGAATTTGCAGTAAGCATTAGTAGTTAATCTGTCTCCTCTCAAATAAGGGCTCAGCAGGGATACCAATCCATTTCAATCAATGCTAAATGGTTAACTTTAAACATTAGAGAAAGCAGTTAGCTATGCTCTCTCTGTATAAAAAGAATCAAACTCCTTTATAAAATTGACTTCCAGCCAGAGCACAAATGGAATGTGAACAAACAATGCTGTACATCATGCAAAGACCATAAAACAGTCAATGCTTGATTCCAATGTTTGCACAAAAGAGTGTAATTAGAGGCTCTCTGGCCCCATGTTAAATGTCCTATTATATAAATTAGGGAAGAGTATGTTTTGATGCCATCACTGCTTGACTTCACCAAGAATTTCAATATAAGGAAATCCAATTCAGAACACAGATAAATTTTTCAAAAACTTTTTAATGATTTGAGTGTAGAACCCACTGAAAGGCTATAGGAATTAGAATCCTAGCAGCCATATCTTAAAAGTAGGTATAGGAGAAATCAATTTTTATTTTTTTAAATAATTTTAACATAATATCCAAGTTTGTTTATAAACTTTTTTCTATTTATATTATAATGATTGCCCAAAATTATGGGTGCAAAGCATCTATTTTCTATTTTAATTGCATAATTGTGGGAAATCTGGTGTGTGGTGGTCCCATAATAATTTAATGACAATAGGCATTGAGACTAACAAAAAGTATTTTAACAATTAAAACACAAATTGCCAACATCACATTAGATTATATGAAAAATAAATATCCTTAAATCAAACTCTATGTTCTCAAGATACACCTTTTTTACTTTGCCTTGCTATACCTTTCAATTATTATCAAAAGACGTTTTTCCCTGTGTGTGGACATAATTATTCCAAGTCTATTTCAGAGGTGTCTAGATATGCAGTTGAGGGTCTAGTGGACTTACTGCAGTATATAGCCACCATTGATTTCATAGATCATTAGGTGCCCACATGGTTATTTGCATCTTGAGTTTCTTAATACCATTTTAAAAATATGGTTCTTAGCTGAATGATTTTTTTTAAATGGGACTTAGGGTCCTAAATCACTAAGGTACTTTTGAAAAGATAACCCTACGACTCTGTAAAAGTCTTTCTGAGAGGCTGCTTTGAGTGCTATTGAATCAGCACATTTCCTTGGTGTCCCCTGGAAAATATCTAGCCCCGGATGCAGTCAGGTGGAGTACAGAGAATCTGTTACTTGCATGCACGCACACACAATATTAACACTGACTACCCCCCACAGTGCACTATCAAATCTGTAATGCCCAAATGCTCAGTCATCTTGCCCAGTGTGGCTGCAGGGGTCTGTAGATTGACTAAAGCTTCCTTAAGTCGACCTAAGGCTCCAATGTAGATGTACCCTTTGTGTAGCCAGGGATGACACTGGCTGGCTATATTCACAGTTCAGAACTAAAACCCCCCTTTACACAAAGAACGATCCAGTTAGCTCCTCGCTTTCAACCAGGATTTTGGATCCAAGATGCATGTAAGAAAGACTGTGATGAAGTAGTTCCAAAGGGCAAAGGGGCATCTTTACTTTAGTCTAGTGAAGCAAAAAAAGGGACAAGGAGTCTTGTGGCGCTTAAAGACTAACAGATTTATTTATCACATGAACTTTCATGGGAGAAGAGGGGGAGCTTACAGAATGGGATGAAAATAAATGAACTGATATTCCTGTAGCAACTTCATATGAACTAATATGCAGATTAGATTGTGTGAAAGCAGGACTTAATTGTGACTATGGATTCTTTTCACATTACAACAGGTAATTTGACTTCACCTTCCCTCTATGTCCTGTTTCCTAGAGTATTAATCTTTACAAATGCTCTGATTTGCTGTTGCAGTATGACCTGATTTCCATGTCTTACACTCCCTTGCATTTATTTTTCTCCCACAAACGCTCATGTGATAAACAATTCTGTTAGTTTTTAGGTGCCACAAGACTCCTTGTTTTTGTTGTTTTTTTCTTTTTGTGATGAAGAAGCATTTCACTTCTTCCTAAGAGCAAACATGAAAACAGTTTACTAGATCATCAGGATGCTAAGAAAATCTGTGTCTGAGTTGCTCTTGGCATTGATGCTCTTGGCCATGATACCAGATGGTCCAAACATTAAAATCTAGTCAGAACAAGTTTTGTTATTTTTGGCACAGCTATTGCAGTACAACAGGACAGCCCATCACCCTGAAGGAGCAGAAAGCCTGTGCTGTAACTAAGCACAAGGAGTGCTTTTACCAGTCTTTGTTGATTTGACAGATGTGAAAAAATGAACGTGTAGATACCTTCTTTGAACTTCATTTGTCCAACTCCTACTACAAGGTGTTAGTCATGCCAGTAGAAATGGCTAACACCTTTTAACCAACACCTTTGAAACTTAAATTTAAAATTTCATGGTGGTCTGTTCACTACAGCAGCTATAAACAATGTAATCCATCCCACAGCAACAGACCACTTCCACACAACTGGGATATTAATTTTTAACATTTTAGTACTCTGGTTTGTACGAATTGTGAGGCTGCAGTATCAGTGAAGAGGACTATAGCAGCAGTTCCTGAGTCTGACACAACCATCCCATTTTTTCCCCAGGATCTATGCTCCCATTCCTGCCTCAGATCTCAAAATCATGACAGCCAACTGATGACATAAGGCCTGCAAGAAAAATGCTGATGGCTCAAACAGGTGAGGCAGGCAGTTAAGTCTGGATACCTTCAGTGGAGACTGACATCTCCTTACCATGGTAGCAAATGTCCCAAACCAAACTTTGTCCCAGCCATCACCACTTCTTCCCCTCTCTTCAGATGACTCCAAATCTCTAGCAAGGATTTTCCAAACCATGAATATGATAAGGAATATACACCACTTGTACACTACACTACACTACCTAAACCCGGCCTTTTTTTTCACCATAGTTGAATAGATATAGTAGAGCTGGCTAGGTTGGTATGGAGCAGACAGACTTGTCAAAATGCTTGGCAGTCTTCCCCTGGAAATGTCAAACCTAAAGTTGATGGAGACTGTGGATGGATGAAAGGCCTTCTTCATGAGCAGCTGACTTCAGAGTGCCTCATATCACATGCATTAGTCATGTCCACCAAATAATTGCCAGCAATTTATATATCTTTTTCCAAAATGCATACAGACAGTACACATAAGTTCTCAGGGAGGGTACCAATAACTATGATAAATGGTGTAATAAGAGAAAGAACTGGAAAACCCAATGTAACACTTCTGTCCAGTTTGTTTAGAGCTTCTTTTATTGGCCTCTGTGCTGTCACTCTACCAGTGAACATTGCTTACTACACTGAATGCCTTGGACATGTCACTCTCTGGTTCTTTGCATTAGATCATACTAATTACACTCTTTCGAGTTCCTATTCACCTCTGAGAGAGAGAGAGCCTTCAGACAATGCATCCAGGCAGAGTTGTCAAGACAATGTTTTCTCTTTAACTGCCCTTGACCAAAATGATGTCATAATCAAAGGATGGTAGTACTGTTGTTCTAACGCAAAGTCCAGAGCTCCTTCAGATCTGGGTGATAGTGGCATTGGAAGCAGCCAAGTCAATAGGAGAATTTGAAGCCACAACAAAGAATGGAATGACCCAAAAAGGGTCTAACAAAACACCATGGGCAGGCTTTTCCTCAAGATGAAGGGGTCCAGGCTTCTTTTGTGTGACATGTCAAAGCATTTGTTAAGGTCATAGAAAACATGGACAAACTCTTCTCGGAAGAAAATATAAACTCAGTTAAAAGTGACACCAATGGCACTGCAAATCCTGCTGTGACAGTCTCTCTTAAGAAGATTAGGCATCAACAATACATTACATTTATAACAGAAATTGCAAGACAAAACCAAGTCATTTACAGAGCCTATAAAGCATAATAAACTCCAATTGTTCAGCGAACCATCTGCAAGTGAGATCTCCAAGCCCAAACTACAGCTCTTTTCCTTGAAAAATGACTGCTTGCTCTTCTCAAATCTATACATAGCTTGTCAAAGACAGGATGACAATCAAGATAATTTCTTTCAGCATGAAAATTAGACATGCCTCCCCTTTAATTGTTGCAGATGTGAAAACTGCAGCATAACAAGAAAGTTGACCTGATGGCTATGTTGGAGGGCTATGTTCAACTGAAAGATACAGTTCCAACTGCTGATGCATCATTTTTGATGGGACTATTCTTAAAAATCTATAAAAACTTGTTGCTAGCAACACATTCAATTACACTACTATGAAATTTTAAATATTATGCCTCAAGATACAGCTGCAGTGTTGTAGAAGGATGGATGTAGTGTGGAATATATATACACTGGCAAGAGTTTAAAGGCTTAGAGCAGAAGCAACAGAGGGGAGAGAGTCCAGAGGAGCTCCAAGGCTTATATCCCTCTACCTGTAAACTGGCAAGAGTTTCTGTATATCCATGAAAATAAAATTGAACTCTTCTGTTTCCTCACCAAATACATTGTAAAGATGGTGACATAGTAACCACCCCAATGGTCAACATGTACACTGAAGCCCTGTGTATAAGGCCAATTTTCCCCATGTAACCACACAAAGCAGATACTAGGATGACGGCACATACTTTTGATGCATTCCACTTGAGGCAGTACTAAAGTTCTCATATTTTTCATGGTTGAGACAGATATGGTCATCCCTGCTATTGCACATGGGCAAAAGCTTCAGAACCTGAACTGTGGATTGAATTTGTAACCATCCTGCACTTGATATAGGTATACCTTTTCATGATATAGCTTCTTCTCCTAGTCCAAGCAAACAAAAGGCTTTACAGTGGGGACCCATTAACAAGCGACTGGTTAGCGCGTGGATCCGGTTAACGCGCGTTCCAGTCATGTCCCCCAAAGCCAGCAAGTTAACGTGCGGGACTCAGTAACGCGCGCTGCCTACAAGCGGAAGTTGGCCAGGGCAGGAAACCCGTGGAGCGAGCCTTAGTAGTGCTGCCTTTTTCTTTTCAGGAGCCTCGGACACAGCCTTCAGGCTGGCAGGGAGCAGCGGGGATCCGGATGCGTCCCCAGCTGCTTCTGGATGATCTGGGAAGCTTCCGTCGCGGGGGCCATCCGGATCCGCCCCCCCCTCCGGTGGCTTGCTGGTGCGGTGGAAGCTCCCTCCACTTGTCTGGCAGCAGATGGGGACGAATCCTGCTCCCTGCAGCCTGCCAGTGGTGGCAGAAGCTTTGCACCATTGCCGGCAGTCCGGGGGAATCTGCATCCATCCCCAGCTGCCATGGGACAAGCGGAGGAGCTTCTGCCGCACTGGCAAGCCGCGGGGGTGGGGTGGGGTGGGGGGAGCGGATCCAGATGGCCCCCGCAACGGAAGCTTCCCAGCTCATCCAGAAGCAGCTGGGGGTGCATCTGGATCCCAGCTGCTCCCTGCCAACCCAAAGACTGTGTCTTCAGGTTGGCTAGGGTCCCTGGCTGCCGGCTCTGCACTGATTTGTGTGCTGGCGATTGCTTTTTGCTGCACGCACATGCGCAGAACTTAGGGGTAACACTGGTCTCTTTTACATGCAGTCTGCTTAATGCACGGTCATCGGGGCTTGTCCCCCAACGCCTGCGCGTTAACGGGTCCCGACTGTATCAGTGTTTCATGCTGCTATGGTTTGCAGCAAAATGCTTGCATTTGCTGAAATAAGAAAGAAGTCCCCTTGAGAGACTTGCAGACTTTTTAAGAAATGACCCCTGATTTCTTTAATGTGTCTGGAGCACCATAATCAGCCCTTTGTTGGGATGCTTTGTGTTGTTTCTCTGTGGCAGGAGAAGTGGCACAAACAGTGCTAATGAGGCCTGCAAGCAGCTCTTTACACACCAAGGCAGAGCTATGGAATCCTTCTGTAACATGGACCTTGGTGGTTACTCTCTCAGGGGGCTGGCAGGAATCTGACCTTGCTGTTATCATTGTTGAGTGGTCACAGCACAGACTCCACTTCCCTACTATTGGTGAAGGAGCATGTGTGGAATCTGCCCCTTGTGGGCTTTACATCTCACTTAAGTCTCTAGGGTTTGAAATAAATCTCAGATCCCTACACCTTGGGAAATACCCCTCTCTGTGGTCTCAGCAAAAGTATAGTGCTGTCAACAACCCAGCCCCAGTGCAATTTGTTTAGAGAAATCACTTTCACCTCAGAAATCTAGCCTAGCTTAACCTGTAAATCTGTTGTACAGTCATCAGGGTCGAGGTGAAGGTTTTCTGCCTAGAAGGTCCTTCCACATCTTTGATAGTCAGTCGTGCAGCCTACTGCTTAGAGTAATCCTAATCCAGGAATTTCCTCCCTTTTTAAAGGCCTCCTCTCTATTGCACATGATTGACAGGACCGTCAGGACCTCTCTGACCCCTTCCATGTCCGTGTGAGGGCTATAAACATTGGCATGATCTCCCATTGACTAAAGCTGGTTTTGTTTTAACATAGATGAGCTGCATACCAACCAAGATACTGCTAGTGTCAGGCCTTGATAACTACCTTTGATCTCCTCTGGCCCAAGGAACGGGGATGCTGGGAGGGTACCAATGGATAGACAACGCTCCAAAAGCAAGGCATATTTTTCATGAACTCCTAAGATGTGGCTGCAAATACAGGCACCAGGTAATTTGAATGTCTCACAGCAGCACTGAGTTGTACTGTTCAACACCACTGAGGTGAGGAATATGATGTTTCAATATATTTAAGACTACAAGAGGCTTCCTTGTTGTTTTTTTAATTTGTTGTAGTCTGTATGCTTTTGAAGGCTACCTTTTTGATTTTTTTCAGATGCAGCAACATCATGTTATGCATAGTTCAACCTAAAATAGTGTGATTAGTGAAAGGAAATGTTTAGTAACATAATTTTATAATTATTTTAGTTAGAACTTCCTAGTGACGTGATGGAGAATTAACATTCTCCATTCCTAATATTTCTGTATAAGCCATCACAATTCATTGCTTTAGTTCTTAGGTCTGCTATTACAACAGGAATATAATGTATGGAAATAAAAGCTCATTAGGGTGGTTTAATACCATAAACAATTAATATCCATGTGATGGGATAAAATAGGTCTGTAGACCCTCTTGTGTAGGCCTCATGGCTTTGCCTGACCCTTCTCCAGAATAAATCTTAGAGGCAGCCTTGAGTGGCTGCAGGAAAGCAGCCGATCAGTGGTCAGAAGAGACATATAAATGGAAGGAACACACAGGCGGAGCAATCAGTTGCTTTCTGGAACTTGAAGAGGATGGACTGGATGCTGTCTAGCTGGAAAAGCAGCTGGCCTGAAACACCTCACTTGAATGTTGACCCAGAGAGATTCTGAAGACCAAGTACCTGGCTAGCTGGAAGAGGAGAGGAACCATGAACAGGTCGGTGCAGGTAGACTGAGCCCAGAAGTTAGTCAGACCACGTGGGAGGACTGAGATGGGCAGCGTTGGGCTGCTAAAGAAGGCAGTGCCTCCTGGAAGGAAGCTGTTCTGCTACAGCCCCATACTAGGCCTGTGAGAAGGAGCTATAGACAATACTGCATAAGGGTGCAAAATGTGTGAAGGACTCAACCAGAGCTGTGGGTCACTATAGACTCACCAAAAGAACTATCAATTATGGGAGAGGGGTGAGTCCCATCCCATTGTAGGAACAGAAAGAAAAGTAGGGTCACAGCTGACCAAAAAGGGGGCATCTGAAGGAGGTGGGTGCTGGCCCATTACAGTCAGGAAACGATAGAAAAAATGCATTTAGGATTTAAAATGCCTGCCACAGCCAACATGGTATGAGCTGGCAAAGACTCCATATCTGAAAATCTTTATTAGTGCTTTCCTTTTAAGACTTCGGCAAATTTATGTTTTTATCACAGAACCCACAACTGGTTCACAAGTTTGATCAGCTATACAGTTTGTTTGCTTGTTTTATGAACATAAACTGAAGCTTGGATCACAACAACAAAACAATTAATCATCTTAATATCTTTATCTGCCAGAGAGGTGCTAGGCAGAGAACCTGACAGAGAGAAATCAGTCAGGACTAAGTGTGAATTAAAAAAAAGTCTGGAACTCTGAGCTGGTAAAACACTAACAAGATTAATCTTTCTCTCCCTTCCAACCACTGACATTGTAGAAAGAAGAAGGAGGAGGGGGAGAAAAAGTAAATATCAGACAGTGAGTTATGCCTGCAAGTATAATTACACATCCATTCCTTGATCTCCTTTCTGCTCTGCTGTTTAATTCAACTTGTTTTGAATCATTAACATTTTAGATTCTAGTGGCTCATGACTTTAGTGAATATTAAATATTTTTATTCAAAAATGAACTTGTTTAGCAGTTGCATTGCTGAATTACTGTCTGGACGAAGATATTTCTTTTATTTAACAAAAACTTAACAATATTGAGTTAATCTAGCTGGAAGAGATCATTGAATTTCTGATGGCTCTAAAACATTTTCAGTCTCCATTCAAACCATCTGATTTGTGTCAAATTTGAAGAGGAGACTGAGAGGGAGCCTCAATTTAGGTAAGGTCAACACTGAAAAAATGCTTGACAGCATACTTTTTAGACCAGTGGGGAAGCAAAATAAACTATGCTGGTATAACTACATTTATACTAGGGAGCTTTCACCTGTAGACAACTGTATCTTTCTCCTGCACCCCAAAAATAACCCCTTAAACTGATGATGTTGTACCAGCAAGAGTTTCCTGAGTAGACCTGACCATAAGAAAGGTCTGTAGTAAGATATTTTTCCAATTATGCAACCTTTTGGATGATGCTGCTTGGAATAATGGTGGTAGTGAATTGCTGCAATTGGAGGAAGGGAGGTCAAGCACGGGCAACCAGTGTTCCTTTCAATTCCATAACTCAATAGATTTTCATTATACAACTACATCACGGTAGGTTTCAGTCTTTTAAAAATCTCAGAAGCAATACATGGCTTTGTAGAAGTGAGTTTTGTATAGTATTTGTGGGTCTTCAGAGTTGAGAGGAAAAATCATCCATCCAACTTCACGTTTGTCACGTTTAAGTCAAGAATTCTTATTGTTGAAGAAATTCAATCTGCTTTTGCAAGATGCTGATAACCCTCACCTCCTGCTGGCACTGGAGGCTGAGGGCTGAATGTTCATAAAACTAGGAATAGCAATGTAGCTATGGAAGGTACATCAAGAGGTCATCTAGTCCCATGGCTCTCAACCTTTCCAGACTATTATACCCCTATCAGGAGTCTGACTTGTCTTGTGTACCCAATGTTTCTCCTCACTTAAACTAATTGCTTACAGAATCAGTCATAAAAATTTGTCACAGAACACTATTACTGAAAAATTGCTTATTTTCTCCATATAATTATAAATCAATTGGAATATAAATATTGAACTTACACTTTGGTATGTATAGAGCAGTATAATCAAATCATTTGGTTGTATGAAATGTTTTAGTATCTACTTCACTAGTGCTTTGTATGTAGCCTGTTGTGAAACAGAAAAACGTAAAAGAATATCAAAAAGAAAATTCAGAGCTGATGTGGCCTCTGGGAGACCTTGGTGCAGTCCCAGAGTCATGCATACCCTTGATTGAGAACCACTGATCTAGTCCATCAACATTACATAGGAGGATTAAGTATACCTAGGCCAGCCTTGTTAAGTGTTTATCTAATGTGTTCTTAAAGTCTCCAGTGCTGTGGATTCTGGAGCCTCCCTAGGTGACTTATTCAGAGCTTAAAGGTTTTCCTTGTATCTAATCTAAATCCTCCTTGCTGCAAATTAAACTCACCTCTTACAGGATTTTTTTTATCTCAGAACAACAGGTTTAGAAAACATGAAATGAACAGTTAACGAGGGCAGTGTATATTGTGAAACTTATCATAAGAAGCTCTTTTTTTCCCCTTCCTGTACATGTAGACAGCAATATACAAATTACTGTAAGGGACATACTTAAGACCTAACCTTTGGGATATGGATGTGGAATTATGACATTTGCATTCCCATTTCCTCCCCCCACCCAAAAAAAGGCAGCCAAAGATGATGATGTATCACTGAGGTAAGTATTACTATTAAAACAGATCAAAGAATTGACTTTGTATTTTTGTTTCTATTTTATCTTCTTTATAGATAAAGAAATGGGGGAGAGTTTGCCTTAAGCAACATAGTGAGTCAGCGGCAAAGCCCAGTAAGATTCCTGACTCCCGTTCAACACTAGTACCACTACACTCCCTTTCTGTACTTTGCCAACATTTACAATCACTAGAGCAGGACTTGAACTCTGAAGACAGTTTTATCTTTTACTATTTTCTCCTTTTATTAAATTATATCTTTAAGGTGGAACCAGAATGGAGGAAACTTCTTTTGAGTATACTCTCAACCAGTCCTAAAGCTTTCACTCTGATGTAGGCCTTGACATAAACAGATTTACAGGATAAATAATCCCACTAGAGCAGATGGTCATGTAGGTAGTAATTTACAGATGCCAGGTCAATAGGCAAGCTGCTGTTACATGCTAGCATGTAAAGAGACAATAGTACTGAAGAGCAAGCCCCTGTTAAATACTCGTTTCATTTAGTTTGTTTTCCACCAAACTAATGGGAAGTCTCCTGTGTGTTTAATCAGCTCTTTCTGTTAGAGAACTTGAAATCCTCAAGTCACTTGAGTTTAGTCATTGTCAGGGAATCTTACATAGAGAAATGTTGCAGAGATAGTGAGAGTGACACTGATGACCGTAATGATTTATTTGTTAGTGTTCACTAGAATTGGAATAGGAGGGATTTGTCAGAGCCCAATGCTAGAATTTTGGAGTTAGCTAATTTTTTATCTGATGCTGATGGTGGACTGAACTATTGAAGCATGTGCACTTAATTTTGCTTTCTTGCTGTTTGTTTATTTATATTTTGGTACTGCCAAGGAGCCATCAATCATGCACAATGACCCCATTGTGATAGGGACTATAAAACACAACAAAATAGCAGTCCCTGCCTTGAGGATCTTCCAGTCTGAGTAAGACAAGAGACAACAGATGTATACAGAAAGAAACAAGGAGAGCAAGTGGTAACATAGAAAGAAAGCTGATCAGCACAGAAGCTGCTTACCCCAGCTGAGCATTTTATAGTCATTGTGTTTAAAAGGGAATCTTAAGGAGGCATTTGAAAAAGAACAGTGCAGTTTATAGACAGCTTCTCCCCTATTTGAGGGGGGAGCCCAGGAGAAAACAGTGGCAGTCTGGGAAACTAACAAATGCACAGTGAAGTCTGGACATCATTGGGTAAATTGAAGACGTGCCACTTTGGCTTTTGCTCTCATGTCATTTGTCCTAATATAAATCTGGTTTTACTTATTGTATAAAATGTGGGAGCGAATAGAGAGTCCAGTAACCTGAGTATGAGAATTTCAGATGGCTGTCTAAACCAGGGGTACTCAAACAGCGGCCCGTGGTCCACAATCCGGACCGCAAAGACGTTTCTGGTGGACCGCAGCAATGTTCTCTCTAAGCCAAGGGGAGAGGGCAGCTGAGCAACTCCAGTTGCTTGCTGCGCTGGGGGGGGGGGGGGGGGGGGGGGGGGGCGGGGGGGGCGGCATCACCCCCCCGCGCCCGCCCGCCCCCCCCCCCGCTCCCGGAACACCCCCCCCCGCTCATGGCATTCCCCCCCCCCCTGCTCCCAGCAGTAGGCCAACCCTAGTTGCTTGTGGACCCCGATGAATGGTGGAAGGCTGAATGTGGACCAGCTTGCAAAAAGTTTGAGTACCCCTGGTCTAAACCATACTTTCTGAAGTTCTGTCATCAATAGTCAGAATGGCTTATATGGCAAAGGAATGAGAAAGTGAAGCCGGAAGGAGGGGAAATAATATACAGGAGATGATATGATATAAAGGTTCACTTTTCAGTACATGTTGCTTAAATGGGTTTATCTTCCAGACCTGAACTTAACAGTGAATCCTCTCCCACTTCCACATTTATGCCTGCTTCTCCCCCTCACTCTGTAAATAGCTGGGAGTTGAAATTCCTGTTTTATTTTCTCTATCCCCCCCAGCCTGTGGGGCAGTGCCCCAGTAGTAGAACTATCTCCCTGATCACACCCCTCTGCTAATACCCCCAGTTACAGCCAAGACACGAAAAGCCCTGTGAGCATATCATTTGTATACTACTCACTACATTTGTCGACAGCTTAAATACAGGAAATCAATTTGGATGATATAGAAATGTAATTTCAGAGTATCAAAGTGTCCTAATAAGATTAGTTTTGAACAGAGGACTCTGTAAGCCTTACTGGCCATATATTTGTTTATATATAAAATAAAGCAAAAAAGTCTATTGGAGCTATTTCAATTAAAAAACTTAACAGGAAAAACATTCTTCTTTGTGCTGGTAGTGAGAACTTGTGAGACTTTCAGATAAGACCAATAATTTATTCCTCTGACATTTAAGATAAGGCATTTCTTGCCTGTTCCTAATGAAACACACAAGCAGCAGAAATTAGCAGTTAATCTTTTAAATTGTTGCTATCACCTGGAGAACAACTTTCCAGAGCTGAAAGTCTGTTTGAAACTCTCTGCTAATTTAAAAACAAACAAAAAACCCCCCACCCATCTAGTTTTAATTTTAGAGAATATTTTGTTTTTTAAGTTTCTCATTCCCTTACTTCATGAGTTGAGCCAATTTTAGGAGGGCAACCGCTGGAGGCTGATGGAATCACTCCCCTTTAGGGGATTCTGTTATACGCTTTACCCGAGAATTCTTCTGCTTTCTACTTAACTATTCCAGTGATCTAGCAAGGAAGGTGATGTGCTCTGCCTCCCATCAGAACCGCTTCGCTTTTTAGGAGGTGGTGGTGGGTAGGATTAGTATTCCATAAAAAAAAAAAAATCACATTTGCTAGGGCCTAATGCTGTGGGTTGAAAAGCACCCTTCATTTTCATTTAGCCTCTAGGAAATAGATGCTGCTAGGGTTTTTGAAGAGCTCTAACAAAGAACAGAGCTATCCTCTGCTAGCTGCAGCACACTTCATTTCCAAATACATTTCTGATATATTAATTCAGCTGGGGCAATGCCATCTCTACCACAGTAAGGGCACAGTGATGATGATTTTGAATAGCTCTGCTAATGAAAGGGTTCTCACAGACGTTAACTCAACAGCAGCATCTTAGCTAGCATAGGACACACTTGACAAGCAATTATTCGGGGAAATGTGTGGTGGTGTTAAAGCATAGAGATTTAACATCTTAACTACTTTTTTTTTTTTTTTTTGAATCTAAAGAATACATGAGTCTAACTCAACAGCAATGAGGGCCTGCAGTTCAGACCTTTGCAATCTGAAAGCAAGGGTGATCTTTGTTCCTTGCATAATCTAGTTGCATTACACACAATACATAAAAGGAAATTGTCATCTTTTGCATACTATCAAACAGGAGATTAACAAGCAGCTACTTGTGGACATCTGTTCGCTCTCTAAGGCCTAGGCTTAGGAGGCTTTTTCACCAGAAGCTTTCTGTCACTTCTTCTGCCAGGTGTCAAGCACTTGTGGTAGCAATAATATAGACCAGTGGTTTTCAAACTTAGGGGCAGGACCCAGTACCGGGTTGCTGACCCTCGGGTACTGGATTGCAGCACCCCCTGCTGCCTCAGCCAAAAGACTGGAATGCGTTGCTCAAAGATGTAGTTGTTGGGCTGTGGGGAAAAAAAAAAAATTTGACAGGGTCCTGATGAAAAGGTTGAAAACCACTGATATAGACAGAATCTGCTTTTCAGAAGCAATTCTTTTTGTAGGTCATATTTTGAAGAATCCTTTAAACATGCCTTTCCACACAGTTTTCTAACCTCCTTCTCTCCAGGTGTGGTCTGAGGCTTTTTTTGCAAGCAGCAACCATTAGATAAAGTGGAGAGTCAAGTCACATTGGCACTGTACAAAATAATAGACTATCTGGTTGTTAAAACATTCCAGTCCTAAGGAAGTACAGAACCAACACAGTCACCAGATCAACACAGATATGAAGGTGTTAAAAGAGAAGTTTTACAAGAAAACACTGTCTGACAGCAGTTGGGAAATCTATAATTTGCTTTTTACCTCCTATTATTTCTGCATGGTCTCTAATTATGTTTCTCGGTTGCATAACTGATTCTATAGCATTTGAATTGACTTTTGCATGTAGGGGATAATGTGCTAGGATTAGTTAAAATGTTGTTTGTAATAATTTAGTGAAAATGATGGGTTAAGGTACAGATAAGCAGGACCTAAGTTTAACTACATAAACTGAGGTCCAAAGGAAATTCTTTTGGACTCTAACTTCAAGGCACAGCTCAAAGCTGCTGGAACCCTCACACGCTGCCAACCATACCATGTGGAAGATGGAGCCCAGAAAATACCATTCTGACTAGCTATCAAGAAAAGGTCATCTGCCATATTGGGAGTGGTAAGGATTGTATGCTTAGCATGTGTATTCTGCTGATCAGATGCTAAGAAATGCAAGATAAAGATATTGCTGTGTTTTGTGTTTCACCAGGAGAAGGTCCTACCAGCTCATAGAGGGTCACTGAACTACAAGCTCTGGGAAAGTAAGTGGTAGGAGTTCTAAACTGTGCAGGGACCAGCTATGTCTACACTTAAAGTGTTAAATTGATTTAACTTAAATCAATATAATTGAGTCAACAATTAAGTTGATTTAAGTTAAATTGATTTAACATGTCCCCACTAGAAAACTAATAAAACTAGCATGTCCATGCACAGGACTTTCTAGTTTGATTTAGGAGAGGGGCACCATGGGAGGTGTGGCAAGATGGCCCCAAGAAGGGCCATGCCTCCACCCAATATATAGAAAGAAGAAGGCACCCTGGGAGGAAGAAGGTCAAAAAGTGTTAAATCAAAATAACAAATTGAAATAACACGTCTACACTGTTAGTTCAAAATAATAATTTTGATTTAACCATCATTTCAGTGTAAAGGCAGGTTTTAATATATCAAAAAGACCGTTCCTTATTTCAAAATGAGGAACCTCCTCATTTTGAAATAAGCAAAGCTAGTGGGGACATGCACTACTTTAAATTGAAATAACCATCATTATTTCAATTTAAAGTGTAAGTGTAGACATACCCTCTGAGTTTCAGAATCTCGAAGCTTTTGGGTAATCTAGGTTATATTACTTCAGGTTTTCCTCACACTACGTATTAATGGCCAGATCCTCAGTCGATATGAACCACTGTTACTTCTATAAATTTAGTGGACCTATCCTGATTGTCCTTGGCTGAGGATATGGTCTTTTACATTCTCATTTTTGTGAATCAACTTGGAAACTGGATAAAATCAAAGACAATAAGAATAACTGAATTCTTAAAAGCTAGTTGATTTTTTCACTTGGATGCTGCTATAGCAACACAATCAACATTCAACCTAGTGCACAGAAAGAGCTTTAATAAGTTGTCCCTCCCTATCCCCCCACTTGTACTCTGACTAATAATTACAGTGCAGTTTCTTTTCTGTAGTCCTATAGAGAAAATAATCTATTTCATGTTCACTGTCCAGGCTTTTTGTCTTCCTTTGTAGCATGGGGAATGGCTCACCTACCAGTGAATTTTCTGTATCTTAAAGTCCTTAAATCATGATTTGAGGAGGTAACAACTAACTCAGTCATAGGTTAGAGGCTTATTGCTGGAGTGTGTGGGTAAGGTTTTGTGGCCTGCATTGTGCAGGAGGTCAGACTAGATGATCATACTGGTCCCTTCTGCCTTTAGAGTCTGAGTCTATAATTGATTGTATTTTGGAGAAGTTAAAGGTAGCAAACCAAATTATATCTCAGTGGAAGGGAACTCAAAACAAGTATCACTGTACTACCTGGAGAAATCAGAATTAGGATCTTGTTTAAAAGGATAAAAGAACATGTCTTCACGTTAGGTACTGAAGTGAGATTTCAGAGAAAGAAAGAGGTTGAAAAATTCCAGGAAGTAATACTGTAAACTCTTGAATCCATGATTACATGAATGTTTCACAAAAAAACTTTTTTTTTTTTTTTGCGATTTTAAAATAATTTCATTCATGTGGTGCTTTATGTCCATGGAGGAAGCTATGTGGGTTGCATGTGATTTGATTTGATTTGATTTTTTTTTTTTTAGTCATCAGAGGTTTTTGTTTTTGTTTTGTTTTGTTTTTATTTTTGTTTTGGTGGAGCAAGTTGAAGAAAGACTGATGAAAATAATAGTTTTGGGTTTTTTTCCAGCTGAGGGAATGATCATGTCTATAGATCCAGTAATAATGTCCACTCACACAAAATCAGTCAACTATATCCACTTAGTAAGGTGAACTTCAATTTTATTATCTTCAAATCTTGTTGTTTATTGGAAAATTTTTTTTTACTCTGACTTGAAATTCTCAATGACATAGAATTGTCATTAGAACTATAGAGGAGTCAAAGTGCTGGGTGGGAGAAAGTGGTGGAATAATCTAAAAACAATTTGAGTGTGAGTAGGGAACACTGGTTCTGTTAACTATTCAAACTAAAAACTACGGATCAGAAACTCAGATGACCATAAATCAATGGTTTCTAGGGAGATTTCCTCCAGAATCTCCACAGGAACGCTACTTCACTGCCATAAACAGAATCCTAATGAAAGGTACTTGTGTCTGCTACTTCTGTGCTTCACAAACATCTGATGAAGCAGAGCTGGGCAAGTAGATCATTACACATACATGAATTTTCAGATTAACTCATTGGTCACATACTTAAAAATAGACTAATGGAAAAATCAATGTATGTTCTCAAAGACACTCAGATCTAAAAAACAAGAAGAAAAATATTTTTATTGAGTACAATAACCATAACAGCAATGAAATACTATCGCTTAAAAGAGTATATAATTAATATGTCCAGCATTTTCTGCGAGATGGACCAATATAACTGATTAGACATTTCTAAAAGCACTTTTGGGTATGATAGACTTGACCTAATGAGATACTTGTAATACTTAAGATATTATCTGCCCATACATTTTTTCATATTTATACATGTCAATCTCCCATGTAAATGGAATCAGTAAAAGGTGCATAATGGTCCTACATCAACTACCATATAAATACCTATTTCTAAAATCTCTACATCAACTATTTGAATACTTGAAATATTTGAAATATTTTTATATAAAAATACTGTTTGTATATAATAATGCTATATCAATTAGCTTACATATGTACAATAATATTTGTATCAAATATCCAAAAACTCCCACTAACTTCAGATGGATTTGGATCAGACCTAAAGATCTTCTCTATAGAGTACCATAAACAAAGCATACATGTATATTTATCTGTGTACTGCTTTGTAGTTGATTTTTCTAAGAACATCTACCAACTTACTCTTTTAAAAATAAATGTTTTATTGAAATGGATAAGCTTCAAAAAGCATGAAAGAACATACTGTCCATGATTAAAACAGTTAAAATAAGTTGAAAATTAGAGCATATTCACTAACAAGTACTAAAAGTACATGAGAGAATATTCAAAATACCATATATATAAATAGCTTAATATCTATGAAGATGAGAAAAATATAAATATTTGTATTTCAGAAAATAATTTGTAAGTAAAAATCATCTTGTATGAGTGAGTTTCTCAATCAACTTTTATAACACAATTACAGATTCTTTCCTGAGATCTGAATATAATGCATGTCTTCGGCACTACTGTGACATAGTAGTCATTTAGTAGAACTTGAACAAAATTATAGACACCACCTTGCTTTGCCTTGCTATCCATGTTGAATGTTTGCTCAGTGAGTGTTGCACTGTGAATTTTTGGAGGTCTTGTCTCATCTCATGGTTGCCAATCTCTTCCCCACAACTGGATTAGGTTTCATAGATGTATAGTTATCTGTCAAATCTTTTATCCCATCTCTAAATTTTCAGCCAATTACCATTCCTTTGGCACTACATTCAGTCTTAAGATGTTACAAAACTGCATGTTGAAGGCTTTACTTCAATCCTTTCAGACTTTAATAGTGACTGCATGTAGCAAGGGTTGTGATGAGTGAGGAGAAGGCTAACTTTTTACTTACACAGTGTGGTCTCATTTACTGGTGCTCCCGTTGTTCGGTATCTCATGGGAAAAGCTGCATAGGAAGGATGGCTGGAAAACATCTTAAATGGCTGGTACTTCTGAAACGTGATTCAGAAATGCTAATATATACACATTGCAGATTGCTGAAACAGTACAGCATTTCACTCTAAATTTTTGGAGGGGAAACTGGTAGAGAGACCCTGATGAGTATTAAATGCTGCAGATTGGCACTAACTTGCTTTGAACATCACTTCCATGTGCAAATTCTATAGCGGTTCTGCTCTGAGTCAAAGGTGCGTAGGGGAGGGTAGATGGCACAAGTGTGTGCCAGGACAGGCTTTTAAAGAGAACAATCACAGATGTCAGGATAAACAGCTACTTGCAATATGTACATTACACTTATCTACGTTTGGACTTAAGAAAATCTACAAACACTATAGAGCTGCTTGTAAAATACTAAAAACTTTAGATTATAAGGCCTTCAGAGAAAGGAGTCCCTGATTTTGTGTGGGTGGGTCGGTGGGCCACCTAACACATGCATCCTGGATCGTGATTGGGGCCTCCAGAAGCTGCTATTATACAGATAATTTCATATTTTAAAAAAACTAAATGAACAGAATTGTGTGAATTACTTGGAGCCTGATCGCCTGACAAAGGGAGAACAAGGTCCAGTGACTGGAGATGTAATCTGCAATAATTTAGATTGCAAACATGGTGCAATTTTTTAATGGTGTGAGCAATTAACCGTTTGAACTACTTACCATAACTTGTGGTAGAGTCGTCATCACAGGCCATTTTAAAATCAAGATTTATTTTCTTGCTAGAATCTAGAAATTTTGCTGTGAAGTTCTGCTGCTTATGGTGTTATAAAGGAGCTTACACTAGATAATCATGATGGTTCTGTCTAGCTTGAGAATCGATGAATCTGTTGTGCAGTTTTGATGTATCGTGGATAAGAGAGTGATGTAGAAGTACTCTGCCCCAGAAGAAGCTCAAGAAGGCACCAGACTTTACAGATTGTTCTTGTCTGCATGTACTGTTAATCCTTGGTAGCTTTCCTAGGACTGCTGGTTATGTTGCCAATTGCCACGCTGAAGTTTTGTTTAGTGGGGAACACAACTGGAAACTAGTAGCTGGTCTGAGGATATAAATTTAAGTTCTTTGTCAAATCTGAAGTAAGTTCTGGGAAAATTAAATATTAGTAATATTACTATTATAAATATCCATAATATTGTTATAAATATATATTACTAATACAAATATATATTATAAATATCTACAATATTACTATTTGTTTTCATCTTGTTTCCTGTTTTCTAGAGCAGTGGTTTTCCAACTTTTTTCCTTAGGACACAGTTAAAAAAAAATATGCCCATGACCCAACAACTACATCTTTGAGTAATGCATTCCAGTCATAGAACCATAGGGTTGGAAGGGACCTCATAGGTCATCTAGTCCAACCCCCTGCCAGAGGCAGGACCACTCCCACTAAACCATCCCAGTCATGGTTTTGTCCAGCCGGGTCTTAAACACCTCCAAAGTCTTTCTGTGTTGACGGTTGGGGGAGCCATGACCCAGTACCTGAGGGTCTGCAATCCAGTACTGGGTCCTGACCCATGGTTTGAAAACCACTGCTCTCTAGAGGATGGCAAAAGTATTACTACTTCAGTTAGAATCACTGCTGAGGATTTCTTTTTCTTGCTGTCCATCATGTCACTTTTGTTTCAGAGAGTTACTTATGCTTTGGTGCTGGTTTTTATTTTTGTGGTGGCCCTAGTTTCGGTGGTTTTTGTGAAGCAACTTCAAGATAGGCTGAAGACTGTTACGTGATGAAAATGTTTGTTTTCAAGACTAAGGTATCTGAGATCAAGCCAAAACAACTTTGCCCAGCTCTAGAGTTTGGTTGCAGCTGACCCCAATGTGGAAGAACAAGAGTAGCATTACTCTACCCTTTGTGCTTTCATGTAGTGGTCAGACGTGTAAAGGCTATGAAGGGCCAGTGCTCAAAACAATGAAGGAGAAGGATGAGCAGAAAGTGGGTCCAGAGAGTCAGAGGCTACGTCCACACTTAAGCAGTTAAATTGATTTAAGTTAAATCGATTTAACATGTCCCCACTAGAAACTCAAATCAAACTAGCATTTACATGGACAGGACTGGTTAGTTCAATTTAGGAGAGGGGCACCATGGGAGGTGTGGTAACATGGCCCCCCTAGTAGGGCCATGCCCCCACCCAATACATAGAAAAAAGACAGCACCCTGGGAAGGAGAAGGGCAAAAGTGTTAAATCAAAATAACACATCCACACCGCATTATTTCAAAATATGTTTTGATTTAGCCATCATTTCAATATAATACTAAGTTTTATTATACTGAAATGACTTTCCTTATTTCAAAATGAGGAAGCTCCTTATTTTGAAATAAGGAAACGTAGTGTGGACATGCAATCTTTTAAATCAAAATAATCAGCATTATTTGGATTTAAAGACTAAGTGTGGACGTATCCAGAGATGAAAGTAACGTCAGGAAGCTTGTACTGTTACAAGCTGTAGCTGTGAATAACCACAAGACTTCCATTTTCATTCCTAAGTTAGCTGGAAAGGTGCCTGAGGAAAGTGCAGTATTACAGAATGAAAGACTAAGGGCTTTGGATGGAAGCAAGCAGAAATGTTGCCTCAGTAGAATTCTTAGTGCGTTAGAAGCATACTAATCCAATGTGCTGAGTACATCATTTATTGTTTTCAGGTATTAGGGCTGCAAACACTTAAAAGAACACCAAGTTCCTCCAGAGACAAAAATTAGTAGCAGTCACGTAAAGGAGAAACAAGCCCTCAAGCTGGGAACAGCCAGTGTGTTTTGGACAAATTGTCAAATAATAAGCTTTACTGATTCTCCATTGTTCTTGTGCCGCCTTGTCTGGCTTGGAGATGTAACGTCATTAGTTAACATGTTGAAATATAAGCTGTATCCCTGCAGGCTGGCCCTGTGTCACTTTTGGAGAATAATTTATTAAGGGGAGAAATTGGAACCACACCAACTGGGCAATAGCCCATATGAGACAGGTAACACTGACTACAAATAAAGGATGCACCAGACAGGTACCTCACTATTTTGGAAGATGAGAATTTTAGAAGAGAAAAGGAAAAGTAGTGAAATAGGGGGAAGAGGAGTGGGGTGCAGATGGCTCAGGTCACTGAAAATGAGCTGCTTGGACTTTCAGCTCTGTCACTGATCCTGATAATCTGGTTCACTGCAGTATCATTTGAAAGTAATTACCCTCTGACATTTCTTTGGAGGTCTGGTGACACCAACTGGTTGTCTCAGTTCAACACTCCAGGCCATCCCTGAGGGGGGTGGAGCCCAGACCCAGTCTGTCTTGGGGGTCACCCCCTTCCCCGCACAGGGAGGTGGGGTGAGCTGGCCGAGAGGCTGGGCTCCATTCTCCTGCCCTGCCCCTGGGTTGACTGCTTCATCCTTTGGGGTTAGGGTGGGCTGGTCCAGAGGCCAAGCTCCATGCTTTTGCCCCATCCCTTGCCTTTGGCTTGATGCTGAAGCCAGTGGGGGTGGCAGCGGTGCAAGGCCTGTGCTGCCCTGCTGTGCATAACCACGGAGCCCAGGGCAGTCATCCCACTCCCCCCCACAAGGGTGGCAGTGCCAACACTTTGTGGAAATGTATCCCTCTCACAAAAAAGAAATGTAATCAATGAAACTAAAACCTGAGAATACTTAAGAAAATTTTCAGAATCAGGTATTCTCTTTGACTAAGAGAAATGCTCAATAAATGTATATTTACGTGCCCATTTAGGAGATGGTATTTCCCTCTGAAATAAAATATAATTCTATAGATCTGAAGTGTTCTAAGCTTTTTTTATAGCATATTTTGTTCTGTGTAACAGGCCCTCATAAACAGGATGTGGATGGAGACCACCAACGTATATCATAGGGACTAATAAACAACTTTTGGAAATTGACAGTTTCATTCAAAATAGCTATGCATTGGAGTAGAACCAGCAGTTTGGATACGAAAAGCACTGTAGTTTATCAGTCTTTTTCAGCCATCTAGTCCCATCTCTTTAGTAAAGATTAATTACTATTTTTATGTAAAAAATCCTTATCGGACGAGCCAGCAGCCTGTAAACTGTTTGTCATTGCTAACCTCTTTGACAGCTTGTCACTGTGAAAAATAGGACTGACTAATCTTTAGTATTATGACTCTTTAGAACGTGGGTACTCCCTCTTAACTTGTAGCTGATTCATTTTTTCTGGGGCAGTTTGACTGCACATTTGCCCTCCTGTGGACTAGCCTTGTGCCAATGTACTTCAGGGAACAATTCATGCAGGGTAACACTGGTGCCTGCCTGCCTGCCCTTGGGGTTTCCACCAGAAGCGAACAGCTGTAATCCTTGCTAAACAGCCATGTAAGGCTTATTAATTGAAGATACTGATGGGATGTCCTTGACTTTTTCTGCTACTTACACTAAGCTAAAAGATGTCACTTTTTTAAATTCCGTCAATAACCAAGTGTTTTGAGAGCTGCAGTGGATGTAATCTCATGCTGCGGGGAGCTAGGCCAGGGTGCGTACCACAGGGTCCCCTGGTGGCTGGGTGAGAGGGAAGGAGGGAGAGCCTGGAACCAGGAGCGGGCTGCCCTCAGGATGCCCTGGTGGCACAGAGGGGGACGGGGCCTGGAGCCATACGGCGGCAGCTAAAGAGCCACATGCAACTCCAGAGCCGCCGTTTGCAGACCCCTGCACTAAGCTCTTAATATAGCCTATATTAGGATAGATGGTGGCACCCTGCAGGCACCCCTTGGTGGAAAAGATGATGTTGGAATTTTGATCCATTGAATCATGCCTTCCGTGTCCCAATTAGCAGGTTTTTTTCCCCCTAGAACTGGCTCTCGCACTAGGATCTGTGGCATTCTACTGGTGTAACCCCTGTGACTTCTCTTACACTCTGCCTGACTGTGTTTATAGGCTTCTTGGGTGACCAGAGCAAATAAATTAAATGAATACACCATGCTGACCTAGGTCAATTGACAGTGCGACTGGGATTGATAATCAAATTTCTAGACAACTTGTGTGGTCTGTAGACTAGTCAGTAAATGTTTCTGGTCATTTTTACAAAACCAGGGAGAGAAGGAAATAAGGTGCTTGTATATTGAAAATGACACCAAAGAAACTGCGATCTTTTGTGATGTGTAATAAGCAACTTCATATCCAATGGAAAGAATCTGACAAGGGGATAATATAATCAAACCCTCTGGTGGCTATTTTATTTCAAAGATGGAACTAAAAAAGGTGATTTAGGCTTGGCACATTCCTTCCTCTCTGAACAGGGAAATGTGGACACAACTCAGGTTAAGAGAAGCCATAAAATAAACTATTGACTTACTCTGTACCTAAAGTTTGGAGCTGTGATGGATAAGTTTTAATTTAAAAAGAGGGCAAAGCAGCTCTCAGGTTAACTCAGCCAAATTACTTTACACTTCACAGTTTGAAGTTTGTGTTGCAGTTTGAAAGAATAAGCCAGATTTATGTATTGTTTATAGAACAAAACAAACAAGGAGTCCTGTGGCACTTATAAAGACTAACAAATTTATTTATTGCTTGAGCTTTCGTGGGAGAAAATCCTATTTTGTCAGACTTTGTAAGTCTTTAAAAGTGCCACAGAACTCCTTGTTTGTTTGTTGAACTAGACTAACATGTTTACCCCTTTGGTACTATTTATAGGTTTCACTAAAAAGAATCAGGGGGTAGCTGTGATAGTCTGTTTATAGTGAAAATGATGAAAGTCCTGTGGCACTCTAAAGACACACACATTTCTGTGGGTATAAGCTTTTGAGGGCTGCAATCGACTTCTGCTGTTTTTGCTAAAAAGAATAAGCAACCAGATATGAACATATTACCAAGAGTAAAATTATAACTTCATTAAACTAATTAAGAATTATACAATTCAATGATCTGAGGATTATAACTGAATAACTGTAAGTGAGACAGTTGATCAATGGGTTGACAATGAGGTTGTCTTTGGTTAACGTATCTAATTTATACAGCAGATAATCATATCATGTGGTAGGCAAAAACAGAATTGCTTTTTATTTTTCCTGCAACAAGCTACTGATGGAAATAGTGGTTTTGTTTTAATCCAAAACTGTGCAACCAAGCAATACTGTCTCAGCAATCAATCCTGTCTCTTTGCTTATCTGACATAGGAAGTGAATGTCCATTTTAGTTTTAGTCCCTGACAAAGAGAGATCACCTGGAGAGGTGATCGTCACTAAGCTAGTCTTAAGGAAGAATAGAGACAAAACAGGTTTCTTTAACTAACAATTGCAATGCTATTCCACACTTTATCCTTAAGTTTCACCATAATGGTAGCTAATAGTCTCCTCTTCCTATTGTCCAAATCCACACAGTGTGAGAGTTTACCTAATTATTTGAGAACAGAAGTAGTTATTGAACGATTCTTGCTGCTAACTCTATGCTGCTTTAATCAAAGAGGCACTAGCTGACTCTGCTGGAGGCTTTTTGCTCTATTGCAGTCACACTTCCAGGAACCTGCTGATCACACAGGGACTTGTATTCTTCCTGTTTATGGTCCAAGAGTTAGACTAGCTATTTTGTTTAACATCTCAAGTCCATAGCTTTGCATCTGACCTCTTTCCTAAGTCATGCATCTTGTAGAACATTCACTCTTACTTTCAACAGCCATCTTAGGTGTGAGTTTCTCATTTGCTCAGTCTTTTACCATCCCCACCTGTCCAGTCCCATTTCTTGTAGGCAAGCCAGCCCTCTATACTTGCTTAGTACTCAGATCCAAGGGTACAAAGACTACCTGGCAACATATTGGAGGCTTTCTCTCAGTCTTTCATGGCAGAACATCTGGTCAGCCATTGTTTCTGAGGTAAGGTGATGAACTCCCTCACAGGGGTTTCAGGTCAACCAACACTATGATTTTGTGTCTCATGCAGAGAGGTAATTTTTCTTTTATTTAGTCGATTCCAGTAAGACCTTTTGCTTTGGGTACTTGTCACTTACAGTTGGTAATTACTCCTTTCATATGGTTTCTTGGGCATGTTATCCTTATGAAATATAACTGTTAATGTTGGTTGTAGGGGGCAGATGCTTCTGCATAATGCATAACCAATTCAAACTACAAGCTCTTGAAATCGCTTATTTAAGATGGAAGAAAGTCGAGCAGTTCTAGGATTGTGTATCATTACAGACTTCAAAAACTTCACTGAAGCAGCTTCTGAAATCTTTCTAACAAATGCTAGATAATTCTTAACTGCAGTGATATGTTTATTAACACTTCCTTCTTTTTATGTGGATCAAATGGCTTAATTTGCCCAGTCTTTTCTAAAAACTCACTTACATCTGGGTTCTCACATTCAATGCAAAAATCTCTGGTATATCTCAAAATCTTTCTGAAACACAGTTTAATTTCTAGCAATCACCTGAGATTTTTTTCTCCTGCCTTTAATTCATATAGTTGTCTAATGCTTTACACTTCATGTCTTCCCTACCCAGTCTCTTGCATGTCATGTCTAAGGCTTGACTTGTTCCAAAGGGGCAGCTGTGTTGGTCTAGTTCAGTAAAAGAAGCAAGGAGTCCTGTGGCACTCAAAGACTAACAGATCTATTTATTACATGAGCTTTTGTGGGAGAAAATCCCACTTTGTCAGACACTTTGAAGATGGGGGAACTTACAGAAAGGGATGAAAATAGATGCAAGAGAGAGTAAGACATGAGATCAGGTCGTACAGTAACAGCAAAGAAAACAATAGAACGCCACTGGTCACCACATACAACCCCCAAGTCAGACCTCTACAACAGATCATTAAGGACCTACAGCCTGCTCTAAAAGATGACCCCTCACTCTCTCAGGCCTTGGAGACAGACCTCTCCTCACCTACGGACAGCCTCCTAACCTTAAACAGATACTCACCAGCAACTATAGACCTAACAACAGAAACATTAAAGCAGGCACACACCCCTGCAACAAACCATGTTGCCAACTTTGCCCACATATCTTCACAAAAGACACCATCATAGGACCTAATCAAGCCAGCTACTCCATCAAGGGGTCCTTCACCTGCTCATCTACTAATGTGATTTATGCCATCATGTGCCAGAAATGCCCCCACACCTTATACGTTGGACAAACATGACAATCTCTGTGCAAAAGAATAAATGAGCACAAAACTGACATTAGAAATCACAACATGCAAAAAGCAGTTGCTGAGCAACTTTCTAGTCACTCTATGGTGACTTAATGACTGTGCTCAAGAAAGCCAATGGGCCATCAAGACTTCAAAGAGAAACAGCTGAATTAGAATTGATATGCAGATTAGCTTGTATGAAAGCAGGATTAAATTGTGACTATGGCTTCCTTTCCCATTACAACAGGTGATTTGACTTGACCTTCCTCTGTTTTGTTTCCTAGTGTTTGAATCTTAACAACTGCTCTGATTTGCTGTTACTATATGACCTGATCCCACGTCTTACACTCCCTTGCATTTATTATCATCCCATTCTGTAAGATCCCCCATCGTCAAAGCATATGACGAAGTGGGATTTTCTCCCACGAAAGCACATGCGATAAATAAATCTGTTAGTCTTTAAGTGCCACAGGACTCCTTGCTTGTATGGTTTGACTTATATTTCATAGGTCATACACATCAGAGCTATCCTTAGAGCACAATGAGATCTCTGTCCAAGTTAGGGAACCTGATGTAATGCTGAAGAATTTGAATGAGCATTTCCTATAACTGAGGACTTCCCCTCAGAAACAGAGAATTGGAACTCTGATCTAACTTCAGAACCTTACTATTCAAATGGAGCCGTACTAAGAAAAAGTGAACTTTTAAGTGTCAATTTTTCTTGAATTACCATTTCACATAGTGAGATAAACATAGCAATATTTATATTTGACACCATACCTAAAATTCATCTCAGTTGGACTCAGCCAGCTATATTGTTGTCCTATGAGGCTGAGATTGCCATTGGGCCAACAGTTCCTGCATTTGCTGTGGCAGCTTCTCATCAGAGGTGAAGGGCAGCAGTTGGCTTTTTCAGTACCAATGATTTCTTAAGAGCTTGTCTGCAATATGGGAACTACCACAGGGTAGCTATAGTGCAGCAGTTATGATTCTCTAATCCCGTAATGCAGAGTTAGCCTAAAGCTTTCTTGTATCTCTGTAGGAACTCCATGTTACTGTGTAGCCAGGTTGATGGAACTGTTCCTCTGATCTAGCAACATAAGTTAAATCATCAAAACTATGGCACTCAGAAGTCTGGTATCTTTTTCCAGATCCCTCGCACAACCTATGTTTCTACTTAAATTTTTAATGTAGACAATGCCCAAGATTGAGTTACAGACATAAGTATAGTAGGGTCCAGAATTAAAACAATTAAAGATTATGACAATATTATCATTTGGTCTATTTAATTCATAGAATAAACCTTTTTTTTTGATAAATGTGTTCCACAGTGAGTAGATAAGTGGGGATTAGAAGAAGGAAAGAATGAAAGAAGAAAAAAATGTATATCCAAAGCAAAACCATTTTGGAAGAAGAGATGAAAATGCTCAAATTCTACTAGACTTCTAAGTAGGGCATTCTTCCATGCTAGTGTTGCATACAGTAGAAATCCCATAGATGCTGGAATAGCTGAAAAACCCTTTCAAAAAGACACTATGCAGACTGAGCAAGGGTCAGGAACGCCAGGTCTTCATGGCCCACTAGGAAGACTACCTCATAGTCTGGGATTCCCAGGTATTTCACTGGAACAAAACCAAATTTCAAAATAATAAAAAATTCTTGATATTTGAATAACTTTTTTTGCATTTAGCTCTAAGTCAACAGATCAGATTTTGGTAACTCTAACAGAGCATTGTGTTAGTGCTTGAGAACTCCGAGAATGAAGCTGATGCAGGTAGTTATGTCATCCTGGAGAAGCAAGTTCTAAACCACAAACAAAATAGTTATTAAAAGGAAAAAATCACACTTTAAAAATGATTTTGACTCTGATAATCTCCAGTGTAGTAGTGAGCCAAATAAATGTGTCTTTAAATGTAACTTTGTATACCATCTCATTACCTCCAAATTACCACGTCTAATTTGTCACAAAGCATACCAGTGTAAACTGAAACATGAGTGAGTGTGATTCCTATTATAACATTAAAACTGAAAGAATTTTTAAAGTCTAATTTCCTGTGCTTTATATCTTCAGTATTAAGGAGTGACCTTGAATTATTTTTTTCCCCTTCCACATCATCTTTCTCACTAACTCTTGCCTATCACAATTCTGCAATAATGTCAGAATTCGATTGTTTCCAAAATATAACATGAAAAGTGGTCCCAGTTTCTTAAATTCAGAGGCTATGTCCACACATAGACACTTATTTCAAAATAAGTTGATTCGAAATAAAATCATTATTTTCAATTAGCAAAAACCTCAAATCGAAATAGCAAGTCTGGACACAGGGCTTGCTGTTTTGAATCAGGAGATGGGCAGTATGGGAGGTGTGGCAATGTGGCCTCCTGGCAGGGCCATGTTGCCAGCCAATATATAGAAAAAGGAAGGCACCCTGGGAAGGAGAAGGGCAAAAGTGTTAAAACAACCGTTTTGAAATAACAGCTATTTTGATTTAAGCCTAGGTTTTAATATTTAGAAATAAGGTTCATTATTTTGAAATGATGGGGCTTGTCATTTTGAAATAACGAAACATTGTTCGGACATGACAACTTTTAAATTGAAACAATGGTCATTGTTTCGATTTAAAAGCATCGTGTGGACAGAGCCAGTGTTCCAAAGAGGCAGCCATGTTAGTCTAGTTCAGTTAAAAAAAAAAAAAAAAAAAAAAAAAAAAAGCAAGGAGTCCTGTAGCACTTAAAGACTAACACATTGATTGATTGCATGAGCTTTCACAGGAGAAAATCCAGCTTCATCAGATCCCCACAAAAGCTCATGCAATGAATCAATGTGCTAGTCTTTAAGTGCCACAGGACTCCTTAAATTCAGAGGTTTTTATCAAGTGGGAGTAGGTTTCATAGATAATGTATATTGAAAAGAAAAACTGTCTTGTTCTGGGTATTGTGAAGTGTATCTTAGACATTATGGAATTAACAACTGAAATACATAGATGACCCGGTTTTGATGGGAGTAAGGGCCATGCTGAGCTATAAAGATAATTTTCTTGCTGTGCATAATTTGATTGGTTCCTGATACTCCTTCATCCTCTTTGCCCTTAATTGTGTTTAATTATTCTACTGAAATGATCCACTTTAACAGATAATGGGATTTCTGGTTATTTTAGTTCTTTGCAGATGGGAGCAAGAAATAAGAATAAAAGAGCACACTTAAAGATATACCACTTCATCAGGGAAAAGGAGAAATAAAAAGGTAATATTCCTTTGAACCTCCTTTATAATTACAAGATGGTGCTATCAGAGAATGGAAAGCTTACTGAAAAGAATGTAGACCCTTAGCAGAAATCATAAGTTGCTTTGCAGAGGCAAGTAAATTCTCCTTTTCCCCATTAGGAAGCACAGTTGTAATGTAGGTAGCAGGAGTAACACACCACTACAATAAGAAGGAAACTGTTTAGTTTATCTCTTTTCATTAAATGCTCCTGATGCATAAGCCTGATTACATGAAAAGTTAATTGAAGCTATTGCGGTATGAATGATAAGGAAGTGAAGTAGTGGTCTCTTTAATTGAGATAATTAGTTTAGTTATGAGAACAAACAGTTTTTGAGATTGTTTTTGAAAATAAAACCAGAAGGAAAATCAAGACAAAAGGATTAATGGTTGATTTTTCTGTGGGAGATGGATGTTTACCTCTCCGTGAGCTCAGATCACAAATTGAAATATTGCTGTTAGTTTAGTTAGCAGAAGGCACCCTCCTGGGATTGCTGATCTCTGTACTCCAATGCTTATTGCAAGGAGCAAAACAGATTAGCAGCTGTCTCCACAGGACTAGTACATCTCTGATGTCTTGTACTGTGCTGCACAGCTCCATGACTAGGTCTCTAGCATCATTTGTTTACTACATTCCCTGCCAAAATAAATTTCAAATGGATGTGCAAGATTTTCCTCTCCAGAAAAACAGAAATGTTTGGGTTCATGGGTAAAATAATCTGTTAGAGGGCTCTAAAGGTTAATTTTTTTGAACATTGATGTATACACCTTTGGGCTAAGCACTCAGGTATTCTGTGGCAGAGGGGGAAAAATGTTGCTTAACTGTGAGCAAATAAAATTAGGGGAGCTAAACAGGCAACCACAAAAATTTGGAATCAAAATGCATCTCCTGAACTTTTTCTCTAAATGCCAAAAGGGAGCTTGCCCTCAGCTTGTCATGCAATTCAGATACTGTTTGCTTAATGTGCCACTATCAATTTTCTTCATTAATGCAGAGTCAGTGACTCTTCATTTACAATTCAATGCTAAAATGAACAGATAGACGTCTATTTTCTTTTCTACAGTATTATTTTCAGTCTTTCTTCTTGGAGGTCAAGAAGACAGTTACACTATGTGTGAGGTTATATTTTATTTTTTATTTCAATAAAGCTGGTGGGTTTAGCTTTTTTGAAAAAATGCTCTGGTATCTTGAAATACCAGAGTGCTTTTTTGAGATTGCTAAACCTCATTATATTTTTTAAAAAAAAACAACCCTTTTTTGATGTAGCTTTTTCTAAAAAAGCCATCCCTGGATGTGGGAAAGGCTTTTTTTTTTTTAAAATCCTCCCTATCTCTTCCATTGCCTTGTTTTTTTCTGAAAAAGAAAGTCCGGCATAGACTTTCTTTTTTGAAAATAAAAAAAGCTGTGGTATCTCGCAGCGAGTTGTCCCCCGCCTGTTGTCCTGAAATAGCATTTTTGGGGGAAAAAAAGTTTTTTCGAGACAATTATTTCAAAATTCTTATCCCGAAAAAAAATTTCTTTTAAATTGCAGGACAGTATAGACATAGCCATTAGACTCCACATGTGATTAAGATTAAGGGAACCCTTATTCCAGTGGTTTAAAACTCATTTGCTATGATAGGTTAGATTTGACTTAAATGTACTTCAAGAAATCCTAGGGCACTCTTGCGCCATCACGGAGCACTGTGTATGTGAGACTGTGCTCTGCGACACCACATACTCTCTCTCTCTGAGACCCGACACACTCACAACCTCATGGAGTGCTAGGTTTTTGAGACCACTCTCTCTATGTGTTAGGGAGAGAGTGTGGTCCACAGAGAGTAGTCACGGACCAGATGGAAAGGGTTCGCAGACCTCATGTTCGGCACCCCTGACTTATGCAGATCCAGTTACAGGTTTGTGACTTTAGTGCTCATGTTGCCAGTTTTTTCAAGGTGCATAACTTTGAATGTCCATAATTTGATTGAATTTCCATGGGGGAAAGTGCAAAAAATACTGAATGAGGGGGTGGAGATTGGAAGGAAAGACTTTGAAAGAGTACAAAATAAATTTAAACTGAGTAGCACTCAATTTCGAGATAACCAGTGAGAAGTAGTTAAAATGTAGTTGATGAGGCTACAAACCAAAAAGTCCTTCATTTGACTAAGGGCAAAAGAAATCAATGTGGTTAAAAAAAGAAGGTAAAAACCAAAATAGGAGACCAGCTACAATCTTGGATATAACGTATAGGAACATACCAGCAAAACTGCATGTGGAATTACCTCTGTTTCTGCTCCCAAAATCTTATAATCTAAATAGATTAAATGTAGGAAAAGAAATGATTAATATACCTAAAATGAGGATGGGGAACTGAGGTGTGGAGAGAGTAAATGATTTGTCTATGGCAGGGGTAAGCAACCCAAGAGATAAGAACAGCCATTTTTAAAAAATTCCTGCATGTAGGGGGCCTGGAAATTTAGGAGGGTTCTGGGGCCTGCCAGATTATACTTTAACCCCTGGTTGGGATTATGTTTTAAAGTGACCATTACTTTGCCTTTATCAGCCTTAAATTTCTTGTGCAATTTTTTTGACATATCAGCCAGTTTTGTGAGATCTTTGTAGCTGTTTGCAGTCTGGTTTGGATGTAATTGTCTTGAGTAATTTTGTATTGCCTACAAATTTTGCCACCTCACTGTTTACCCCTTTTCTAGATCACTTATGAATATGCTGAATAGCACTAGTCTCAGTTCAGACACCATTTACCTCTCTCCGAACTAAAAACTGACCATTTTCTTACCTTTTGTTCCTTTCATTTAATCGACTCACAATCCATGAGAAGACCATCTCTTTTTTTCTCATGGCTGCTTAATTTCCTTCAGAGCTTTTGGTGAGGGATCTAGTCAAAGACTTTCTGAAAATCTAAATACTTTATATCCACTGGATCACACGTGTTCATATGGTTGTGACACGATCAAAGAATTTTAATAGATTGGTGAAGCTTGATTTCCCTTTACAAAAGCATGCAACTGTTCCAACAAATCAAACTTGTTTGCATCTGAAAATTCTGTTCTTTACTATAGTTTCAATCAATTTGGCTGGTACTGAACTTTGGCTTACCAGCCTGGAATGGCCAGGATCACCGCTGGAGCCTTTTTAAAAACTGGCATCAGATTTAACTATTTTCAAGTCATAAATTCAGAAGCTGATTTAAATGGTAGGTTGCATCTTGTGTGTATTTAGTGTTTTAATACAGTTACCATATCAGAAGTTTTATTTTTGAGCTCCTTCAGAACTCTTGATTTGGTCCAGGTAACTTATCACTGTTTAATTTATCAATTTGTTTCCAAACCACCTCTAGTGACGCCTTAGTTTGGGACAGTCCCTCAGATTTGTCACCTAAAAGGAGTGGCTCAGGTTTTGGGATTCCCCTCGCATTCTCTGCAGTGAAGACCGATGCACAGAATTCATTTAGTTTCTCTGAAATTGCCTTATCTTTCTTGAGCATTCCTTTAGCGTTTTGATCATCCAGTGGCCCCACTGATTAAGTTTAGCAGGCTTTCTGCTTTTGAAGTACTTAATTTTTTTTCTGTTACTTTTTGAGTCTTTGGTTTGTTGCCCTTCACATTCTTCTTTGGCCTTCCTGATTATAATTTTACACTTGACTTGCCAGAGTTTATGCTCCTTTCTATTTTTTTCAATAGTGTTTAATGTCCAGTGTTTAAAGGATGCCTTTTTTATCCTAATTGCTTCTTTCACACTCTTGTTCAGTCATGGTTGTAGTTGTATTTTCCAAATTTAAAAATGACCAAAGCATCTAATTTGAGTTTGCATTATAGTGTTTAAGTGTCCATGAAGCTTGCTGTCATTTCACTTCTGGGACTGTACCTTTTAATAATTTCTGCTTAAATATCTTATCATTTTTGTGTTGTTCCCCTTTCTGAAATTAAATGCTACCATAGTGGGCTTTTTGGTGTTCCCCCCACACCACCACCTTTTGAATCAGTTCCTATGCTCCACTTAGAATTAAATCAACTGCCTCTCCTTTTGTGGGTTCCAGGACTAGCTGTTCCAAGAAACAGTCATTTAGAGTGTCAAAAAACTTTCTGCATCCTGTACTGAGGTGACATGGACCAGTTGATGTGGGGATAGTTGGAATCCCTCATTATTACTGGGTTTTCTGTTTTCATGTACTCTCTAAGCAACCTTAGCATTTCACAGACCCCATCCCCATCTCCATCCTTGTCAGGTAGCCAGTAGTAAATGCCAGTGAATATATTCTTATTACTCAAACATGGAATTGGTATACATAGAGATTCTAGGGTACAGTTTTATTCATTTAAGATTTTTTCAACATTTGACTCTATGCTTTCCTTCACATATAGCACTTCCTCCCTATCAATATAGCCTACTGGTCCCAAATCTTCCACTTATCACTTAACCCTTGTCTATACTTGCTACACTTTTTTTCAGCAGTCAATGGGAGATACGCAAGGTATGTAAAATAACTTGCATATCTCCCGATGACTTACTAATTACTCACTACACGCTACACTAAGCTGACCAGAAATGCCTTCCAGTCATTGCTCTTGTTCCAAGGTTGGAGTTGCTATGGCAATTTCTGGATTGACTGAGCACACCTACACAGACCGCTCAATTGACCCAGAAGATCCGCTGATGGTGGCAATTTAGCCAGCATGAGTATAGACATAGTCTTAGACATCTATGGCTGACCCATGCCAGCTGATTCAGGCTTGAGATAAAGGGCTGTTTAACTGCAACATAGATTTTTGGGGGGGCTTGGGCTGTAGCCTGAGCTGGGGACCCTCCCATCTCACAGGATTCTAGAGCCCAGGCTCCAGCCTTCATCCAAATGTTTACACAGTATTTAAACCGCCCCTTAGCCTGAACCCTGTGGATCCAGGTCAACTGGCATGAGTCAACCATGAGTTTTGAATAGCAGTGTAAACCTACCCCTGTATAACTGCATTTATGCAAGTGTATCATATGCTGATAAACTGAAAGTAGCATTTCAGGATGGCTAAAAGAGGCCTTTGAGCTAATCACACATCTACATAGAAATGTGTAACAATTATTTGGTTATCTTGCCTATCCCACTATTAGTTCAGGGGGTTTCCCTATAAATTCCTGAGTGTATTCCTGATTATTTTCTCTTGTCTAATTTTAACTGACTTATTTTATGGGGCTTCAACCATTTCCCCAGTCAAGTATTATCAAAACAACTAAATAAGCATGCTTGGAGTTGCTTTCCAAATTCCCTCAAAACTGATGATATCACTACTTAAATCAGTCTGTAGATTGAGCACATCAGCTCTCCAAGGCCACCTTAGGAACGTGAGACAGAGGTAATGGTCAAAACTTGGCTCTCTAGCATTCTGTTACACCACTGCAAAGCCAGTAAGCCAAATACCAGCATGAGATAGCTTAAATAGAATTCAGTCTCCAGGCATGATGCAAAACCCTTGACTTTTATAGGCTTTGGATCAAGCCCTGAAGTTGGAAGTTCCATGATGGTTCTGACCCATTTGAATTCAAAGCACTATGTACTAATTTTCAACTCATTAAACTATCAGATATCCATGTGATTAATTGTGTCAGATATAATCAAGACATCTAGGTTACATAAGACAAACCCCAGAGAATATATTCTGAAGCAATACTTGGTATAAATGATACTGATTAATATTTAAAAAAAAACAAAAAAAACAACCCACACATTGTTTTTCCCTGTAGTTTAATCAGTGAATTGATTGCTGAGAGATTCATTACTTATATTGAATAGGCAGTCAAACATTCATATGTTGACTGTATATAATGAAGATTTCAGAAGTCTTTGTCTAATGAAATGTGATTGTAAAAACACAATGGGTAGCAACTTATCATAAAAGATTAAAGACTATGATATGTTGCAAAGCAAAATTATGCTTCTAATCATCTTAGAGTAATGATGGTACATTCTGATATTCACCGTTGGTGCTAAATGCCAGCCATGCTTCCAGAATAAGGTGTCTGATCTCATCCAGTCTTTCTTCCTATGATTGTACTTTCATCTGCCTGCTATGGAAAGTATTTTACCTTTTTTCAGAACCTATTGGTTTTTTTTCTCCTCTTCAATTGTTTTTGGTTGTTTTTCACTGATTGGAAAGGACATTTTTCTTTAAAACATTCATTTCCACTGTGCAGCAGGAGGAAGGGAATAATGAATTTCATATTGCTTGAGGAAAGAGGTGTTGGAAACATTTGACATCTAGAGCTTTCAAAGATCAAGCTTCCTTTGAAAGGAACATCTCTACAAGCTGGAAATGATGGAAATTGGTTTTGGTGTATTGTTTTTCAGTTTTACAGTTTTGGTTTCAAATTTTTAGGATTTGTCTACAAGGAAAAAGATTGTGTGCTTCTAACAAATGTGCCAAGTCCCCTGTTACCCTCAGTTGACAAGGATGATCATGTTTAAAATCCTAGCTGCTGTTTGTACTAAACCCTCAGGTTATTAATGAATAACTGATGTGACTTTATACATGCCAGTCCAGTCTAAGCTTGTGCTACTTTACCACAGTCCAAGCATGTAGTTCTTTGCATGTCAAATTTTACATATCAAATGACCACAAAATTCAATACTAGCCATGTACAGTAAATCTGCTTCATATCACTCCTTCTCCCAAATCTAGCCAATTAGCCATCCTCTGATGTAAATACTCATTTGAGTGTCCTGTAGGGGAAAAAAAACATAAATATTAAAATAGATTATAACAGATGGCCCCAGAAAAGCCTTTCCCACCTCAGAAAACCATCCAGTCGCATAAGAAACTAACTTTTCGGGCTCAACCTTTAAAACCTTTAAAAGACCCTGCTACCCCCATTGCAGCACAGTTATCGTTTGCACTGTAAGGGCATGGGATATTGGGGGTCTCATTCATCTGTTTTGTTGTCAGTTAGATACAACAAAATAAAAGCTTTGAAAAGGGGGCTGTCTGCAAACCCCATTCTGAGCAGAGGCAGAAGCAGGAGAAGTTTCCTTCTGATGTGTGAAACCTGACCACTCTCCTGAATTTGCAAATAAATTTGATCTCAGCAGCTTCTCTTTGAAGCCTTTGAACCTTAGAAAGCCAGCTACTCTATCAAAGGCTCATTTACCTGCTTATCCACCAATGTGATTTATGCCATCATGTGCCAGAAATTCCCCTTTGCCTTATGTACTGGACAAACAGGACAGTCTCTGTGTGAAACAATACATGGGCACAAATCTGACATCAGAAATCACAACACACTAAAACCAGTGGGTCACTTTTTCAATCTTCGTGATCGTTCCATTGATGATTTTCTAACTGTGGTGCTCAGACAGATGAATACCAGATCAAGGCTTCAAAGAGAAGCTGCTGAAATTGAATTTATTTACAAATCTGGTTGCATTGTTTCAGTACTTAATAGGGATAATGGATTTTTCTCTCATTACAACAGCTGATTTGACCTCATCTTCCTCTGTATGCAGTTCCCCCGTGTTTGATTCATTACAACTGTCTTGATTTGCTGTTAGAGTGACCTGCTCCCATGACTTACACTTCCCTGCATTTATTTCCTCCCAGTCTGTAAGTTCCCCATCTTGAAAGTGTCTGACGAAGTGCAATTTTTGTGAACAAAAACTCGTTCAGTAAATAAATGTTAGTCTTTAAGTGTCACAGGACTCCTTGTTTGTTTTTAGTGAACTAGACTAATACAGCTGCCCCTTTGGAACATGCCTCCCTATGTCATACACAGGGGTCAATGGAGGAGGGAGTAAATGAGGAGTGGAGGACTGTGGGAACTGGGAATGAAGTGCTTCATCTAGGGTGAGAGGGAACTAGAAGAAGCTGGGGGGGGGCAGCCTTGGGCTTGCGCAAGACCAAGTGCAGGAAATAGTGACGGGAGGGGTCAGAAGCTGAGGGAGGCTGCAGATGGTGGGGAGTGTGTTGGGGCTTGTGCCCCAGAACTTTTTACTATGCAGCAACGCTTCTGGCAGGTGGGTCTGAATCATGAGCCTAGCTAGGTCATAGAACTGATTCTGATTTATGGCTTTGTTTTGTATTCCTCCAATACTCAAAAAGGTAAGAATACTGCTGTTTCTGAATGGAGATTCAGAGATGTATTTATTTGAGAGATGACATAATATCATCACTCAATGACAGTCTATATCTCACTCCAATTCTCAACTCCTTTTCCCTTTTACATAGGATCAAAGCTGCCCATAATTCTTTACTACACCTTCCAGTTCATGGCATGAGAGTTCTAATCCTTTTTTGCCTTACATTTCTCTTGACAGAGTCTTTCCATCATCTCATTGGTCTTCCTCATCCTTTCTTCCTGTCCTCTTCCTCCCATCCTTCCTTTGCTGATCATTCTTCTCCTGTTCTTACCCCTTTTCCAGCTGACTTCAGTTGTCTGTGACCTATTTGTCACTCCTAATTTCTTCCATGCATGTACATCCTGTCTACTCTCCACAGAGCTAACATGCTTTTCGATGTATTTTCTACTACCAATCAGAGCTGGCTTTTGGGGTAAGTGAAGCAGACAGTCGCTTAGGGCCCTGAGCAGTAAGGGGGCCCCGTAGCAGTTGCTGCTTCACTTACCCTATTGCTTGCAGGGTGGTGGGGGAGCAGGGGGCTGTGGACTGCCAGGGCCAGAAGCTGCACCGCCTGCCCGCCCGGCTGGTGTCTCTGCAGCAGGGGCAGAGCGATGGTCCCAGCCTACCCACAGCTGGTTGCGCCTCCCCAGGGGGAGCGAGGATAGTGGCCAGTAGAGAGCTGCAGCTTGTCAGGAGTGAGGCCCCCTGGAGCAGCCCACTCCAAAGAGTTTGGGCTGCTTCGCCCCAGGCCTGAATGTGCCTGAGCCAGGGCCTGGGAGTGAGGTGGCCTCTATTTCGCCCTGGGGTGGCCAGGGAGAAGTGACCTGGACTCTTCAGAGCACGCCGCACCAGGGCCCCGCTCCTGCAGACCACAATGAGTGGGCCACTCCGGGGCCGCCACCTGCAAGCTGCAGCTTGATGCTGGCCACTCTCCTCCTGTCCACTGGGGAGGCACAGCCAGCTGCGGGTAGGTGGGGAGTGCTGCTCCAACCCCACTGCAAAGAGGCCAGCTGGGTGGGCAGGCGGGCAGTGTAGACTCTGGCCTTGGCTGTCTGGGGCCCTCTCTCAACCCCATGAGAGATGGGACTGTGGGGGTGGGCGGTTAGGGTGGCAATGGGGGCCTGGGGCCCCAGTGAGGGTGACATTGGGGGCTTATAGGGGGCCCCATAAAGGGCCTTCACCTAGGACCCCCCCATTGCCTAAGGCCACCTCTGCTACCAATATTCTCTTTTCTTCAATCTCAGTATGACCCTCTGTTTCCAAACAATAAAGCAATCAGGGATAATCACTGACAGCATACACTTTCCTTTCAGTTTGTTACTTAATGGCCAGTTCCACAGTACAGCTCCCACTTTTTGCTCTCTAGCACATACACACTGAGTTTTTGAGAGAAGCTGAATCAGAAGAAAGAATTTGTGTGCATCATCATTTGTGTATTTATTACCATAATAAAGAGGAAAAAAAGCTACTCAACAAGTCTTCTGACACCTTCCCTACTTGCACAACTGGCGTTCTTTGTGTTTATATCTTTAAACCATGATCGTTAAAGACAGATGCCCACACTGATAGTGCATTTCCTAAATCCACTTTGCTGTCAGTCAACAAGACCAGTATATATACATTTTCTCTGTGACTCCACAGGCTTGGTTATCTTACTACTTTGATCCATAATAAAGATGAAGAGAAAGTAAACTCAGCATTCTATCTCGTCTCAATCCTTCTAGCTCTTCAAAACTCTTTAAAACTCCATGTATTGTTTAGTTCTTGACCCTTGTAACACTTCCTCTATCATCTCCACTACAAGCCCACATCTGAGCCTTCTAAGTAATTCCTAAACCAGCTCTCACAGAACCAAGCTGTATGCTTTCTCATGGAATGCCAGAGCTGTAACATGGTGTTTTGCCGCCCGAGGCGTGTTCCAATTGGAACATACCCCTTTCCGTTAGTGCCGCTTAAAGCCAGCGCCGTGAAAGCCACCCCTTTAATAGAGCAGCTCCATCGGCTTTGCCCCGTCGGCTCCACTGTGGTTACGGCTCTGTCGAATGCCACGTAGTAATTATATCCTCTGTTTAACATTCGTTCAAACTTCTGCATCACTGCAAGTATTATTTTTACAGTACTGCTTCCCTTCCTAAAGCCATGTTGTTCCTTTGATATATTTTCCTAGATCTGTCACCTGCACCGTGCCTCCAAAACTCAGTTAGGATTTTGGGGCTAACTCAACAGGGGGTGCCCCACCAGGTGTTTGGATCTGTGACTTTGAGTCAGAAAATGTTAACACAGCTACCCTTTTAGAACTTGTTTAGTTTAGTTCAGCAAAACAAACAGGGAGTCCTGTGGTACTTTTAAAGACTAACAAATTTATTTACCACATGAGCTTTCTTGGGAGAAAATCCCCCATCTTCAATGCATCTGATGAAGTGGAACTTCCAAAATAGGAGGAAAATAAATGTAGGAAAGTATAAGTCAGAAGAGTGTTACAGCAGATCAATGCAGTTTAGATTCAAACACTGGGAAACAGCATATAGAGGAAGATGAGGTCAAATCCCCTGTTGTAATGAAAGTGTTAAGTCACTCAGAGGCTAAACATACCAAATTCAACCTTTAAGGACATATTAGAAAAGTATTGAAAGGGCAATAAGGTCTATTCCATGCAAGTAATTAGTTAAACCATGTTAGTAAACCCAAGGGTTTGAAATGCAAGTTAGTGTTGTTAAAGAATTAGAAATAGTAATTTAACTGTCTGTATCTCGCTAGAGGATAACAGTGTTACCAGACTATTTCTATCTGTATTAGATGTCCAAATACTTTTGAGGCTCTAGATGTAATAGACTTGGAAACCTACATCCCATTTTCAGAACTGATATCTAAAAGAGTGTGTGGGTCACTGTTATTAAAAGAAAATAATAGGTATTCGTGTTGCTACATTAATTGTGTGATCAACTGTTTAAAGGGTCAAGCCTGTGATTTTAAAAATAAAATAGTTTTTAAAAGTCAACATTTTAAAGAAAGCTTCCTGTGAATAAAGCAGCATTGTGTTTAAAAAAGAAAAAATGGGGAAGTTCCCCAATCCTTTTTAACACTGTCTAAACTGAGCCTCTGAGCATGCTCAATCAGAGCAGGCTTAGGCCAGCGCCTCAGCACAAATCAGGATCACTCTGCAGTGACATGGCAGCCAGGTAAGAGGGCCCTGGGGGGTGGTTTGGGAACAGATGAGCCGGCCCAGCTGGGACAGGGCACGGGGGAGGGGGTTGGCCTGGGGCAGCAGGGGAAGATGGTGTGGCATAGCAGGGAGTTGGGGAAGGGTTGGGGGACCAGCAGCAAGACAGGGTCTGGGGGTAGTTGCTTGGATGGGAGGGTAGACATCGGGGGGCAGTAACTGGGGTGGAGGTAGATGTGGGGGGCAGTAGCTGGGGGAGGAGCAGGAGTTTGGGGGGGGTGTGAGGTGGGCCCACACCGGTGCGAAGGGGGCCTGCACTGGCACAAGAGGAGTCCAGACCAGCATGAGGGAGGCCTGCCAATTTAGGGGGAGGAGCAGGAGTTTGGGGGGAGTAGCTGGGGCATGTGAGGAGGGCCCACACCAGTATGAGGGGTCCTGCACCAACACAAGGGGAGTCCAGACCAGCATGAGGGAGGCCTGCCAATTTAGGGGTGTTCCAGGGCCCACCAAATTATGCTTTAACCCCTGCCTATAGGTGTTTTCACTGTGAACAAATCTAAGTGCTGTGTAGTTGGCAGAGCAGTGAGCTGAAGTAAAAATGGTAAGCTGTTTCTGTAAGCAATGAATTGGTTAATACTACCATACCAGTTCTTCTTTGAGGGCTACTCACATCCATTCTGACGTAGATGTGTACGTGCCACAGCACATGATCATTTGGGAAGTTTTGTTATATTTTTCCCCCTAGCGTGTCCCCATATGGTCAGTTGTTAATGCCCCCTTGGTCCCATGCTCTCACCATGTATGGGTGCTGCTGCCCTTGCCCTCCTTCAGTTTTTGGGCCTTTTCTGTAGTGGTTGATGTAGTTGGGTGTTGGTGTAAGGAGCTTCTACATCCATAGTGGCCAGACTATTAGACTCCACAGCTTTCTTAAAACTATGGTACCCACCTGGAGAAGTAAAGAAACAGATTGTCACGGCCAGACGGGTACCCTGCAGTCAACTACTACAGGAAAGGCCCTAAAAAAGAAAACAATAGAACGCCACTGGTCACCACATACAACCCTCAAGTCAGACCTCTACAACAGATCATTAAGGACCTCCAGCCTATTTTAAAAGATGACCTCTCACTATCTCTAGCCTTGGGAGACAGACCACTCCTCACCTACAGAGAACCCCCAAACCTTAAACAGATACTCGCCAGCAAATATAGACCTAACAACAGAAACATTAAAGCAGGCACATATCCCTGCAACAAACCACACTGCCAACTTTGTCCACATATCTGCACTAAAGACACCATCACAGGGCCTAATCAATCCAGCTACTCCATCAAAGGGTCCTTCACCTGCTCATCCACTAAACTGATTTATGCTATCATGTGCTGGAAATGCCTCCACGCCTTCTACATTGGACAAACAGGACAGTCCCTATGCAGAAGAATAAATGCGCACAAAACTGACATTAGAAATCACAACACAAAAAACAGTTGCTGAGCACTTCCATCTTCCTAATCACTCCTTTGATGATTTGTTAACGATGGTCCTCAAGAAAATCAATGGAACATCAAGACTTCAAAGAGAAACAGCTGAAATCCTACTAATATGCAGATTAGATTGTGTGAAAACAGGGCTGAATTGTGACTATAGATTCTCTTCACATTATAACAGGTAATTTGACTTCACCCTCCCTCTGTGTGCTGTTTCCTAGAGTCTGAATCCTTACAAATGCTCTGATTTGCTGTTGCAGTATGACCTGATCCCATGTCTTACACTCCTCTGCATTTATTTTCATCCAATTCTGTAAGTTTCCCCTCTTCAAAGCATCTGACAAAGTGGAATTTTCTCCCACAAAAGCTCATGCAATAAATAAATGTTAGTCTTTAGGTGCCACAAGACTCCTTGCTGTTTTTGCTTTACTAGACTAACACGGCTACCCCTATGGAATTTTAATACTGATGCCTCAGTACTGCTCTGAGAAGCAACTTCACACAAATGCAAATATGGCCTTCCATGTTTATCTTACAGTTTTTATATTGTCCACCTTTATATGTTCCACAACCTTTTCTTCTCTTTGCTTTCCTAATGACATTTCTACAATCTCATCCTGGGATTTGATATTTAGGTTGGATTTTTTTATCTTGATGACCCACAAGAGAATTAAGAGCTAATTTGGTATTCACTTCAAATAAAGACAAGGGAAAGAAAGATCTGTTAGGTAAAAAGGGGGCATTTCTACATCATAGGAGTTCATTTTTAAAAGACGATCAGATGAAACAAAACCTTCTTTGTCACTGTTCTGTTTAGTACCCATTAAGTGCGGAACTGGAATGAGAATAATCTACTTGAAAATACTAATGCCATCCATCAGCATACAACACCAGAAAATCCAGCCTTCCAGAATCAATCAGTTATTTATCTTCCTGCTTCATCTATTATAAAATGAACTTTACAGAAAGAAAAGATCATCTTTAAAATTCATATCTATTTAAAAATGTATGCAGTTCTGACCTTTATAAGATAGGGGCTGGTTATTTGTTATCATCTGTTGATAATATCTGATTCATCATAAGATTTTCTGAGAAATTAGAATTTACAAAATCCTGCACAATGCCAAGCCAAAACAGATGGTGTGTATGTGGAGAGATGATGAACTAGGTTAGCTTATAAATTATATAGTTTATTTACTTCAGCTTGAAGGAAGCATTCCATAGCCTGAAGGGATCTTGCAGTTAATACAAATTACTCACTTATGGGTTAAATTAAGTAGTTTAATAGAAAAATATAGGCTGGAGGGACTTGATCACCTGATCATTAGCTTTTGCTCACCTGTTGAATGATGAATAAATTATCAGTGCTAATCATTTGCTCATTTATTCTGGAATTACTGGTTCAAACTGTAATAAATTAATCCTTTCAGCCATAAAGCTAAGCCAGGTATAAATGCACAGAATGTAGGAAGGCAGGTTTAGAAATTGAAAACTAACTTCAATTTTTATTCTACTTTCTTAAGAAGACCAGGAGAAAAGTTAAATTAACCTTGATTTTTTTTTTTTTTGTCTTTCTGCCTATCTTTTGTATTCCTTTAGGTCTTTAATTATTCTAACTTCTCTGGGTCAGGAGACATATTTTCCCTGGTTTCTGTACAGCCTGACACAGTGGAGTCCCATTTTTATTGGAGCTTTTGGGAAATTCAGCAACACAAATAAAAAAGCAGCAGCAAATGTACTATGTAGTCTGTAGAAACAAGATGAAAGTTTTGTATGAAAATATTTCTGATTTTTTCCAAAATAATTCTGTGAGTTTTAACTGGCTCACTCACCATTGTAAGTAAAAGTATGCTAATGCTATCAAGCAACACTACTTACTGATTTAATGAGGACTGGAAATGAGACATGATGATTTTGTTCCCTAAATATTATGTTTGACTTTGTTTTTTTTAATTTCAGACAGTCTGCATGTATTAACATACTTCAGTGCAATTCTAGAAAGAGGCAATTTCCTTGCACTCTCTTCATTAATGAGGTTTAGAGGCTAAATATTTGTCAGAGTTCTAAAGAGACAACAAAAATAAGAGTCAAAATAAAGCAATGAGAAAGATGCTCTTTAACTGTATATTGTTGAATAATTTCTTATTAAAGACTTGCAAACAATTTTATCAATTTGTGTGTAAATGTGTGGGCAGGTGGATAGGACTGCCACACAATTAAGACAATCAATCAATTGAGATAAAAACTAATAATTGTTAAACAATAAAGAATACTATGTATTTAAATATTTTGAGTAGTTTCTACATTTTCAAATATATTAATTTCTATTACAGACTACAAAGTGTACAGTGTTTAATTTATAGTATTGGCATTATAAATATTTGCATAGTAAAAAGATAAACGAAGTAGTATTTCAATACCCATGTTACAAGTACTGGTAGTATAATCCCTTTATTCTGAAAGTTGAATTTATAATGTAGAATTCTTTTTCTTTTTAAGTAATTCCATTCCTAGTTGAATGAGCCCTTGTTTTCTTGAGAGGGTGAATTCTACTTCAGGGACTTAGCATGCTGCAGAGAAGGAGATGCAGGTGAAGGGAGATCCTTGTCAGGTCCCTTTTCTCTAATTTTTTTGCTGGTGACCCAATTTGGACTTTAAAAAAAAATGGTGATGCCCCACTAGAAAAAATGGTACCTTCCCACCTTTAGCCCCAAGGGACTCTGAGCTTTATCCCATCCACTGTCAATCCCTCTCTGCTCCCTCCCCAATGGATGTGATTAATGTGTTAAAAAATCGATGTGTCAATTCTGATTTTTATTATACCAGCTATTAGTGGCATTTCATTGACAATTCTAATATATGTACATAAAATACTTCTGAGAGCAATGGTCTGAATCTAAATAAAAGTTGGCAGATCTTTGATTGCAGGAAAAGCAAAAGATAATTGACATGGAAAGACGCTGAAGAAAACCGAGCAAGTTTGCTGAAGAAGATGATGCTGAAGTCCAAGAAAAAGCTCATCAAAAGGAGGTGGAACAGGTGTCTGCTGAGAAAAAAAACTTATGAAAAACAACGAGGAGCTGCCAATCTTTATCCAAGTCATCCAAGAATCTGCCATAGTCTGAAACTCCATCTCTACTCTACAGCAGCAAAAACCAGGAAGGATTTGTCCTATTTAAGATATTGAAGAGACAGAAGAATTTTTGTCTACCTTTGAATGCCTGTGCAGCCTTTCCCAGGTCCCAGATAAATAGCACATTCTTGTCCTGCTAACCAGGTTGACTGAAAAAGCCAGAGTGGTAGTCAATGAATTAAGAGAGCAAAAGGCTTTGGATTACATGAAGTTTAAAGATTTTGTGTTAAAGCAATTTAAGATTACACCTGAGTCTTACAAGTTAAAGGTTAGACATTTAAAATGTCTAATGACAGTACTTTTGTGGAATGTGCTAATAAATTAAAGGGTTTTGTTAATAAAAAGTGGATTGTGGAAGCAAAGTCTTATGGGAATTTAAAGAAACTTCTGGATTTCATCAGTTTGAACAAGACTTAAAAATTGCTCCAGAAGATACTAAAGCTGCAATCTGTGATTCAATCTTAAAATCAGAATCTATTACCGATACTTTTCTAGAAAATAGAAATAATGAAAAGTCTAAATAGAGTAAAGGCTTTAAAGTAGTCCAGCCCTTGTTCTGTTAAAAAAGCTCATGAGAACTGAGGACGTAATTCTTACTCTAAGGACAGACAAATGGTCTGTCATTTCTGTCTGCCACCCGGGTATATCAATCTACATTATCCTAATTTGATAAAAAAATCAAAGCCAGTCTTGAAAATAAACCCTGAGATAAATTCTAATTCTGAAAGCATGGAAAGTAACCAAATAAACCACAACACTGCCATTTTGTGTGCAAACTGTTAAACAGTTGTGTCTGATGGAGTTTAGTCTCTTGACTCAGTTTTAAAGCTAAGTCTGGGAATGATGTGTTCATTAGCAGTGCAAAGTTCCAAAGGGGTAGCCCTATTAGTCTACTTCAGCAAAACAAGCCAGCAGTCCTGTGGCACTTAAAGACTAAGACATTTATTTATTGCATGAAAGCCCATGTGATAAATAAATTTGTTAGTCTTTAATGCCACAGGACTCCTAGCTTATTAGCAGTGCAGAAATTAACAGAAAAAACATTTATGGCATGGAGGGACACCACAGCTGATATTACTTTGGTTAAAGCAAGTCTTGTCAGGGAAAAAGATTATTTGCTAGATGAGAGATTGACTGTTGTAAACTTTGCTGAGTATTTTACGAAAGTTCCTTTGGCTAAAACCCACCTTATGTATAAAAACAAACAAGGAGTTCTGTGGCATTTTTAAAGAGTAACAAATTTATTGCATGAGTTTCTCTGAAAGAAAATCCCACTTTGTCAGATGCTTTGAAGATGTGGCACTAACAGAATGGGAGGAAAATAAATGAAGGAAATGTAAGTCATAGGATCAGGGCATACTGTTCAGCAAATCAATGCAGTAGTTTAGATTCAACTACTGGGGAATAGCATATAGAGAAAAATGAGCTCAAATCACCTGTTGTAATGAAAGTGTTTTGCAAATTTGACTGTTGTTTCAAGGCTAAATAAGAACTATGTTTTTATTTTCTCATTACACTTTGCTGTATTTATTTTCCTCCCATTCTGTAAGTTTCCACATCTTCAAAGCATCTGAAGAAGTGGGATTTTCTGCCACGAAAACTCATGCGATAAACAAACATGTTAGTCTTTATAAGTGCCAAAGGGCTCCTTGTTTGTTTTGCTGAACTAGACTAACATGGTTACCCCTTTGGAACATAAGTAGAAAGCATTTGGTGACATTATGGTAGTTGGTGTAACGGATTCTATTCCTGCAGATATTTTGATTGGGAATGAAGTTAAAGCTTTGTTCAGTGAAGTTAATATCATAACTCAGTCACAGAAGAAGTATGTGTGTATTCCTTGTGACTTACCTGGTACCTGTGCAGAAAGTTGCGATGAGGAATGTCTCCATGCTATATTTTTTTTTTAAGTAGACATTATGGATATGTCTACATATAAAAGCTTAGTTTGGACTTGTTTTGCCTGAACTAAGCAGTTCAAAGTTTGAACTAACCGTGGTTTTTTAGTTCAAACTAACTTTTTAGTTCTAACTAAAAGAGCATGACTGGCTTGAACTAAAAGTTAATTCAAGCTAAAAAAAAGTGGTTAGTTCAAACTAATTGCTAGTTCGAACTTAGTTCGAACTAGCATGACTACATCATGCTAGTTTGAACTAGCCAAAGAGGCAAGCTCGAATGAAACAGTTAGTTTGAACTTACTGTTTGAACTAACTAGTTCAAGCTACGCTTTTGCTAAAAATTTTTAGTTTGAACTAACTAAAGGCTATTGTAGACATCATTCAAATTAGTCTAGACTAAGTGTGCTTAGTCCAGGTTAATTTGCTAGTGTAGACATAGCCTTTGTGGTTCGCATTTAGATTGGAGACTGGATAGCTAAAGCTGCAGAACAGAGCAGCTGTGCAGTTGATTGCTCAAGAAAATGAGGGTGGCCAGAGCACTCTTATTCCTAAATGCTCTGGATATGTCTTATAGTTCCTTAATAGGCTTAAATATATCTGATGCCATGTGAAAGAATGTCAGAATCATCTGATACTCAAGTGAAATGGATGGCTTCTCTTTAAGAGAGAGTCAAGGCTTTGCAAATTACCTGACTAAGGAGGGTGTGGGGAAGGGAGATATCTGGTCATGATCTTAAAGAAGAGAGCTTAGATTTTAACCCTACAGGAAGGGGACAAAGGGGAAAAATTAGTTGTGCAAATTAAAGGTACAAATTAACTCGAAAAATACCCCCCCCAGGATGTGATTGGACTAAAAAAACAAGGAGGCGTGTGGCACTTTAGTCTTAAAGTGCCACATGCTGGACTAGACTAACATGGCTATCCCTTTGGAAATTGAACTAAAAACCTATGTAAAGGGAAACCTTTAGGTAAAGTGAAAAACAAGATGTTAAATGTGTGCAAACTGACCACTGAGATAGATTAACTAAACAGGTGGAGCATGACAAAAAGACTAGTAAACACAAACTTGTGATAGATTTGATACTAACATTGATGATAATGTTATTTCTTGTGTTACTGAGATCTTTAAAAATGCACAATGTATATGGTCTTCAGGAAAAATCTTCAACCATATCAGAAGTGGTATATGAACACTCTGTAAAACCCTTATGGTTATGCTGTTGCATTACCTGAAAACACATTCTGTTATGACACTGATATTTCACAGCTAATGCCTGTAAACTATCTTAGAACTTTTCGCACTAGGGAAGCCATTACAGACCCAAATTGCAGTAGGAAAAGGGAAACCACCACCAGATTGCTTTCATAGCTAAATGTCAAAATACCACCATGATGAAGAACATTCATATTTACATTGAGTTGTTGTTATGGATGAATAAATTTTCATTAGCTTCCGATAAAATCACACAAAACGTACAGGGATTACATAGGTCCAATCCACTCGTAGTCTAACTAAAATACATGGGTTTTTAAAGGGATTCAATAACATAATTACCATATACACTTGCATATAAGCCGATCCGGGCATAAGCTGACCCCCCAATTCTGAGCCCAAAAGGGGCAAAAATTGGTGATCTGGGTATAAACTCCTCCTGCTGTCCCCCTCCTCTGCCCTTTCATCAATGCGCTCCCCCCACTCACTTCTCAGTTTCCTGCTGTTGCCCCCCTGCTCCACCATTTCCTCACTGTTGCCCCCCTACTCACTTTTCAGTTTCCAGCTGTTGCCTCCCCTGCTCCTCCTGCTGCCCCCTTCTCTGCCCTTTTTATCAATGCTGCCCCCCTGCTCCCCCCTTTCCTCACTACTCCCCCCGGCTCCTCCTGCTGCTCCCTGCTCTGTCCTTTCCTCACCACTGCCCCTCTGCACACTTCTCAGTTTCCTGCTGTTGCCCCCCTGCTCCCCCCTCCTCTGCCCCTTCCTAACTGCTGCCCCCTGCTTGTTTCTCAGTTTCCTGCTGTTACTCCCATGTTTCCCAACACCCTTTGCACCCCTTTCCCTGTCAACCCTGACCCCTGCTGCCGCTCTTCCTGGCCTCCCAGGCATTCCCTTCCCGAAACCCCCGGGCCCTCCTGCCACTTTCCCTAGAGTCCCCTCCCCCAAATGCCCAGTCCCTGCCACCACTTCCCTGGCCTCCCTGAATCCCCCCTAAACTTCCAGGCTGATCTCCCCCCCCAGGGCCTCCCTACTTGGCTGCTCCAGATGCTGGGGTCCACTCCTTACTCCAGCCCCAGCCCCTGCCGACTGCCCAAGATGGCCGCCTGGCAACACTGGGGCTCAGGCCTGCCACATGGTCAGGGAAACTGCTAGGCTGGGTCTGTCTACCATATTCTCCCGTGTATAAGCTAAGTACCTGTTTTGAAGCCAATTTTCAGGCACAAAAATCTCGGTTTATACGTGTTGATATATGGGTATTTCTATAATGTACCTAGCAAAGAAAAAGTTGTTGTTTTTCGATAAACATGATTTTGATGATCCAAGGGCAACATTCAAAAATTCTAATCAGTGTCCAAGATAAATTTATTAATCACTCCACCTTTAGAGATATTTCTCTCTATATATATGTTTTAAAAGAATTATATAAAGTGAAATTACTTAACCATAAGATTGTGTTTAAGGCCAACAGTGACATTGATGGGAGTCAGCTGTGCTGGAACTAGGGGTACTGGGGGCCTGATTTTGAACTAATAGTAACAACCAAACACTGTGTTTCTGCTTTCAGCTCAGTCCCCTATAAAAATTGTTCCAACAGTGCCTGTTGGAAGCTTTCAGAGAAGGCTGCGACTAATAGTTTGTCATTATACACTGATACTTCTAGTAATAAGTTAGAAGCTGTAATAGTACAGAACCAATAATAGGGAGTTCTGAGGATGCATTCAACATTGTCTGGGACACCCCTTCCTCCATCAGTTTTGCATGGGGGGGGTTGATGCTGTGTGATTGAGATATGATCACATATAGCATTGATGTAGCCACTGTTAGACAATTGCAACAAATCTTGTACAAAATATATCATTAAGGCGTCAGTGGAAAAAATATGATTGGCTGAGTATAATTATCCTGTTTGTATGCATATATCATCATTGTACTAAAGTTATTGACTATATACCAATATTTTAAATGTTTGCTCCTGGGGTGACACCCAAAGTCTAGCCAGCACATTGTGAATAGATTATTCAAGTTAATGGCCCATTAAAGAACAACTGACTCTGTCAGTGGAACATAGAAGAAATTTAGCTCCATCCAGTGAATTTTCCTGTAGTTGCTGTAGCCAGAATATGGGTAATGGCTGTTCTTGAGGGTCATCAACCTATGCAAGAGCATATAACTTGCTCATGTGACCCCAGACTCCATCTTGTGCCTGTAATTTTCAACAGACTAAGATTGAGAGCATTTCCTCTTTATGGGAGAAGGTATAAAAGACTCTAGCAGAATTTCCATTTTTAGCTCTTTCCTACTCTGGTCTATGGTCTCGCACAAAAAAGAGCATTTTGACTATGGACTGAAGCTCTCCCAATCTTTTTGATGATACCAGAAACTTTACAAACCAGCAGTCTGTAACATTACTGCTACAAAACTGATCCAAGAACTTTGAAATGATTGTATGCATATGATTTCTTTGATCATTTTAACTCTCTCCTCTTTTTCTTATATACAAGAATCTTTAGGTATTAGATACTAAAGGATTGGCAGAAGTGTGATTATTGGGTAAGATCTAAGTTTGACATTGACCTTGCTGTGTGGCTGATCTCTTAAGATCTACAGAATCCTTTGATTGATTAAATTGTTTTTCAGTAACTACTCATCAGAGAATCAAGTGCTGAGTTATGGGCTGGAAGCCTAAAGGGACTACATTTTTGACTTCTTGTTAACCAGTGTGGTGAGACAGAACTTTTCTTTTGTTTCTGGCTAAGTATACTCTAATGGTAGAACAAGCACCAGGTTGGCTGAGTTTGCCCTAATTTTCAGTCATTTGTCCTGAATCTGTCATCCTCAACTGTGACCCACTGAGGCCCAGTGGCAAGCTGTTATACCATTTGAAGGCAAATACAATCCCTAGTGTCTGTGTTTAAAAAAAATACTGCTCATGAAAAAAAAAAGCTGCTCTAGCAAAGAGTATTAAAGACTGAGAAAGTAGTATTAAAATACTTGTTAAAGATTTCATGATATTGGAAAATTTTTCTATGAGTAACATTGTTGTGGTGTTGGATTTCCTGGATGTTCTGTGGTAAGAGGATCTTTATTACAGATTTCCTAAAACTTTGTTAGAAATTATAATTTATAGGAATAAGATATTATCCCTTTAAATAATTTGTGAACCCTCTTTTGGTTCTCACTGTGGTGATGCCAAGAGAAAACCAATCACAGCAGCAGTGTTTATAAGTAAACCTGGAATGTTTGTAGGTAGTAAACATGACTATTTGGGATCCAACTGTGCTCCTGTGATTTTTACTTGTTTCTTGAATAAAGAATAAAGAACACAGCTGCCATGATACCTTCTCCATAGAAATCTAAATTTATAGGATTACTAATCAGGTACTTTTGTTTACTACCATTGGTGAAAACTGTTACGGATACACAGATAGCATCTTCTGTTAGCCAGTGGTAATGGAAAACATAATGTAGCAAGTTCAGAAATGACGAGGTCAATTTTTTAAATTAAATCATCTATATATTCTTAGATGTCTCCAGGGACATGCAAGCTGATAGAGATTTTTGAGTCACAGAGCTGAATTCTTATCTCTTGCTTTCAAAGAGGCAGTCTTGTGCCCTTCTAAGCTTCCTCAGAGTAAAGATGGAAATCATTATTTTTCAACTCCACTGAAGCTAAAGCTTTTCTTTCCATGCGGATGACTTTTAAAGATAACAGTGAATTAGGCACTGAAGACTAATTATCTATTTAATTCCCTTCCCAATTATATTTTTTTAATTTATAATACTCTGTATAATTCATAGTTTGATTTATATACCAGCCCATAGTCAAACTATTTTCAAGTAATTTTCTTGAAGAATTTTTACTTTGATACTAATATCAAGTTTATTTTATAAACTTCTTTTTTTCCGTAAGTTATTTGATATTTTTGTTTTTAAATATGGTAGTTTTGCTTGTGATATTTGAGCCCAATTATTGCTTTTCAGTTTCTGATTTTGATAAATATTAAAACTGCAATCAGCATTAACAAAAGATCTGTCAGAAGGTATTGCTCTGTTGACTTTAGCATCATTTAAGAAGTGCTTTCGGTTGCTAAAATTCTTGGGAACCAATCATCTCAAAGAAGACTCAGTGGAGAATAGGACTTTACCAGAGCTAATTTTACACACCATGGTTTTACATAACAGATACTTATTCCTTAGTAGCACTATGATGTGAAGAAATGAGTTCCAGTGCCACAGAAAGCAGAGAATTTGCTTTACATTTCTCTGTGAATAGCAAAAACAAAAGGACTTAACAGTCATCAAGTGTATCATTATTTAATAAGTCCTTTTATGATAAAATGAATCTTCTATGAGAGCTTCACTTCTTGGAAATACTATAGTTTTATATTGTCATAAGTCAAATTCAGCTATATTTGTTTGCTTGGAAAACTACACTGTGCAAGTAAAGGAAAGAGAAACTGGCCCCCAAAATTATTTAGCCTGTTCCTGATGAGGTGAAATTTGGGCTCTTCACTGGTCATTTTGGTGTACTATGTAAATAAAGTCATAAGTTTACAAGTTGAGATTTTCAAAGGCTTCTACACAATTTAGTATTAAATTCTCCATTAATTTCAGTAGGAGCTGTATGGATAAATCCTAAATAAGTTTTGAAAATGGCAACCAGAGATAGTGATCTTCTCTGATCTTGTTATGATCATCTTAAGTGACCATTTTCATAACATAGAGTGTAGAATGTCAACCAATAATTCCTGTATTGAGCCCAATTACTCATGGAAGAACTAGAGCAATCCTTTTAGCTAGACATCAGATATTGATTTCAAGCCTCCAAATGATGGTGAATGTAGCACATCTCTTAAGCTGTCACGAAATTCTGGCCAAATTTTAATTGAAAAATGCCAACTCATCAAAACTGAAATTGTTTGAAAAACAGAGTTGACTTTAATTTATTCATTGAAAAAATGTCATGCTAGAGTTTTGACATTGTTGGAACATTTATTTCAGCTTGAATTTTCCTGCCCTCAGCTTCCAGCTACTAGATCTTGTTTTGCTTGTCTGATATATTAAAAGGCCCTTTAATATTGGATATCTTTTTCTTGGAGTGACTCAAATTAAGTTGCATCTTAACCCTTCTACAGATAAGCTAAACAGCTTGAGATCCATTTTTGTGTCATTGGACGGCATCTCGTTTAACCCTTCAATCATGCATGTAGCTCATCTTTGAACCCTCTCCATTTTTCACAACATCTATTAGAGTGTGGACATTATAACCGGACACACTATTTTGTTGATAGTCTCTCAGCTGCAGAATATAAATGTAGCCTTGCCGCTACTCTGATTGCCTCCAGAGGTCTTAGCAGTGTGTACTTTAATAAATCGGACATGATAAAATTGAACGTGTTGCAATGTTAATGTTGAGCACTGTTCAAGCACTGAGAGGCTTTCTAAACATTTTAATTAGTGCTTCTCAGAGATCAGTAAAACGAGCTTGAAGACTGAGCCCAAAGCTTAAGATGATAAAAGCTGCAAAGTGCAAGACTATCAGAGGTAAACAGTTTCAATTACCTTTTATCCCCAAAGCAAAACCACTGGCAAATGCATTGAGGAGCCTTGTACACAATTTAAATTAGGATGAGAGGGTTTAAAAGCAACCTGGGGACTGCTAAAGAGAAATATCATGGCAGTTTATATATCATAAACTTAATGTAACTTGTTAGGCAAACAGCTGAGAAATTTAAACAAGGAAACAGTGCACTTAAAGTCTTACGCACCCTGAGCCAAATACTTAGCTGGCATGACTCAGAATAGCTCCAGTAACTTTGGTGGAACTTTGCTAATTCACAACACTGGAAGATTTGATCCTCTGAGTTATGCAGTCATAAGTGTTGGATTGATTCAAGTTACAATTAAATAACTTCTTGAGGCAATATCAGTTGTGTCCTGGGAGAGCTGAGCTTGATTAACACTCACAGGACTGACAAGAAACTCCTTGCTTAGCAGAAGTGAGGTTTTTTAACTCAAAGTTGAAGTGCATGATGGGAAACCTGGGAAACAACTCTGAGATGCATCACAACAGATAGCTGGCTACCAGGGGGAGACTGGTTACATTCTCTCAGCTGGAAGAGGAACTGATGCAGTTCTGCTGCACCAAGAAAGCTCGGATTCCAAGGAGACCTTCCAAGGGCTGCACATACTTGCAGCAGGTAGAGCACAGCTTTGCAGTCTGGAAGATAATGGGAGAGGAATGTGAGGACAAAGAGGAGGGGAAAATTGGGGTCCCAGCTGTCACCATATACAGGGGCAGCAGAATGACCACTGCCTTTACAGCTGGGAGAAAAGACTTTTTCCTCCTCAGTAATGCATCCTCCCAAGGCTTGACCCATGTATTCAGCCAGGTAGTGGTGGCAGAGGGCTTTATCCTTAATTCATTTATCCTGTAATTATTTTTGCAGCATAGGTAAGGATGAGTTACTGTAATGATAAGAGGACTAATTTTGCTCTCCTTGAACATTTTAGATCCTGGGTGTCCTCCTGTAATTCTTGACCACAACTTCAGATGGAATTCTGTTCAAGGGCAATTAGTCAGGGTTAGATTTCCAGTTACTCCTAGTTTTATAGCTGTAGGAGTTCTGGGTGTGCAAGGAATGTAGAGACATCCACTGTGAGAAACAAGATGTGTCCTGTAATAGGAGTGCACTTAAATCTGAATATTCTCCAGAAGATGCATTAATTTCTGCAGTATGTTTGCCAATATCTAATGCTATCTATTGTGCAGTAACATAGTAATAAACTTTCGCCTGGAAGCATCTCCTAAAACCACATAATTCTTTCACCTCAATTGACTGGTTTTTTGCCTTTTATCTGAATCCTGGGAATAAAATGAAAGATTAGGATGTGCTTGTTGGGAAGTCAGTATTTCCTGTGTGCCTTGAAAGCCACAATTGTGCAAGTTTTTTCATACTTTTTGTTTCCAGGAGTAGGTTGTCTGGTAAATTGCACTCACTCAGCTCCCACTGATTTTAATAGAAGTTACTGCCAGCATGATCCATCCTTACTACTTAAAATTACATTCATTCACAAATGTACCTCAGCTCCCATATGTACTCTCACAGACATGCACACACAGAGGTTTTCTCTATGTTTATAATATTCTTCCAGTCTTAATATTAATAGAATAGACTATTCTGGCTGGGTTACCATTACTAATGATGATTCATTAAGAATTCGGTGATGATAGTCACATAGAGAAAGTGTAAGCCTATGGTATCTTTCATTCCATGTGTAGTAATTATTGAGAAATACTATTTTTAATAGTTACCAAAGTGGCTAATAGTTACCCATTTTAGGCAGAAGAAGCAAATAGAATGTGATTGTGTTTGCACAGCACCTAACACAATAAATAGGTCCTGGTCTACAACCACACAATAACTAATGAGCAATTATTAAATCTTGTGAACAATGCCTCTTATTTCTGCTTCGATCTGTCTAATTTTTGACAGAACAAGTTTAAAACACTGAACTATAAAAAAAAACAGGTGGGGGAAAAAGGTGACGTATTTTTTAGTTCAGCTCTGTGACGAGACATTTAATTTGGAAGGAAATAGATCAGGTCTATGAATATTACTTCTAGGTGTAGAAATTAATGCATAGCAGACACTGGATTGTATTGTAGTGATATGTGCACTGTTACATATCAATGAATGGGATGTTGACTTCTCTTGGCTATTCAACAAGCTTCTGTCATTCTTAGGATGAGAGTGCTGCAGCAGTGTGGTTGCTCCACTATGATACACACAGGGTTAAAAGAGACCTGTGAGTGGCAGCCTATCAACTGCCAGGATTTGGCAGCCAATCAGGGGCAAGCAGGCAGGATAAAAAGAGAGCAGCAGAGCTAGCTATGCAGTCTGTGGTAGAGAGATGCAGGGAGAAGGTTCTCTCCCTAGCAGGCTGGCTGTGGGACCCAGTATCTTGGAAAGCTCTAAGTGGGAAGACTGCACCAGGAGCCAACCAGGAGCCAGCGATCTCAAAGGAGCAGACTGCAGCAGTGGCTGGAGCAGCAGTCTGGGACAAGGAGCTAGAAGTGCATGGTGGCTGGACTCTGGTGGTGAATGACTGTTCGATTGGGGCTGCAGGGAAGTGGCTCAGGAAGTTGATGTGGACTGATGAGGAGTGACTGGAGAGAGGCAGAAAGCCTCAGTGGAGGCAGTTAGGGTCCCTGGGCTGGGGCCTGGAGAAGTAGGTGGGCCCTGACCTCTCCCTGCTCCCTCAGCATGCCAGGAGCAGCAAGGGTGCCTGGGTATGGCAGGTGTGCCCAGGTGCTGGCCATTGACTTTAAGTTAGTGGTCAAGACCAAGGCAAGCTTAACTGTACCCAGAAGGGGTGGACTTGTAAGCCTGAATGGAGGGCTGAGACCCAAGAAGGGGACTTAAGGAGCAGTGTCCAGCGGAGACAGAGGTGAGCACAGACCATCTGGAGGGGGATCACTTGAGCATTCCCTAGTAATACCACCAGGAGGTGCCCTCTGGTGGGTCCAGTGCTGATATAGATGTCACATAATCCAAACCCGATCACTCATTTCTACCCCATTCTGCCTTAAGGGTGAGCAATGGAGGGGAGGAGGGAGTAGAGAAAAGTGAGGAGACCTCAGGGAAAGAGGGGCTGTGAAGACAGGAAGAGGCTGAGCAACAGTGAGGCCTTGGGACAGCATGGACAATGCTGTTGTGAGGTGTAAGCCCCTCCCCAGCACTTCTCATGAGCTTTCAGTGGCAGCAATTCAAAGGCAGCAGACAGGTACACCTCCAAAGGAGGTGTGACACAGCTGGATTTTCTTGCATTTTTGGGAGTAGCTCAGCTTCCCCAAAGTCTTATTCCCCTGCCCTTGCTGTAGCCCTACTTTCTTCCAGTGAGTGCGTGAGGCTGGGACTACTCATAGAGTCAAACCTATGCTTGGAGGATGGAACTAAGAAAGTAAATAGATTAGTAGCCTGAATTAAATAGGTCAGTAGACTAAAAAGACAGAGTGTCTGAACAAGTTAAGATAAAAGGGAGAACACCCAGGAGACCGTTTACTAACAATGGACAAGACACTTCCGGAATCTAAAGACAGGAGCCAGCTTCTTGCAAAGTGAACAAGCCAGTCCAAACATGTTATATAATGCATACTAAATTAACAAGATGTATAAATGTATATGAAGGGAGAGTGTTTCAGAGTAATTTAGATATGTGCTACTTAATCCCTGTATCCCCACCCCATGCTTGAATCTGATCAGCTAGTTCAGTGTAGCTTATCTGTATGACAAACAATGGAACCCTGGTGTCAAAATCTGAAGACAAAAATGAGTGTTTTGCATCTCACAAAGAACTGGTTGAAATGTTCTTCCAGAGCTGGACAAGATGTTCTGGAGAAACTAGGAGGAAAAGGTCTCAAAGGGAATCCCAACACAATGTTTATTCACTGATACCTTATAAATAAACATGCTGTAGTTAGGTGTAACTTTAAATAAGGAACCATTATATGCATAAGAGCCTCTTGTTGCAAACATGTATTCTGAACTCACAAAACAGGGACAGCTGCTGTTTAGTCCAGTATTATAAACCAGTACAATAACCTTGAAATGAGTAACAGGGGAATTTCAGTTAACACCTTGCTATCACGCACATCACTTGTTTTTAAGATTCCAGAGACACTGAAAAAGAGCAGGGTGAGTGCAACCATTGTAATGTAGATGAGTTCCAAAGGGGTAGTTGGGTTAGTCTAGTTCAAGAAAACAAACAGGGAGTCCTGTGGCAATTTTAAAGACTAACACGTTTATTTATCGCATGAGCTTTCATGGGGGAGTTTCATGGGAGAGTGTCAGGCTGAGAGCTTGGTCAATATAACTGTGTCACTCAGGGGTGTAGATTTTCCAAACCCTTGAGCGACATTGTTATACTGGCTTAAGTTTGTAGTGTAGGCTAAGGGAAAGTCTGGAATGACTCCATTTCAGTTACTGAGACAGCATTTTTAGCTCAGTGTCTCTTGCAGTTGTTATAAGAAACCAACAGGCTTTGGACAAGGATACAGTAAAGGTTCATCTCGAATGCCATTGATTACTGGGTCTGAACATAAAGCTCAAGAATATTGGTAGTTTCTCCTTTCTTTGGTCATAAAGATTCAACTCCATTTTCCATTCATTCCTTGATGGGTGTGATGAGGCTGTTTCCCTGTACTTTCATAATAGAGGCAAAAGAGGCCTAGGAGCTGCAGGCAACATGCAGCTATGGCAGGGAGCCAGCCAGGGACCAGGAGCCCTGTACAAAATGAACTAGAGGTAGAGAGCTGATTCAGTGGTGAGGCTCCAGGGAAGTGCCCAGGAACAGACTGCAGCTGAGGCTCCAGGGACGCGAGTGTCCATGTGGGACAGACTGCAGAGAAGTGGCCCAGAGATGAGGGTCTACACAAGGCTGGGGCTGTGAGGTAGCAGACCTGGGAATCAAGTGTGACCAGAAAGAGTGTCTGGAGGGAATTGCCAGTGCAGAGGTCACTGCACACAAACTTTCTGGGCTCATGCCCAGCGAAGTGGGTGAAGCCAAGTCCTTCCCCACTCCCCAGACATCCAGCAAAGTAGCAGTGGATTCATGGTGGTCATTGATCAACTGGAGAAGGGTCAGACCTAGGCAGTAGGTCTTTCCCCTGGGGGAGTGTATGGCAAGTACTCAGCTGGAGGGCCAAGTAGCTGGGACTAAGTGATGGCGCACAGACTGAGGACAGGATAGCCCACTTGAGCAATTCCCCAATAACGTCACCAGAAAGCACCCATCCAGTGGGAAAGCGCCAACACATCACAATTGGCAAACTCTCTTTTGTTCTTTCCCTATTGACTGGACCTAACACTGGACTCCTTATTTGGTTGTTTTACTGAACTAGACTAACACAGCTGCCCCTTTGGATCTTGGTAGCAGTTTTAGTTCACCAAGTAGGCAGACACGTTCTTCTTTGCTTTTGGTGCACATGGGTTTACATCCCATGAAAATTACTTGATGTTTGAATGAGCCCCAAAACTGCAGGTACAGCTCAATTACAAAGATTTTACTTGGTTTTGAATCAAGAGCATGGGGAACTGCTTACAATTATATATTTCACCTGAAACCGTAAATCAGATCCCAAAACCTGAGGGGTGGAAGGGGGTTCACTTAGAAAGAGGTCCTTGTTTGGTTGGAACTTAACCCAGGTGTGCTCTAAGGACACTAATCTTCTCTGTAATGATCACAACCTTTCAAAAACCTTTCAGTTATCCAGGGCCAAGCCTAAACAATAGTAAATAATTAGAAGGGAATTCTAGGTGAAAGAGAAACAGTCTTGTAGTGTTAAATTAGATAAGGTGGAGAGAAAAAAGCATTTCTAAACCTGCATGAAGATTCATATTGTGGCCCTAGGCTACATGCAGCATGGTTTTTGGCAGCAGTGGAAGGAAGATATGCAAGTTATTTAAAATAACTTGGATATCTCCCTTGGATTGCCTAATGCCTGCTCACCAGCATGTTTCCAGTGCATTGAGCTGATGGAGAAATGGTGTCCCATTGATTCAGCGCTACTTATTTTCAGGGGATGGTCTTATCTGGTCAACTTCCCAATTGATTGAGTGAGTCTCCACTGATCCATTCAACTGATCTGGAAAGATTGATTGACGGTGGCAAATTTGCTGCTCTAAGTGTAGACATGCCCTTGGACTCAGTTCAGTCATTGCAATATATCTTGTTCATATTGGGCATGCTCAGATGCTTAACAAAGATGCAAACATAGTCATTCCAAACTAAGAACTTGATGCCTGTTCTTACTAAAAGATAATAGAGAAAAGCAGGCAAAGGTTCCTTTTAGACCTATAATTTGAAGAGCAACAGCCTAGCAAAGGTGTCTGGCAGGCCAAGTCCATATTTGTGCTCCCTTGGGCACCCATGCCCCCCCCCCCCATGCCTTGCAGTCCCCCTTCCCCTGCGGCCTGATGCTGGGGGCTTGTCCCCTAATGCCTCCCTCCATCTCCACACCACTGAAAGAGAATAAGGGAACAGATCACCATCAGACTATATTGTAAATGATGGATTGTACAAGAAGGTCTTACTGTACTAGTCACAGTAAGAGCTGGGTGAAAAGTTTTGGATAATACTTCTTTGTGACTCTTTTTTAAAAGAAAACATTTCAATTCAAAATAATGTTTTCATTTAGAATTTACTTTGGTGCTATTTTTTTTTAGAAAGAGATTTAAAAAAATAAAGCCTTCTAACACTTGACAACTTTTGAAAGTAAATTTGATTTGACCCAAAATTAAATTTTGCAATGTTTTGGTTTGGCCAACAAATTGAAAAATCAGTTACTTGCACACTCATCACAATACTCTGATGATGGAAATCTGGATCTTTTAAAAGATTGGTATCTAATATTGGAGCCACATGGTATTTTAAAGCACTGAAGGCAAATAAGGTATGACTATTTAAACCAGGTGTCTCAAACTCAAATCACCACAAGGGCTGCATAGGGACTAGTACAGGACCATGTGAGGACTAATACGTTAGTCTGAGGGCCGCACCACTGAAACGTTTTCATACATTAATATTGCAAATATCAGTAACAATAATGTCATTGCAGGCTGCAGGAAATAGCTTTAGGGGCTGCTTGTGGCCTGGGGGCTGTGTGTTTGAGATCCTTGATTTAAACAATAACAGCTAGTTGTAATGGAGTTTTATGTGAAAATAAACAAACTTGTGTACATGGAATTAAGGCCTAATTCTGTTCTAGGTGAGTTCAGTTGCAATGGTGCTATTCACTTCAGTAGGAGCAGAATCAGGACCAAAATTATTTTAGCATATGGACCTTTTTACCTCTGATTTTCTAATAGCATCCTCAGTGAGGTATCTGTGCAATACATAGAGAATATAATAAAAATGCTACTAAAAAGCTCTCTTGCTTAGCAGTACATTAAGAAGCAGAAACCAAAAAAAAACAAAAAAAAGAAAAACCCAAAACCACAAAAAAAAAACAGCAAAAAAAAGTGATACAATGCAGTTCCCCTTTTTAAAATACTGTGGAAAATAAATTAATGTAAAGGGGCAGAGAAACCAGGCAAAGGCAGTTCTCCTTGATATGAGTTTACCATTTGAGGCCAGCCAGGTTAGAGAGAGGGATTATAGCTGCTTTGGTTAATCAGTATGAGAAATTTATTATTGTACTTTCCAGCAAATAATTGCAGAAATACTTTCTGAATAATAAAGGAGAATAGAAACAGACTCATACTCATAGGCTATGTCAACATTAGAAAAAGTTAGTTTGAATTTGTTGATTTGAACTAATAAGTTCAAGGTTAGTTCAAACTAACCTCAAACTTATTAGTTCAAATTAACAAAGTGGACTAATTCAAACTAACATTCGTTTGAATTAGCCCACGTTGTTAAATCAAACTAACTGCCCTTAGTTCTAACTTACTAAATTTGAACTAAGGGTTAGTCCTAGTCTTCACTGTCCTTAGTTCAGACTAATGATAGAACTAAGGGCTTCGTTTGAACTAACCACCAGGTTTTACTAGTTTGAACTAAGTGCTCATTAGTTCATATTAAGGAATTTCTTAGTTCAAACCAAGGAAAGCCTAGTGTAAACAGGTAAAAAGTTAGTTCAGATTATGCCTCCTTCATTCAAACTAACTTTCAAGTGTAGACATGCCCATAGATTCTAAGGTCAGACGTGGCCAATATGCTTATGTATCTGACCCTCTAAACAATGCACACGACAGAACCTTACCCACCCATTCATACAATAACTTGTGATTAAGTTATTAGACCTTAAATTCCTACTGTATTTTTAAAGGCTTCTAAATCCAGAGCATCTACTTAGAGACTGTGTAGACAGTGGTTATCACAGTATTTTCTAGGCCACAGTTTCTCAACCACAAGGTATGTCAGGAGATTTGGTTGTGGAGTCGTGGACAAAAGAACCGTTTCTTTACTATATTCATACACTGCCACTACAGTGAGCCCCTTGGCTACTACAGTACAAATACCAAGAGACAGTACACCAACATTCAATACTCACCTTCACCAACTTCACCCCCCCACCCCCTGTTCTAGCTCACCTAGCAATGCATATTTGTTGTTAGGCTTTTATCTTGGTTTTATAAACTGGAAATGTATAGTTATAAAGGATTGGAGACTGTAAAGAATTTAGCAGACAACATATCCTTGGTGGTTCTGGGTAGTGATGAAAAAGGTTTGAGAAGCCCTGCTAGATTCCACTGACGATCTGGAATGCTGTCACGGTAACTCTGACCTCAAAATAAGTTAACTATAGCCAAGAATTTTACATGCAAACCCAATTTCAAACTATGAAAATATCAGGACTTTTTTCTACAAGCAATGGGAATCTTCCTTCTGAAAATAACCTTCTCTATTTCATCATATTTCCCCCCTCCCTCCCTGGGAAGGCATTTTTGAGCCCATAACATGTGGTGCAATTGTTATAATGATAAAAATGCTTAATTACTGACTATAAAAAACTTGATCTGCTATTTCCACATAGCTTGATCATACACAAATTACTTCTGCTCTATGGCTAGACTTATTGATGTATCTTTGAAAAATTCTCTTTGCAAGTCCTCTTCCATGACATCAGTTCTTGCTCTTGTGAACTGTTTGAAATGAAAGGCTTTTAATCATACAAACAGAATACATCTGTTCTTTTCTATATGCAAGAGTAAATTATGCATTACTGGTTGAAACAAAAGAAAGAGCTGGAAAGTTGTTTGAGCTGCCAAACCTGTCTGGAAAAAAAAAAAAACAACAGGGAGGAGGTAGAGAATAATGATTATTCATCTTTGCAAGGTGTTTGAGTCTTGCAGATGAAAATGTTCTATATATCCATATATAACAGAGTGTTAATCATTCTTATTATTAACAAAAATCACTTGTGAAAGTTGTAGAGACTTATAAAGAAGTATGAAAGACTCACCATTAAAAAGAATGGGAAATATGTTGCTAAATCTCTTGCACTTCTTTGAATACTTCATTCATAATATGAAAATGAGCCCAGAAAGCCAAACACTGCAGTAAAAAAATCAGTTTAAAGCCCAAGTAATTCCATTAAGACTGTAGAAGAGTTACTCTGGATTTATACTGCTAGCCTAGCATGGTTTGGTCCAGTATCTTGTCAGTGTGTCTTATGTTATAATTTAGGTGGATTTTTAAATTCTAGAATAAACAGTGATCATATCCAAAGTTGCTGGTTATGGAACAATATCAGGAAGTTCTTGGATTTGAAAATGCAACCTCCTCCAGCACCAGACCAAACATACCTGACTCCCTGCTACATATTTCAATGTGAGACAGGGTCATCCCTAAGGGGGTGCGAGGCCCAGGGGCAATTGGCCTGTGCAACCCGCCTCCCCCATGCAGCAGAGGCAGAGTCGGCCCGTCCGAGGGCTGGGCTCTGCTCCTCTGCCCCACCTCTGGGCTGGTCCACCCCACCCCTAGGGCAGAACAGCGAGCCCAGGGGAGGGGCGAGAGAGCAAAACGTGGCCTCTGAGCTCACCTGGCCCTCCCCTGGGCTGGCTGTTCTCCCCTTGGGGCTGGGCAGACCAGCCAAGAGGAGAGGCCAGTCACACTCCCAGCTGTCCTGTGCCCCCTTTCCCCCCACCTCCTTCAGCTTTATGCCAAAGGCAGTGGGAAGGGGGCAGAGGGCAGCACAGCCGTGGGGGGGTGGGGCAGTGGTTCAGGCCCCTGCTGCCCTGTTCAGGCAGAATAGCGTGGGGCCCATGGGTCCAGGGGTAGTTGCCCCTCTCGCCCCTGCCCCTCAAAGATGCCCTCGATGTGACAGATCAGCATCACCCCTTCTCCACCATGCCTGGCTCCAGCTTCACTCCCAAACCTCTACGTAGTTCTGTTTATATGCAGCAACAAGCGAAGGTACATTTATTTGGAGCAAGAAACTGAGGAGCTACAAAGATGGCCCCTTCCAGGAGGTCAGTGACAGGCACAAAGGCTTTGCCATCTGAAGAATTTCAGAACAAGAAATTATTTGTATCTGTCTCAGCTAGCCTCAATCATAAAAGGTATATTTTATTATGTCATGATGGAAAGCTGGGTCATTCTGTACTTTTTTGTAGTACATGACATCCAAAGAAAAGATCATTCACCTGGGAACAGTTAAAAATTGTTTACTTGCAGATTAAATCAGTACATTTTTTCCCAGTTATATAGTGCTGCCTGTCCTTGATCACTGGTACATGCATTCTTTATTTCTAGTCATCTCCAGGGAGACCGGAAAGTAGATTTTATAGTCCAGTGATGTCTGAATTCAGACATACTTTTACCAAATGTCTTTACCAGCCCCCACCCCCCACAGTAAATTGTCTCTGGGAGTGGCCCTAATCAGTTTTCCGGGATTGGAAATCCCCTCCCCTCTCTCTTTGCCCTTCAGCTGAGGCAATAAATGGAGCAAGAATAGCTGTCCTATCACAGTGTAAGGAGGGAGGAGCCAAACAGCACAGAATGCATGGCACTCCCAGGAAGTTGGTTCCCAGGATGACTAAGCTGATCACTTGCCCCTAGACTAGTTCTGATCTTTTACTGTCTAAAAACAGTAGTGGAAAATTACAGTGTTTACAACATAGCTTCAGTGAACCTGATTAATCTGAAAATCTGCCTGGAAAATTCAAGAAGAAAATTCAAGAAGAAACTTTCTCATGAGATTTCCAGTAAGCAGTTTAACATTGGAAGTCTCCATGGGTGCATCTGCACTTACAAATTAAGTTGATTTAAGGATCCTTAGGTCGACCTAAACTACTCCCCATCCACACTAGGCTTCTTTTAAGTTGATTTAAGCAGTTCCTTAAGCCTACTTAAGGAAAGCTTAAGTCAACTTAATAAAACCTCCTTTAAGGTCAACTTAAGCATTAACTCAGCCTTATTGAGTCAACCTAAGCCAGCATCAACAGAGAGTAGTCCTAAATCAGCATAAGTCTTCTCCAGACTGCTCTCCTAGAGTTCCTGGGACAGGAAGGAAGAGCCTGCACTGGCCAACCACAGGGCAGGACTCAACCCTGACCATCCTCTTCCTGAGAGCTGACCAGACCTGCTGTCTGTAAACATGGCAGAGCAGAGCCAGCACCACAGGCCAGCCTCATCCTAGAGCCACCAGGAAATCATGGATCTGCTGGCTGTTTGGTGGGATGAGGCAGTTGCCGTCTGGTTGCAGGGCAGTCACTGCTACTGGGAGGTATATGCCTTCATCTCCTGAGTCCTGGCTGCAAAGGGACACACCTGTAACACCCAACAGGTTCAGGTGAAAATTAAGGGCCTCTGACAGGGATACTAGAAGGCACAGGAGGACAGGCCACGGAGAGGCACCCCCTGCCACCAGCAGCTGCTGCTATGATGCAGCTGGATGCTTTTCTGGAGCAGGAAAGCGGCAGCCTCCCAGCCCACAGCCTTGACTCCATCGAGCCCCCTGTCTCTAGATGATGACCAGCAGAAGGGCTCAGCAGATGAGGCTGTGGTGCTGGAGGAGGGGGAGACCAGCCACCAGGCGCAGGAGGGCACTCGCCAGCCCCAGCTGCCAGCCTGGAGCTGATCCCTGCACCAATGGAGGGCCCAGCCTGAGAGGAGCAGAAGGAGGCTCCCCCTGCTGAGGAAGAGCCAGGTGAGGGGACAGTGTGCCTGACACCCTCTGCACCTTCTGGTGAGTGCTTCCTCCCTCCCTGAGAGCAGGGCTGGGCATGCCTGTGGCACAGGGACTGCAGAGGGACATCACCCAGGGACAGGGTCCTGGGGCTGGTGGTGGGGGTGGAGGACATCCCACAGGGGCAGAGGGGCTGGGGCCTGTGTGCTGGTGGGGACCCGGAGCTAAGCAGTGTGGTGGCATGTCTGGAGATGGGGGTGGAAGGACTGTAGGTGGTAGCCCCAAGGCTAGACAGCATCCACCCGACACTACTGGTACATGGACACAGGAGAGAACACCGTGGGCATTGCACCTAACCTATGCAGCACAGCACAGCAGCAGGTACCAAGAGGTTCTTGTCCCAAAGGACTGGGGCTGGGAAGTAGGGGAATGGGCAGGGGACAGCAACTGCTGTTAGGCTGCACATCGCACTAGCTTATAGGAGGAACTCTGTTCTCTGCTTTTCTCCAGCAGATCCTTCACTCTTGCCAGGCAGCACTCCCAAGGCCCCACTAGTTCCAACCAGGAGGAGGAGGGCACCGTGCTCCAGGGATGAGAAGTTCAAGGAGCTGATCCGCATTGTAGAGTGGGCCGAGATATGGCTGACAGCCCAGCAGGAGCAAGAGGATGCCCGCTAGAGGATTTAGCACAGACTGTTTGAGCAGATGCTTGACATAATGGAATGGCAGTCACAGGCCCTGGAGCACCTGGTGGACCACCTGTTCCCTTGGACCCCTGCCCTGGACCCTGGCAGCGGCTCTCCTCACCGGTGGCTCAGGACACAGGGTGGATATCTGTTGGCCCAGGACCGGCCTGTCTGTGGCCACTAGCACCAAATCACCATCCTGACCCTCCTGTCACCCTCAAACCCCCTCCCACCCTTAGACCCCCTCTAAATAAAATTAAAAGAAGGAGGGTCAAAGAGGGAGACATTTCTTACGGCTTCTCACAAGTGGCAGGAGCCATCTCCGAGCAGTTCCCACTTGGAGGCTGCTCCTTCCGCTTGTGAAAAGCATCATGGACCATCTCCAGCTTCAAGCCTCTTGCAGGAGGATCAGGCCCCTGCTGTTGCTGGCAAGCGACAACAGCTGGATTGGACCCTGGAGCATGATTGAGTTTGGGGGGGGGGGCCCTGGGCGCTGACCTCCCCTCCAGTAATGCCCCTGCTGCTTGTAGTTGCCAGTGAGCCACTTGGCCTCAGCCTCCCAGGCATGGAGAACCATTTCCCCTCACAGCTCGCAGAGGTTGTGGAGACAACAACATGCACTGACCACCTCTGGAATGTTGCACTCACCGAGCTGCAGGCAGGTCAGGAGGGCCCTCCAATGTGCCTTCAGATGGCCAAAGGCATGCTTGACAGCTGTGCGGCAGCGACGGAGCCTCTGGTTGAAGAGGTCCCTTCTGGTGTCCATGTGGCCTGTGTATGGCTTCATGAGCCAGGGCAGCAAGGGGTAGTTAGCAGCCCCCAGGATCAGGATGCACACCTGCACATCCCTGAGGGTGATGGTGTGCTTGGTGAAGAATGTGCCCACCTGCATGCACCTGTATAGGGTGGAGTTGCACAGGATGCAGGAGTTGTGTGCCCTCCCTGGTGAACCCACTTAGATGTTGCAGAAGATCCTGTGGTGGTCCACCAGGGCCTGCATGACCATGGAGTAGTCTCCCTTCCAGTTGACATAGTTTGCAACTTGCTGGTCTGGGGCTTGGATGAGGATGTGCTTGGTGTCCACGATGCTCCCATAGTTGGGGAAACCAAGTCTGGTGAGGCCATTGAGGAGTTCATGGAAGTTGCCTGAGGTGACAAGGCAGGCTAGCAGGACCCGGTTGATTGCCCTGCACACCTACATGAGTGTTGTCCTCACCGTGGCCATCCCAATGCCAAAGTGCTAGGCCACAGAGTAATAAGAGTCCCAGGTTGCCAGCTTTCACACAGTGATGGCCACAACCTTGTCTATGGGCAGGGTGGGTCATAGTCAGGTGTCTGTGCACTGCAGAAGTGGGGACAGCTTGCAAACCAGCTTGAGGAAGGTTTGTTTGCTCTTTCTAAAGTTCTGCAGCCCAAGGTCATCACCACAGGTAGTAAGGATGATCCTTTCCCATCAGTCAGTGCTGGACTCATGTGCCCAGAGGTGACGAAGCATAGAGCGCACTGTTGTGAGTGTGGCAACTTGTAGGGGCAGCAAGGTGGGGGGGCAGGTTGCCATCTGCTTCTGCATTGTCAAGGTGCTGAAAAAGCCTGCTGTACAGCAGAAGTCTTCCCAGTAGCTGACAGGTGTTGCACAGCTGCCTGGCAAAGCACGGGAGAAGAGTCTGGTCCATGACCTGCTCAGGATCCATGTTGCGAGGCACAATGGTAAGGTGCTGAGCTCAATTCCTCTTATAAAAGAGCATTTGGGGGAAGAGAGACCTTCTCCAGTGCCACATTGGCACACTTCCCACAATGCACCCATCCTAGGTCAACCTAGCTCCCCAAGTCAACTTAAGAGTCTAGTGTAGGCTCTCTAAACTGACTTAAAGAAGACTGCTTTAAGTCACGTTAAGAGTCCAGTGAAGACTCTCTATGTCGACTTAATCAGGTCGACTTAACAAAGTCGACTTAACTTTGTAAGTGGAGATGTAGCTTATTTGAGTACCCATGTTTGCCTTTGTTCTTCAGGTAAAGTTGGAACAATGCTAATGTGCTACTATAATCTGAAGATTAGGTGGTAGTGGTGGGTTGCGATGTTCTGGGCTCTTCAGTCTTGTATCATGGTGGACCAGGATGAATAGATAGGTACTGATTGTTGGCTGATGATCTCCTCCGGGTGACTAATGAAGAGCAGATGTCCAAGTTTAAATTATTTTTGGAAGAATTTTAATAAAATAAATTTTGTTTCAGCTTGGATAACATTCTCTATAACCTGTTTGGCAGCTCAGTCTTGCTGAAATAAAATAGCTTGGGAGCTGGCCCAATGAGATCCTTCGAGGCTTAAGCTGACCAATGTTCTCTATGTTGAAGAAACAGGTAGCTTCATCACTTGGCCCCAACACAGCCGATGAGATCTTATAAGCAATTGTATGGGCACAACATCCATAGTGAAGAGAGACCCTATCTTTTTTTTAGAAGAATCCTTTATCTCTCAGAAACGGTTCTACACATCTGAGAACTGATAAATCCCAACAAATAACTGGATACAGCTCTCCTCAAGGCCAAGGAATGGTCAGATATAGTTAACCAAAGAAGCTAGTGACTAGTCTGGATCCTTCCGGCCTCTTCATTGGAGTGATGGGACCAGTGTGTGGGGTTACAGGGTCTGCATGGAAAGAGACAGACCACGAGTTCTCCCTATCACGCTGTGCAGACTGCGGGCCAGCACCAGCCACAGATCCATTCCCAATCCACTGCCTGTCCATCTCCCCACCCTGTGGGACTGCAAGCCCTCGCTGATTCCTCCATGACGCTGTGACACACAGGGTGGGTGCTGGCTCGTTGCTGACAAAGTGTGGGCAGACCTGCCCTTGGGATCATTCTAGATGCCTCCTGGCAAAAGTGCCATGAGCATGCTGGACAGCTGTGCCTCTCCTGGAGATGGTGGGCACAGCATCTTCTGCAATGCCAGCACGCTGGCCAGCTCAGGGGCACTCCCCCCTCAATGCCTGACCCTACAACCTTATGGGAAGCCCTCTCTCCCCCATCCTGGGACGATGCCAATATGACGTCCATGAGCCCCCCAGGACTCCTGTCCCACCTGCCAGCCCCACCAATCCCAGAGATGGGGTGCTCACCAGTGTTGCCAACATGTGTGCCCTGAGATGTCCCAGGGGCAGGCTCCTGTGGACGTGGGGTGGACTCCTCCCTGGAATCTGGAGCAGCTCCCAGGCTTGCCGTGTTGGAGGCGGGGCTGCTGGCACATGCCCTCTCCCACTCCTCCTCATGCCTGAGGACAACATCCTCCTCTACAGACTTCTCCTCTGAGGCATCATGCTGAGAGGGGGGCTCGGATGAGTCCATTCTTTGGGCTGGCCCTGCATCTAGCTCCTGCCCCAGGAAGGCGTCCAGCTTGTCATAAAAGGGGCAGGTGAGCACAGCAGTTCCCGTGCATCATCTGACCTCCTGCACCTTGTAATTGGCCTGCCGGATGTCCTTCACTTTTACATGCACCTGCTGCGTGTCCCTGCTGTGGCCTTTCTCTGATAGGCCACATGCCATGGTCGCATAAATGTCCTTGTTTCTTTGGCTGTCCTGCAACCTGGTGTGCATGGCCTTTTCCTTCCACAGTGCTAGGAGGTCCAAAATCTCCTGAGTTGATCAGAAAGGAGCATGCCTGCGGGGCCTCTGAGCTCTGGCCTCTGCCATTCCTGCAGCACTCCAGATGGTCAGCCTGGCTCTGGCTGGCAACCAGGCAGTGCTGGGCTTCTGCCCACCACAGCCATGGGATAGGCTGGGGCAGGCACTTCCTCGTTGCCACGTAGATTGCCTGCTGCCTGGAGACCCATTAAGTCAACTTAAGGCAAGTCCCCATCTACACTGCCTTAAGTCAACTTAATAAAGTCGACTTAAGGGTAAAGATGACTTTATAAGTGGAAGTTATAAAGTCGACTTTACTGGATGCTAAAGTCAACTTTATCACCCTGTAGTGTAGACAGGGCTTTGTTTATGTCAACTTAGCCTCCTTAAGTCGACTAAGACATACCCATTGAAATGCCAGTAATCTGTAGTATTATCCCAGGAGTCTGTTTCATTTCACTAGACAGATAGGAGAAGGGAAATGGTATCATGTTGCGTAGCTCTGCACAATCTTTTCTTACTGAGAATTTTGGGAAATCATTTTACAACACACAGTAATGGGTGAAAGAGGGCTCTGTCAGTTTCATTTTCCTGAAGAAAGTTCTGCTTTCAAAAGTTTGGAAATTGCTAGTTTCAATCACCTTTTTTCTAGCTGAACTTTAGCACTGGTAGACCTTTTTATTTTTTTCCCCCCTTTAATATTTCATTCACCAACAGGAACGCATAATATTCCGGGAGGCACCAGTCTCTGTGCTATACTGAAATATGTTGGTGATTTAGACAAGTCTTGTTTCTGAAAAATGAAAACATGGCAAACGTTTCAAGTAGCTTCATTTCCCTGGCAGTCCATTTTTTCAATTATTCTTTATGTCAGCATGTGGAGTTTTGAATCATCCAGCTAAAATCTCATCTCTGTTGTTCATACAGCATTTTATTATTTTATCTAGTCTCTCATCTTTACATATAGCGGGCTAAGTCACCCTTGTGCTGTGAGCCAGCATAAAATCCATGCCTTCTGGCAATTCAGGGGCCTGTATTGTCTTTTCATACCTGAATCTGAATACATTCTTGATATGCATTATGCTTATTTTTTTCGTTTGGACCACACATGATAGCAAGTACTACACTTAATATCGAACTTTGCAGGGTTAAATCATTATGTGGCATCTATAACAATTCTCTGAGTCTTACAGCAACCAGATGTTTTTATAATCTCATTTGCAATGTTAAATTTAATATTCACCCCTATTAAATGAAGTATAAGCTACTGATATGCTCTAGTTAGTGATGTGACATATAAATCATTAACAGATTCCAAGGCTGGGAGAGACCATTATGATCATCTAGCTGATCTCATGTATAAAACAGGCCATAACACCTTTTCCCCAAAATAATTCCTTTTGAACAAGAGCACATCTTAAAAAAACATCCAATCTTGATTTAAAAATTCCTGGTGACTGAGAATCCATCCCAACACTTGGTAAATTGTTCGGTGGGTAAGTACTTAAGTACTGTAGATGTATGTCTTATTTCTAGGCTGAATTTTCCTAGCTTCAGCTTCCAGCTGTGGATCTTGTTATACTTTTGTCTAATAGATAGACGAGCCCATTCTCTGATATAAGGCAAGAATGAACAACATACTAATTAGTTGATTTTGTATATGCGGAACATAGATCACTATTCAGGTAACTTATAAATAAAGCTATATAAACACTTTGCTAGTGTACTATTGCTGTAGGTATGAAGAGGAACATTTAATAACAGTATAGAGATTAAAAATATGTTCAGTTCAAACATGCGAGAAACAAAATTGGACACCAGTTGTGTGGCTACTTATGGACATGAGTAACTTTACAAGGAGAAATTTTCCCTTTATCTTTCTGGATCACTCATATATAAAGTTTCTCACATGCACACATTTTTGAGGATTAAGGCTTCACTTGTTTTCTCAGGCCAAAACTACATGAAGGTAGAATTTGCCACTGCCAGTTTGATCTTTCTGCATCAATTGAGTGGTCAGTGAAGACTAGCTCAATTGATCCGGAAGTCAAAGCACTAAGACCACCTCCTCAAGAAAAGTAGCATTGAGTTGACGGGAGGGCATTTCCCATCAACTCAGAGCAATGAAGAACAGCTGTTAGGAAGTGGATGGGAAATGCACAAATTACTTTATATAGCTTCTGTACCTCCTTTCAACTGCTACCAAAATCCATATGCAGTGTAGACCTGGCCTCAGATATACCTGCTGGCTATAGAAGAAGGGCAGTCAGACCTCACTATTGCCTTGACGTTCACCAGATCATTAATATGAGGATTTACTCTCAGTCAGGTGCATGCGCAAATTTATTATGTACTCAAAATGGAGGTTCTTTGAAATTCTGGCCAATAGCACCAATTGTTAAAAATAACTCTAATGCACATCAGTACTGGGAATTGCTCTTCTTCAAGCTGATCAGTCCTGTTAAACACAATTATATTCTTTAGATATGTATAACAAGCAAGGAATCCCATGGCACTTAAAGACCAATAAATTTATTCATCGCATGAGTTTTCATGGGAGAAAATCCCACTTCGTCAGATGCTTTGAAGATGGGGAAATTTACAGAATGGGAGGAAAATAATTTATATCTTTTCATTCATTTTAATTAATAAATATTTTCCTCCCATTCTATAAGTTCCCCCATCTTCAAAGCATCTGATGGAGTGGGATTTTCTCCCAGGAAAGCTCATGCAATAACTAAATCTGTTAGTCTTTAAGTGCCACGGGACTCCTTGCTCGTTTTGCTGTACTAGAAGGACATGGCTACCCCTTTGGAATTTAGTTATGTATGTGAAGATGGACATAAAGGCACTAGAGTTAAACCTTCATTAAGCCTTGTAAATCAGATGTAAAATATAAAACAAATCGATAACATTTTATGTTTCTTTGCTGACTGATGGGCCAAAAGCATCCCTGTCAACAGTGAAGGGATATAAGGAATGAATTTGTCTGCATATGTCTAAATTACACTTAAACATTTTTGTAAATCAGTTGTATACCACAGACAGATAGGAGCATGGCTATATAATAGAACACTTTCATGTACCACTTTAAATGTACATGCTCTGAGTGATCTTTTTCCCCCCAATACATTGTAATAATTATTTTCAACCTATATTTGCTGTACTACATAAACAAAAACAACTAGCCTCCATAATAAAAAAGCCCTTTGCACAGACAAGAACCATATCAATAATTTTACAGTTAAAATTGTTTTTATCCATAGAAAACCATAAGTCTGTTGTCTCTGGTGTCTTGGATCAACCCCTGTGTCAAGTTCTCTCATAACATTTCTAAAGATATTTTGAATTTGTCTTTTCCTGTGCAAATGTTCCATAGAATGAAAGGGTGAATGTTCAAGAGAGAATGTGCCATAGAATGAAAAATTCAAAATAGATAAATTTATTAATTTAAGTCCTGTATTTTAGTTTAATAGAAAAATAAGTCTGTTCCAGTCTTGATAGACCCCTGTTGCCATGGAATCACAGCTTGAAAGTGGAAAATAAATGGCAGCCCACACCAAGTGATACTTTTGCACAAAGTTCTTTGTATATGAGAAAATCTTCAGTCTTGGGAAGATGTTATTATTAATAGTTTGCTTATGTCTGGTTCTTGGCAAAAGAGGATGTGGAAACAACCAGAGAGTTCTGCTTTGATTCCAAACATTGGTTTTGGGCTTAGATTTCTTAAAGATGGTGCACATGGTGCTTATTATTGTTTGAATTACCATACAGTCAAAGAACGCTAGTCTTGCACCCTGACCCCCACAGACTGATACAGATGGATAGTGAAGTACAAGAAGACAATGACATTATATTGGTCAGCATGATAGGCTGTGGTCTCAGAAGACCAACAATCTAACTGTTGCCCAGTTTTTCTTAGGCATTATGGCAAATGAAAGTTTTGGAAATAGTTAATGATTTTGTTTTTATGGGCAGTTCATTCCAGAAGGGCAGTATGGGAGAAAGAACAAAAAGTTTTGTCTGAAAATTTAACAAGTGAGTGATGGAAGCTGACATCAGGCCAAGTTGGAGGGGAGACCTAGATAGTGAAATGAGAGATATGCCTATAACAGATACTCCATAAAGAACTTGGACAGTGAAGACAAGTATATTATATTTGATGCAATAAAGAAAGAGAAACAGTGGAGGGATGCAAAAGTACAATGTGAATAGAGTGATTGACTAGAAAGTAATCTTTGTAGCAGAATTATAAATGGCTATGAGTGGGTCAACACTGCATTTGTCAAGATTAGAGAAGGAAGTTGCAGTGATCTGTACATTAGATGATGAGAGCCTGTGAAGATATTTAGTTGTCTGGATGGTTAAAGAAGTCCGTATCCTGAAGATGTTATGCAGAAAGAATCAACAATATTTAAAGACAACCTCAGTTAGAGGACCCCTGAGCTATGTCTACACTAGAGGGCTCTATTAAGTCGATGTAATAAAGTCTAGTTTAAGTCAACTTTATTAAGTCAACTTATTGAGTCCACATGTTTCTTAAGTCAACTTAATACAGTTGATTAAGTCAACTTAAAAAGTGTCCTAATAAAAACATGAGTTGCTTAAGTCAACTTTATTAAGTCAAATTAGGAAGGCACATGTTATTAGATAGGGTTCCTTAAGTCAACTTAGGTGGCCACATTTCATTAAATTGACTTAATAAAGTCAACTTAATACCTAAGGTGACTTAAAGAGTGAGAGTTATTAAGTTGATTTAAGGAAGCCCTTAAGTCAACTTAATAAATGCCAAATGTTGCCAGGGCTTTGCTTAAGTTGATTTAAGCCTCCTTAAGTTGACTTAAGCACCTACTGTAGACATACCCATGCAGAGCTCCAAGATGAAGAAGACTCCCAGGTTATGGACCACCCACAAGAGGGTACTATCCACAATTAACAAAGGTAATGGCAAGGAGTTAGGGGATAAGGACCGAGCTCTGTTTTACTGATGTTGAGCTTGAATTGACGGCTAGATGTCAAAGAGGCAGGCTGAGATTTTATTTTGGACAGGAGGATGCAAGTTTGAAGTAGAGGGAGAGAGAGAAAGATCTGTGAGATGTCTGCCTAGATATTGTAGCTGTGTTTGCAGATGAGATTACCCAAAGATAACTTATAAAGGGAGAAGAGAAGGGGACCAAGGACAGTGCTGCTATTCCAGGAGTTTAAATAAAACAAGCTACATTTAGAATATACACAGACTTTGCATCTCTAATTCCTTCTTCAGTGGGGCATTGAACTGCAAGACCCTGGATATCTGCTTCTACTTAGCAGAGAAGTGACACTGGTGTCAGAAGATGGGCAATAGTATTTTAGATAAAATGCTTTCAAGTTCTAAGAGTTGTAAGTAAGACGCACACATAAGAATTGTAATCTTGCACCATACTGTCTGTTCGTGATGATAAGTAACTAAAAACTTGATTCTAAAGGTGTGAGATCTCTCACAGGTAAGCTTGGTGGTCTAATTATGTAAGACTTGTAGCTTACAGATAATGCTGGTAAAAGAAGATAGCTTGCTGGCAAAAATTACATTGACTATACACAGTACTGTGCATTGAACAGGACAAAAATATACTGGTACAGTTTCGGACTTTCTGAAAGCTTCAGGGTATTCAACAGGTTAGGGGGACTTCTGTGTTGAAAGCTATTAAATTAAGAAATTTCAGATGCATTAGTGTCAGAATCAGTGGTATTATGAATCCTTGATTTAAAAAAAATTGCTAACAATATTGTAGCTGGAGAAATATTCACTGTAGCTGGGATTTTTCAAAGAGCCTTAAAGGAGTTAGGTGCCTATGTTCCATATGCTGTGTTCACAGAATACACAGAGAAGTTGGATAAATCTTTTCTCTCTGCATAACATCAGAATAGTCAGACAAAGAGAAGAAAATAAAAATCAAGATATTTAATTACCTTCCACCCCAAGCCCTGACTCGCAAAACATCCATGAGTTTTACCGAACTTGTAGACTATGTCAACACTTGGGAATGCTAGTTCAAACTAAGTTCGTTCAAATTAATTAATTCAAACTAATTGTGATTAATTCAAACTAAACTAGTTGGAGTTAGCATGTCCACACTAGAAACCTAAACTGAACCAGCATGTCCATGCACAGGATTTGCTAGTTTGGCTTAGAAGGGGGACACCATGGGAGATGTGGCAACATGGCACCCAAGAAGGGCCATGTCCCCTCACAATCCATAAAAAGAGGAAGGCACCCTGGGAGGAAGAAGGTCAAAGTGCCTTTAGTTCAAACTAACACGGCTCCATTGGGTTAGTTCGAACAAGTAAGTTTGAGCTAACCATTAGTTCGAACAAAGGGCAGGTTTTACAAGTTTGAACTAAGCTTTCCTTAGTTTGAACTAAGGAAAGCCAGTGTAGCCATGGACTAATTTAGCCTCCTTAATTTAATTTAGCCTCCTTAATTAAGCCTCCTTAATTTGAACTAAATTCCCAGTGTAGACATGGCCATAGGGACTTTCAGGGCCGGGGGGGGTGTGTGTGTGTGAATTGAATTATAATGGCATCATCCAAATTGGTATTTTTTGTGGTGACACTTTATTGAGCCAAAATGCAACTTTGGCAGTCAATAAAGGACTGTATATTTATTTTCCCTCTTCCTGCGTTTTTTCTTTCTCAGCTAAAATGAAATGTCATTTTTCAAGCTGTGTCATTTGACAACTGGTTTTATTGGAACTTCCTTCTTTTAGAATAAAATGCAGTTGTAGCTCTGTAACTTAAAGAAACTCTTAATATTTGTTAGATAGCTATCTGAATTGGGTATGGTAAACACCAAAAGGTTGTTCTGAAAATCATAAAATAAAATCATAATATTACCATAAATACTAAAGGTTTAAAAGAGAGAGTGGGGGGAGGGCAAGAACAGCATTGGAAACTACTCTATTCAAGAACATATGGCAATTAAAGAGAAATGTGTTATTGCATATTTTCTCTCCATTTATTTTAATATAAAGGTCAGAAAGAAGAGCAATGGACAGATTAACACTTGGCTATTAGCATCAAACATATTTCAGGAGACAAAAATGCATGCTGTAGGGCCTATATTGCTTTTTGGCTTATAGAGTTGGTTGAAGGTAATGCCTAATTTAGGATTTGGTGGTACAGTGTGCTGAGTACCTTTTGAGAAATAAATTCTTATATTATTTCCCATTGGGGATCTTATTATGGAACCATCAGCAATGACTATTTTATTTCTAAGGTAGTAAATGGGATAAACAAACATCTTAATGACCCTTCCGGAACCCATAGAACCTTTTACTGTGGTATGATGTGTGCCTTCTACTCCTATGAATTAGTTTAATTATTTTAAAGCTGTATGGTTTTGACTTTATTCAGTAATGGTGTAGTTCCAGTTCTCATCTGTATTTTTATATTTGAGGTTGCTGTTGTTATTAATACATTTTTACTGCAGTAGCAGTTAATGTCCCTATTGATAGGTCAGGACTTCATCACACTAAGTGCTGTACACATATACTCTTCTGTTCCCCAATGAGCCTAATGCATCCAAGTCTTACGATTATTTGGGGGGAGAGGGGAAAAGTGCAGCTCACATACTAATTTACTGAGGAGAAAGTTTATCAGAGAAATGCTTCTGGTGATTCTTTTTTGAGGAAGCCAATATTTGAACCAATGTTTTTCTGTATTGTCAATATCAGTTGGAATTTACTGAGCAGTACAGCACTATATTCCAGGATATTCTGCAGGCTATAGAACTGATGACCTTTCCAAAGTTTAATTGTCTGTTCCTCTTATATCCTCAAAAAAAGAGTGTAAGCGCCCTGTAAAATCCCCGAAAGGCATTTTAATTAACTTAGTTACAAGCATGACTTTCAGGTGCACTGAGAAATTTCATATGGGCACATTTAATAATGTTTGATTTAAATGATACAATGACTTACGTTGCAGCACTTGAACAATATCCATACACTTCTTGCACATCTTTACAGAACGAGATGCTATTAATCCACTGCTTAGCTTTGTCTTTCAACCCCCTCTTCATCATCCCTTATGTGATGGGGTGGACACACCCTTCACTAGGCAGGCCCCATATAACCTAAGGGAGGTGGAAGTCCACCCCATACACCCTGCTGGGCATGCTCAGATTACTGCCTCAGTACAAAAGGGAGCAACTCAGTTCATTCGGGGCTGGCCAGTGAAGAGGAAAGACACTTGCTGGAAGTTTCTAAGCAAGAGCGGCCTCAGCCCCAGACTGGAAGTAGGAGTGACCGTGGAAGCCTTGTTAAGGGTCAGATACAGCCAGGGAAGCACCCGAAGACAGATGCCCAGGAACCCACGACTGCTGGAGACCCATGAGAGGACTGGCACAACTGACCAGGTAGGAAGTAGCCTGCAGGACCTGGAAAGGAGAACTGGGGGTAGTACAGGATACAAGTCAGTGTGTTGCAATCTGGATCCCCGCTGACTTGGTGCCATAACCCTGGCACCACAAGGGCTATGGGCTGGGGCTCAGTGGCTTGGGAGGGCTTGAGCCCCCCGACGTGGACACAGTGTCTGTTATGGACAATCCCATCTCAGTATTGATTCTGTGGCTATTAGGCTGTGTTGCCCTCATCCAAGGACTATATAGTGAATGAGTTACTGATTCCAGGGCCACTAGGCTATGTAGCCCTGATCCAAGGGCTGTATAGTGACTATATAATTGAGTCTGTTGCCTTTAGGCCGTGCTGCCCTGACCTGAGGGCTATGTAATTGACTCTGTGGCTATGAGACCATGCTGCCCTGACTTGAGGGCCATGTAGGGATTGAGTTACTGACCCTGTGGCCACTAGGCCATGTTGCCCAACTCAAGGACTGTATAGTGACTATATAATTGACTCTGTGGCCATTGGCTGAGTGGCCCTGACCCAAAGACCAGGTAATGACTGAAGTGTTGACTCTGCTATTACTAGGCCATACTGCCCTGACCCAAAAGCCATGTGGAGAAGTGGTAGTGATTCAATGGATAATAGGCTGCACTGCCCTGATGCAGGGAGTTAAGGATTGCTGAGGCACTGTTCCTGCTTACATTGCTTGCACTTTCCCCACCAAGGGGCGCTAGGGAGGGATTGCCCTGTGACACCTTGCTTTAGTGCCTTTTTCAGTCAATTGTCATGCTACTAGTTGCAAACATGAACTTGGGATTCAGCTGGGCCTCTGATAGGCTCTGGTACCATACTATTCAAATGTACTATACAGTACTTCCTCCTCCCTAGTTTCTATTTCTTCCATAGCTGCCTTGTCTCACCTGGCCCTTTCTTTCTCTCTCCATCTTTCTTCTATAGTCCAGTGGATCTCAGCCTTTTGCAGGTTTTAACACACATGGCTGCATATCAAAACCCTACAGGAGACACTGGCCCATCTCCCCAGGCCAAATCCAGCCATCTCCTCAGCTCACTGCAACATACTTACCACCATGTGGCAGCATAGTAATGTGTCGCAACACAGTGGTTGAGAATGACTGCTCTAGTCTATCAAAACATGAGTAGTTTGTATTTCCTCCAACTGTTCAGGACTCATGCAGAGGTTACTCTAAGTTTTTTCAAAGGAAAATGTTGTGTGTGATTCAGCTCTTAGAAATAATGTCTGATTCTGTCAAGATGTAGTGTTTTGGAAAGAGACCTGTGAATGAGGCTCAGTGTGATGTCTCACAAAATAAAAAGCAAGAACACCTCTTATCATTGTATTGTTCATCCTTAGGCTGTTATTCCCTTTCCTTTGATATTTCATTTTTCAGATGAACTCCATTATTTGTAAATAAGTTTCTGTGTCCATGACAATTTTTGAGATGTTAATAAACTTGTCAGCCACAGTTTGTAAGAAATCTTGGTTATGTTAGTTCTCTTTAAATTTTCAAAAGGGACTTTTAGGCACAATATATTATTTTTCTGCTCCATCATATTCTTATGTTGCAATGTTAGGATATTCTGGAATACCAGACTTAGGTTCCTGTGTTCTGTAATTAATGTCCTCAAGCAAAAGGTTTTGTTAAGCTGGACTGAAAGATGGAAATCCCTCTTCTATTGTAAACTGTCTGGTGCAGGGAGTCTTGATCTGTGTTTGTGAAGTAGGCAACACCATGGAAACCAATACCGATTAGAATATGGGGGCAGCGTGGCAATGAAAAAAACCACAGAAATCTAGTTATTAATTATTATTATTATTATTAATTATTATTACTGCAACAAAAACAAGACCTCAAGCCTCAGAGGTCAAAGAAATATATGGCTAAATTTGAAAGAAACCCACATATTTGCAAGAATGAATATGCACAGGTAAAGCGTCAAAACACTCTTAACTGTTCAAGTAGTGTGTTGCTGACAAAAAGCAGAACTTCTGTGACAGTCTTATCTGTCCATAACAAACAAGTTCATTGTGCCAGTAAGTAAGAATGAGATATTTCCTTTTACAACACTCCTAGAGGATCGACAGGCTACCACAGGGATCATTTATGGGTTTGGTTCTGTTCAATATTTTCATCAATAATAGAGGGTACACCTATAAAGTTTGTGTTGATGCCAAGCTGCAAGGGATTGCAATGGTTCAGAGGCTGGATAACAATTCAAAACTATTTGGATAAAATGGTGAAATGGTCTGAGGTAAACAGAATAAAATTCAGTACAGACAAGTGCAAAGTACTCCACTTAGGAAAGAACAATCCATTACATACATACAAAATAGGCAACGACTGCTTAGGATGGAGTACTGCAGAAAGGGATCTGGGTGTTAGGGGACCACAATCTAAATATGAGTCAACAGTGTAATGCTGTTGCAAAAAGAGCAAACACCATTCTGGGATGTGTTAACAGGACTATTGTAAGTAAAACAGGAGAAGTAATTCTTCTGCTGTACTTGGCCCTGATTAGCTCTCAGCTGCAGTATTGTGTCCAGTTATCAGTGCCTCATTTCAGGAAAGATGTGGACAAATCGGAGAAAGTCAAGAGAAGAGCAGCACAAATGCTTAGAGGTCTGGAACACTTGATTTATGAGGGAAGATTGAAAGAGCTGTGTTTGTTTAGTCTGGAAAAGAGGAGACAGAGAGGGGACATAATAGTTTTCAAGTACCTAGGGCTGTGTTCACACAGCCCTCTTATTTCGAAACAACAGAGGTTGTTTCGAAATAAGATTTAGGCTGTTCACACGATGCACGGTTGTTTGGAAACAACGGGTCCAGTTGTTTTGAAACAACGCCGTTGTTTCGAAACAAGTTAAACCCCATGCGGGGATGAAACAGCGTTGTTTTGAAATGATTGTTTCGAAACAACGCCGTGCGAACATGTTGTTTCAAAACAACGGTGACTTGTTTCGAAATAACTGTTGCCTGAACCTGTTATTTCACTTTGAGCTTTTTTCCTTAATTCGAATTAACAAACTGTTAATTCGAATTAAGTTATTTCGAAATAAGGTGTTATTTTGATACAAGTTGTTTTGAAACAACAGTATCGAAATAACTCCCTGTGTGTGAACACAGCCTAGGAGGCTGTCACGAGGAGGGAGAAAAAAATGTTCTCCTTAACTGCTGATGATAGGGCAAGAAGCAATGGGCTTAAATTACAGCAAGGGAGGTTTAGGTTGGACATTAGGAAGAAAGACCTAACTGTCAGGGGCTATGTCTACATTAGCAAACTTGCCTAGTCTGAATGTTTTTTTAATTCAAACTAAATTTTTAGTTCAAACTAGCCACACTTTATTTAGTTTGAACTAAGTTTTTAGTTTGAACTAAAAAAGCACAGGTAGTTCAAACTAAAAGTTAGTTTGAACTAAAAAATGTGGTTAGTTCAAAATAATCTCTTAGTTTGAATTTATTTAGTTCAAACTAGCATGGCTACCGAGTGGTTAGTTCAACCTAAGTATCCTAGTATAGAAGTAACCTGGAAGGGTGGGTTTGAATTCATTTAATAGTCCCTCTCCAGTGCCTAACAGAGTTTAAATCCCTGCAGAAAGCAGCTGGAGAGCCAGGATCCAGTCTGTGCAGGATTCTCAGCGAAGATTGCTCAGCATTCCCATCCTACAACAAAATATTACTCAGAATAAACATAACAATGAACTTCATTAACTAACTTAACAAACCTTATCCTAAGAACCAAAATGAATTTAAACAGAACAGTAAGAAACCCAAGACACCCAAAGTTCAGGCAGAGTCACCCTTATCTCAATTATAGTCTCTAAGTCCTTGAGGTTTGAATGCAAAACAGAAGCAGCAATTCTCATCTTCTCTGGCTGCAGGAATCTTCAGCTGGAATCCATGCAGTACTTTCTTCCTCCTGTGCAACCAGCACCATGCAGTCTGGTTACTGGTTACCCAGCTCTCAGTCCCACAAGAGAAAACTCCCAGGCAGAATAGTCTAAAGCAGGGAGAAAACATCCTACAATCCACTCCTGGCTCAGCTCCTCTGAGTCAATCACTGAGCACATGGACTCTGCAGCTCTCTGTGGCAGCTCCTCTCCCGGCTGCTGCTCTCAAGCTTCTGCCAGGTATGTAACTCCAGCACAACAACAGAAACTTGTGGAGCATGCTTTATATGCTACCACCTCCTAATTTCAGAAACTTCTGGTTTCTTGGCATGTAAATCTGCCCAGCAACATAACCCAGCCATAAGGGATCCCTAAAAGAAATTACTCCTTTTTAGGCACGTGGGTTACATAGACTGGGAGCAAATTAGTTTGGATTAAACCTCCTTAATCCAGACTAATTTTCTAGTGTTGACATAGCCAGGGTGATTCACAGTTGGAATAAGTTGCCTAGGCAGGCTGTGGAATCTCCATCATTAAAAGTGTTTAAAAGCAGGTTAGGCAAACTCTTGCCAGCGATTGTTTAAGAGGGAACTTGGTCCTGCCATGAGTGCGAGGGACTGGACTCAATGACGTCTCATGGTCCCTTGCCATTTCTATGATTCTGTGAGGACGGAATACTGTTTTTCTCTCTTGTGAGCCTGCAATCAATACTTGACTAAATAAGTGAAAAAGACTAGAGAGTGGGAGAATAGATCTGTCATCTTGAGTGTGTATGCTGAGTGGTGCAGCTGTGTCAGTCCCAGGATATGGGTGTTTTTGGGTGGGATTGCTTAGGCAAGGATAAACTAGATGAAAAAAAAAACAAGGGATGGGGTGATGGGGACATAGCAGGAGAAAAGGGTATGAAGACAAGTTAAGTGAAGTGCAGGTGAAGAGACAGCAACTATAGGTCATCAAACCCTGCCCTCTCTGTTCCTTCCCTCCCCAAAGCTGCTGCTGAGTCTGCTCATGGTGACTTCAATTTCTTTGGCCCCTGGAACTGTCTTCTTCCAAGAATTTCTTTCATCCTTAAACCCACATGAATAATAGAGGGTTGCCACACAGGTTTTAGTGATCACCAATTGGTATAATCTGCACACTTTGGTGAGGGGAGGGGGCTGTGAAGTCTCAATTCCGTGTTTTGTGTCCCAAAATTTCCAAGTGGCTGAAGTGGGATGCAATAAAATAAATCAATGCAGCAATTCCATTTATGGGAGAGATTTGGTATAATACCTATAACAATAACAGGCTCAAAACAATGAAAGCGAGTAAGCCCAATGAATATTTCTTTATCTGTCTTCACCTCCATCAAACAAATTTTTAAATGACTTTTAGCTAATAGATTCATTTTTAATTCTGCAGCTTGTTTTGGACAGAACAAAAGTTAGCATTTACCTACATAAAAGCAACTGCTTCTGTTAGTCTGCAGTGTGGTCTTGTTGGCTGATTAAACTGGCATGTGGGACATGTGCCTTTTTGTATCGTCCAGGAGAAGGCTGCCGCTGAAGACACTTCATATGAGATGAGAGATTGATTTTTGCCTCCTATACAGCACATAGTGTATTCCTCACCACTCTTGCCATTTCATATACACTTGGCAGAGTTTGCTAGATGAGAGGATTTTTTTCTCAATGAGCTTTTCATGCCTATTATTATTTTTGCAACTATGCCGAATAATCTTTTATATGATGCACTGCTGCAGGGGATTAAACATATTAATTTTACAAGTTTTGAAAGCACAGCGAATCTTGTCTGGGCACTAACCAAGTTATTTATATGAGACATTTGATGACACAGTTCATCCATTTTCATTGCTTTATGTTCAGGAAGTGTATCCTGGATTCGATAATTCTTAATTTCAGAGAGTAGAGTTGTGCACTTAGAAAATGAAAAACTAGCAGAATCTTATTCGGAGGGGACAAGGCACTATGCTCCATTTATTATGAGAAAAAACACAATTGTGGTAATAGCTAATATCTAGAACACACACACACACACATACAGAGCCTCTTCGGCTGTTGGTTATGTATATTCCAGTCCTGATTGTTGCTTGTGATCATAGCTTGAGCTCATGGCTGGTGTACACAGCTCATGGTGGCTACCTGGCTGGGGAAGCCAGGCATGAGGAAGAGTGGGGTCTCTGTCAGGTACACGGTTGTGCACCAACACTCTTGGATGCTGTGTAGTACATTACCCAAAGCTATGCAGTGTCACTCATCTTTTATATCTCTTAGTACATGGATCTTGCTGGCTATGTCACACTGTCTTAGGGTATTGTATGACCATGAGTCATCAGTTAATGGCAGATGTAACTTTAATCTTGTTCTTGAAGGTGTTTTTTGTCCCTTTCTTTCTAGGGCAGATTGCTTTTGAATGCTTTTTCTGCATTGCTCTTCAGTCATTAAGGTGGTGTTAGCAGTTTGTCATTAGGCCAGGCTGGAGTTGGAGATGAATCCAATCACATACACACCCTTCATTCATACATCTAAATGCAGTTTCAGGAAAACTTAGGCTGGGCAATAGAAAATAAAGTAAACAATTCAAAATGGAGGTTTAGTTACAATATGGGGTTACATCAGACTTTGTTTTTGATGTTAAAGAACAAGTGAATAAATGAACATGGTATTTTTATCAATGAATAATAGGCATTATTCCATATAGACATTCTTGTTGGAAGCAATTCTATGGTATAAATTCATCTTTAGCTGTACACACCGATCACATCAGGAAATCAAGTGGTTATGACCTCAATATCATTGAAAGATGCAGATGAATTGGATTAACAAGACAGGCTTTTAAGTACAGATCTTCTGAAGGCTTTTTCAAACTACTTGACAAGCGTCAACAAAAAATATTGTATATAGCCTTGTATTGCTCATGTTTTTCTTTTGTGTGTAGTTATGTGTCTCAAAACCGATGAACACTTCAGATGCAGGTAACTATGCAGAAGAAACCTTGTAATTTAGTTGCGTCCATTTTTGCTTGCAGCTATCACAGAGGGCTGCACAATTTTAATAAGTATATATTTTTTTCCTAGGATCATCATTGCTGGATGGAAGTAAGTTGAATTTGTTAGAGGAGGCTAGCACTGCCTGCAAAAACAATACATACACCTGCATCAAAGGATTCTAATGGCTCATTGGGACCCAAGAGCACTTGGAACCTGCATATTTCAGGAGGCAAATGTAGCACAAGGCCAGGTATTTAGAACTGGTTCCTTCCCTGTTAAGCCTTCTATTCAAACTTTGTCCTCGTGTTCCTTCTACCACTCCTGGAGCAGTTGTAGCAGAAGAAACAATGTATGTAAATCTTCAGTGGCAGATTAAAATGGGAGTTAGTGGACACTGAAGAGCCAGTGCCATGTGTGTTAACCTTTTATAATCCTGACTCATATTGTGTGATTGGGGCAGGCAAATAGAGATTGTTTTCTAACCAGTAGCTCACTGCTTCATTACAGGGATACGGTGGATGAGTGGAATGTCAGACTAGCTAAATTTGGGATTTCCTGTGCATATGGGTGATAGCTTTGGCTACTTAGTGTATATGTGGTTTTACACTTTTACAGTATGCTACTGTTCTGTTCTGTAAGCAGATCTATCTATCTGTTTAAGTACTTATATGGCCATCATTATTGTAGTATCTGCAAAATTAAGGCACAGAAGTAATCAGCCAGGCATCTTCAGCAGGATAAAGTCCTTGCAGACAAGTTAGTGCAGCAAAATCTAATGTAAACGATAAAAACCCCTTTCACTCTGTAGATTTAACCCACACCTCAGATTTGTTGTGTGGAGCCCTGTGCTCCCACAGGCAAACTCCCTTCCCTGCCTCTCCACACAACAGTTTATCATATAACCCCTCTACTGAGTTCCATTGTGTAGGGGAGGATGGATGACAGGAAGAAAAGTTAACTCTGAACTAAACCTTTACTGACTGGAGACTGCTGCTGCTGCATCCTTTCCTTTTTTTTTTTTTTGGACTGTCAGATGTCAAGGAACGGTTCATTAAACAATTCCAAAATGAACATGAAGCTCTCTACTGCAATGACTCAAAGTGTCACTTTTTCTTCTATTCTGTTCTTCCTAGTGGCTTTAGTTTTTTGTCTGGTATTTTTGTGCTTTTTAAATAACTTTCTAATGGTTTATGAACAAAAGATGTACTGCCTCTCCAGATGTGTGTTTGCTTTAGGGTGGGTTTGTTTTGTTTTGTTTTGCTACTATGGTAGAGCTGACAAAAGTACAATGAAGGCTGTTGTCAGGCCTACTGATGGGCACAGCATTGTGGGCTGATTAATGACCACACTGGAGATTTACTGATTACTGATCCCTAAGACATCTTTCTACAATATCACAACTTTTCTTAATAAGAAAAGCTAATGGAAAGGCTGCTGTCCACTACTTGCTCTTGTTTCCCAACATCCATCACTGAACTCTGCTAATAGCGAGGAGGATACCTGGCTGAAAGTGGTGTGTCTTGGAAATCAGCATCATCTACAAGATTGTTACGGATCTATCTGTGATTTCACAATGCAGCTTTATCAGGTTCTTATGTGACACCCCTTTCTATAACACTTGAGTGCCTCACAGCCTTTTAAATATAGCTATCATCACACCACTTGTCAGGTAAGGAATTATCCCTGTTTTACAAATTCAGCCATAAAGAGATTAAATCACTTGACCAATGTCACACAGGAAGTCTGTAGCAGAGTCAGAAGATGATCGGCATTAAGTTGATTCCCAGGCTAGTGCCCACTTGGCATGCACATAAGGTATAGCAACTTTATGTCACCAAAATGAAACATAAATGACTACCACTACTTACAATAAAAGACCATAGCTCAAGGCATCAGCATGATTTAAAGACTTCACGAAGACTCTTAAAGTGCCTGTAGTTGTGAGCAGCAACGGTGATGCAGAAAATCCACTGCAGTGGAGCATGGGGGGAATAAAACTATTCTGAAAAGACATGGAAGTAAAACAAAATCTAATTTCCTGTAACTATGGGGAGCTGTGCTGCATCTGACACTGTTTTGCTATGTGATGTGCAGTTCTGAAATGTAATCAGCATCTCCTAGACTTTCTCTTATCCATATCCTTATTGGCTGAAAGGCAAAGCAGAGGCGGAGCATACTTCTGAATACTTCTCTCCTCCTACGTGCCATAAAACAGCTAGGATACACTGCCTGACAGTCAGAGTGGTGCTTGCAGTTTGAAACTGGTTTCCACTCAGCAGCAGTTACTTGAGCATTTCACTTTTACCTCTCCTAATGGAAGACAAGACAATAACTGAATTTATCAGTATAAAATATCAGCTATGTGGGGGGAAAAAGACAAAAGAGCTGTAGATTGAATATCATGGAACTTGATAACCATGCTAAAGATGGTGATTACTAGAAATTGCGTCTGTAAGAGACAAAACCAGCATCTGAAAGCCGGCTGCTTGATTTCATGCTAGCGTTTTAACTGCTTTCTCCCTTGGAGGCCTTTGTGCAAGCTTTGCAAGTGAAAAGCCTAACGAGGATTACAAGGAAAGCAGAAAGAAATTTAACAGTTACAAGGCAGCAAGGTAGAAGTTGGAAAAATACCACCTGGGGTTGGATCTGCGCTTCATAAGATGAACATCACACGCCACCGAGGTGTGCACCAGCCTCTGCACTTCTGGAACCACAGCCATGGATTGCACAGTGCTGCCAGTGAGCCAAGTGGAAAAGGTTACTCCTCTGGGGGATGTTATGAACAACTTTTTGTTGCCCCTGAAGTGTTTGTGATTCTGGGCTTCATAAGTTTATTGGAGAACATTTTGGTCATTGTGGCAATAGCCAAGAACAAGAATCTACATTCACCTATGTATTTTTTCATCTGTAGTCTGGCCGTGGCTGACATGCTAGTGAGTCTGTCAAATGGATCAGAAACTATTGTGATCACTCTATTAAACAATACTGACACTGGCGCTCAAAGTTTCACTGTAAATATCGACAATGTCATTGACTCTGTGATTTGCAGTTCCTTACTTGCATCAATTTGCAGCCTGCTTTCAATAGCTGTGGACAGGTATTTTACCATCTTTTATGCTCTCCAGTACCATAATATCATGACAGTGAAGCGTGTAGGGGTTATCATAACATGTATCTGGGCTGCGTGCACGGTTTCAGGCATATTGTTCATCATTTACTCAGACAGCAGTGTTGTCATAATCTGTCTAATCAGCATGTTCTTCACCATGCTAGTTCTCATGGCCTCTCTCTACGTCCACATGTTCATGCTTGCCCGACTCCATATAAAAAAGATTGCAGTTCTTCCCGGAACTGGCACAATTCGTCAAGGAGCCAACATGAAGGGGGCCATCACTTTGACCATCTTGATTGGGGTTTTTGTTGTGTGCTGGGCCCCATTTTTCCTCCACTTGATTTTCTACATCTCCTGCCCCCACAACCCATATTGTGTGTGTTTCATGTCCCACTTTAATTTGTACCTCATCCTCATTATGTGCAATTCCATCATTGATCCACTCATCTATGCATTCCGGAGCCAGGAGCTCAGGAAAACCTTCAAAGAGATCATATGCTGCTGTTGCCTGAGAGGACTTTGTGACTTGTCTAACAAATATTAAATGGAAACAGAGAAGCTACTATGCACACACATGACAGACCTCTAACCTTTCTAGTACTCTTCTCAACAGAACCTGGGTTATGTCCTTAATAATGAACATCTCTCTCCTGCAGTTACAAGTCTCATTCATGTATAATTTATATGTTTGTATAGTGCTTGTGCAAGCTACAGCTGTGACTATTACCTTTTGGGGAAAAAGATTCACTAGTCTGTAAGTAAAAGAAAAATATAATGATTCTTTCTGGTTTGTGAAATACTAATAAACATGATCATCTGCAGGTCCAAGACACTGGAAAATAAATTATTGCCTTACTTAAAATACAAACACATTACTTTCAAGAGTGGTCCTAATTCTGTTTACCTAAGAAAAAGTTACTTTCATCAATGGATAAAATTATTCACACAAGAAAATTTAAAACACACTTAGGTTAATTATTATTGTTCCTATATTTTATTTGTGTAATGGATGATTGAATTATATATCTGAAATGGTCATTTTTCATTGATATAACTCAGTTCACTAATTAGCTTCATTACAGGGGTTCAAAATAATTTAATAAAACTCCTTTACACTGATGACTATATTGTCTAAAATGAATAAAAGATTTTCTACATCTTTACCATATGAAGTGAGAAATATATAATATTTTACAAGACAATCCTTGCTATATGGCCTGAGGTGGCAAGTGGAAATTCTTTCCTAAAGTGACATTTGGTGCTCGATAAAGTTACCAGACTAACACCACTGGGGTGGAGACATATAAATGTTCACAGTTGTAGGAAATTATTGTGGGTCAGACAATGGGAGGGACAGGCAATAATTATTTCATGATAGTGAATAATGACATTTTAAAAAGTTACAATTTAAAACCATTAAAACAAATTGTCAGCATTGTATGTCAGAATACATTTTCTAACAAACCTTAACTAAATTCTCAAGGGTCATTTTTCTTACTTTGCCCCTCTATAAATTTTAATGATTATGGATAAAGACATTTTTCATTGGTTTCTGTGTGTACAGTAAAATCAACATTTATAAACATTTACTATTGAAGACCTAATCATTAAAAGCCTAAACACGGACACTGACAATACAAGCTTCTATACACAGCCTTACCTAGGTACTATGGGATCCATCTCTAAGGTTAAAAGGAGACTTCAGTATTTTTTGTCCTTTTCTATGTTGTGACTACCAGCAGGGGTGTCATTTTGTAGTGATAAGTTGGACACAGGCACCCTTTATAGTACAAATCATACTACAGTATTTTATAGTAATTGCCCAAATTCTGCAGTTCTGCTACTGTAAGATGTACTGGTTCATACCACTACTGTAGAATAATGTATTTTAGTATTTTATTTTAAATACAATCACCTGTCAGCTAGGACTGGCACTGAGATAATTAATTAATTCCATATAAGCCACTCAGCAAGACTAGAGTGTTCTTGGGACATTGCTTGTGGAGGGTAGTAGTCAAATGGAACTGAAATATGAAGACATCATATTTTTTCTTCTTTTTTTTATTTTGTACCGTGGAGCAAGGTGCAATGTAGGTGAATATCTTGTGAAGTCAACAAGACTGGAAGAAGAAATCACATAGTCCCAAATTTTCAATTGTGATAAATATTTTATTCTAACTTTAACCTTTCTGTTAAAAAGAAGCAGATTCTAAAGAGATGAAGCAATTATTTCATAAAGAAAATTGTTTTCACAAGCTAAATACGTAGTTTCTCCAAAGAGTTTTTTCACAATATTTCTTCACCTTGGGTTAAACCAATATTAAACACCCATTTTGTAATTAGCGTGTCATTCATTTATAGAAGTGTAGTGGTGGTTCTATACTACATGCTGCAATTTTTTCAAGTTACTGTTTTATTTCCCAAAAGTTATAAAATAACTCTGCCAAACCACAATAAAAAGGATCTTTTTAAAGATCTTAAAGATCTAATCTGCTCACTCCCTGCAAATTAGTTCCAAAATCAGGGTGAGCTTTATAAGCCTAAATATTTAAAAAATGACTGCTTTAAGGTAAGTTAAGTTGAACTTCCAAAAATGGAGGCACCCAAATCATCAGCCACCTCTGAAAGTTTAAGCCATTGTGCCTACAATATTTTTGCCAATATAGTGCTTAGTAGGGCATCTAGCAGAAGGCTACCTGGTCAATGTGTGGCTTTGGGGCTCCCAATATTTTGCATAAGTCAATTTAAAACCACTTATATGCTGACAGCTACTGATATTTTGCAATTTGAGACATTCAGCAAGATGCTCCAGGAACGTTCTGTACATTATCTTGATAATATCAACCTGTATGATACTGACTGTGGTGCAAGATTTCATGCTGATTTTTATCCCCTGAAAGCACAGAAAATGCAAAAGAAAAAAATAATAAAATATAAAATTGTCAGTTTGAAGGGGAATTTTAAATGCTACAATTTATGCCCTGATCCTGAGAACACTTCTACTCATATTTAAATTTACTATGGGAGAGTCCCATTGATTTCTGTGGGACTACTCATGGTAGTAAAGTTAAGCATATGCATAATTTTATGCTGGATGAGAGCCTTGGTGTGTACCCTAATTAATTTACAGCAGTTGCCAATAAAAGCTCAACACTAGCTGGGCCAGGAACCCACAAGAAAAGACTGATATTTCAGTAGTCAGTGAGGGCTTGGAACGTCTCAGGACTTGAGGCCCAACCTTTCAGTACTCACTGTCTTGCAGAATTGTGGTCTAGCTCCTGATATCTTCCTAAATTCCAAAGGGACAGCCGTGTTAGTTTAGTAAAGCAAAAACAAAAAAGCAAGGAGTCTTGTGGCACTTAAAGATACTCCCATGAAAGCTCATGCAATAAATAAATCTGTTAGTCTTTTAAGTGCCACAAGACTCCTTGCTTTTTTTGATATCTTCCTGTGCTTACAGTGAAAAACAACAGTGCTGTGGTAATTATTGAGATTTTCATGGCACCTCTTGGATTAAAAGAAATTATTTTCTTCTATAAGAAAAAACTAAAAGGTAAAAACAAGATACTTGTGTCTGGATTCATTTATGTTGGGGGCCTGAGGAGAATAAATCATTTTTACAGATTCTAAAGAGAGGATTAAAGATAAGAAAATAGGTTAATGTAATAAAATGCATATCTTCTCAAAACCCATGGAATCCTATTTGATTCTGTCAAAGGACTTTTCATCATCTGTAAGATATTACACCTATTTGCAAATGGTAGGTGTACTGAGTTGTACTGAAAAGTTTGCTGATATTTTCAGCCCACTAATTTGTGCTTTGGAAATCTCTCTTGGCACTTTGTAAATTACTTTCTGAACTATTCATTTGATGTGGCTTAGGGTGATATAAAAAGGCAGTAATTTTCACAAAGAAACCTCACAGATTTTTTTTCCCTCTGCAAATTAGTCCTAGTCCTAGTCTGCACTTCTCACCATTTGTGGCTGCAGTCAAAGTTACTTAAAATAACTTGCATATCTCCTTTTGACTTTTGAATGTCTGGTGGGTCCACTGCACTGAGTTGAGGAAAATGTCCTCCCTTTGACTTATGCAACTCTAGTTGAGAGGCTGAAGTTATTGGATCAACTTTCTGATTGACTGAGCAGATCTTCATATACCCCCTCAATCAAATGGGGGAGTTCGATCTGATGGTAGCGAATTTGCCACCATCAGTCTAGAGAACTTCATAGTTTCTAGAAAAGTTGCAGATCTTTGCCAGTCTTAATATGAAAGGTTAGCCAAGCACGGCAATCATGATCCCATTAAATTTAAGTGAAACCAGTTTATCCAAGTGTTTAATGAGCTTCAAGCACTTTTAGCAAATTTTCGGACTTTAAGAACTTAATTGCATTGTTACTGTGGATACTCTCTTGTGGGATTTTTTTTTTTTTGTTTTAAATTGCTGGATAATATTATCTTTGAAAGAATATATTTTGTTGTAATCACTAAATGTGTCCTAGATTCATTGCTTTTTAGCATCACTAGTACTCCTCCTCATTCTGAGTAACTGATGTGGTTTTTACATCACCCTAGCTTTGACAAGTTCTAACGGGGTAGTCATGTTCTTCCAGTTCAGCAAAACAAACAAGAAGTCCTCTGGCACTTTTAAAGACTAACAAATTTATTTATCACATGAGTTTTTGTGGGAAAAGTAGGATTTTTCTTCCATGAAACCTCAGGTGATAAACTTGTTAGTCTTTAAGGCTATGTCTATGCTAGCAATTTAGTTAAAATTAAGGAGGCTTAATTTTAACTAAATTAGTCCCTCTCTACACTGGACTTTCATTAACTCAAATTAAGAAATTCCTTAATCTGACATATTGAAAGCTTAGTTTGAATTAATAAGAACCGCCTGTTAGTTTAAACTAAGCCTTAAATTTGATTCCTTAGTTTGAACTAAGGGCAGTGTATACTTGGATTAACCCTTAATTTGACTTTATTAAATTTGAATTAAGCGTAGTTAGGTTGAATTAACAAAGTCCCCTTTATTAATTTGACTTTATAAGGTCGAGTTTAGTTTGAATTATAGTCAAACTTATTAGTTCAAATTAACAAATTTGACCTAACCTTTTCTCCTGAGGACATAGCCTAAAAGTGCCACAGGACCCCTTGTTTGTTTTTTTGGCTTTGACAGTTTGCCAGTAGAGAAATTAGAGATTAAAAAAGACTTATAACACTTGCTATCAGCTGAGCAGTTGGGCCAGCAGAAGCTTGTCCATTGAGTGGAATGTTGTCCAGTCTTTTTGAAAATGACTCAGGAAGTGGAGTTGTTCTGTATGAGACTCTCTTTCTTTGATGGGCTGGGGCTGTATTTGGGGGGTGGGGGGGCACAGGACAGGAGTAGTAAAACTCCTCATCTGCACCTGTTAGTCTGGACTTGGGAGGCTAAGACTGGCCAGACAACAGCTGGGAGCTGATTAGGCAGCAGATGAGCTCTGGCCCAATCTGGAAGATTAAGACCAGTTGAGGACCTGGCCCAAGGATATAAACTGGGTCAGCACAGGAAACAGAGGAGGTGGCCAGCAAGGTAGAAGCAGAGTTCTGAGCCTCCAAACCCCAAGAGCATTAGGGTACAAAATGGGAGTGGGAATATCATATCACTAAATAAATGAGTATGTGATTTGCACTGAAGATGAGCTGTGGTGAACCTCTTTGGGTTGATCAGGGAGCAGAAGAGGCTGACAACAGGTGTGGAAGAGCATGCCCTGGGATGGAGGTAAGTTGGGTTCTGCCTCACAGGGTGTGATGTGGCTGGGGAGAACTTCCTGCCCCTGAGAAATGGGAGATCTGGGGAATGTGATGTGTGTATGGGGAAAGGGAATGGGACCTGCCCACATTGCAGAGTGAGACTGCTTCACACTCAACAACAGGGTCAGCTCCCATCTCATGAGACTGGACCTGGCTACTTACTCTGGCCCATTGAATCTTGCCTTAGCATCTGATGATGCATACATCTGTGTGCAGGTAGGGCACTTCCTCTGCAATGCCCTGCCCCTTCTCCTTCCTCTTCTACTGCTTCCAGATCACCTAATTTGAACTGGGCTGTAACAGGCCAAATTAAATTATTTGCCAAGTCCAGTGTGGTTCCCTGACTGCCAGTTGCCTAGCTTCCTACACTAGCCATTTTCCCCATCCAGTTAACTTAAATAAAATGTGTAGTTTTGAGTATTAAAAACAACTTTTCCTTCAGTTCAGTTCCTTCCATTTATAATTCCTCTAAAGCAAATATTTCTTCAAATGCAGTGTGATTGAGTCTCCTTCAATTAATGGCTGTGGTGCAGTGCTTAAGAAGTCTCATTAAATGGGAGCATGCTATCACCTAGAAGGAAAAAGTTAATGACATGGTGTTAAACACACAGCAACAGTACTGTACTAATTCATTATGCTTTTTGAATACCTGTGTAGTATTTAAGTTAATTGTGCTTCTCTGAAAACTTTTGTTGCTTAAAATAACCCTCCTTGTTAAGAGGTCTATAATTTTGAGGCTCACTACTTTGTCCTCAGGCTGAAATGTTGTGTTAAACTCAAGCCATGAGGTTTTTCTTTTGCTTTCTTTAGTACGGGAGTCACTGATGTCACCATACTTAGGTTTCAAAACATTTTAATCCACTAATAAGGGAATTTTCAGGATAGTTCTGCCTTTGGGCTGAAATGTTTCATCTTTTCCTAAAAGATACTTCATTTGAAGAGAGAACCCACAAAATGTGGGATATAATTTAGACTGTGTGCACTAATATTTTCACATCCATGTCTTGAAGACAAATTGTCATGTCACTTGCAACTCCATACAGAATACAATGGTCAGAGTTAAGGTTGTGCAGGCTTTTTTTGCTTTCCATTCATAACAAGCAAAGTTGTAATATTTGACAAGGGGGAGAAAGGAAAAACTTTAACAGCTGTGCAATGTTGTGCAGTTTTCCTGAAGCAAATAAGTTTCAAAATTTCTTAAAATTTGAGTATTTGATGTAACAAATAGCACTCTTAACACACCTCTCTGCACTTTTTCTAGGATTTAAAAAAATGAATATTATCCTTATAAAAGCAATAACAAAGTAGGCAGACAGAACATCGAGAGCCAGCATCAACACAAGTCAGCTTGTGCACCTGAGCACAAATTTATTTTTGAAATGCATAAATAGTAGTGGCTAACACCTCTGCTTAACATGCAGAAGGTCCTGGGTTCAATTCCCAGGGGGTTGGACTCGATCTCATGAGGTCCCTTCCAGCCCTATGATTTGATTTGATATGATTGAAAAAGAAAATAGAGACATGGAGTAGCAATCTCTATTTTTCTCTTACTGGCTATAAATGCAATTATCTTTGATTTCTTTTAGTCTTGTATGGTAGCCAACACCCATTCTTCTTCTTCCTGAAGAACATGAAGTTTCTTTTTAATCTGAGGATTAAATAGGGAATAAAACCCAGGAATTTTATCAAAGTGATCATCTTCAGTCCAGGCTGTGGCTAGTTATACTGAAACAAAATATTTTAAGGGACAAAAGAGAAATGTGGGAAAGAAAGCAGTATAAACTGAAAATGTGGAGATAAACATACTTCACCAGATCTGCTGGCTGTGCCATAGAGCTTGGAAGAATTATGAAGAAACAAGCTCCAAATGGGTGGCCATTTTGTTCTAGTTCAGTAAAACAAACAAGGAGGCTGATGCATTATGGGGCACAGCATATGTATTCAAATAGTTAAATGCATAGCCAATTAATGCACCTGTTGCTCTATAAAAACAAATAGTCCAATGGCCCTTTGAAAGCCTAACAAATTTATTTATTGCATGAGCTTGCATGGGAGAGAATCCCACTTTGTCAGATGTTTGTTTGGACCTTCACATACGGTATGTAAGCCACTTCTGGTGCAATGCCATTGTAAATGAGCTACTCTTGTTAGGTACACAAGTCAAAGATAGGAATTTGCTGGGCTCCTCCAATTCATTCTTTTCCAGATGGTTTTTAAAATCCACAACCTGCCCCTCATAAGAATGGCAGGAATTACATGCCTTAATGTATTTCAGGATATCTATCTGTGGTGTAATCCTGGGTTCACTAAACTCAATGATAACTCTTGACTTCAATAAATGCCGGGATTTCACCCTGGTGTTTAAATGGATCTACTACCACTATAAAAGCAGAGCAATATAAGAGCAAGTTGCATAGTAGTGGGGGAAAAATGGAGTTCTATACCTGTAAGAGTAAGGTTACACAGCTAACTGCTTAAATGAAAATTTTGGATTAAGCATTTACAACAGTGACTTTCAGTTTTTTCTTTTTTTAGCCTCAATATTTGCATGCCTAAGTAGAAACACCTGAATGTGTCTGATTTCAGACACCACTAAACAACCTATCTACCTGTGAAACTTAGCCCTCTTTTAGATGTCTCATGTTAGGCACCCAAATATTGTGGCAACCAAATTGCTATCTCTTCCAAAAAATCTTGGGGCTCTACATATTGTACATTGATTTAGCTGTCTGATGTCAAGCTAAAATTAGTTGGTAAATACTGATTTGCTCTTAAAAATAACATTGTACAGCCATCATCCTCTTAAATTTCTGCTTTAAAAAGTCAGTTTAGCTGAATATTTAGGATTGGATTTTTTCTGTTTTAAAGCATAAATTGACTGCATGTAGGTGGACAAATTCAGTATAATGGATAATAGTAGGATGTTGAGATTATTTTCAGTTTGAAATAACTTTCTTGAATTTTCAGATTTGAAATCACTGAAATGATAGGAAAGTTGCTTATTCAATTAAATGTATCTGGAAAAATCACTTGCAAACAAATTACATATTTGTTTCTGGAAGATGTGTGATTCCTCAAACCAGCCACTGTGGCCTCCCCCAGAACCAGTGCCCGAGGAAGGGCCTGAACGCCCCTCCAGTTCAGACTGGGGATCTGCAGGCCCTGGGGCCTGGAAATGGAAGCGTGGGGCCAAGCCAGGAGATATAAAAATGCCAGCTAGCAGCTCAGTAGGGACTGAGCTGATGAAGGAGGATCCAGGGAGGCAGCCAGCTGGAAGAAGCCTGGTCTGGGTCAGGTGGCAAACCTGGCAGAACAACCCTACAGCCCACCCAGTCTCCCTGGACCTAGTGACTGAGAGGGGGAACCCTGTGGCTGCCAGCTGGAGAGGACACCCCAGGACCCATCAAGGCTCAGACTAGCTGCCTGGTGATTAGGCTGACCCACACCTAGAAGAAGAAATGGAGACAGATCCCTGTGATTTAGAGGAGCTCTCGTTGCCAGGTGGCATATGGACCTTGTAACCTAGAGGAGCTACCCCTTGCTGATGGGCCACAGGAGTTCCTGGATCTACCACTGATGGATACAGAGGGTTTCACAGGGATTCCCCCTAAGCACCCTGGGAGGAAGATCAAATGTTGTTTTTGGAACCGTTTGCTCCAAAACAACATGTCCCAACAGTGTTATTTTGAAACCACTGGTTTCAAAAGAACCATTATTTTGAAACTTCTCTGTTAGTCTTAGAGTGCCACACAACTCCTTGTTGGGTGTGTGGTTTTTTTTTTACTGGACTAGACTAACACAGCTATCCCTCTGAAATTGACTTAAAGCCATAGTCAGACACTGCTGGACCAAGTGGAAAAAAAACTCAGTGCTCCTGCCTCTTCCAGGGAGCTAGACTGTGCTCTGGGTCCCACCACTGCAGGACATTTCATTTTGGTTTTTGTCCATTGGTTATACCTTTTTCTTTCATCTCTGTGATGGTTGGTTTGTGGTGTTTTTTTTGTTTTTTTTTGTTTTTTTTTTTTTTAAAGAACTCTGTATGGTACTCGTAGACTTCAGGGGGAGAACCCCCTACCTATGCTACCTGGACTTGTGGGGGGAGATCCCCCCCAGTCACATCTCCTGGACTTGGACAAGGGTGAGAAACCACAGCCAGGCTGCCTGGGTTGAGGGGGACAGCCCACCCCAGCCTCCCACCTGTTTTGGGGGAGGGGAGTTGGGACTTCCCTAATACCCCCCCATGCCCTCAAATTTACAAAGACCCACCGTTGTCAGCTAGTAACAATGTTATACCAATTTAGTGAGCACCCCAACACCTCCTCTGCATCCCCTCCAATTCCAAGTCCTGGGGAAATCTTGGGAGGGGAGAGTGCCCCCCAGTCACATCAGCTGGCTTAGGGAGAGGGGTAGAAAGCCCAGCCACTCCACACTGCCTGTGCTGGGGGCTGAGCCCCCAATCTGAGCTTGGGGGAACCCACTGGCCATACACCTGAGCTTAGGGAAGTGGGGAGAGCCCTGCGCGCCCCCCCCCCCAGTGACAGCATCTGCAGTTGGTTGGGAGTAGAGCCCTCTGTTCACACCACCTTGGCTGGGCAGAAGCCACCCACAGCCCCCCACCAGCCTGACCCTGCAGAAGCAGCAATCCCCCCCAGCTTCCTCCCAGGCCCCCACAACAGTATATTACTTACCTACTGCTTCTTCCCTGGGGGACTGTGGAGGGCGAGTCAGTAACAAGGCATGCAAGCAACTTGAAAGTTCCCGCTGCTGCTGCCGTTGACTAGGTGACTCGGCTGCATTTTCTAGGGAGGGGTGGCAGCTGAGTTTAAGCAGGCTGACTCACTGTGCCTGCACTGGTTGGGAAGAACCACTGCAGGGACACCTCTACCCCCTCTTAAGGACAGACCTGCTGGCTGTTCTTCCCTATGGCTGGAATGGAGTAGCCTGGAGGACAGGAGACACAGACAAGCCTAGCGCCCAGACCAGCATGGAGTTGCTGGCTCAGTGGAGGGGTCACACCACCCCTTGTGGTCTTTGCCCCAAGCCACTTCCTCAGATGGCCTAATGGTAGAGCCAGCCCTGCTTCACTGGGATTCTCTAAACTCCTTGGCCTTGTCTTCTTCCTAGTTAAGAGTGGGTGAAATTGTATTTACTCTCCCAAGCCCTCATGGTCCAAAATGTGCAGTTGCACTCAGTAGCTTGTCAATCTGCACAGTGTAATTATCCCTGCCATTTTGACACGTTCCAGCCACTGAACTAGTTGACGTTGGAAATATCATTACTGGTCATCTGAGTTAGCAGCCACTGAGATGAATGGGGCAGATCACATCTCTGCACCATATCTCTGGGTTATGCAAAGCAAGGCTCATGTCACTGCATCTGTTACACATGGTTTATGGGTTTAAGGCTGCTTCAGCAACTAACAGAGCTACAGCTTTGCTTTTATGAAAGTGAGAGCTTAGCTTTTGGAGGAAAAAGAAGGCAACAAGAGAGGGAATTGTACCTGTTTGCTGTTTTAGTCCTTACAAGCCCAGTCTGGGCCCTCTCTGAAATGCAGGATGGCTGCAAATTTGGGAGCCTCTCAAATGATTCAGCTTTAAATAATTGTTTAAAAATACTTGACAGACTGTCTCCCAACCAGACTTTGTAGATTTCATTTAGAAATTTGTCTTGTTTGGGTCAAGGAGTCCTGTTCTATATCCAAAACTTCAGTCTGTCTATAACTCAGTGGTGTTTACCTCCTACAAGAGAGCTTAAACAAACCAAAGCCCTGCTACTGAGGTGGCTAAGTTGACAGAAGAATTCTTCCATCAGTCTAGCTACCGCCTTTGAAGGGGGTAGGTTTCCAGCAATGGAAATATCCCCACTGTTGCTATAACTGTCTAAAGCACAAGACTGGTGTTGCTGTAGTGGTGGTGGAGCACGAGGAGGCAGAATAGCTGTGTGTGTACCCTGAAATGCAGAGGAAGAGTGATGGGTCCTATAATCCTTTTTAAGGTGCAGTCTTAGCCTGCCCTCTGATGCTGAGAGAGGAGATGAGCCATGCACCTGTCACGTCCCTGCCTCTTTAGGGACACACCCAGGGAAGTTTGAATGTGTAATCTTCCTTAGTTTTTATGAAGGATTCACAGGGGATACAAGATGCTGCTTGCACACTTGCATACCCTTTATGTGCACATCTTTCACACTTTGCACATGGACTTAAAAATGAAGTTGTCTGAAAACTGTGGTGCATTAGATTGTACTTAACCTGTTGCATAGATTCCCATTTATTTGACATATTGTATAAATATGGCACAATCAAAAGGCAGTGTTAAAGGTGAGCAGTGAACCCTTATGTGGCATTTCCTAACTACTTAGTATTTTTAGATAATTTTCTTTCAGAACAATGAGTTATATTTATATTAAAACTGTAAGTTCAATTGTGTTACAAAAGATTAATTAAAAGTTCCAGTTGAAAATTCTGTACCATTCTTTTCTTTTTTTTTAACATTCTTTTGTTCCACTTTAGCTCACTTTTGAGCTTGTCAGACTTCGACATGGAGTATTATCTGACTGTTTTCTTCGGATGTCTTTTTTTTCCCCCATTATGTCCAAACTTTTCAAGGCTGATTTTTTTTTTTTTTTTTTGTTACAAACTAGACTGTGGGGGAAGACTTCAGAACTGGTAGTACAAGAAAATGTAGAAAAAGCACAAACAAGAAGATGTGGGAGGCTGTATAATTAATCTTCTCTATGACTACTGTCATCTCTTGCCTCCTCATTAAGGGAGATTGATCCCCTCATTAAGATAGTGCAATGGAATAATAAAAAAAATACAACATCCCAAAGGAGTGTGTATGACAGTTTTCAGGCTAACATATGTTGGGGCTATAAAAGCTAATAATTCCACATGAAGAAAAATGTAAAGGAGAAAGAAGGGATACTCAATTTGGTATATCTGCCTAACAGAGGAACTCTTTTTGTCTACAGTTCTGGTTTCTGGGAGGGTGGATTATTTAGTTTCTGGGAGGTCTGTAACCATCACATGGAATTATTTCTTGATTCAAATTAATGCAAGGCTTCCTGCAGTCTTTTGTAACTCTAAGTTTACAAAGCAAAAGATAGATTTCTGTCTGAAATATTCTGAAGCCCAGCTAGCTCTTAAAACTAATTTAATATTGCACACAAACTTTGTCATTATTTTGATATCAAAAAGTTTCAAAATCAAATAAGTCAATAGTTCATTGATTTCTGTCTTTGCTGCAGTTATTTTTCTTCTGCTGCTTGACCTGGACATTTTGAGATGTAACTGAGTGACCAGGTTTTAAGAAGGATGTTGTAACCCACAAACAGGACTGTCCCTAGGGGGGAGCAGGGCCCAGGGTGAATCAGTTTGTGCAGGGGCCCCCCCATTTTAAACATTGCAGGCAATGTTCCTTCTAAGCCAGTGGTTCCCAACCTGTGGTCTGGGGACCCACAGAGGTCCACAGACACATTGCAGGGGGTCTGCAGAGCTTCTCCCTACCTGGGTCTGGAATCCAGATACAGCCCTGATGCTCCCTGCCAGGGCTGCCTTTCCCCATCTGTGGCTATAGCCTGGCAGGGGAATGGAGCCACAGCAGCTCCCCAGCAGGGGCAAGGGCAGGGGACCACAGCTGTGTGGCTCAGCTCCCCAGTGGTGCAGCCAATGGTGGTGGCAGCGCTGCTCACCAGCTGTCCCACTGGTGCGGGCCAGAGTCTGCCCATGCAGGCCAGATTACATAATCAGCTGGGGAGGAGGCTGCAAAGATTTGTTTTGTTACAAAGGGATCTCCAACCTGAAAAGGGTTGGGAACCACTGCTCTAAGCTGATGATGCAGCTGAGCAAGTTCCCCACTATTTCTCCAGGTCCCAATGGGCTTCTTCCCTGCTGCCTGCTGGCTCCCCAAGTGCACCCATAACTTGTTCAGCTGCATCATCAGCTTAGAGGGAATACTGGGCAGTGTCATAATTTTTCTTTAATAAAATCATAAATGTCTAGCCCTCAGACTAAAAAGTTGCAGAGAGGAGCAGGAAAAATGACCTGACTTTATCCTAAAGGCTCAAAACCCAGAAGTCAAAGAAAATAGCTCCCCCTCATTTATTATTTCTATAAACATCTCTTTATTTTTAAGTGAGTTTTAATGATATATTTAAGCCAGACTTGTGACTATTTTTGATGTTTGGGGTAGGCAATAATGAATGTGTCATGGTGATATTTCATCAACCTCACAGCCAAGTGAACAGGAGCATCTGGAGGTACTCTTCTTTGTAGTTCTGGTTTTCTGTTCAAGATGGGCACACAATTTTACAAGTCTAATTTTTCTTAGATCAAGTTTTTGTTAAATTGAAAATTCAGAGAGAGATGCTATTTCTGGATGATACCAAGAAATAAATTCTGGTCCTCTCTCACCTTAAAGCACTGAATTCCAATTGTCTAATGTATGTTGTTTCCTTTATGCTGCCTGACTCTCTCCTTTTCCATCTTATTTTAATATATGTATTCATACATTGCTTTGCAGGTGATCTAAGTGATGAACCTCAGGTACTGTTTGAGGATGAGAGGAAGAAACAAGGGACCTTTGGCCTCCTCTCAGATACCCTGACGTAAAACAAACAAGAAGACTTGTGGCACTTTTTAAGATTTTAAAATTTTATTTATTTGTTGGCTTGTAAAAGTACCCATAAGACTCCTTGTTTTTTACATCAGGGATTCCTTGTGTGTTTGGCTAAACTAGACCTACACAGCCATAGCTGCTTTCCTCTTTGCCATGCTTTGGAACTGGTGCCCTGACTGCAATCAATGACAATGGAGCATACTTACAGTACAGAAGGAAGGACAAAAAAACTACTTTAATGTGTTGATTGATGGCCATTAACCCTAAAAACCCAATATTACCATATAAGTGCTAGCCTGGGGTCTGGTCTTTGTGCAGATAATGATCTATTATACCTGACAGAGAAGTTTGGTCAAAAAGACATCCCTGAAGACTGAAAAGTCTTAAGTGTAGAAGGAAAAAAGTTCTTTAATATCTTGAATGCTTTCTAGAGATGCTGATGTAAATTCAAAGAAGGTCCTGTTTTGTAAAGGTTGGGGATCTGACATTCTCCTAACGTTGTCCCCACTTGCTTGACTGAGACTGGCTCCATAAGTCTGATCTCAACACTTGCCCTTTCTCTTCCCCTCAGGGAGCAGTTGTGGGAAGGTGGCTACTTAAGTGAAGAGTTACTGTAACCAAACACTGCCTGTCCCAACTCCCTTCCCTGACCAGCCAGAGCTGCTCCCTGGGCAGGCTAGCTCCTCAGCTTGAAGAAGGTCCCTGCTCCCTTACCCCCACTGGTTGTGTGGGACCCCCAAAAGCATGAGGCCCCTCAAAGTGTGAGGCCTAGGGTGGTTGCCCCTTTTAGCCCCCCTTAAGGATGGCTCTGCCCACAAAAGATGTGTAACTGCGCCTGAGTAACACAGGATAGGCCATAGGGATGCTGAACACTGAGTTCCAAGGTTACTGGGCATAAGGGTCAGCTGTTTAAAATTACTGTACAGTAGGTCTGACTGTGCTTTAAGAGAATCATAACATCACCAAGTTTCTTTCTGGTCAGGCCTCCCCCCCCCCCCCCAAGAGCATATAACTGGAGAAAGGAAATTGTTTTTGGCAGACTAGAGACATCACCTCTTGCCCCTAACTCCTCTGGCTAAGCTTCACTTACTGGCCTGGTGCTGCACTGCTTAGGTCAAGGGGTGTTTTGTTATTGGCTTAACAGCAAGTAGGATTATCTCATGCCCCTTCTGTGGCAGGCAATACAGTAAAAGAAGGCACTCTTCTTCCCCCCCCCCCCCCCCCCGGGGAGAATAATCTCTGTTCTGTCTCGTACTCCCATGCACACTTTTGTGCACACCCAGCTGTCAACTCTTCACTTCTCTCCAGCAGACAGCACAATACTGAAGGAGTAGGGTGTTTTGTTTCAGAAAGGGACAGGGCCATGTCCTTTCTCCCATCGAGTGATCTGACAGTGAACCAAACACAGCTGTGTCAATGTGATTAGCAGATGGCTCTATATTATATCAAATCACAGCACAGGCTTTGTCTGTTTTTAATTACTGTCCCAAAAAAAGCATTTATATAAATAACATCTTTGACCTGTATAAATATTTCCCTCCCTGCCTACCATCAGAGATGTAGTTGTCCTCTCTATGACTTATCTGTGTTACTTACTCCCATGATTTACATGTATTTCTTTTCCAGAATATCCAGATGTCTGCTTAAAAGGTATCGTGTTTCATTGCCACATAACACGTCTTTGTCATCTTTACAATGTTCCCACCAGCATTTCAGATTTTCTTCATTCTGATTCTTCCATACCCTTAAAAGAGGAAGGAGATGGTTTAAGTGAGCAAATAATGCTAGGATTTTAATAGTCTGTGACACAAATGCCTATGGTTACTTGAGATGTTGTGTTCATGTTTGGTGCATACTCAGCATCTTAGTTTTGCACAGCAAAGCCTTCATCACTAGGACTGAATGATATGAAACCTGCAAGTACACGCATACATCAGCCAGTTCTGCTTCCGGATGGAAAGCTCCTAGTTTGTTGTTTGGTGACTTTTTTGTGCATGATTAAGGGATGCTTTGGAATTGGATCATAAAAATACAAAGGTGGCACAGCAGTTAGTGAAATTGCTTATTCTCTGATTTTTACTATATAATTATGAAACAAATCATTTGGGATATAATTTCATACGTTTCAGTGTATGTTGGAGTTCAAATTACAAGTTTCTCTTTGCTAGGGAATTGAAAATTTGGAGAAAGGTAGGGGAAGGTCTTAATCATCAAGATTTTTGAGGTTTGTTTTTTTCAGTTTTTAAATATGAAATTGTGTGGGTCCATATTACTTAACTTGTTTGAGGGATCCCAGGTAGGAAAATTGGCCTGAGTAGAATCATTCCAAGGAATCTGCATGTGAAACCTAATGATGCAGTTATTGTCCAGCCTGCAGTTGATGCAGTGTTGTAGGAAGAAGGAATGAATATAAAGCTGAGGTTTGGAATTTTTCTGTGAACATTATCTACTGATCTACAGATAATCTTAAGTCTGTTCTTCATAGTCAAACAAGTGTATGCTTTGGCCAAATAGTTTATTTGGCTCAGTACAGAGGAAATAAGTGAAACTTAGGGACTTGTACTATATGGGAAGTCAGACTTGATGATCTAATGGTTTCTTCAGGTGCATAAACTTGACACAGCACCTTCTCTAAATTATTCCCACTCCCTCTGCACAAATAGAACACTCTTCCCTTGCCCAGCTGGTCTCTCCAGTCATCATTTTTCACTCCCATTTGACTTGGGCCTACTACTGTCTTTTACAGAGTCAATGTCACAGTTTGGAGTTGAATAACCCCTGGTTTGAGGCTAGTGGAAAATTCTTACTGAGTGTTGCATTTTGCCTTGACTTCTGCCCAGCAGATTCCATCTTCTAATTATTAAGTAATTGTACTAAGGGAAAGAATAGGGCTATGTCTATACTCAGAATGTTAGTTCAAATTACCTGAATTCAAACTAATTAAATCAAACTAACAATGATTAGTTCAAATTAAGGTAATTTGAACTAACATAGCCCCACTAGGAAAACCAATTCAAACTAGCATGTCCATGGACAGAACTTCCTGGTTCAAACTAGGAGAGGAGCACCATTGCAAGTGTGGCAACATGGCAGCCAAGAAGGGCCATGAGACCATCCAGAGCCAGGTGGTGGGGAAAGCACCCCCCACTCAGCCCTAGCAGGGGAGAAGGCATACTGCACTGGCCAGGCACAGGAAGAGACCCCCATCCCCAGCTATGGAAGCACTGACCAGGTGCAGGGAAGGGACCCTGTGCTCAGCTCTACAGAGCCAGCCAGGCGGGGGGAAGGGATTACTGCATTTGGTTCTGGCTGTGCCTGCTGGGTAGTGGGGAATGCACCCCCGTGCCTGGATGTAGTGTGTTTGCTGGGTAGCGGGGAACACACTGCATCCACCTGGCAAAGGCGATGCAGGTGGGTGCATTCCCTGCTGCCTGGCAAACACACTACACCCAGGTACCTGGGTGTAGTGTGTTCCCTGCTGCCCAGCCAGCACAGCTGAAACTGGGTGCAGGGGTCCCTTCCCTATGCCTAGTCTGCTCTGCAGATCTGGGGGTGGGGTCCCCAAGAGTTGCCCTACCAGGGGACTGTGGCCCCCTGGGCCCAGTCAGAGCTGGATGGTGGGGGACACCTTTGGGGCTGCTTGCCCCAGGCACTGGAGGGCAGGTGCTTCCTTCCAGGGTGCCATGCACCCTGGGAGAAGGTCAAACCATGTTAATTCAAACTTATCATTAGTTTGTATTAACACAGCTCCATTGGGTTAGTTCAAAGTAACCCTGAGTTAGAACTTAAGGTAGGATTTATAAGTTCGAACTAGGCTTTCCTTAGTTCCCTTAATTCAGTCTAAGTTCAAACTAATGAAAGCTTGCATGGCCATGCACTAATTTAGTTTGAATTAAGCTTCCTTAATTCAAACTAAATTGCAAGTGTAGACATACCCAGGGAATATTATTCACTTATCCCACAGATGCCATTGAAATAACAGATAATGGAAGTGGAAAAAGAAAACCAACCTCAAGTTTAACTCTTGATTTACTTAATCAGTTTTAAACTCTTTGCAGCTATAGATTTTTGTCTGTTTCCATGGATGTAGAACTCATTTTGCCCTCTTGAAAATTGAGGAGGCAGTTTACATTTGAGTCAAATTCTTCCTTCAGTTACATCTGTACATTCCTACTGACATGATGAGAACTGTGGAGGTGTCATGGTGTAGTGAAGGGCAAAATGAGTCTTTAACACACTTTCTACATAGATTGCAAAAAGCATCTCCATATGCAGAAATTATGTGATGTCTCCACTCCAGGACTCATTGCTCTAATACCAGCTATACTTATAGCTACCACACTGTAAGGATTAAGCTAAGATTCTTCCTTTTATTCCTGTACAGAGCTGTAGCTAAAGGAAGAGAAGGCTGTTGTTACATCAGAGTCTCCTGGGGAGATATTTTACATAGTTTCTGCAAATCTGAATAAAAGTGATCAAACTAGAGAACATTAGTGGTCTATATGATGAACAATTATTTCCCATCCTTGTAGATAACAAACAAGAGTGCTTGTCTCCAAAATATGGCAGGCTTATCACGTCCCGGGGGAACTTTCAGCTCTTAATCTGCAGCATTGTTACGTTTTTCATGTCACATAGACCACTGCTATTGTCAGTTTAAATAGCTCAATGTGCACTTTGCATTTTCCTTAAATGCTTCATAAGAATTGATATCAGATTGAAATTTATTCCTGTATCAAATTCTGAGACTTAGTTACCTGGAGCTGTAGGTAAGAATTTCAACCCATTACCTTAATGTGCAGGATGACACATAATCGTTTCAAACAATGGAAGTCAAGCAAGTATGTGTGTCAATTGTCTCTCTTGCTGGCAGCAGAGAATCCATTTAACTTTCAGATATTATAACCTTGCTGATACATTTTAAGATACTTTGTAATAAAGATTAGAAAATAAATAGCAGAACAGTAACATTACTACATGTAGGAATTTTGCTGCTCATTTCTGGGTAGTCAGTAGTGATGTTTTAATTATACAAGATAAAAATAGGCATAGTTTGATTTTTATATTTGATACACAACTCCAGCCAGGCCAATGTGGCCTTGAGTTGGGAGAAGGCACAGCAAATGACGCACATACCTTGAGGCTTGCAGGCCTGGGCCTACTGTGGGATCACCGCTGGTCCACGGGGCAAGGCACTGGATTGTTTCACTCAAGATGACTTACATTTTTGTCATTTTAACAATTGTCTCAGTTACTGAATTAAAAGCTTTTGGGGGTGGGGACTGCGTAGTTCTGTTACAATAGAAGTGCTCAGAACACTGCGTAGGTGCTGTAAAAACAGCTACAATAATAACTGAACCAATGGTCAGGGGTGTTGCTGCCCCATCCCCGTCCCCTGGCTGCAGACCACGCCCCCAGCCCTGATTCAGCACTTGTGCCAATTCAGCCTCAGGTGCCTGCTGCCACCAGCCTGGCCACGGATCCTTGGCTGGGGACAGGGCAGGAAGTGTCAGCGGTGGGTGGCCTGGCCTAAGATGGGGCTGGAACCAGCCGCAGCCACCGCGGGCAGCCGGGCCCTGGATCTCCCACCAGAGACCAGAAGAGGCAGGGGCTGAGGGCCAGGACTCAGGGCACCGGTGTTGAGATTCAGGGCACGAGCCTGGTGTGCCCAGTGCTAGCGATGCCCTTGCCAATGGTCCCAGGATTGCTAAGATGCTGAGACAGGAAATAAAACAAGCCACTTTTTCTTAGTTATTAGGCAGAAAGCTTTAGGCCCAAAAATCAGGGCTATTTAAGATCAGATTTTTAAAGATGTGTTGAACTCTGCATATGTAAATCATAAAGTGTGCATATGAGTAATGGGGCACCTTCACCAGGCAGCCTTTTGCTGCCAGGCTCCTGGATGTCTGCTCTGGTAACTAGAACAATTCTCTAGCAGATTATTTTCATCTTGTCCCATGCAGCTTGAATAGTTCCCATTTATTTCAGTCCCTAGAAAGTTATAAATGTACATTGGGGGCTGGGCACTTTTGACTATTTTCATAAAATTGAATTTTTCATTTATTTGAAACTTATTTTTTTTCAAACCTATGAGAATTGTGCAGCCTAAGTCCTCTTCTGAAGCTGGGGGTGGGGGCTTTATCAAACGACATAGAGTTCTCTGCACCCATTTCCTCCTTGGTAAATTAGAATAATAATTACTCCACAGAGCTATTGTGAACTTTAAATTAATTGTTTGTCAAAATTTATGTAACATTGCATAGCACTTAAAAGTCAAAACCAGATTGGGTCCCATTATGCCTGGTGCTCTACAAACATATAACAGACTCTTCCTGAAAAAGCTTCCAGTCTAAAACATATTGAGAAACTTGTATGGAAGATGCTGTATAAGTACAAGCACAATGTAATTATTGCAGCTATTGATGCAGTCTTTGTGTATGGAACATACCATTACAATCAGCTCCCATGAGAACAAGGAAAGCTCTCTGAAAGGTAAAGATAAAAATAAGGATCTTTTTTTCCTTCCAGAGTCTCTGGTTTTTTCTCTCTTTTTGCCAGTCCTGGTATATAAAAAAACAAGACTTAAACACTAGCAGTGTTTGGGATAGTTTTATAACAATTTTTATCCCATTCCAGTGCACTGCAGAATGTCTAAACTAATATCTGGTATTTCTAACCTGTGTGTGTGTGTTCACTCAATTTCCTCAGTGCCATGTTCCCTGTGGCAAAGCAGTGCTACTTTGTCTGGAAGATATTTTTTTTTAACTCAGTTGAAACAGTTTGTCACAGCTGCCAAGAGGAAAAATCTTAAGGTGCCTTACACAGCCAGACTTAGCTTAAGAGTTGGCAAAGAGGGGGTTGCAGCCCAGATTCACTGTGAGAGTGGTCTGACTGTGTGACTTCACCCAGACTGAGGTACAAAAAGCCAGGTCTGTTAGCAGGGATTGCATTTGAGGGCCTATACTGTGGTTAAGCTCCAGACAAGCAAATTAACATCACTGGCTGCACCTGGAGGAGGAGCCAGGGAGCAGGAAACTAATTAGAAGCAAGTACAGCTCTGCAGGAACAGCTTGGGCCTGTATAAAGCCATCTAGAAGGCAGCTGCTAGCCATTGCTGGGGAAGGCTGTAGGAAAGCACACAACAGTCACTAAGGGCTGGATTTTGGAGCTAGTACAGCCAGAGTGAGGGGGACTAGGCCTGGTAAGAAGCAGTCCAGAGAAGGAGCAGCAATGGCTGGGAGAGGAAAGTCTAGGGCTTGTGAATTGAAGCTCCTCAGACTGGAGCATGGAGCAGAGGGTAGCTTTGGTTCCCCTGCTGGCAAGAGGAGGAAGGACTTTGCTGCTCTGGTAGAGGGGTGAACACTGAATGAGCTGACTTGGAATCCTGTAGCTCTTGGGGTTGAGAGGGCAAGGCTGGCTCGGGGGGGTTGTGGTGCCCTGAGGCAAGAGTGTGTTTGTGGGGACATGAGGGGTTGGGATGAGCTGGCAGTCATGTGGTGGTAGGGCTGGCTTGGTGCCCCCAAGCTGGTGCCACACTGGCTCACCCCTTAAGATAGCCCTATGAGAGGAGGGCTACTGACCAGAGGGAGACAGACTGATGTGTGCAAACCAAGGGGGCATTTGCCTCGCGAGCTAATCCTCCGAGGAACCAGAAGGAGGTGCCAGATTGGCAGTGACTGGTGCACCTGGTGATGCAAACTGATTGGGTCTAAGGGGTAGCTCACTCAGGAACACTTGTGGATGTTAGCATTTGAACATGTGATTAAATCCTGAAGTTAATGACAAAATACCTCTTGACTTAAATAGGTCCAGGTAGTTTCCTTTTATTTAGCTGTTGAGTTACTGAGACTATAGTGTGAGCACTAACCAATAAGTAATCTTTACAAAGTGGTGGCTACACTAAATTATATTCTTATGGGAACATGTTTTTTTAAAAAAGAGCACTCAAAATGTCTGTTTAATGTCAGGGTCCCCAAGGATCCACACGATAATGACCCAAGTTTTCACAAGTAATTCAGTGTCTTCATCATAGAAGTGAGTCCTTCATCCTGGAAGCAATAACTTACAACCCCCAAATCTTGTGGTGGAAAATCAACTGAATGTGAGCTTCTAGGGTGATGGTGTGGCCAAAAAAGGCTAATAGGATGCATAAACAGGGGAATCTTAAGTAGGCATAGAGAGGTTGTTTTTACCTCTAAAGTGGTTAAAGCAGAATATGATGAGCTTCAGAACTTTTTGAATCTTTGGGCCCCCTTCCTGTGTTGTCCAGGCTCCCTTCATGCATGTGCAGTCCTGCTTTTTCTAGATTCAGGAATCTGGACCCTGGAACACTAGCCTGTTAAATTAGGGGGCCCTGGGACTGCATTCTGGGGTGTTCTAGCTTTTTAACCCCTGCCTTTGTATTTGGCACTGGTGCAACTCCTGCTGGAATTCTGTCTGCTGCTGGTGCCTGCAATTTAAGAATGGTGAGAAATTTGAGAGGTTTTGAGAAGAGCTGGGAGAATGACTGAAGGATTAGAAACTATGCTATGCAGTGATAGACTGAGGCTTTTGAGGCTATGTGTTTTAATGAAACATGAAAGGCATGGTTTGATTAGTCTGAAAGTCTACCTGGGAAACAAATATTTGATGATGGGCTCTTTGGTCTAGTTGAGAAAGGTACAGTATAACACAATCCAATGGCTATAAGCTACAGCAAGATAATTTCAGAATGGAACTAAGGTGTAAATTTTAGTAAGTAACTATTTGAACAATTTACTGAGTGTAAAGGGATTGATAGCCCCTTACTGAGACTGAATGGGCCTTTCAATTGGCCACTCCCACTTGGAAGCAGGACTCTGAAACACCACTTAAAGGCCAGTGGGAGAGGCCAGTGTCCCAGGATGGCCTGATTGACTGAGAGTGCTCCCCCACCCCTGAGCTGAAATTACAGGCTGGATATGCCTGGGCAGGCCAGTGTGTGCGTGGGGCTGAGCTAAGGAGGAAGCACTAAGCAGCCAGCAGCTGGGAGCCAGAGGACCCAGGCAAGGGAGCTGGGCTGAGTTGATTCCTGCAGAGCAGACCCACAACAACTGGACTAGCAGAGAGCCAAGCAGAGCTGGAGTTGTTTGGAGCTGGATGCAGGAGGCCAGAGAAGGAGCCAAGAAGCTAATAGATCTGATCTGTGCAGACGCATAGCAGCAGAACCAGCCAAGGGGCTGATCTGGTCTGTGCAGACAGCAGGAGGACCAAAGGAGCCTGAGAAGCACCCCAGTGAGCCACCCAGAACCTGAGTAGTGGCTGAGAGCCAAAGTTGCAGCCATCTGGAGCTGGGTGTGGTGAGCAGCTGGGGGACAGTGAAGGGGGGCTGATGCTGGGAAGAAGGGCCCTGCCCCTGGAGCTTGGGGACGTGTGGTCACAGCCAGAGCCTGCATCTGGTCCCCTGGAACATCCAGTCACAGCCAGGCCTGGGCAGAGGGCTTGTGACATGGAGAACAGACTGTGAGACTTACTCAGGCCCCAGAGACTGTTGGTAGTGCCCCCACACCAGGCAGTGGCACTGCAGGTTTACTGTTCACCTTTTTCCACTTTTCTCTCTTTTCTTATTGGGTTATTTTTTGTCTGTGTGCTTAAAGTGTATATAGTGACTGGTGGGCCAGAAGAGTGGTCAGTGCAGTCAGCATCCTGGAGTGGGGACACCCTAGCCCTGTCCTGAGAGATCATAAGAGGGGGGGTCAAACCCCCAAAAATTCTGGGGCCCAGCCTTGTCAGGGTTATGGGGACTCCTCCACACAGGAGATTGGGAGGAGAGCCTTTGAAGTCAGGCAGCCCTTGGGGTAAAGGAACTGAGAGCAGGGACTCAGATCCTTTTGCTAACCACCTTCACCGGGGCGGCATACAATCCTGGGAAGTTCCCCACAATAGCGGGTCCATCCCCCTGCTTACATGAGGATTGAGGTTAACTCTGCATGACTGACAATTTTAAAATCAAGATTTTTTTCCTAAAATATCAGCTCTAAGAATTCTTTTGGAGAAGTTTTGTCTGCTCCATGTTACATAGGAGAGCAAGCCAAAGAGTCACAATGATCCTTTCTGGCTTTGGAATTGATAAATCTATGAAAGTAATCTGAATGCACTCAGAAGGTATACTCATAAACCAAATAGGTTTCATTCAGAAAGAACATTGTCATCTTCTAATTTATTATTGTCTGATTTGCTCTCTTTTTCACTTTGCTGTCTGAAAGCCACAGTACATTGCATAATAGTAGAAGGTGTAAGAAATTATATGTAATCTCTTCTGTAGGACAGTGAGACAGGTGCTAAAGTGTAGGCCTCGTTGGAGCCGTGGGTTGCTATGGTAGTGGGGTCGTTTCTCTGGCAAGTCATGTATCTAAGTTTCTTTAACAAGCGGCCTAGAGTTGATAGTTAGTGTGTGAATCTCTCCCCTTTCTCATGCTTTTTCTCCTGACCATCTGGACAAGAAATGTAAGCTAAACTGTCCCATCTTTGTTCTAACTGAAAAGGGAGTATTACTTCCTATCTCCTGCTCACCCTTCTTGGCACCATAGCCTCACAAGAATGTAAGGTCAGCATCTCTAGGCAGAAATTAATGAGTTTGCAGGTACTGCGGCTGCCCAAGATAATGCAAATGATGTCAACAGTAAACAGAGGCAGGGATAATTATATGCATTCTTTAATCATTAATATGTATTTAATGTTGATGTAACCATATAAGGGTCTCTAAAACATTGTCAATCATGTAAGCATTATCATAGCATTATCATACTGTACTGGATAAAAGTGTTGTAATGCTGCCCCTCGAGGCGCGCTCTTGCACTCAAGTTGCTGGGGGGGCCTGCTCAGAGGGGCTAGCACTTCTTTGCTCTCCTCTGATGCAGTTCCTTTTGTTATTCAGCTGAATAATAAACTCTGAACCACACCTCGTTCTCTGCTCATTGGAGTCTCGGCTGGGAACGGGTCTGCTTCATTGGGGAGGCTCTGGTGTGCCTCTTTCTGAACTTGAGGGCCAGAGTTAGATTTTTTCCCCCACAAATTTGGCGACCGTGGCAGGACTTACCCAGCTCATCCCGGAGGTGCTGCCATCCAGCCCCAACCCCGGCCAGCCAACAAACTGGGTGAGTTCACCTATGGGAACTTGGGGCAGGACAGCAACCCCTTTGGGGCGATAAGGTGACTCCTTTGTTTTGTTCTTGTGTGGTTCACATTTTTGTACTCTGGATAAGTCCTCCATCCTGTCTGAGGCAGTCTAGGATTCTTGGAGAATTGTTCCTGCCCTTTCCAGGTTGGGTAGGCTAGGCTGGGCCAAGAAGACAGGCTTTGGGAAGAACTGGACCTGTTGGACGGGTCGGATCTGTTGGACAGATCAGGAAAGGGACGTCCGCCTAGGGTGACAATGGGACAGGGTCAGTCCATCCCGGAAGAAGTCCCCTAGGAAAAGTTCTGGTAAACTGGAGTTGACTCGTGGCCACTGGGGTTTTGGAAGAAAAAAAAAAACCAACCCCAAACAAACCAACCAACCAGAAATTGATTGATCTTTGTCACATAAACTGGCCAGGTTACACCCATGAAAATCCAAATTTACAATGGCCCCAATTAGGAAGTTTAGATTCGGACAAATTGAGGTACCTCAGGAAAATCCTTGAGATTTTCCACCCTAAACAACTCAATTATTGGTATGTGTGGGCAGACATGCAGGAGTTGGAAGCCTGGCAGGAAAAATTGGCAATGACAGCCTGCCTCCTTTCAGATGGCCTATTGCTTTCTGTACCTTTTTAACCTTAGAGTTTTCTTTTTCATAAAGTGCTTTCTTTTCCTCTTCTCCCTCCTGTCACTGTCACTTTTATTTAAAGAGTTTAAGTTAAAGCCACAGTTGGAATGGTGCTGTAAACTTGTATTCTAAACAGGGTTAATTGGTGGCTTTTCACCTTACTCCTCCTTTGCAGTTTTGGTTTGCCACATTTTGAGTGAAAAAATATTTTGCATATACTTCAAATGTAAAAGGGTGTTGTGAAAGGTAAAGTCTTAGTTTCTTTGCAGTCATCCTAAAAAAGAATGGGTCTTTTGTCAAGCAAATGGTCTGTAAATCCTAACTAAAGCATTTAAATGTGAATAATTTGATTGAAATCACTCAGGGGGAAAAAAAAAACATGTTTGTGTACATCTGTAATCGTGTAAATATGTAAGCTTTTAAAAACTTAACCCAACATTCTTGGTTTTAAAATCTTGCATGTTTTGGCTTTAGCATTTAACACTTTGAAAAGCTGGCTGTGGGTATGGCAGTCAGAACCAAACAAATTCAGTAAAAAGTTTACTTTTAGTTTATGTGGTTGTTTTAAGCAATACCCTGTCTCCCTTCTCATGGGGTAGGAAAATGTTCTTTTGTGTTTTTCGGAAGCAAAAAAAAAAACCACCTGGCACCAGCAAAAGTTGTTGTTCATGTTTTGTGTTTTATGGTTTGTCTTGTTACTAACCTTGGTGTGTATTGTAAACTTTTTCTTATAAAGTAAGGTAAAGTAAAAATGTGTGTAATTTGGTACAAAAAATTTAAGGGGGCATAACCCCTACAAAACAGTAAAATATGTATTTAAATTGGTATATACATAAAAAAAATTGTCTGAAAGGCACCAGAAATCAGTTGTCAGGAGTCTAAAGGACTCCCAGGACAAGCTAAAAACTCAGTTTAAAAGTTAAAAATTCCAAAATACTACTGGCCAGTCAAATTTGTTAAATAAACCCAGTACACCTCAAGTGCCATTGTTATCCCCTAGCTTAAGCAATAAGCCCAGGTTCTTGCTTTCTTGGCAAAGGTGCATACCCTGCACTGTGAAATCAGGACCTGAAACTTGTAACAGTAGTAATGTGAGGGGGAAAAAGGGTTAACAACTGAGGATAAAAAGCTGAAACAGGCTGTTATCAGAGCACTTCTGGGGAGGAAAAAAAAAAAAAAAATTCCTTACTGGCTGTGCTTTTGAAAGCTGTCCAGCAAAGAGCCAGCAAGAAAGAGGGGGTTGCAGTAATAATCCACCCTTGCTGCTCTCCACAGAACCACCACCCCACCATGTCCCAAGTAAAAGTTCGGGCCCTGATTGCATCAAACGGGAACCCTAAAATGTGCAATGGAAATGTGTAAAATTTCAGCAATAATGGTAAGGGTATGGAAGAAAAAACATCTGACCCCTAGTTACAAATGAAGCTAAGGGACTATCTGGCGTGGCCCCTCAACAGGTACAGATCATGCAATCTGGTTATTTTGTGACTGCAATTTAATGTGATTAATGTGAATATTAATATTGGTATAATTTTGGTTGTCTTTTGTAATGTAAGCTGTTGGTTTGAGCAAGTGATTTGTGGGAGTAGTGCAGAGAATCTGTTCCCCTCACCCTAAGGTAACACAAAAAGCATTAAGTTATGAACATCATCCTGGGGATAAGATAAAAATGGGAACAAACCTTTGGCATTTTGGTAGTGTTAAGGCACTAAGTAGGCCTTCATGTGAAAGTAATTAAGTTGTAGATTAATAAGGCTTCCCTTTGGAAGCCTTGGTCCAAAATTAAAACAAAAACTATGGCAAATGTAACAGGCCCTAAAAAGCCTGTAGCATGTTAAAGTGGTAGCTATAAGTTTAAGTTGTATAATATTAAATACTACAAATAAGCTGCAGATGGTAGGTTAGCTAAATTTTGCAGTGCTAATTGTGGCCACTAACTTTCTCCAAAGTCCCAAAAATAGTCTGCTCAGCCTCAAAAAGGGGGGTGGCTGGTTTGAAAACTGAATGGCAAAAGCCATCCCGCTGAATGTCCTGCAGTTGTTTGTTAATTATAGGGATGCTTTGCCAATCAAATCATTTTTGCTCATCAGGGGTGTAATGTAGGGCTAAAGTAAAAATTTTGTAACAAAAAGGTAGCATGGTATTTACACCACTCCTGGAAGTGACCCGACCGTAAACTAATGCTAGGCTCTAAGCCCAAAGCACCAGCTAAAGTCAGTCTCCTGTAAAAACTGGCTGGGGCCTAATATGTGTTTTGCTGTTCTTCGCTGTTTCTGTAAGCTGTCTTAGCCTTGAGCCTGAGTGTGTAAACTCAAAGCAGGCTTAATCCCCCCCCCGCTTTTTCCTAAAATCATGTAGATGGCTTAAAAACCTTTTCCAGGGTTATCTGCAGCCATGCAAGGGATCCCTGGCAGCTAATGGGGATGTGGGATGGGGCGCATTCCAGCATTCTAAAAAATCTTCACATGCCACTATTGTAAACAATTGGGCCACTGAAAGACAGTGTCCTTACCGGCCTGGCCAGCAGGAATGGACACTTGACTTTGCAACAATGCCTCCACTGCCCATGTCCCAACCCTTTAATCCTTAATTTTCTTCTCATGAGGACAGCCTGGCAAAAGGTTGCTTCCCCACACTCTGTTGCAGCAGTCCTTTTATAAACTAAATACAGCATTTGTTTCAGGCTAAATTAATTTAATATAAATGTTTTTGTTGTCTGCAAACAATATTCTTATTTGATGTTCTGTTTTAAATCCCACTACTTTATTCCCAGTTCTCCTGGATGGAAAACCTCATAATTGCTTGTTTGTCACCATTCAGTTAACAATGCCTTAAGTTAAATTTAAAGATACTCCTTTACAAAATCCTGATTTTTCTTTTAAAAAAAAAAAAAATGGGTATTGTCAAAAATTTACAAGGCAAGCTTGTGGCTAAATATGTTGTTTGTTTGCAACACAAAGTATTTGAAAGTAACCCATTTTACTGGATCAATATTGTTATACCTGTACAATTTGTCAAGCCCATAATATTGGCAAGCCTGTAAAAACAAAAAGGGGACCTTTTGTACATTTTCAAATTAATTTCATACAAATGCCAAAGTATCTTTATAAATTTGTATGTACCTTTTCAGGATGGCTAAAAGACTGTCCTTGTGTTAAGCTGGTTTTTGCTACTGTTAGCAAAAGCTTTTAAAAGATCCATTTCAGGTTTTGTTAATCACCAATACAGAAGTCAAGCACCATGGACTGCCAATGTGAATCCATGCTTCACACTGTACAAGTTCTACACCTCCAAAATAACCCCAGAAGAATTAACAACACAGGGTGCATGTGCTAGTAACCTCTCCCCTGTTGTTAAAAAGGATTTGCCAAGCCAAAGTGAAGAGGATTTGCCACTACCACATTCTTGATATCTGCAAAGAAAAATAGCCTAGAGACTCTTTAGTATGGTCCCAACAAGTCTGTGGGGCTCCATGAAATCAAAATGTTGTCATTGTTACCTGTAATTTATATATGTGCAAATTTCTGGCTTCTAAAGTTTTTAAGCTATTCTCTTCAATTTTGCTATAGTGTTTTGCAGTATAGTTTCTGGTATGTTATAATCCTTAATGTAAGCTTAAATTAATAGGTTTAAATGTAACAAACTGCTGTGTGTGCTCCCACTTCCCCCTTACCCTTGGAACTTCCAAAAATGGTGTTGATTTATGGCACAGCGACCCTCCTAAAATCCTCCTTCTCCTCTTGCTTTTATCTGTAATAACACTTGTTACTGGAACACAACTCTCAGCTATTGGTTTGGCTTATAATATGTCTGCCCCCTTTGTTTCACTTCTAATAGCTCTGGGTTCTTAACAGGTGTTACATCCTTTTTGTCTAAGCCAGGTAAAGCTCGGCTTGAAACATTACTTTTCACTGGAGCTCCCCCTCTATTTCCATTTGTTTATACTCTGGATCCAATTTAACTTATTACATTTGTGGCACTTCAGCCTATAAGT
>ML682060.1:12560225-12633774 GCA_007922195.1 Podocnemis expansa | reverse complement strand
GAGTCACATGGGGGAACGGGTCTTTTTTATGGGGGGGGTTTTGGTTGCCCTTTTTTTTAATTTGGGGGACGTGTTTTTTTTTCCCCCCCCCCCCCCCCAAAGGAAAAGAGGACTGGAGCAGAACTTAGATACAGATGTATAAACTCCACTTACTGTGGTATAATTTTGTTCCAGACTATTTCTGTTGCTCTGGTGCTCCTTAGCTGGGGAATGGTCCTGAATCCAAGTAGATTCTTATACAGTATTTTGTTTCCTAGCTGTAACAAGGGAGGCTGACAGTGCAAATGATAAATAGCCGAGCAGCAAAAAGTGTGAGAAGTCATCAGAAACATATGAAGAAGAAATAAAGAACTTGTTTAAAAGATGGGCTTTTTCTTTCTTTGTTGCTGAGGCACTGGGATCACATGAAAAGAAAGGAGAAATAAGTATGGGTGAATTTCAATTAGTATTTAAACTGTTAAAAAGAAATGTTGCAGCAGAATTAGGCATGGGAGAGTTCTACTGCCCCCTGCACTTAATCCACCTCTCTGAAAGGTGGTAGCTAGGTCAACAGTCTTCAACTGGCATAGTGCTGTCTAGATTTTATGTTGTCACACTTCACCTCCCTGAGTGCTGTAGCAGGCTTGACTTAAATTTTTGTGTAGACTGGGCCTTAGAGTTCCTTTTAATCTAAAAGAACAACTGGTGCTTTGTGTATGGAAGATGGAATGAGACTTCTGAAAAACAAGATGGGACCTAAATCAAAACAGAAAGAGCCATGGAAACTAAAACTGACCCTGCTCTGGATAAGGCAGTGCAGTATTCTCCCCCCAACCCCAAAATGCAAAACTCAATTATGGCATATTTCGTCATTATTGGAGCACAGAGGAATTCTCAGTAAGCACGGGGGGGCACAGACTTAGTGAGGAGTGGAGCCATATTCTACACAGCCACGGGCCCAAGGGCAAGTATCCAAGAGCCCTGAGAATAGTGTACATTCTTCTTATATAGTGACATTACAAAGCATAATCTATTGCTGTATGGCCAGTTAAGTTCTGGGTCCCTCCTTCTTGCACCAAAATTCCCCCAATTACAACCCCTTTTTTGACCATCTTACCTCCAAGCATAACTCAGCTGTGCCACAGGCCTCTAGTCTTGTCACAGAGCTGGCCCAATCTGAGGTAGACTGACCTTTTAGAATTCTGCAGGTAAATCCAAACACCTTCTCTGTCTCCAAATTTCAGTACAGCTTTTCCTTGAAACACAGACATAGACTCAGCAAAGCTCCTGACAGCTACCTTATCAGTTTCTTGTACTGGCCCTCTTCCAGGTGTGCTAGAGAAACCGCAGCTTCTCACCTGCCCCAAGCCTCCTAAGCTATCTGTGTCTCAATGCTGTTAGGCCTCAGCCAAGGAATTCTTCCACAGGAGGTTAGCAACATCCATGCAGATTATTTAGTATTTATAATTCTATATCCAGACCAAAAAGTCAAGTTTGACTGTCTGGAGATGAACAGCTAAGGAATCCAACTATTTCATCTGAGTGCCACCTCATCCAATTAACAAGGCTTGCTCAATTTGCCACTACCATCTTGTTTTGTCCGTTAGTAGAAAGATGCTGTTAATGCATTTTGTTGACTTTGTTTGCTAAAGGCTTAAAGGCCCTGATCAAAAAAGACCAATGAAGTCAGTGGAGAGAGGTTCACAAATCTGTGTTAATTCTAAGAAATTCTCAGTGTGGTGAATTGGAGTAGAAGAATGTTGGCTTATGTTAAGTACAAAGACTTTACAAATTATTTTTTAACAGCAAATAATGTTGGTGTTGACCATTTTCTTTGTCAGCTCTTAAGGTGAATTATATGTAGGAAGTAGATCACTGGGATAGGAAATACAATTTGTAATCTTTACATAATTTTAGTGTACAGAGTGAGTAAAGGGGGAAACTGGGAAGAGTAGTGCTCTTTGACAAAGTTTTTTTTATGGCAGTGAGGAATGGTCTCAAGCTCTTAACTGTTCATTTTGATGCATTGAATAAAATCTAAATTTTTAAAAACATAGCTGGAATTCTACAGATGTGTAAAATATTGTTCTCAGGTGTTACTTGGGCTCCAATAAGATATTGGTTCACTTCAACCCAAGTTATAGGTTGAAGATATAGATAGAAGTTTATTTTACTACATATATTATAATTTAGGACCAAAAAAAGTGCTCCTAAAGCTCTTTGAATCCATAAATACAATTAAGATCAGGATAATTGCATTCCAAAAATGTTCAATATATCAGGCAAGAGCACAATTAATTAGTGTGATGGAAATTTGTTCATTAAGAAAATGGTTCACCTCACATCTGGAGTTTGTATATTTATTAGTAACTATGAGCAATTGTAATAATAAAGGGCTCCATTCTATGTCCACTGATGTCAATAGTGAAAACTCCTGATCTCAATGAGGTGGGAGATGTATTTATTATATCAATTTAGTCCCTTAAGTAGAGAAATGTGCATGTCTGTGTTAATATACAGTTACAAATATAACTCAGTTTCAGATTGACTCCCAAGAGAAATTCACTTTTATTCTCTGTTTTAATAGAATTACTGACAATGGTCACAGGAATTTCCTGCCTTAGCAGCTCTTCACCTTTGAAAGTTGCCTTAATCCCAAACATCATCTCCCATGCTGAAACTTGGTGTACCTCATGGGTTTTAAAACTGAAGCATTGTTTCCATTCTTTGGTGGTAGTTCAGCTTCTCAGATTTCAGTGTAATGCCTGTTTCTGCAACTGCTAAAATGAGTAGCATTTACTCCAGTGAGTTGGCCCATTAGTTTCAACAGAACTAAAGTGATTGATTACTTCTGATTTTTCTCACATCTAGAAATGATTGAACTGTAATTCACCGATTCCTATAAACTTTTTATATTAGCTTGTAAATTTCACAAAGGAATACATCAGTACTGGCTTAGAGCTTGCTTCTATTTGATGAAAACATAAATTTAATACCATATTATAGTTCCAATGTGTATTTGGAAATAGTCATTTGTAACTAGCCCAGTGAGTGTCTGGATTAAAAATGCCATAACTTCTTACTGTTCTGCTAAATTAAAATATAGCTCATGTAGACAAAGCAATAAAATGATGGTAAACAGAAGAAAATATGGCTCTAATTCCTACTGTAATCCCACTGCCTTCAGAGGCATAATTCTCCATTTCTACTTACATTGTGTAGATTTACAATAATTTTATTTGATATCTACAGGAGGTATTTCTGGATATATGGAACCAAATGATCGACTGGCTTAAATCATGGTGTTCCTCTGAATTAAATGGAACTGTGCTCATTCACATGAAGTGTAAATTTGGTTCTGAATGCTAAACAAGAAAAGATGGTCTTTTTTTTTAAAAGCGTTCAGCATTGTTCTAACTTTATTTGCATTGAAATCAACGGTTAAACTCTTACTGACCTCTCCGTGTACAGTTAAGCCAACAATGAGTTGTTTTTTTGTTTTTTGTTTGTTTTTTGTTTGTTTGTTTTTTTTTTTTTTTTTGTTTCCAAAAATTCCATCTGCAGATGCAGTCATGGCAGGGGTTTTTGTCATTTAAGCATGAATTATTTATCTGCATCACTTCTCATTAGTGATAATTTATTGTTTGTGAGTAGAATCAGGAAAAGCAGGCAGTGGAACCTGGTTTTCCCAGCACTATCTTTGTTTGGATGTTTGCAAATGTATGCAATTGCATAAACACCTTGTGTTTTTAGAGGGGGCAGAACTGAAAGCAGAAACACTTACTATGTCTACACTGCCAAACAGTTATTTTGAAATAACTATTTCAAAATAGCATTATTTTGAATTTGTTATATCAAAATAGGAGTCTAGTGAAGACTGTTCTTAAATAAGGTAAGAATCATTATTTTGAAAGTCTTCACTAGACTCTATTTTGAGGCCTGTAGCCAATTTTTTTGAAAGAATTGCTCTTTCAAAATAAAAGCAGGTTATTTTGAAATAACACTTCATTTTTTTGAAATAACAATGAGTTTATTTCAAAATAAAATACATGCATGGACAGTTAAAAAATTTTTTAAATAAGCCTCCTTATTTCAACACTACTTTTCAGTATAGACATACCCAGTATGTTTCCCATATTACAGATGAATGCCTGTGCTGCTGGAATATAAAGTCACTCTCTCTCTCTTGCTGAAGTTGTTCAACTTTCTGTAAATAATCCATAAGCCGTAGCAAAGGAGACTGACTTTATTGCCTGGTGCTGTGCCTCAGAACCCAGACCTCCCACATCCTAAATTAATGCCCTAACCACAGGATTATTCACTGGCTTCTCTGGGTTAAGTTTGGTTCGTGTGTTGTGTTTTTTTTTTTTTTTTTTATCATGACAATTTTTGAAAGGCCTCAGTTTAATTTCAATGAAAACAAATGTCAAAACCTTGACGAAAAAAAAAAAAAAAAAACTGCTTGCTTTCTGGCAAGCCATCTTTGTGAAATCACCTACTTCATCCAACTTTTTATGACTGCCAGTTTCTTAGAGGTCATCTTAGAGAGGTCCTAGTGGTTCTTCAAATTTACCAGGAAAGTTTCTTCTCTCCCCTAAATCACCATCTACTAGTCAGTCAAGTCCCAAACCTTTAAATACTTACTAAAATATCTTTATTCCTGTCCACATTACATTTTGTGGGAGAAACATATAATTAATAAAGCAGCCCTGTCCCTGTTAAAATAATTGAAAAATGTTTGTTTTTAAATGGGCAAAGATTTTTTCCAAATGTGAGTTTTTGTTAAATACTCTTTCATATAAAGACTGTGTATGCTATATAAACAGTTGGGTAAAAGTCTGTATGTAGGATTCAGATCTGATATTAAGTGGTAGATCTAAATTGGCTTAGAGCATCTTGATCTTTCCTGTCTGTCATGACAATTTTTTAATTTAAAGTATGAGTAGCTTAATGTAATTTGCAGTTTTTCTAATAGCTACCATGAGATTTCAAAGCCTGTTTTAAAACTTTGAGCCAGATCTTGAGTTAATGTAAATAAGAGTTTGTGTAACTACAATACTTCACTTTACACCAGTCCATAAGCAGGCCCATTCTTTCTGTTTTGTGTGGCAGTAACAAGAATATCATTAGGGGTAGAAAATGACAAAAAATATCCTATTTGGTTCTTTGTAAATTCATGGTATATCTTCATCTTGAATATTGCATTCAGATCTGGTTGTCCCCTCTCAAAAAAAAAAATATGTATATATTGGAATGGGAAAAGATACAGAAGAGGGCAATTAAAATGATTAGGTATATGGAAAAGCTCCTATATGAGGAGAGATTAATAAACCTGGGACTTCTCATCTTGGAAAAGAGACTAAGGGAGGGTATGATAGAAGTCTATAGAATTGTGAATAGTAGTAAGCAAAGAAGTCTTATGAAAGGAGAAAGTAACACACAAAGTAGGGGACACAAATAGGCAGCAGGCTCAAAACAAGCAAAAGGAACTTTCTTCACATAACACAGTCAGCTGCTTGCTAGAGGATACTGTAAAGGCCAAGACTATAAAAAGAATTCAAAACATAACCAGATAAAATTAATGGAGGATAAGTCCATCAATAGCTATTAGCCAAGATAGGCAGGGATTGCTGTTTCCCTGAAGCGGTCAATGGGATATATCACTTGGTGATTACTTGTTCTATTCATTTCTCTCTGAAGCACCTGGCATTGGCCACTATTAAGAAAACAGGATACGGTGCTAGAGGGACCATTGGTCTGACCCAGTATGGTCATTTTTTTTTTTCTCTGAACCCAGTTACACTTCTTGCCTTTTTATTGTGCCATGGTGATGAGTTTCACAGTTTGACTATATGCTATGGACAAAAAGTACTTTATGTATGTGTTGTACCTTGTGCCTATACTTACAGAAAAGGTCAAGAATTACTTCTCCTTTAATGCTATATTTGTAATAAATCAAATTAGTGTTAGTAATTCCTGTTAAGATTTTCTTTAGAAACATGAGAGCTGATTTTTAAAGGAAAGCTCCATAGTATGTATAAAATATCATGACACCCAAAAGAAAACAGCTTTCATATCCTCTTCTATAAAAGTTTATATACCACCTTCATTATTGTTGTATCTGACTTGTATTTCACTTGTGTATTCAGCAATGTGAGTAACCTCTGCTGTATGGTTCATTTCCCTCTGTCATTTTCTTCCTCATGGGACAACTGTGTTCAGAGTAGTGTGCTGCTGTTTTGAGGGGTGTGTTTTTTTGTGTGTGTTTTTGTGTTTTTACAATAACCTATTTTGGAGTTGCAATTTCAGAACTGAAAAACACTAATTCTTTCCTCTCATGTTTTCACAGATTGTTATTCTTCAGTCATCTCTTGATGATGTCTGCTGAATATACATCTGGGTAAGCCAGTCTCTATTGGCAGTTTTTCATCTCTTCGTGGTAAGAATTTCCACTGATGTTTAGTTTCAATATTTCCTATGGTAGCTTAATCCCATTCCTTTGTTCTGTCATTGTATGCTAATTGTAATAATAGTAATGCATGTAACATCCTTTTTGTATTTTCCCAGAGAAGTCTTATTTCTGCATATAGGAAGATAATGGTCAGGCTAATGATCCATCCAGACCAGTATACTATAAGACATCAGACAGTGTGAGAGTTTCAAAGGGAGTGTACAGAATGGGGCAGTTTTGGAGAGATCCACCCTTGTCTTCACTTCTCAACTTATTACCCAATTGTCCTAAAGATGGGGGTGGTCCCTGTCACCAGCCTGAATCCCTGACCATCTCAGACAATAACCATTGTCAATAGCCTTGATAAACATATCCAGTTGTTCTTTTTGTCCATCACAACATCCCATGGTAACGAATTCCAGAGATTAACTATATGTTCTCTGAAAAAGTACTTTCTCTTTAGTTTCTGTGGCTATGTCTACATCAGGAACAGCTAGTTTGACCTTGCTAGCTCAAACTAATAAGTTCAAGATTAGTATGAGCTGACCTTGAACTTATTAGTTTGAGCTAACAATGTGGATTAATTCAACCTACTGTTAGTTCAAACTAGTGCATTTTTTTTTATAGTTCAGACTTCTTAAGTCTGAACTAAGGGTTAGTTCAAGTCTACACTATGCTTAGTTTGAACTAGTGCTTGAGCTAAGTCTTAGTTCAAACTAAGTCCCAGTACTTACTAGTTTGAACTAAGTGCTCCTTAGTTCAAACAAGGAAAGGCTAATGTGAACTGGGACCAATTTAGTTCTAATTAAGCCTCCTAAATTAGAACTAACATGACAGTGGAGACATAGCCCATGTGACACATTTTATTGACCTTTTGATAAAATTTTTCCTGTCCTCTCTGCATTCTCTCTAACTTGTATACATGGGATCAGATTGAAAACAGTATTCTGATATGAGACATGGCCAATGGTCCACCAGCTAGATTAATAATAATTACAGCTAGTTGAAAACTGGAATTTCCATTCTGCAGAAAATGCCCATATTTTATACTCAGTTGAAAGAGCTGAAATATCAAATTTTCTAGAAAAAAACCCTACATTGCTGGTTAGTGTGTCCCTGGACCATCATAGCAGGGATGGCCAGGTTTCCTGACCAGGCAGTGGTGCTGTGGGACAGATCCCCAAGTCAAACACAATCTGCAGATGGCTTTTGGACAGTTGTTTATGCTGTCACCCTAGAACGGGTGAATTAAATCACTACTTGGTCTTAAATCAAGTTAGCACAAGAGAGACTCAGAGCAAGCAAGCAACAGCAAGGGGGCACCCCCTGCAACAAGAGCTGCAGTCCCAGCAATCGCATAGCAGCTTTAATTTCTTCTGGGAAGTTCAGAGGGCTTCCACCATGAATGGCTCCTAAGGTAGAGAGGCTGTACTGAGGGCCACATAATCTAAATTATTCATATTCTAGATTTAACAGGGAGCTTGAATAGCAATACATGCACAAAATTAAGCTGTCTATGGCATAGCCTCTGAACTTTGCAAGGCTGATTACAATCATTACTTTTTTGTAGAAATGAATAGCAGGTGGATAATTCTGTACTGGTATGTTTAACTACCTGGCTTGACCCTGCCATAGTGAAGGTAAATAATTGTCTGTATAGGGTATCTCAGCCCCACACAGGTTCTGCAACAGCACAGCTACAGTTGCGTCATAATGTAGATGCTTTCTCTGTGGGTGGATGGAACGGATTTTTTTCTCACTGTAGAAGAATTTTTCCATCAACCTAGTTGCATCTAAATTGGGGGGTTAGGTTGGCTTAACTATAGCGTTCAGGGGTGTGAGGTTCTTCATATTCCTAAATGACAGAGCTTGGTTAACCTAATTTTAAGTGTAGACCAGGGCTAAAATTTGACTATAATTCACTGTGTAAAAATGTAGGTGCATTTTTGACACACAAATTATACCTGCACATGAACACATTGAACTCCTTAAGTATTTCACTGCTCGGCATTTTTTCCTAACCCTCAAATTATTTTTGTCTGTTCTGTGCATGGTCTCCAATTTTTCAACATCCTTCAGTAAAATTTAATCATCAGACCTGGTCACAGAATTCCAGTATTGGCCCTGCAAATGCCGTGCGCAGAAGTAGTCTCCTCTAATAATATTAATAGCATAATACATTGTATATTGCCAAAAATAATAGTTCTCAACCAATGTAAAGTTTCCTTATTTATAATATGATGAAGCATATAGTCTAATATACCATGATTAAGGTAACTTTTAGGCCTATTAAAACTTTATCATGTATTTTCCCATTAAAAAAATGACTTTCGTTTTATTTAAGTGTGCCATGAGAGGTTAATGATAAAAGCATAGAATGGCCTTTGATTTATTTTTTTAAAATTTTAATCAAAACTAGGTCTTTGTGCCTCAAACTACCTCCAAAGGAAATGCAAATTGATGACTTCCTTTTATTTTTTATTATTGTATAGAATCAAATGAAAGTTCTTCCAAGTCATGTCTAAACTTTCTGAGACTTGAAATTAGAGGTTTTTTAATAACTTCCAAAGGAAGTAAAATGAGCATCTTGTTTTAGTGCACAAAGGGGATGTGGCATCTGCTTTGTATGATCCCAATAATAAAATGCAGAGTACTTTAAATGAGTGTGCTAATAAAATATGAGCCACTGCATTGTGGGAGGATTAGAAGGGGGGGAGAGAAAAGTTAATGACGTGAAATATTTATCAATTTATTTCTGGTCTTAGAGTGGGGGGAAAGACCCATAGAAAAGGAATAAAACCCTTTGCTGAGGAAGCTCCTACTCCAAAAAAGAAGTAGCTCCACAATGGCACAGAAAGCATTCTTGAGATGGGTTAAGGAAGAAAAGGACCATTCCATGACCAGAAGGGTTTAGCCACAGCAGACCAGTTGTCCAGCAGTTATGTGACCATAGAATTGCTCATGGGGCCACTGAAAAAATTGCACAAGTTAGAACACTACTGAGGAGTTCCCCAGCCTATACCAGAGACCAAATCTGCCCCTGGCAGCCAACAAATAGGGACGATGCAAGCTGCAAGTTTCTGCTTACTTCAGTATCTGCTTTTGCACATGTGGTGAATCTTTTTTTTTTTTTCAGTCCCTTATGTTGGGGATCACTGAATGTTGAGATTTGACTTGTCCATAATAAATAGTTGATGAAGTGCCCTTTGTGCCCAATAATAATGCTAACTGATAGAAACAATCCCATACAATTAATAACAAGAAAATATTGATATCCATGAGATTTGTGAATAAATCCAGGACTTGAAGTACAAGCAGAACTTTTTACAGGCAACATTTTAAAAAGTATGTATTTAAAAACAAGTTTTTAGAACATATGACCTTAACCAAGCCAATAAAATGGAGAAAACAAGTAAAGATAATTCAGTGGTCAGACTTCTTGTATGTGTCATTCAGTCACTGTTGACATATGTTTACAAAACTGAATTTTTGTTTGCATTTGTTTTTAAAACTGTTTGCAAAACACCAGTTGGCCACTGTACATGCTACATTGGCCAGCCAAACTTTTGCAAATAAACACATTCAGTGCTTAAAATGCCTCATACGAGTCTGTCCACTCTGAATTACTTTTTCTCCATTTTATTGCATTGGTTTTAAGGTCATATGTTCTAAAAAATCTTTTTTTATATTTTTCAATCAAGATTAAAACTAGATCAGATCAAAACCTATGAACAACACTTTCCTGAAATTTAACCTATAACCATTGCGCCAACTACTGAAGAAAGGGGAGAAAGTACAGGGAATACATACAGCCAAGATTGAGACAAGTTACTATAAAGGTTAAGAAAATAAAGTGGTATCCTTCATACATGGTTGCACACTCTCTGCTCTTAAATCCAAAGGGAAAAGAGTGTAACATTTTGCTACTGAGCGTGTTGTTCCACTGAAAATCCATTTATGATCATGCTTTGACTTCCAAGGTCAGAAGTATTTGTCATAATTTTCATTTCTCAAATGGAATATGTGTTGCTGTGTTTTCCATAGCAGTCCTTTTGTCTGAGAAATAGTCATTCTGCCTGATTTTGGTGTTTTCAGTTGCCTTTCTGCACTAGGTTTTGATAAAATATCTAGAAAATACTCAAACAGAGCAGGTCTCATCTTTTGCTTCACTGTGAGTGTGCACAGTTCAACAAACATGTTGGCGGACCGAATCAGATCAGATGGAGCAGAATGATTAGGTTCTATAAGAAATAAAGACGTAAAGACAGAATGACATGATAAATATGTCTGAGCTAAGTTTTAATTGCTTGTGTTAATTCACTCACCAATAATTAGACTAGGAAACTAAGCAGCACTATTAATCATGTCTTCCTCTGACAACTCCATCAGGTGATGCTAAAACTCTTCTTATGGGGATGTGATTTGGTTTTTACTAGTACTTCACATTATAGGGTTGCCCTGCATCCCCAGCAACCCAAATTCTTTCACCTATGGCTCCCATCAATCTCACAGGGGTTTCCTTAGGCATGATCTTTGGGCTGAGTAATTTGACTTTACATAATTCTTAAAAAAAAAAAAAAAAAAAAAAAAGTCGATCTCCAAAGGTGGCATGACAAATTTATCTTAGACACTGTGCTTAGCATGCTGAATGATTAGAACGATGCCCTTTTCTCTGAGACAACTACACTTGCTTCCAGCAACTTTAGTCACTCTAAATTTTAATTAATAAAGCAGCTACAACCTCAAAAGAAAGCAGTGGACAAATTTCAAAGAAGAAAAAAGTATAATCCAGATGTAAGTGTGGTACTGATATATTTTGTGTAAGGACTAACTGCAGCAAATAAATTATCTATTGCATTTAGTCTGTATTTTTTCCTATCCCCAAATTGTTCAGAAACAAACTAAGATGTTGTGTTTGTTTCATAACAGCAGTCTCAGATACATGTTTTATGGAAGCACATTTCAGTAAATGGACTGCAAACTAAGTGCAGCTGTGAAGTATTTTGTGTACTTGCTCACATACACTATGGCAATGATGCTGGTTAAATTCCAAGACTGGATGACAGAGAGTCATAAATAGAGGGCTTTTGGAAACAGTGACTGTGCACAAGGACAGAAGCATTCTAGGGAAACAAGAGCAGAGCAGTAAACCTCTAAAGGAATTTTAGAAAATATGAAGACTACTACTTCTTTTCCTCAAGACAGAATACTACATTCTGAGTGTACACATGGACTTCAGACTTTGAAAATATTCAAGTCCTTTCATCACTGAAGGATAAAGACACAACATGATTGGAGGTGATCACTACAAAAGAGCGAAGGCTATAGAATGGTCTCTCTCTGTATTCTTGCATGATTCTCCCTCTAAGGTCCTTTACTGGGGGAGACAATAAAAGAACATTAAAAGCACTTCAGTACTACAAAAGTTACAGGTCTCAGTAGGTATCTAGAACCATAGGAGGGAAAGCTGTGGTTGGATGCAGGTAAGGTTAAGATGTGTTCATATTTCAGCCACTTTGGTTTAGGGAAAGTAGAAGAGCAATAACAGAAGAAGGTGGAGTTGGGTTCTGGGAACAAAGATGCTTCCACTCAGAGATAGGCACCTAAAGAAGAGGCTTTAGAGAGGTAAGACCTAACAAGTGCCTCATTGTTCCTCTGTCACCTATCCCCTCCCATTTCTGGAGTGAAGGATAGCCTTCCAGTTCCAGCAGGGGTCCTTTTCACAGACAGATGGGCTCAAAAAGGAGCTTTCATGAACCAACCACCTCCTGGTGTAAAGAATTGTCTATACCTGAAATGATTCCAAGATCACCTGGGCAATAGCAATATTTTGATGGATCTGTTGGGTGGTAGGGGTGGCTACAGCTCCCTCTCCACTTGCACATCCCTTTCCTCCTGACCACACAAGGGGAATGTCCTGAACCAGGAAGTGGGTCGCCCAATTTGGAAAGTGGTGGCCACATGGCTAGCCAAGAGTTGGAGAGAATCTGGATGGCCACAGGAATAGCTAGGAGATTCAGAGAAGCATCCCTAGGAACTATGGAGACAGATGTATGGAATAACCTCTGTCAGCCAGATGGTACAGCTGGGTGCAGGTCTAGGTGGGGCATGGAGCAGGAGCAGCAGAGGATTAGCAGGGACAATTTCGCAAGGGCTGCAATAAGAGACACTACTGAAGTTGGCATGAAAGCCTCCAAGCCCCTATTAGTTGAATAAAGACAACTGGTGAGAACAATCCAGGCAATAGAACCAGAGAGCTCTGTCTCTGTATTGGATGGCCCACTGTGTCTATAGCTTACTTTGAACTGTAGCAGTTTAAGCCTGTGTATGTAGGGTATCTGCAAACTTTCCTCTCCTGCCAGGCCTAGTAAAATACCCTTTCTATTAGTCACCTGTCTGAGTAGTTATTGTATCTCCCCCCCCCCCCATGAGGCCTAGCTGCTGAGGAACCTGTAGTGCTTACCTCCAGGTCACAATATATCTGGCATTGTGCTAGAACATTAAGCATGTGGTGCACTCCATGTGAGTGGTGTACCAGGCCCTTTGAGGGCACCTGCTGGACACCTTGTGCTCCTACCACATCCCACTCCAGGAAAGGAGCAGTGATAGTGAATCCTCCAGGCCTGCCTAGAAAGGTTTCAGGGAAGCAGCCAATCAGAGCACAGCAAGCTCAGTTAAAAGGAACTACAGGGCTTGTGCTGCTCAGTTTCTGCCCTGAACAAGTTGGCTACAGAAGGATGTGTCTTGCTGGAGCTCAAGGCAGAACCAAAAGCTGGGTTTTGATGGCACTGGGTGATGAACAAGAAGAGTTGAGAACATCAACCCTGATGTAAGGGAGAAGAGGAAGGACCTATGTGGGTTGCAGCCTAGGGAATTCAGCAACAACTATTAAAGAATGCAGCATGTGGCTGATATTTATATGGTCCCTGGTTTGGGGCTTGGAGTTGTGGGTGGGCATGGCGAAGTCCCTAAGCCCCAAGAATGGAATAAGACTAAGTCCTTTAACCTGAGAAAAGAGCAAGAATTTAAACAGAGCCCCAGGGAACTGCTATTTATCCTTAATAAGATAGCTAATAAAACATGAAATCCTTCAGGAAAATAAGACCAAGAACTAGTACGGTATGTTGGTAAAACTTGTGATTTTTAGATGGTAGGAGCCAAAGTGGCCACTGTGATTATCTTCTGTGACTTCCTGCGTAACACAGGCTATGTGGAATTTCACCTATTTATCCCTGCATTGATCTCAGTAAATTCAGCTGAACTCCTGTGTACCTTTTAAAAAGACATTCACTCTTCCTTTAAAGGCCAAATAATTGGCAAATGTACATGTACCATGGTAGTCTGCTCCAAAGGTTGATTGCCCTAACTATAAAATGTGTACCTTATTTCCAGTTGCACCTTTTCTATCTTCAGCTTCCAGCTATTGACGCCTGTTACGCCCTTTGTCTGTTAAACTGGAGAGCTCTTTAGTATTAGATACCTTTTTTCTATACACATCTGTAGTGACTTGTGCTGAGAACAACTTGTGAGACTTCCTGAAAGGACAGTGAGGCCCCTATGATGAAGAAGGAACTCATTTTTTCCATTTAATATAAGCTGATCCCCATTTTAAGTAGGATCTGGCTTGTTCTTATGCAGGAACAATGTGTGAGAAATGCATTTTCTGTGCAAAAGACTTGGCCTCAAATCAGGGCTGTAAACTTACATGCTTCATGGAAGTAGCCCAGAAATGCTTTCCACGGCGAAAGCTCTCAGAACGGCTCATGCATGCTGCCTCGTGAATTACTAAACTTTTGAAAGTCATCAATCCTATACTGTGCCTGGCAGGCTCAACTGGCTGGTGCTGAGGAAACAGAAGAAGCATGGCCATTTGTTTATACCAGGAGTCTCAAACACGCAGCCTGTGGGCCGCATGTGGCCCCTAAAGCTATCTCCTGCGGCCCTCAATGACAGTGTCATCACAAATGTTTCCAGTATTGTTGTATAAAAAGGTTTCAGTGGTGTGGACCTTGGGTTAAATGTATTAGTCCTCGTGTGCCCCTCCACTAGTCCTCATGTGGCCCACATGGTGGTTTGAGTTTGAGACCCCTGGTTTATACTATCCTTCCTTCCCTGTTTTTCAGTATCTGCTATGATTCTCCTTCCATGCACCTTGTATTTGTTGTACTTTCCACAAACACTTTGATAATACAGTTTCCCACATGATGTAAATATTGTGGAACATGCATTTAAACAGTAGCTCAATTACGCTATGAGTGGGGCAGGAACAAGGGCATAAGTATTTTATATATTAAATTGAATTTAATTTTTTGATTTAAAATAAGAAATAATGATAATGAATGCTCATTGCATGGAGGTAACAACTATGTGAGATAAAAGGTAGGAAAGAATAAGAATCTTAAGGCAGAGCTTAATAGTTTGATTTTGATCCCATTGGCTGTAGTGTAATTCAGGAATAACTGAATGGAAGTCTGTGAGATTACACAGCTCTAAGTGATTCTGGACTCAAAGGAAAACAGTTTTTGGTAAAGTTGCAGGGGAGGTGGTAGTTTTAAGTGAAACTGTTTGGCAATCTTAAGCTAGTTCTTGTTGATAAGAAAACACTATAATATAGTGCATCAAAATGCTTTTCAAGTATGCAAGAACCTATATCAGTCTGATCTCAGACTTCAGTTTGTTTGACATGAAGTAATATCGTTGCTGAGTCATTCTACTGAAAGCTGAATTTAAGTTAAAATTGTTATGGGCAAAGCCTAGGGCTATGCTCACGCACAAAGTGCTTGCTTCGAAACAAGCCATTTCAAAATAAAGCCTTATTTCAAAACACCTTATTTTGAAATAAGGGAAAAAGAGGCAATCGAAATAGCATGTCCAGTGTGACGTGCTATTTTGAAATAGGAGAGGGGAGGGGGAGGGGGAGGGAGGCCCTGTGCTGGGCCAAGGAAGCCCCACCCCTGGGATTCCCCTGCCCCCTGCAGCTCCGGCCAGGGGCAAGGGGGGGCTCCCCCTGCTCCCCCACCGCCTCTTCAGGGGGCAGGAGGGCTTCCCCTGTCCCCCTGCCACATCTTCCCGGGGCAGGGGGGTTCCCCTGCCCCTCCCCCGCAGGTCCAGCCTCCGGCAGGGGGGCTTCCTCCACCCCCACGCGGCTGCTGCTTGGCACGAGGGAGCTTCCTCCGCCCCCCCTGCAGCTGCTGCTCGGAGCGGGGGGTTCCCTGGCGCTGCGCCGGGGGCGGAGGAAGCCTCCCCCGTGCCGGGCAGGGGCCGCGTGGGGGGGCAGAGGAAGCCTGGGCGCAGGGTACCCCACGCTTGGGGGCAGCTCCAGCCGGCTTCCCCCCCTTCCCCTTGCTGGGGATAGGTGGGCGAAGGGGGCTGAGGCTCCCATCCCCCCCTGCTCCCTGCAAGGGGAAGCAGGCTGGGGCACCTTCCAACCCCCTGCACCCCACTCAGCACCCTGGCCAGGGTGCTGATCCCTGGCCAGGGTGCTGAGGGGGGTGTGGGACCTTCCCCCCAGGGTGCTATGCACCCTGGGAGGAAGGTCCTTGTTATTTCGAAACAATCCTTGTTCCGAAATAACATGTCCAAACAGCTTATTTCAAAACCACTGGTTTCGAAGTAACCCTCCTTTTGAAAGCAAAGTGGGTTTAAGCTGTTTCAAAAGGAGGGCTCTTGTTTCGAAACGAGGAGCTCCCTCCTTTCGAAACAAGAAAACATCTTTTGGACATAGGGACTCTTATTTCGAAACAACCAGTGTTGTTTTGAAATAAAAGCCCTGTGTGAACATACCCTAGAAGTCCTATTTTAAAATGTTTCATTCCTATGCTAGCAAAACATTACTGAACAGCTTCCCATACATCCTTTCTCTACATCTATAACCATGCCAAGTGTCTGTGGCCTTGATTGACAAACGTCTATTTTCCATTCTATCCATCTGTGACTCCTTGATAGATCTTTTCCAATGTAAACTAATCATAATTGCTCTAAATTGGACAGTTTTCTTCCCCTACCCCATTATTCCCAGTCAACATTTCTAACCTCTCTAATTTCCCCAAAATGTTATAGCAATCACATCCATATGGTTAAATACTGTGTGAAATTTTGCACTAGAAGAACAGTCTTCATTTTGTTTCTTGTACTACAGTGAGCACACTGCTAGTGCTTATCAAACTAAAAATGTGTGAAATGTCCAGAAATTTGCTGTAACAAATCCATTATAGGATCATTCTTCACCTGAACACTTCCTTTTATTATTCTTTTATCTACTGTGCTCTGTAGTGTCTAGAGCCAGGCCTACCCTGGTGCTGAAATTTGGCAGCAGTCAATAGGAGTTGAGCAGGCTATGCAGAGTAGTTTGTGTAATTTCCAGTGACTCCCCTTCAGCATGGCATCTTCACTGTGCTACGAAAAGCATTCCCATCAACGCAGCACTATGCCACTAGAGGGGGTAGTTACAATAAATCATTCTCCAGATTGATTTTACAGAAATGAATTTGCCATGATCAGTATCGATGTGGTCTAGAAGTCCTAGTTATAAACCATGACCCCATGCTGCAAGATGTTTAAAGACAGAACAAACACACTTGTTACCTTACAGAGCTTGCAGTCCAAATATAAGGCAAGAAATAGATCCGGGGAGGAGGGAATAAAATTCCATGTCCCATCACCCTGCCCAGTGTCAGAAGGGTATTCAAACTCTAAGGGTATGTCTATACTGGAGTCTTAGATTGACTTAACCTTCCTTAAGTTGACTTAAGGAATGCTCCGTCCACATTGTGAATTTATTAAGTCGACTTAAGAGCTTCCTTAAGTCGACTCAATAATACCACATCTTAAAGTTTACTTAATGTTCAATCAACCGTATTAAGTCGACGTAAGCCAGCATAGACAGGGCATAGCCCTTAAATCAACTTAATAAGGTTGACTTAAGCATTAAGTTAACCTAGCAACTGCCAGTGTGGACATGGGCAGTCTAAAAGCGTTTTGAGTGTGGATGAAACTCTAAGTTGACTCTAGTGTAGACGTACCCTGAGATTCTAAAGTCTCCAAGACTCAGGTGAAACATCACTTTTGCAAACCACTGTTAAGGTGCCTGAAGTATTTGTTGCTGCTATTAATTCTCTCTACTTCAGCAAAGAATAGGAAATAGAATTTCCACTTTGAAATAAATAAAGCAGCTAAATGGTCATTTGGGTTTCTTTGTTTGTTTGTTTTCCTAACAGTGTATTTAAAATTTATTTTATCCAGCAGGCATCTTACCACAATAATCCATCATAGTGGATGCAGGGTATGCTGGTTGTTGGCTGACACTTTCAACAGGTATCAAGTTATTAGACTGGAATATTACCCTTTCTTACCACCCTGAGTTATTAATTCATCTAACAATGGCTAGGAGCAATACTGAATACAGTCAATATTTATTTATTCCCAGCTGAATTCTTGTGGCTGAACATTATTCAGCACACTATGAACCTACAGCCAAAAACTAAAATCATGTGACTGCAGAATAAAACTGCAAAACAAACACAGACCCCTTTTTGCATGGGGGTTTATAAAAGTAGCTTTCTTTTCTTGGCAACAGCTAACTCTCTTCCTTTTGATGCCCCCTATTTGGTGACTTGAGTACTCTTCATTCTGTTAAGTGTTTCCATCTATTAATTATCTTTTAGCCAGTGGTTTTCAAATTTTATTTCTCTGTACCCAGTTGAAAAAAAAATCATTTAGGCCCATGACCCAACAATTACATCTTGACCCAACAATAAAATCTTTCAATAATGCATTCAGTTTTCCAGAGGTGGCTTTTGGAGTAGTCGAAGTATGTGCCTACCTGGGGGACCCTTCATCTACTCAAAAAGCTGTGTCTGCCTCTCATCTTGCAAGCTCTGTAGCAGGCAGCTGGGGCTGAGACTGGTGGTGGAGCAATACTGGGGCCCGTGCCAGGGACCATGGGAGGCTGGCTGTGGGAAGCTGGAGCCGTGGGTGGAGGTGGGGGGTTTGGGGCCCCAGGCAGAGTTCTGGGGTTGGGGTGGAGGGTGTGGACTAGGGGAGCTGGGGCCGTGAAGAGGGCTGGGGCTACTGGTGGGTGTCCTGTAGGGGGCCCCCACAGTGGGCCTTTGCCTAGGGCCCCAGATAGCTTAAGCCTGCCCTGAATTTCTTGATGGCAGCACCTGAGGGCATTGTGACTAAGTACCTGTGACTCAGTACTGGGTCCCAACCTGTGGTTTGAAAAGCACTATGTTTGACTATAGGTAGAGCCTTGCACAGATACAAATATGTGGACCTATATCCAATCTACATCTGCAAGAAATGGTCCACAGATATCCGTGTTGTATCTGTGGATGCGGATATCAGCAGATATCAACATATTTGCAGGGCTCCAGCTCTGTGAAGATAAAAATATGTGGACCTGCATCTGCAAGAAATGGTCCACGGATACCTGTGTTGTATCTGCAGATGCAGATATAAATGTGGATATTCATGGATATCTGCATATTTGCAGGGCTCTACCCATAGGACTTCACTTTCTTCACTGGGACTTCCTAGACCACCATGGTGGTACAATAGCCACAGCACACAGAGGGTGAAGAGGTAAATGGGGGGGGGGAAGGTAAAGGAAGGGGAATTTATGAATTATGGACCTATGCTGAAGATCATCTGCCACCATTACTCTTTTAAACTGTGGTTAACCACTCTTTTAGCAGTGGTTCAAGTATAATTTGACAGGCCTTGGAACCCTCCTAATCTCCAGGCCCCTGTCTTCTATTGTTCGGGCTCTCTTCATGCGTGTGTGGGCCCCAGTTATAATATGATTGCAAAACAAACTGCTTGAGCCCTACCAGCTCTTTCCTCACAAATGAAGCACAACCTCAAATCCACATCACCCCAACCTTGTCCCAAGTGTCCACATCAGACCCCTCTTTTCCCATGTCGTCCTCAGCCCCCATCAATGTTCCTTGTAAGCTGCACGGTCACACAGCCCCTGTCGCTGCCCCGGGCAGGGGCACTGCCAGCTGTGCATGTCCGGCAGCCAGAGTCCCTATCTGGGCAGCTGAGAGCTCGTCTGGAGCTGGGAGTTTTAAAAACTCCCACCCAGAGAAGCTCTGACAGAGCATGCTCAGAAGTTCTTAGCATGCTCCCTCAGTGCTTCTCCGGCTGGAGGAGCTATGGGTCTGCTGCACCGCTCCAGTTGACACATAAGAGTTTGTGGGGGCGGATCAAAGTGGATGGGGGATTACTGGGGGAGTGTGTTGGGGGGGAGGGAGGAAGGAATTGACTGGCTTGGCGGGGTGCAGTAGAATTGGGCCTTCCTGGGGCAGCAGCATCAGGCCTGTAGGCAACAGAATTGTGTCTGTGGGGGGTCACACAGCGAGCAGCATTAGTTGCTCAGCTGCCTCAAGGCCTTAGAGGGAACATTGGCCCCCATCCACATTCCCTAAGCTTCCTTCCCCCAAGCCCCCACTCCAGCCCTCCTAACACCCCAGGTACCCTGTCTTCACTCCTCACCTCTTCAGCCCCCCAACCCCCTCTACACCTACCCAGCCCCCTCTGTTCCTAGCACCAACTGCAGCCCCCAAACTATTGCATCCTTCCACCCAGTCCCCACTCCAGCCCTTCATAATCCCTCCACCACTACCCAGCCGCCACCAGTTCCTACCCAGTCTCCTACCTAGGGGCCCCAGGGACAGGTGTCCATGTGTGCAGGTCTCTGCCTCCTCCACCTGCCCCAGCCCCTCTGGGGACATGAAGCCTGGCTGGCCCAGGAAGGAGCATGCTGTGGGCTGGGCTGTTCAGGTTGCTCTGGTGCAGAAATGGCCCTCAGTGCCCAGGCATTGAAAAATCCCCAGCCAGGAGTGGGACCCAGTGATGCTGTCAAAGCAAATGAGCTTTTCCCCAGTGGCATGTGGTGCAGCCTCTTCTGCACTTACATGGGCATATGCATCCAGCACCCTCAGCGGGTAGCCTGGCCCTATTGGAAACTCCCCCACCAGCCGGCCAGTGCAGATCTGACCCCCAGCAGTGCCTGCGAGGAGGGAGATCAGCTCCCTTGCCATGAATGATCACTGGCGAGGCTCAATGGGGAAGTGGCATTTGCAAACCAGCATAGGGCTACAGCCATGACAGCTGCTGGTCTGGGAGCTGCTCCCACTTGATTCCCCCCACTCGCTCCTCTCATTGCCAACCTGGAAGCCCCGGGCCATGTGCTTTCTGCCTTCCACACTGCTCCTGGCTGTGCTGCTGCTTGTCCCACTGCCTAGGGAGTCTGGGAGCTTGAACGGGAAGTACAAGGGAGCAGGGGTTAAAATAAGGGGGAACTCACTGGAACACTGCATTCCACCCCATACTTCTATTTTTAGGGGCCCCTGAATGGCATTCAGGTGCATTCCCCCTTACTTTAACCCCTGGTTGCTAGCTCACGAACTCAGAATTACTATAAGATTAGCTCAGGATTATGATAATGAAGGCATCACACTGGAAGAGCTGTGGTCTCTCGTGTAACCAGACTCCATGTTTGTCTTTATTATATTTTTTTAACAATTGAAACTTGCATCTCTGTTTAATATTGAGGGTGAATTTTTGTTTGTTTGTTGTTTGTGTTCATGTTGCATGTTACAGAAAATATTAGTGCCCCCATTAGGTGAGCACATTCAGAGACTAGCATGTGAGGATTACATCAGGAATGTTCTAACTGCAGAGCAAAGTATCAGCAAAAGTCAAAGAACATGGTTCTCCTTGGACTTCTCCCTAGCAGGAAGACATGATTTACTGTTTGATTGATACACAGCTCTATCCAGAGGGCCCCAAGAGGACAATATTGACCTGATGTTTCTGATGAACTAATGAACAGTAGCAGAAGTAGTGATGCAACTGCATCTGAGGAAACTTAGTGTAGCGAAATGTTTACTTTTAACAACCAGCCCCCCAGATCCCTCTGTTTCTAGTGAGGGTGTGGTATTTTTAAGAACCACATAACACAGGAAAGGTGATTCTAATGAGGGAGTGTTTTTTTTTTATTGAAAGAAAGAAGAATCAAAGATCTTTTATTATCATGATCAGTAGAGAATGTCAAGCTTCATTTTCCCTATACCTTACAACTTGTAGTAACTTACACTTTTGCAAAGTGAATGTTGAAGATGACCAAATCACAGTTTTTCACTCACTGATTTTTGTACCTACTTTGCATGACTACAGAAAGCACAAGACAGTGTAGAATCAGGTATATAAGTAAAGTTACTGACAGTGTTCCATTATAATTCCAGGCTTTTAATTATTCAGAATTTCCTTTTGTGGGGGGAAACTGTCCATGCTTAGTCCCAGATACTGTGCAGGTAAGCAAGATATAGAACAGGTGTGGCCAAACTGTGGCTCAGGAGCCACATGCGGCTCTTGAATGAAAAATTGTGGCTCCCGGAAGAACGTCAGCAAATCAATTTAGGAAAGCAACACCAACCTTGGAGTTCAGGAGGCTGTCAGGACGGTGGAAAGAAGCATGGTTGGGGATGGTCGGGAGAAGTGTGGCATGGTCGGAATTTTAAAAAATTCGCCACTCCTCTGCAGTCTTCTTCATCGAGCACCAGCTAAGTTTTTACCGCATAGGGCTGATTTTCATGGTAACCTTAAGTAATTATTAGAATCTAACATTAGTAGGATCAATATTTGTCCTCTTTTTACAATAAAATTAAAGTGTGCAATGAATTTTAAACTTAGTAATTTGAGTAGGTAGAAGTATATGGCTATGCGCCTCAGTGTGGCTCTTGAAGTTTTAATAATCAACTTGTGTGGCTCTTGAGTTCCATAAGTTTGGCCACCCTGATATAGAAGTTGTGGCTTTTTCTTTTCCCAGAATATAATCAACTATTGTTTTATCTGTGCTATGTTGTCCTTTGTCATCCTTTGAACTAGATGGAAAATGTTCATCAAAATAATTTGATGACAAATGTCTGAACTGCTTTCTAACATTACCTCAGTTCTGAGTTTTGGCTCATATTTATCTATCAGAGGAGAGGAAAGCACTAAAACTTTTTCCAAGCATGTTTTTTTTTTTAAACTAATTCCAAAGGCATTATCTTTATAATATGATTTGTTTGGACTTTCATTCCCATAATTTCTTAATCCTCAAGCATTAGAAATGACAAAATAAATCTGGGGAATAACAATAATTAGTGAATGAAGAGGTTGCATCAAATTTGTGTTAAAGAGGAACTGAATCTACTTGTAGTATCTATCTCTTTATTAAAAGAGGCCTCAGTAAAATATTGCTTGGAGTCTCATTATTGGAGCCCCAACCATTCAAAAATCATGAGATTATTCTAAATATCTTGTGATTATTTTTGTTAAAAATTGGGATTCTTTTTATTTACTATTACATTTTTTAAAACTTTATGATAATCTGGGGATATGCTTTCAAATTTTTTTCTGTACAATCAAGTCAACACGAAATCAATGGGAGTTTGGAGCATAAATGTCTTTTGACGATCTGGGCCTTTCTTTTAAAGGAAAGCTGAGGTTCTCAGAGAGTGACTCCAGGAGCAAGGATAAAAAATGTAAAACCAATAACAAAACCTGCTCAGGGGACCTCTTTTCTGGTGGAAGCAAATAGCCTACGTGCTCACAAGCTGCCCTCTTCCTATCACTAATCAATATGGAGGAAGGGGAGAGAGCTGAGGTTGAAAAGTTGTTCACACACAGCTAAGGCTGGAATTAGGCTCCTTAGAAAACTTGGCCCTAAAATAACAAATTTATTAAAAGAAAATTATCACCTCTGACTTTTATGATTTTCTCAAAAGGCTGACAGGTTTCCCATGCAACTGTTCACTGTGCTAATCAAGTGATTATCAATACCTTCAGAGAAATATAAAACCCTGAATTTTGTTCTTTGCTGCAGGATAAAAAGTGGAACTAAAACTCCCCCTTCCCAGCTCACTGTTAGCAGCAGGAGTTGGTATCAAAATTCTCTCTGTATCATGCTTAAAATGTAACAGTGTTGTCCAAGAATAAAATCTATGTGTCCGCAAAGGGCCTATCAAATATAAACCACATTCTGCTAAGATCATTCTTGAAATTGCCTTACGCTTTTAGATTGAAAGCCACTTATAATTTTTTTTTAAAAAAAATCCTTGTTTCCTGCAAATAATAATAAATATCCAATATGAGCCACAAGACAAAACAAATGGGTAATAGCTGATTTCAGACCTCAAATCAGTATCTAAGATTAGTAAGTGCAACAGTGCCCTCTACATCTCATTAATTCAAGCACAGCTAACAACGTATTTCAAAAAGTATGATGAACTGGAAGCTAATGTATTTATATAAGGTGGCAAAGTTTGATATATTTTTGACACAGACAAATTGGGGTTTATGAAAATTAGGTGTCCCCTTCAGCTATGCTATAGTCTATCATTTGAATCATCAAATTTAAATAACTCCTCACATTTATAATGAGTTATTTGAGAGTCACATCCTTAAATCTCTCTCTCTTTTTTTTCAAATTAAGGCAACTCTTTTTGTTTCATTGGGGGATTGCTTGAGTAGGCACTGGGTAAAAAATGGGCAGCAGTTCTTGATTTGCTCATGTAACTTATAAGAGAATACAGATAACAGCATCAAACTCAGGAGCCAATGAGCCCAAGCACCAACCAAAACAGGAAGTGTATAGAACTTGCAATCTGTATTTCTGTGCCTCTCTTCTCACTTTCAGGTAATGGAAGGGGCCTTCAAGAGAAACAACTGTAGTGGTAACGATTCTCCAAACCCTGTTTTCTTCCTTTGGCAAAAGTTTTCTATTGAAGTAGTAACATAATTGACACTTGTCTGAAGATCCAATACAGTCCATTTCTGTTTAGCCAAATGGCCTGGTGACATCTGAAACATTTAGATAAGTAAGCCTTTGGGAAAGTAAAAGTGCTATAGTTAACATAGGGTTGCATAAGGCGTGGGTAAAAAGCCTTGATTAAGATAAATTAGAATGTTCAGATAAAGGGCTTGAGTGACTGGAGTTACTCTGTGTTCTGAAAGCAGAATGGATAATAAAGGCAAAGAACACATATGATAAAGTGGTAATCTAATCAAGGAAGCCCAAGTGCCAGGTTTGCTTGAGTCTTTGAGCTTGTGTACACCTAAAAGTTATACTACAGTTAAAGGGGTGCAACACACCGCTACCCATCCAGTGTGGAAACAGTTACATTGGTTCAAAAGTGTCATAATTGACTGCATGTCACACATAGCTGCCATGCATCTGACAAAGTGGGTTGGAGCCCACAAAAGCTTATGCCTGAAGAAATCTGTCAGTCTATCTGTCGTTTCTTTACTTTGAAATAACATTATTTGTTTTGAAACAATAAAACCTCACCTGACATCGAAATAGCCATGGTTGCAAAATGGTTGTTTCAAAACAACACCATTTGAGCATGTTTCGAAACAATGGCTATTTCAAATCCAGCATAATTTGACCTTCTTCCTCCCAGGGTGCTCAGGAATCAGGAACTGCCATTCAACCCTGGTGCCTCTTGCCTGCCCACTGCGAGCAGCATGGCCCAGGCTTGGGGTGCTGGAGCACAGGGGCGACACCGGGTGCCTGTGTGGTCCCAGGAGGATACCCTGTGCCTCCTGAGGGTCTGAGACACAGAATATATCTGTGCCAGGTTCCAAGCACGTCACTGCAACCGTGACGCGTACCGGGACATCTCAGAAGCCCTGTCTGCCAAGGGCTATGAGCTCAGCACCAAGCAGGTGCACTCAAAAGTGAAGAGCCTAAGGCAAGACTACACCCAGGCCAGGGAGGCCAGGCAGCTCCAGGGGCCAGCTGCTGCCACCAGCTGCCCCCTTCTACCAGGAGCTGGATATTTTTTGGCCCAGGAGCCCAGTGGCCTCCCTTCCCAGCCGATGGACAGCAGTGAGGCCTGCACACTGGCCACGTCCTCTGAGGGAGCCTCCTCATACCCTGAGGCTTCCCTGGATGTAGGAGACACCAGCCAGCCCAGGACCACACCACCTACCAGCCCAGAGCTGTTTCCTGGCCAGGAGGAGCGGGCCAGCAGCCCTGAAGAGGAGCCCAAGGGGGAGATGGAGGAGGCAGCCACCTTGGAGGGGATATTGAGGTGGACGTCAGGACTGCCAGTTGGTGAGTGTCCCCCTTCCCTCCAGGCAGGCAGTCCCAGGAGTGCAGGACATGGGTACCAAGGGGGGCACAGCCCTGGACAGATAGGGCTTGGGCCCAGAGGAGGGGGGGTGCACAGGCTCTCCTGTGGATGCAGGTGGCAGGGAGGAGTGTGTAGACAGGGTCCTGGGTCCAAGCAGGATGGGGGTCCCTCAACACGGGGGTGGCAATAGGCAGATGTGGCAGCATGCAGGGCAGAGAGCCTGCAGCCAGCACTGCCATCACATGGCCTCAGGAGACTTCCTGGGCCACATGCTGCTGCGTACAGCTCACTACTGTGGGCCACGAGGCCATGTGCCCCCTGAATGCAGTGTACACAGCACACAGATTGGGAATCCTGCTGTCAGTCAGCAGAGGTGACACTGCCCCGGGGAAGCACCTGGGACATGGGCCGAGGCCACACCCCCTGGCCACAGGCCATGCCCCCAGCTGGGCATGGGGCCAGGAGCAGCATCCGCAGCCGTGGGCAGCTGAGCCCCAGATCCCGAGCTGGGGATGGGGCTGCCGCAGCCATCAGTGGCCGGGGCATGTATCCCCGGCTGGGGACAGGACCAGGAGCAGCCTCTGCAGCCGTGGGCGGCTGAGCCCCGGATCCCCAGCCAGGGATGGAGCTGCTGCAGCTGCGGGCAGCTGGGCGCCAGATCTCCGGCCCAATTGGGCCAGAGACTGGGAGAGGGGGGACCCCACCAGACCTGGGGCACTGGCGCCGAGATTCGGGGTATGATGACTGAGTGGTATTCCTTCCTGTTCCTGTACTCAGCCGCCCAGTGCTGTGAGGCTCACACAGGGATGTGGGTGGCATCAAGTACCCCCTCGCAGTTTGAAAAGCCCAGGGTGGCAAGGCTGGTGATGGTGTCCTGCAGTGCTTCCTGGGTGATGAGGCATGGTAGTAGAACCGTGCTGATGGTATGGGCGACCTGCAGCAGCACTTCACCAATGGTGGACCTCCTGACGCTGAAGAGATGGGCAACAGACCTGTGGGACTTAGGAGTGGCCATCTTCCAGAGAGCGATGGCCACTCTCTTGTCCATGGGAATGGCTGCTCTCATCATCATGTCCCTTTGGCACAGGACCAGGGTGAGCTCAGCAACGAGGTGGGTGAAGGTCTCCCTGCTAACCCGGAGGTTCCTCCTCCACTGCTCGTTGCTCGAGTTCACAGAACAACCCGCTCCCACCAGTCTGTGCTGGTGTCCAGTGCCCAGATGCGCTATGGCACAGAAGGGGGATGGGGAGCTATTGCTGCTGTGAGGGCCACTGAGACGATGGTCAGGGGCTTAGCTCTGGGCTCATCAGGCTCAGGGAAGAGTGCGTCCCACAGCAGGGCAGCACCCTGCAGGCTAGCAGTGGGTTTACCAAGTGCTTGAGGATGGTATGGGAGCCAGGGAGCATCCATAGTCATTTCTCTCTCAACTTCTTGGCAGTCACAATGGGCAGGGAGGTGAGATCAGTTCCTGCTTTTATGTGATTGGCTGGCAACAAGGCCCTGCCATTCAGAGCACTGCTGAGATTGGGCAGAAGGCGATAAAGACCCTCACCACTGGTTTAGAGAAGAACTCAGATTGGAGATGTTGGCTTTAAAAAAAGGAAGAGAAAGACTATGGGCGTTTGTGCAGATTTCCAGGGGAATGACATTTTTGGTGGATTTTTGTCTTCAAATTCTTCGAAGAACTTTCTTTTCCCTTCCCAGTGTTACATTGTGTACGTGTGTGTGTGTGGAAGGGGGCAACATTATTTGAGGGGAATCCTTCAGAGTCTTCAGTTCAGAGCACGGGAATTGTTAGAGGAAAAGAGTTCATGCTGTAAGTTCCTGAGGAAGGGGAATCTCTGTCCTCCAAGTGTATATTCTGCTCTAGCTCCCTGTCTGCTTGTGGGTGTTGGTGTGTAGCTATGCTATGTGTGCACCTGTCATTTTGTGGGTCCAGACTGTGCGCCATAATGGTGGAGTGTCTGTCTGTCTATGCCCTGCTTGTGAGGGGGTTTGTGCCCTGGGGTTGAGGGCTCTTAGGGTATATCTACACTTGCAAGTTAGTTTGAATTAAGGAGGCTTAATTCAAACTAACTTAGTACCTGTCTACACTAGACTTTCGTTAGTTTGAATTAAGGAATTCCTTAATTCAAACTAATAAAAGCTTAGTTCGAATTAGTAAGACCTTCCGGTTAATTCAAACTAAGCCCTTAGTTCAATCCTTGGTTCAAGCAAAGGATGGTGTAGATTAGGATTAACCCTCAGTTCGAATTTAATAAATTCAAATTAAGGGCAGTTAGTCCGGATTAACAAAGTGGACAACTTGACTTAATGTTAAATTGCATTAGTCCACTTTGTTAATTCGAACTAAGAAGTTCTAGTTTATTTTAAACTAAACTTGAATTTATTAGTTTGAATTAACAAATTTGAGCTAACTTTTGCCAGTGGAGACATAGCCTTAGTGTAGCGTCATGTAGAACAGCTGGGTGTGTTTGTGGGCTGTGAAATGCATGCTCCGCTTGTGTGGACAGTCTGGTCATGTGTGCTGCTTCCTGCCCCCTAAAAGAGCCTGCTCTGTGTTCTCCTAGGCAAGGTATTTCATCACTTGTGCCTTGTAGCCAGAAGACGACTTTTAAACCCCAGCAATGCTCTCTTCCTGTCCGATTAACAAGGCATCTCTTCTTCCTCTTCCAGACTGGCCCTCTCCCACTTTTTAATCCTCTTGAACTCCATATGTGTGGTTCCTGTTGCTGACAGAAGAGTATGAGCGAAAGGGTTTAGAGTTAGAGAAGCAGGATTACAAATTGAACTCACCAGAAAGGAGTTATCAGTGAGATGCTTTCTGGCCATGATTGACATCAGAACCAAATACTTAGTTCCAGTCCTGCCAATGCGTGCCTGGAAACTTTGCTGCAGCTGCGGGCATTTTAAAATCTTCCAGGCATGTAATTGGCTTGTTATATTGCTTCTTCTTCCCTCCCCACTCAGCTCCTAGCTGTCTCCTGCCCCCCACCCCAACAGGGAAGGGTCGGGTAGGTTGTAGATCACCTTTCTATGTCCGTGGAGCACTGCTGTTCCATGGATCACCAGCTGAGAAACACTGACTAATATTATCTAAACACTGTGGAAGAGGGAGACTGTGCTTGGAATATTTTTAAACCTGCCATGGGTTCATTCATTTTTTTATCTGCCAAGAAAATAAAAGAACAGTTTTAGAGTAATGTATTCAAGTGCCCTGCAGTTATTGAAGAAAAAAGCAATGAATAACAGATCACCATTCAGAACAAACTTCAGAACATTCCCTGACAGACATCCAGGTTGCACCCTGTATTACAGCTTTTATTTAATGTATTATCAGCAACTTTTTTCTTTACAATCAGTCAATCAATCAATAAATAAAATAACGAGGGGTTAGTCATACATTTTAAGCTGAATCTTTCCTCAGAATATTTTCTGCGGGCCATGTATCTGTTCACGAAGTCCTGGCTTATGCATGCTGTCATTTTTGGCAGCAGTTGAAGGGAGGTACGCAAGTTATTTTTATTAACTTGCCTATCTCTCTTTGATCACCTAAAATCCACTTACCTCGGTGGCTCCATTGTGCTGAGTTGAAGAGAAAAGCTTTCCCTTCAACTCAGCACTACTCCTCTTGAGGGTGTAGACGTCAGCAATAGACTTCCCAATCAGCTGAGCAGCTCTTCACAGACCCCTCAATCGAACCCGCAAATTGGAACTAGAAATGAATTTGCTGCTGTCAGTATAGAGATACCCTCAGAGCACAACACATAAACATAAAATCGAGTTTCTTTCATTTGTTCTTTAGTTTAAAAGGATTATCCATTCTTTCCTATAGTGATAGCAAGTGAACTTAAACTGTACTGCTGCTGAGGAAAGCACTTCCTAAAGTTTATTCCTGTTCAGGGAAGATTGGGTTTGGTGGATTTAAGCACATGCTTAAGTGCTCTCCTGTCTAGGTATGCTTCCCAGAACAAAAGCTCCATTGAGGAAAATTCTCTGCAGTACACCAATGATTCTTCATGTCACCTCTGCATGCTACGGCCAGATTAACCGGCCCAGGGGTACCCTCATGTCTGACCCTCCCCACTGCATGAGCTTGCTCCTGCTCCTGTGAATGGAGAGGCCCTGGGGCCATAGGCTGCTCCTGCTCCAGTCCCACTCTGGTCAGGCTGCCCAAGTTGGGGGGCAGCTGATATACGGTGTGTGGGCCTTTGATGTAGCCCCCCAGAGCCACAGGCCCTGGAAGGCTGTGCCAGAGCAGCAGCCGCCAGCCCCTCACCACTCACCCCGGATGGAGTGAACAGGTGTTGGCCTGCTGCCCCACCTTGGGGGCAGGCCAGCCAGCCCAGCGGCAGGGCAGAGCAGAGCCTGGCCTCTGGCTCCCGGGCCCTACCCCCACCCCTCAGCATTGGTAGAGTAGGAGCAGGGTAGGGTGGGAAAAGGGGTGGGCAGATTTTGGGGGGATTAGTGACTGGAGCCTGGGGTGCCCTTTTTGTCTGGGGCCTGGGGCTTATGCCTCTAAAGCCCCTCTGGTAAATCAGCCTTGCTGCATGGGGTTGTGAGCAGTTCTGTTATTTGCACAGAAAGAACACATATGCATTGAGAAGATAATTTATGAGCTGGTCCTGAATATTGCTATGGAAGGTAATGTTATAGGAAGATGAGAGTAGATCAGTGGACTTTAAATGACCGTATAGTTTGTATGGAGGGGTTGTGGCTGGCATTTCAGCTCAGGGGTTACAACAGTGGACATGCAGTGATTGCAAAGATACCCCTTATGTATTTGAGTTGCAGTTTTTCCCACCCAATAACCTTAGTATCTATGTAGCTCCTCACTCAGATCCCTCCCCTTGCCCTTACATGACCCATCCAAGGACCTAAAACAACCACTATACTATGTTTGTGCTGAGAGGTTCCTGGGTGCACAAGATAACAATGAAGAAGAAAAACCGAAAAGGTGGAGCCACGATAAAATTCAGCTGTGCTCTGAGTCTGCCCTTACTTGGGCCAGGAGCCAAATGCCACAATTTGACTTTGAATGACTAGATCATGTATTTAAGAAAACTAAAGAAATGATTTTTGCTCTAGGCTACGATAACTAACTCTTGATTTAATTTTTGACATTGAATGGAGATGAAAGGACCTAAAGGAACATTCTGTGTTATGCTTTTTTAAAAACAAATAGAATCTGATAAAAGTAGGGACTTGCGGAATAAACCATACGGATGCTTTTTGTTCTGGTGTCTCTTAGAAAGCTATTGTGTACCAGCATAAAATGCTGAATAAGATTAACCCATGAAGTCTTTCTTACAATTGATAGGCCTGTTGGATATGATTTTTAAACCTATGGCACATATGCTATGTGGTGGTATATCAAATAACCTTTCACTGGATGAACTGAAAAATAAACTGGCCTATCAAAATGAGGTTGAGGTTTTAGGTTCAGAATTTAACATTCAGTAGGCATAGCTTCTCAAAAGAATAACTATAGAATCCATGACTTGTAAAATTATCATTCAGGAGAACAATTATTCTCAGAAAAATCTGTAGAGTTGAAACACCCCACAAACTTCACCTGTTCAGAAACTAAACAAATAGTCTTGTAATGTCAGTTATTTCTTATGCACAGCACACTACTGGAAAAGCTTGAAGCTGCTGTAAGGGGCTGATGAAAATTGCTGTGAAAGGATGCCATTTGCAGTGCACATCAAGAAATTATATTGGTCCTACAAAATCCAGGACAGTGCTGCATACTACTGAATAGAATCTATGGATACCTAATTGCTTAATGTGTATCCAGTTTAACAGCTGCTATCTCATTGTTTTTGCTGTTTCCTGGTAATCATTTCCTGCTTTTGAAATTCTCTAAATATCCAATTTCAACACTTTTTGGGAAATGTTTTTTGTTACTTACAATTTATTTAGAAATTTAAGCTAATTGTGTTAACATAAAATAATATTGTTTTGAGAGTCTTGCTTCAAGAAAATCTAGGATATTTTGACTGCTTAATCCCAGTTTGGGATTGGAAAAATATTTAAAATGTCACACATATATTCATAGGATGGGAAAACAGTTTTCCATCCTAATCTTCTGCAGCATGGGGCATGGTTCACTAGAATGTGTAAATGGTGAATTCTTTGTAACCTGGAGTCTTTGAACCATGATTTGAAGAATTCAAGAGCCCAGTTAGAGATTATATGTTTAGTGCAGGAATGTGTGGGTGAGATTCTGTGGCCTGCACTATGAGGAGATTAGAGTCACTAGATTATCATGACAAGTTCCAAAGTAGTAGCTGTGTTACTTTACTTCAGCAAAACAAACAAGACTACCTGACTGCATCTTCACTGGAATGACAATGCTTCCCGGGTGTCATGGCAACCTGTACCTGGACAATACCTCTCTCCAATTAGTCAAGAAATTGCTGGTTAAAGTGGTCCTGGCTGCTGTCTCTGTATCTGCCACCATCCACGAGAATACTGTCAAAGGCCGTGTCAAGGTTCAGCTCTCTAACCAGATTATAATCCACCTGGTAGATCCTGCTTTTGGTCCACCCAACACCTCTATCACCTCATGGGTCATCCTGCAGAAAGCTGCCAATGCTGTTTCCCTGCTAGCCTTACTTCTTTCTTTCTGCATGAGTTACTATTTCAAGTGCAGGCTTACTAATGCCATTGTTACCCCAAAAAATCAATTTCCAAAATCAATTTCCAAATTCTCAGACCGTCCAGCAGCCTGCGTTTTAATTTCAAACCCTCGGGGCAACGAGGCAGGGACCATTCCTCGCCCAAACGGACAAATACCCGCATGAACTCCAACCATCCGGTAAATGTCCCAAGTGGAGAATACGGCTTCTACTAGGTTGCCTTACACTATTTTCCTACTCATATATGTCTTTATCCAATCAGGATTTTCTGTGATACTAAAGAGATGGCAAAAATCTCAGGCTACACCATCTCTGTTCTTACCCTTACTTTCACCTTTCTCCCTGCTTATACCCCTTCTTCTACCTATAAGCTTCCACCCCTCACCCTCAAACACAAAGTAGATCACAAATATGAATGTATTTAAATATTGACTGTATGTCACTTAATGGCTCAATATGTGAAACAAGAGGCAGCCTGTTAGAATAAGTTATCCATGCAAGCACAGTAGGCCTCATAAATACATAGGCCGACCAGATAAGCAGCATGCAGGCTGTCTTTAATTATGTATTCTCCTCTGAACCCATGTCTCCTGTCATATACCCTTCCCTGCCTGATATAACACACCTATCCACACCCCTCCTTACCTTATATGGAAGTTAGTATTCCCCTACCTGTCAAGACCACCCCCTCTCACCACCCTGACCCTTTTCCCATATAGAAAGTTGTTTTTCCCAAAGGAAACAAAAAATAGTTAGAAAACTAGTTTTAACTAGTAAACAAGCAGTATGTGTATATAAGCAATTGCCATGTTACTTCTGTTTGTAAGCTGAAACTGTCTTGTCCAGTGTTCAGTATTCCTGGTATCGTAAATAAACCTCTTCAGTGTTGTCTGTATTGTTTGATCCTTTTTGGAGGGACCTTTCCAACTTTACAAGACTAACAAATTTATTTATTGCATGAACTTTTGCAATAGAAAATCCCCCTTTGGCAGACGCTTTAAAGAAGGGGAATGTACAGATTGGGAGGAAAATAAAGGTAGGGAAGTGTAAGTCCAGGATCATGGTGGTCCCTTCTGACCTTGAAGTCTATGAGTATGTTAAAGCAAGGTCACGGTGGGTTAAATTTTATGATGGAGCGAAATAAATTATAATAATAAAAATGTTCTACAACTGGTATAGAGCTTTTTATGGAAAAATGATAATGGTAAAAATAATTTCAGAAATGCTCCATGGCGCCACTTTGGACTTTTAGATCTGTGATCAGACGTATAGTGTCTGTATTTGAGTGATTGAAAAACAAAATTGGATTATTACAGGTAATAAGCATCCCTGGATGTTAACTAATTTATTCTTTGTAAACAACTAGGGAAATTTAATCATGATATCTGAGAACTTAGCAAAATGTAAAACCATGCAGTATTCCCCCTGAGGACATGTTGTATTCGTTAGCTGTTCAGCTTCTTATTGTTTATCTGGCTGGGGTCATAGCTAAATTGTTATTGGTATAAAATGAGACAACTTATTTATTTAAAATGAATAATTAGTTCATTTGTTTTGTTGCTTCTAGCTGTTTGCAGGTGATTACTGATGCAAACATTTAATTATATCATAAACTGTGACCACAATTTCCACTTCTGAACACTGTCAGCCTTCAGAACAATTGAATTTAGATGCAAGATTCCTTGATGGGTGCATGCAAGTTGGTTGCTTCTGCTACCCCTAACAGAATGATGGAAAAATGATCAACTAATACAATTTAAAAGGCTGCAAATATAGACCTTTTTGACAGTTCGGTGTGTTAGAGAGAGAGAATGAATACCCTTGTGGTTTTTTACTTCTCTTGAAGATTCACAGTGTGCCTCATGCCATTGAATTCTGAGGCCAAATTCAGATGTGCAACTAAATGGGTTTCAGTGGGAGTTACTTATGTTTAGAGACTAATTCAGTCTTGGCATAATCTCTGTAATGTGTAAATATTTGTCTTGGATAGTTGTCTTTTCATACCAATTCATATTTTGTCGTCTCACCTTTATTTACGTACCAATACTTTGAAGTACTTGACATCTGTTTAGCCTTGACAGCTCTTAGTCCTCCTATGTCCATTAAGACTGTAAATTTACTTATTTACTGTATTCCTGTTTCTTTATCATTCCTTTCTAGCTCTTATTATGCTACATTGTATCCTGTTGTTTATCACTCATTTTCTTAGCCAAATATCCACTTTAATCTTTGACTGCTGTTGCTCATTATGTCATCCAGGGATGTGTTAACTTCGTCTAAAATTCTTGAAGTATAATGTTTCCATTAACAATGTATTTATTTCAGAAGCATTATCTAATAATGATAATGAAAGCTACTTAATTTGGGGGTGAGAAGGGTGGTTATCTTTAACAGGTTTGACCTGTCCAGGGATTTCCCTAATACCCCCTTACACCCCCTCTACCCCCCCAAATTTCCCAACATCCCCATAGTTGTCAGCTAGTAACAATATACCAATTTAGTGACCACCCCAATACCCCCTTACACCTCCCAGTACACCCCCCTGCTATTTTCAAGTCCTGCAGAGAATACTGGACCTGTCTCATAGAGAAGACATGTAGGACAGCAAAATATTAGGAACTGCTAAATGTTCACTAACTATTTTACTTTGGATGACTGCCAGATGATTAGTGGGAGTTGTGCGCCAAGGAATCAATAACTATTGCTGGCCCTGAACTTTCATTTCCTGCTTTTGATTAGCTTATTTCAATCTTTTAATGTTTGCTTTTTTATTTGAAAAATAGTTTATCAGAATAGACATGTAGGAGTTTGTTCGGGAATTGTTATAATGACACTTCCAGTATCAAGGCAAATGTTGATAAGAATGGGACTCACGCTGATTTACACAGAAAGTTTCTGATGGCTTCCTAAAAGCACGAGGGACAGATTTTTAAAAGAGATGTCAGCTTCACCATTTTCTAAGCACTAATATATGAAAGTTAAAATAGACTACAGTGAAGTGTCTCCTATTTGCAGATACAGATGCTGTTTGTACCCACAATTCACATGGTTCTCTAAATTTTATTTCACTTTTAAATTATTCTGTCCACAAAATTGCATCTGTGGTGTGTTGGAACAAGACAGTCACACATACTGCAAATTATAGAGGTTTCCTTTTTTTAATTTAAGTCCTAAATATTTAAATCTTAGGTATTAATTGTTAAGTGATGAGAAGTATCAAAATAAAAGTGGCCCACTCTTCAGAAATTGTGAGCACTCATAAATCCCACAAAAGTTAATGGGAACTCTTCACAGTCAAGATTCAGTTATTGAGTGTATGCTCTACTTTTCACCTTTGAGTAAGAGTCTTGACACACTGTACCTGATTATTGGGAAGTTTATTGTACTGTTTTGACTGTTGCAAACTAGAAACAACTTGTGAGAATGTTTATGGATTATTCACAAGGATTCTTATATTTGCTACACTTATATTCAGTGGGTAACTTGTAGTTCCTGCATACACCCCAAAACATTTCTCCCAGCACCTCTCAGTAGTAAATGGCATGTTTCTTACAACAAGGTATTATTTGGAGCTCTTTCTTCTTTTTGTCTTTGGTATTCTGAGTCAAAAGGGGACACTGATACTAAAACAGATTTAAGGTGTTAGTAACAAATCTGGTTTAAAAAGGCTTTCTAAAATAAGTCTTTTTAAAAATTGGTTGACACTAGAGCTCTGGAAAATTTTAGCACCAAGGGATAGGGTCCTGCACAATTCATCCAGTTTGAGTTCATTACAAACTCAAAACTCAGATAAGTTTAGCTAAAAAGTTAAAAAAATATTTCTGGCACACTTGGACTGAGGACTGATAGATAACTTTACTCCCAAAGCAGGCAAACACTGTAGTTTTGCATGTAAGTGTAGAAATTTGGATTAGGTTTTGTTTTCTGTTTGTGGTTCATTTGCAATTATAATTTGAACTGAAATTTGTTTTTTGCTTTGAAGGTTAGCAAATAAAACCACCCAGAATGCACCCAGAGAGTTTTGATGGTGCTCTTTGACATTATCCATTGTATGTACTCATATTCTCTGATTACTGGAGGAGCTAATAATCTTAGAGGTATTTTTCCTAATAATTCCCCATAAAGAAAGGAATTATCATCATTCACATTTTACAGAGAGTCTAAGACTGTGACTACACTACAGCCTATGTTGGCATAACTTAATGGCCCTCAGAGGTGTAAATAAAACACCACCTGAGTGACATAAGTTACATTGATGTTAGAGCTGGTTACACAGCGCTTGGACAGGTTCTCCCACCATCATAGCTTCTGCCATTGGCAGAGGCAGGTTTTTTGTTTGTTTGTTTGTGGGGCTTTTTTATACCAAAGGGAGAGCTCGCTCCCATTGGCGTAGAGGGTCTTTACCCAGACACATGGCAATGGTGCAGCTGCATTGGTACAGTGCATCACTGCAGTGCTCTATTTGTAGACATGGCCTACGTGACAGGCCCAAGTCTAGGAGAGCAAGGAACTGATTCTAAGTACCCTTGGTTCCTTCTGTAGTCAATGTAATCTGAGCGTACTCAGCATCTTTCAGGGCTAGGCCATGAATACATAAAGCAGTTGAAAATGTTAAAGGAAAAGTTTGGTAGACATGTAAACTATGTTAATTTATCCGACTGTGCATATTAGAAGTTTTTAAGGAAGCCTTAAAGTGGTTATTGCTTGAAAAATAAACCGGTGCTGGCCATTTAAGAGAGAGAGGGAGAAATCTTACATCCCCTCCCATTTACCTTACCTAACAGGAACTCCCAGAAGCTCTGAGCAGTACATAGAAAGAATACAAATGCTACATTAATCAGCTGCAGATAGGTGTGACAAACATACATAGTTTGGTTTGGTTTGATGTTTTGCTTTTTGCTTTTTGGTTTTGTTCTGTTTTTTCTTCAAAATTGCACTTTTTACTGCTCCTAGCATTTTCCTGTGTTGTGCTGCTGTTCAAAGAAGCATAGCCATGGATTTCAGGACAGCTGCTAACAAGACAAGTAAGTTCAAAGATCACACTAAATAACCTCTTTGCTAAAAGGTTTAGTATTAAAATTATATATATTTTAATATATCAGAATAAAGTTTATGTAACCAATCTGAAAACAGAGGTGGTCATGATATAACTTCAGCTATACACAGGTATAGGGAAATGTAATTGCATAGCCTGCAGTGTGAAAACACACAAATATGGATCTCTTCCATATGCCTTTGAGGTCAGTGAAAAGATTCTAGTTGACAGCCCACTTAGTCAAACCTTGAAGAGTGCACTGAGGGCACTGCCACTGTCAGTATAGACATTCCCTAGCTGATTTCAGTGGGTTTAGAATCATGCCTTTAATTTTCTCTCTTGGAGCTATCAGACCTAAGATGTAATGAAATGATGAGGGAAGAAGAGAACACAGAAGAGGGATGATTATATTTTGGTGATAGATTTTGATATAGTACTTATTCATGCCAAAAGAAAAATGAGGGGGGAGTCCACCTGGTAACTAGCAGTGTTTTTGTGTTCAAAGGGTAGTAAAAATGAGAGATGTTTTGGAAAGCTATTACATGCTTGATATATTGAGGCAAAATAGAATAAAACCCAAATAATTTCTATTCATCTCCCCAATATATTATTCAGTTCATTAGGATGTTAAACTTGCTTATTGGAGAGAACAAATCAACACTAAGTCTCTGCTGAAGCTTTTCATCTTTGATTTCTCTCTTGATATTCAGCTTCCTTTGCTTTTTAGCTGTTTCTTCAGATAATGACCTACAGCAGCCCATTTCCTTTCCGCACCCAGATTCCACACAAATGATCACATTTGAAACATGTCCTGAGAAAATATCCCATAAATTCAGAGGCAAAGTTGCTAGTACTTATTCTGATACCAGTGAAAATTGGAAATAGCTCCAATGTATAGAGCCTGATCTGCTATTACTACACACCTTGTGTAATCATGTTCTCCTGTGCAAAAGTGAGTTCTGTATGTGGCAAGATCCTAATTAGTCTTTTACAACTACTTTTCACAGGTGTACATGATTATATAAGGTGCAAGCCCAATTTACATGAAAACATATTGGGACAACTAATATTTATTTATCATGTGATAGAACTAGGAGCCCTAATCATGGATGAAAACCCTGCTGTGCCTGGTGCTGTACAAACCCAAAACAAAAAGACAGTCCTTGCCCCAATATTGACATGAGGAATGGTGAAAGAATTGGTTAAACACAGAAAAGCCAGTGGGTCAGACTTTAGAATTTCTTTGCTTTGACTTGTACTAAAAGGACAGAAGGACAGTAGTAGTTTGCAGCTTGTGGAATCCCATTAATATAGCCTTTTTCATTTAAAAAGAACAGTTTAGTCCTGTGGAGGATGCAGTGACAAGGACACAGCTTGCCTTTTAGCATTCTACTTTAGTACAAACTGAAAAGTAATAGTGTGTTCAATTGAATACAATAGGTCCGGCCGGCACATTGAAATAAGGATACCCTATGGATCAAATAAGGATTTGATTTTAGCTGAGTTGAAACTAGTTCAGACTGAAAATATGCACACTGAGTCTTGATACAACCTACAATATTGCATGTTTAGGGAAAACTACAGATATTAAAGTAATATATTTGCTAATACTTATTTAGTTATCTAGAACATTAGTTATCTAGTGCATTCACATCATAAGTAAAATTGGCATGTTGTTAGATTCCCCACTGGAAAAAAATGTTAACTTTGTAGTTACTTAAAAAGACAAGGGGCGTGAGGCAATATCTTTTATTGAACCAACTTCTTTTGGTGAAAGAGACAAGCTTTTGAGTTTACAGAAGTTCTTCTTCAGGTCTGGGAAACTTACTAAGGCTATGTCTCCACTAGCCACAGGAAGTTCAGACTGTTAGTCTGAACTAAGAAGTTCGAGGCTGGTTCAAACTAACCTTGTGCTTATAAGTTGGAACTAACTACAGATTCTAGTTCAAACGAATGCTTAGTTCAAACTACAACTCATGGTTAGTTCAAACTAACTGGCTTAGTTTGAACTTCTTAAGTTCAAACTAAGCGTTAGTCTGTGGCTACATCATGCCTAGTTCGAACTAAGTGCTTAAGTCCAGACTAAACACGAGTACTAACAAGTTCAAACTACTAGTAAGTGCTCCTTAGTTCAACTAAGACATTTCTTAGTTGGAACTAGAGAAAGCCTAGCATGGCCATGGGATAAGTTAGTCCAAACTAAGCCTCCGTAGTCCAGACTAACTTTCCAGTGTAGACATGTCCTAAGAGTGTCAGCTAAATACAGACTGTTTAGTATAAGTAGTAAAAAGTTTACTTCACCTTGAAATGATTTAACTATTTTTGCTAGACTATCCATTACAACTTTTGTTTAGCTGTCAGTGAAGAGTTCTATGTAAGTTTGAAAGCTAGTCTCTCTCACCATTAGAAGTTGGTCAAATGAAAGATATTGCCTCACCCACCTGGTCTCTAATATCTTAGGACCAACATGGCTAGAACAAGATTGCATAGTTACTTAACAGTCAATTACATAAGTAAAAGAGTATCTGCTGCTTTAGGCTGTGGTTTAAGTGAGAAAAAAACCTCTGCCAAATACAGGTAAGTTTATCTTTTATATGAGTCTTCACACAGACAAAAACCCCCTTTGACATCATGAGGCATTGGTAGTAACAAAGTAAGGAATTTAGTGTTGGGGACAGTCTTAATAAGAGCCTCATTCTAGGCTTCAGTTTCACAGAGACAGAAATGCTTCGCTGTTTACCTGGAAGCTTCTGACTTTAGGCACAATCATACACTTCAATGTGACTAATTTTGTGCCTGGAAAATTGTACTGCAAAATTAGAAGATGTGTTTCAAAAATCAGGCCTCATAACTGAATTTGAAGCAAGTAAAAATTATTTGGTGTAATTACAAAACACAGAATTAAAATAGTAATGAATGTTCATAAACTGGAAAGGAAAAATAAGAATTAAAAATTCCCTTCAGCATTATTCATGACTGTAAGTTTCTGTCTGATGATTGTCCTGTCAGTGACTATCTGCAATCCAGTTTCTGACAGGTGGGTAGCCACTTTAAAAAAAATAAATAAAGACATCTCATTAATTTGTTCCCTTGTTGACAAAAAATGAACCATGAAAACTGATGCGTAGCACATCAGATAAGACGTGTCAGGCCTACAGGTCCTAGTGCATGAGTCTGCAGGGTCCATGGGCAAATTACAAGTCCCAACAACTAATTTATAGCGTCTTCATGAGTGGAGGAAATTTCTCTCTCCATTTTAGGGAAACTGCATGGGTATGTCCACACGTCTTTTTTATTTCAAAATAACACTGGTTATTTTGAAATAAAAAAAGTTTTGGTCCACACAACGTTTTTTTATTTCAAAACGATGGGAGTTCGTCATTTTGAAATAAGAGCCGTCGTTTTGAAACAGCTTAAACCACTTTTGTTTTGAAACGGCAATTATTTTAAAATGGGTGGTTTTGAAATAATGCCATTGGGACACGTTGTTTAGAAATAAGGTGTCTGACCTTCCTCCCAGGGTGCATGGGACACCCCCCCCCAGGATCAGCACACTGGCCATGATGCTGAGCGGAGGTGCAGGGGTGCAGCCCCCCCACCCCAGTTGGCTTCCCCCACTGCCAGGGGCGGGGGGGGTCGGGTGCATTAGCCCGTTTGCCCCACCTGCCCCCAGCAAGGGGAAGCATCAGGCGAAGCGGGCTGGGGCACCTGCTGCGCCCTCTGCCCCAGCAAGGGGAAGTGGTGGGGAAACCCGCTGCTCCCCCTTGCCAGGCACTGGAGGGGGCAGCGGGTGCCCCAGGGAGCTTGGCAGGCTGCTGCAGCCGGGGCGCCCCGCTTCCCCAGCCCCTGGCCATCTGGAAGCAGCCAGGGAAAGTGCGGGCTGGGGCTCCCCTGGCCGCTTGTGAGGTGGCCAGGGGCTGGAGGAGTGGGGCACCCAGCTGGCATCCCCTGTCCTCCCCCGCTGGGGCTGTGCAAATGCTTCCACAGCGGATAGGTGCTGCAGATGCCAGCAGCTCACCCGGAGCCTGGGCGGGAGGCAAAGCCAGCACCCACAGCTTGCGCGGGACCGGCAGCTTCCCCAGAGTCCGGGCGGGGGGGTAAAGCCAGCTGCCACTGCCCCCCCCTGACCGGGCAGCAACTGAGGAGGCTGGGTGTGGGGGCAAAGCCAGCTGCTGGAACACCTTCCCCTGCCCCAGCCCCAAAGGCAGGTGGACATGGGGCAGGTAGGGCTGCAGCAGCCCTGCCAGTGCCCCTGCCCCTGTCCCAGCTGGGGGGCAGACACCCAGTCCGGGCAGGGGCAGAGCAGTCTCCCTGCTGTGGGGGCATGGGTTGCCTAGCCCCCTGCTACCCCCTTTCCTCACCCCAGCCTCAAGGCAGGGGCAGGGAGCTAGGAGCCCGATGGGGCTGGGAGCTGCTTGCTGTCTGTCGCAAGCAGCTCCCAGTCCCATGGGGCTCCTAGCTTCCTTCTCCTACCTTGACGCTGGGGTGGAGAAAGGGGGTAGCAGGGGTCTAGGTGACCCATGCCCCCGCTTAGGGCAGTGGGACAGAGGGGCAGCGTGGGAAGCCAGAGGAAGAGGAATCTCCCCATCTGTCCCCTCCCCCAAATCAAAATAGTAAGTCCTGTGTTTGGACGTGCTATTTTGATTGGGGTTTTTTCCCTTATTTCGATTGCACATTTTTTTACTTTGATTTAACTTGCGTCGAAATAAGGTCTGTATTTCAAAACAACTTGTTTCAAAATAACTTATTTTGAAACAACGAGCTGCATGTGGGCATAGCCCCTGGGTTTCCAAGGACCGCACCTGTTAGCTTCTATTTACACATAAACAACAGCATTTCAGACTTGTGTTTCTTGCCTCAATTTTGCTAGTTTAATTAAACAAATGCCTGATTATTAGTATTAATGTTGTTTGAAACACATAACCCAAGAACACAGAGAGCAAAGGAGATCCAACAACTCCAAGTAAGAGCTGTGGTTCCCATCATGACCTGTGCTAGGGCAATGAGAGAAAATAATATCCATCTCTCTCTCTCTCGCTCTCTCTTTTTTAAATTAATGCATAAGCTAAGTCCTCACTTCTAGACTGAGCTAACTTTAAAATTTGAGGATTGAGGAGTGAATGAATAGTCATTTGGAAAGGAATTAATTAGAACAAACCTCATATTCACCAAATAGCCATCTATTCAATAAAAGCAGGTGCTTTCCTATTGTGGATGTTGGATAGAAAGGACAGATTTACCTAGCCTTTTATTAAATTATTATAAATTATTTTTAATGTGATTTTGTATTAATAATCGTGATACACAAAACACAAGGATCCATATTTTGGAATTTTTACAGATGGAAATAAATGCACATTCTTTTCTCTCAGTGCTGTAGTACTTGCCATGATGGGAATCACAGCTCTTAACTAGAGCTGTTGGATCTCCTTTGCTCTCAGTACTCCCCATCAAATAGTAGTTAGATTAGTCTCTGACACATTATACCTAGTATATTTCCCAATTATTGTTACCTGTGCTATAGCCACATCTAAGGTTGCTAAGCTCTGGTGGTAATGTACCACAGTAAAATATTAAAGGTTTCAAATTTACTTATGTGATGCACTTCACTGGCAGAGATTTTTAAAATACATCTACAAGTCTAGATTCTTTCCAGAATCTATGCATGCAGAAGTTTAAAAGAAAATGGCTTTACAGCCAGGTAATAAACTGAGTCTTGTAGGCCTCACTCCTTTTTTGGGCTTGCACTGACACGTCTCCTGACATGACTCTTTCCCTTAGAAATGTTTCTCAGATATTCCATAAGGAAAACTCCAAGAATATGGGAAATATACTAGGCGGTCATCTGTCAGAATTTGAAAATATGGTGACCAGTAGTAATAGCTTGAAGGCATGTACGAAGATTTTTGTTGAGGGAATTTAAATCTTTGCATTACCAAAACAAAAAAAGAATAAGAAAAAGAAAATAGTAGCTAGAGGCTAGGTTTTCATCTTCTTTCACACTGATTAGCACATTAATCCATCAACCATCCTGTTGTATCAAAATCTGGGCCAAAAGATTAAGTAGCGTGAAAGACAGGCAGCCAGGGTGATTTGGAAGGATGTCCACCTCTATTCTATCTGCATTGGAAAGAGTACAACTCTACATCAATGCTCCAGAACCTTAACAGGGGCAGCACAATATGTACATAGCGGCATGATGGATGGAGAGATTTAAAAAAAAACTTGTAAAGAGCTCTGTGGAACTCCTTGTCCCTAGATATCATTGAACCTCCAGGGCTTAGCTGAGTTCAGAAGAGGATTAGACATTTATAAGGATAATGAGAAAACCCAAGTTTTATTAGCTAGTATGTAATATATGGGATAAATATTTCTGAGAATAATCTAACTACTATTTCATGGGGGATTATTGGGGGAGGAAACTTTCTCCCTAGACTTCTTGAACTTTCCTTTGAAGCACCTAGTACTAACTGTGACAAATATGGCAAGCCAATACAAGTTTATAAATGACTCGTTTATCATGTGACCCAGGTGTCTGCCCCTTCCCCCGGGGTAGGGTAAGGTTATCCCAGTTCCTTCAGGAACAAAAAACAGTGAGAGGTGACTAAAGGTGAATTGCTCAGCTTGTTAATACCTTCTAAAAAGAGGTTCCACCTACTGTGGAGGCTCTTGTATACTTGTTCAAGCTGGGCTTGCCAGTGGATAACAGACAAAGAAAGGCTGCATTTAAACTCAGGGTCTTACTTCTGATCCAGCAAGTGGACAAGATCTTCTGTCTAATGGAGGCCATAACCCTTGCAGAAGGGTTGGAAAGAATTTGGCATACTAGAGCCCATAAGGCTGACCCCAGGTACCTTTAGTTTATGTTTAAATGTTTGTTGCTTTTACTAATTTTTAACTGTAATGTTGTGCCTAAAGAATAAATGTGTTTCTTAGACACAGCAGAGTGATTATCTGTAACTGTTAGGGGAAAAAAGAAACACTTCCTTTTGCCCTTGGAAAGAGAAAGCAACATGCAGGCATTGGTGGTTTGGTACACTGGTGTTTTTGGAATATTAGAGGGGTAAGGCAAGAAACTGTTCTGCTTTAAACTTCTCTGGCCAGAGGGGGTGAGACAAGGTGTCAAGTTCACTGTAGTGGCTCACAAGCATGAGTGCTAAGCTAAGGGTGGACTGTTCAGGAAGACGGCACAAAACTGAAGCTAGCTTCATGCCCTATAACTAGATTTCATCAATCAAGCAAAAAGTATGAACTCTTAAAGCATTCTAGCAACCTTACATTAGAGTTACAGGTGGTTCCCTTAGCCACCCTGATCAGTCTTTCCATCTATGTAACCCTACCTTTATAATAGATAGCTCCTTACACCAAAAATTGCAACAATATTCAGGTTATTCTCGGTTCCAAAATTTCAGTCACTTATCCAGGTCAATTGCTTGCTAGATCTCTCACCCAAACAGTTTCTGGAAGTTCACTACTAAACTCACTAAAGATTTATTAAAATAAAAGAAACTAGAGCTATTTACAAGATTAAAGCAAGGGCTAGGAGACATCCTTGTTTGAAATAGCAATTCCAATGTTGCAAATAATCATTTTTCCTATCTGGTGACATTTTCCCAGATGAACAGGGGCATCTTGAACCTACCCAGCTGAGAGGAAAGCAGATCTCAGGTCTTCAGGAAGAAAGTGAAGAGAAAGAAGAGAACACTAGCTCGGAGAGCTTTGTGACTAATTTTTCAAATATCTATGCATCAGGTAAGTCTGACACTTTAAAAAGAAGAAGAAGTAGAAGAAGAAGAAGAAAAATAGTAACAGAACAACCAGTCCTTTCTATAAGGGTTCTTTTTTGTTATATAGTCTGTTGTTGACAAGTCTTGTCTGATGTTTCTCTTGACAAGGTTCCCAGTTTCCAAACAACCTCTTGTGGAAATGCGTAATAGCCCAGTGTGATAACCACGTTTTATGTGACCAATGGGAAAAGGTGGAAGATAATGAAAATGAATGTCCTCTTTTCCTTGTTTGCAATCTCTTCCCCTCTCTACATCTTATTCTCTCTAACATTCATACATCCTGTGGCAAATTCCCTCATTCTCCAAAGCCCACCCAATAACAAATCCTCCTAAATAAAATCAGCAGGCAAAACCAGTAGTAGTCATTTCTCCCCACCCCCCTGTTTCCTCCTTTTGCAGACTGTCAGGCCATGAACCAGCTATTCCCTCCCATCCCCCTGCCTGAGGAGGAACCAAGAGTTCCTGTAGTTTTACTCATGAGCCAGAGGAATGACTGCCAATCCATTTGGATTTTTGCCAATGCCCAAGGAAGACCAATGGGTTTCATTCTTCTTACTCCACAGGCCATTGAATACAAGGGAATGGGCTCAAGGAGTATTTTCATCATGGTAGTGAGACAGAAACTGAAGGATCTGTGGGTGATATTCCCCTCTTTTCCAGTGGAAAAACAATGAGGGAAATGTAGGTCCTGTCAATTGCATTGTCATTAGCAGACTGTGAGAAAGCAGTGGTCTTTTGGATCTGAGAATCAAACTGAAAACAGTAATATAGTAAATCTCCTTGCTTTTTCTGCCAGCAGGAAATCATTCATTCTCTTCTAGCTTCTACTTCTTTGAAATGACCTAACACATCATTAAAAGGCTGTGTCACTGAGCAAAATGCCTGTTTGCCCACTAACTTTATCTGTGTTCTATGCTCTTTACATGAAAAGTGCAATGGAAATGCAAACATTTATGAATGTTTCAAAAGGGTTACTATGCTAAACCCTTAAATGGTAATTGTAGGCATAGGTGAAGTGGTAAGAAGGAGTGTACCTTTGAGGATTAAGCTTCCCAGGAAGAAAATCTAAGCGGGACGCTGCAGAAGTTTAAGTTGTTATATATGGTCAGCTGGAAACTGATCACTGAATAAAGCAAATATTTTCCAAACACTGTAAACACATAAGTTCATATCTTCACAGATATTTGGAAGCTTAGCACCCATTGATTTTTTTTTTTCCAGTGTGATGAGGATTCACTTCTTCAAAGTGAACAGTTAAGACGTCTATAATTTCAGTGGGAGTTAGGCTCTTTACCTGTGATGATCTGGGCCCTTATACATAATGAACATCAAAGCATGTTACTAAGGCTGTGTTCAGACTAGAGTTTTATTTTGAAACATCAGCCATTGTTTCAAAATAAAATTTCTTATGACCACATGATGTTCCGTTATTTCGAAACAATGGGACCTGTTGTTTTGAAATAACAGCCATTATTTCGAAACAGTAAAACCTCGCCTGAAATCAAAATAGCCATTGTTTCGAAATGGCTGTTTCAAAACAACGGCATTTGGACATGTTGTTTCAAAACAACTGTTTCAAAACAACATGTCTGAACAGCCTTATTTCAAAATAACCATTTCGAAATAACAGCCATCTCAATAGCAGGCTTTCCCTTAATTCGAATTAACATTTTCTTAATTTGAATTAACTTATTTCAAAATAAGGACTTTATTTTGAAATAACTTATTTTGAAATAACAGTTAATGTGTGAACATAGCCTAAGATGGACACAGCCAGAGTAAACTTCCGAGCTTGTTCAGTGAGAACTGGCTATGCTTAGTAGTCTGAGTAGGATAAGCCTGAGCAGGATATTTGTGAAGTGCCTTGTCTTGAACCAGCCTGACTCATGGGTGCTTTGATTGTTAAACATTACCCTGATGTTCCCTTTATTTTTTCTTAGATCTGTTGCCTACCTGGAACAGTGAGGAATTGACAGACCAGTTCCTACTTGAAGTGGTAGACATTCTCCTGAATTATATTAAAAAAACCTATGATGACAAGAGTAAAGTTCTGGACTTTCATCACCCCCATCAGCTTCTGGAAGGCTTGGAAGGGTTCAGCTTGGAGCTACATGATCAGCCAGAGCCTTTGGAACAGATACTTGTTGATTGTAGAGATACCTTAAAATATGGAGTTAAAACAGGTAATGTAGTGTTCCCCAACAGCAAAAAAAAAAAAAAAAAAAAAAGCCTCATATCTTTACAGGCATATTAAGTATTATTTAGCAATATGACACTTCAAAAACTGGAACTGATTGTCCAGGAACTGTAGTTTCACCAGATTCCTATAACTCAAAAAAATATTTTTTTTTCTTTACCCTGATTTTCCAGTGAGGATGTGTGTTTATTGTTCTGTTCTGATACAGGAAGAAACAAGGGGGTGAAGATTAATTTCCTCAAAGGAGCTGGTTAACATGTTCATAAATTATTGATTAATTTAAATAATTATTTAAATAAGTTAATCTGATTCTTCACTAAAGAGCAGTATCTACAGGAATGGATACTGTTTTAGTCAGGGCTGAAGTTTTTTGTTTCTTTTTGTTTTTCTGTTCCCTTCTCCCTGGGTAGGGCATGGCACAAGGGAGGTTTCTAAAATGTTTAACCAATTTTTCCAACCGTGTATATTGGTTTTAAAAACTTTTTAAAGTTAATCTTTGAAAGTTTTATATCTGAATTGACTGTCACTTCCAGAGATATAAGAGATAGCACTTTGGACTCAAAAAAAAAAAAAAAAGCATTAGTTTTAGAGATGGTTGGTTCAGGACTGTAGAAGGGTTTTTGTTCAATAAAGGAAAAATGCTCTAAAAGCACTCAAGTCTTATTGATTTACATGCTTTTGAAAATGTTACCTACATTTCAAAATAAGGGGTTAATTGTCCTGAATGATTTGAATTCTGATTTGATTTAATTTGTTCAATAATGACTTGATTATCTTGGGTGCTACCTCATATACCTTTTTAAGGATGGCTTGTTTTTCCAACATTAGCATGAAGAGATGTTCCTTCTTATTCTCCATACTGATTTCAGTGTCCTTATCAACATATGTTAATTACGGACTGATCTGGAAAGCAATGTATTTCTATCTCTTACACAGAATTTGGTTTACTTTTATTTCATTTTAGGACATCCTTGCTACTTCAACCAACTCTCCAGTGGCCTTGACATTGTTGGACTAGCTGGTGAATGGCTCTCAGCTACTGCAAATACAAACATGTATGGCTTGCAAACTTAACTCTTTGATTACAGGTTAAATGCTAACAAATGCCAGTGATGTTTTGCTAGTTTTCTGGAATGCAAAACACATATTTGAAAATGAGCAAGGATAGAATGCCTGTTTTTTAAATGTGTGAGTAAATGCCTGAATACAGAGTGGTGGCTGTTTATCAGGGATTTGCACGCTATAGATAACTGAGGTGAATAGACCATGTTGTACAGCAAAGTAGCTCTTAATAAGCCTTCACTGGATCTAAAGCTGTAGGATGCTTTCAAGCATAATATACTGCTATCAGTAGTCTTAAAACTATCAGTCAATTAATTTAATTTAAGAGTAGCTAATAATTATCTGTGCTTGGTTTAAGGGAAAATATACACTGATGTACTGATTAGAGGGAATATAAGGGTTCACTTGCAAATTCAACTTCTTGGTTGCAAAACACATCAGTACTGGACAATGGGAATTCAAAACCAGTAATATCCCAGTTAATATTACAGGATAGATTCAGCAAAACAAATAAGGAATCTGGTGGTACTTAAAAGACTAACAAAGTTATTTATTGCATGAGCTTTTGAGGGAGAAAATCCCACTTCATCAGATGCTTGAAGATGGGAAACTTACAGAATGGCAGGTATGCGATAAATAAATTGTATGTGTCTACACTGGAGGGCTAACTTGACTTAAAACAACTCTAGGGCTATATTTAGAATTAATTAAGTCGGTTTAAGTGCTTCCTTAAGTCAACTTAAGAACGCTTCATCTAAAAGTCAACTTAAACTTTTAAGTCGACTTTACAGGGCAGGAAAGGTCAGGCCCTGGGCCAGGCCCCATCCCCTGCCCCGCCTTGGATCCTGGTCAAGCTTTGGGTTCCTAATCCAGCCCCAGCCACAGCTGACAAGTGGTAGATCCGATCACCAGCCCCTTGCCACAAATGGCAGGTGATGGGGAACCGGCTCCTGCCACTGGCAGCAAGGGGCTGGGAGCCAGTTCCTTCTGCTGGTGGCAAGGTCTGGGAGCCTGATCCAGCACCGAGTTCCTTGCCATAGGCAGCAGGGACTGGGAGCCAGCTCCTGCCACCAGCAGCAAGCAGCTGGGAGCCTGATGTGCAGGAGCACTGCTGGCCCAGGAAAAGACCCAGATCTTGGTGTGCTGGGACTCAGGGCTCGTGTGCTGCCACTGCAGCCAGCACCACGGGCAGCCTAGTGGCAGACTCACAGCTCGGGAACTCGGATTCGGGGCTCGAGCCCTCTAAGCCTGGCTCCAGCGACATCCCTGCCAGTCTGTATGTACAGAATGTTCAGCATAACCATATCACAGCAAAATCTTACTTGTATGTGTGTATATGAGAGAGATAGAAAGAAGATACTTGTTGGACTGAATTTTGCACCCCCAATTATTTTTTATACATGCAAGGCTTTTTACTTAACAGAAATCCTTCGGTTGGAGCATGCATAGTATATAATTAGATGCTCAACTGCCTGATCTGCATATGCAAATACTATGTGGAAATTTAGCAGTGGAAAACTCCATGGACAAAATTTTTAGTACTATATGTTGTATCTGCTGACTAATGTGTGGATAATGAGTAGACCATGTAGTCTTGGTAGATGTGAGACGTTTAAACATACAATGCCTAAGCCATAAGGTGCATATATTTAAAAAAACGTCACAAAGCCAAAGAGGAACTCTCCACACGGAGACTGTAGGGAGGTTAAAAAGGAAGAATAAAATCATTAATTTAGTTAACATGCCTTACATGTGTCCAAAACCAAGTGTCTTACATCTATTATTTCTAGTTATACATTGTAAGGGATTCAGTTCAAGTGCAACTTATGATGTAATGGTAAAGAAATAATCTAACATCTTTTTTCTACTTTTCTCAAGTCACTGGAACAGATATTAGTGTCCATAGAGGTGATTGGTGATGCATCTAAATACCTTTCATCCCTCATCCTACCAAGTTTTCACCATTAACATGGGCATTGGAACATATTTCTATGGAGAAATTTCAGGAAAAATAAACCATGCGTTGTATATAATTACTTAGAGAAGATTAGCTGAAAAAAAGTTTGAAGAATATCAATGTACAGAAACATACCTTTGGAGCTTGCAGATTCATTAATTCACATACAGTAATATTTATCTGTCTGATAGGCTAAAAAATGAGGACACTGACGCGTACCCATCTTGGCAAAGTATTTCCACATGTCCCTAGTTAAAACAGTATGGATACAATCCAATGAACTGCTTAACTTTGCTTAACTTCACCCGTTGAGTTGTCCAGCTGAAATGGTACTAGTTCTGCGGTTAAAAACATGTGCTTAAGTGCTTTCCTGGATGCAGGCTTAGACAAGCAGTAATTTATTATTAACTGGCTCCTCACTTTGATCATTTGGTATGCAACTGTAGTTTCATTTATTAGCCTAAAGTTTTGCTCTTCAGTCAAACTTGTTAATGCCTGAATCATTGCACATGTTAAGGAATAGCCACACAGAATTCTCCTTTCAGTTTTAGCGTATTTGTTTGTTTGCAAATGTAAGCTCCAGATTCATTTCACCCAAAATAAATTCTTGCTTTTCCTGCTTATTACAATAAAGCTGGGGTGTTTAGCTATTTATGGAAAAGCATGAGATGAAGCTGAAGAGAGTAGTATGGTAAAATTATGCTGGAGAGTTACTGCAGATTAATCTTTCACTTGGACATGTTGAACTAAATTCAAGAATTGTCTAGTTACAGTTTTCTGGCTCAATCAAAATTGTATCTGTTTTAGCTGGAGATCTAGCAGATCTTTAATGAATAGTGTAGATACACCATCAGATTAATTATAACTGTATTTTTTAAAGAATAATGATTCTACTGAAAAATATAATGTGAAAAATATGTGACTGGTGAACAGCACCATTATAGGTAGCTTCAGTCAAAGGGAGAACAGAAAATAGCTATGCCCTCAAGCCTTAAATGCTATGTATTAAATTGTAAGTACTATAATGGTGTAATGCTATGATACAGCAACCTTCATTCATTTATTGCCTGGTAAACAGTTATATCTTTCCTTTGTATTACACAGCAGCATTAGGTATACAAAGCCAAAGCCAACATATCAGTTAGCAATCAGTACAATGTTTGTTTGTTTTTTATTGTTTGTTTGTTTTTAAAACCCTTGTTAGGTGATTCAGTTTTGCCAGATAAAAACCAGTGTGCCGTTCCTTAATTTAGTCAACTCTGATTTTCCTCCTTTCCTTTTTATGTTTTTATGAGTCCATATAAATGTTTACATGAATATTGAGAAAGTTTTGGGAATGAACTTCTTTTAAATTGGTGTGGACTAATGAATTTAGGTGAGAGTCCAGGTGTAGTAAATACCCTTTGTGTATGTCTCTTGTTCTTTGTCTATTCTTGTATATCCTGGCCTCCTGTTCATCTCTCCATACAATCTACTCACCTTAGTTTAAGAGTCTTCTTCAACTCCATCCACGACCATCATTCTTTAGTTCTTCACCTTAGCAGGGCACAATAGCTAAAAGGGCCATAATCCGGCTCTACAGCTATATTTGGTTGTGTGAGAATCTTCTGAACGCTGCCTCACTTGGTGTACAGAGCATGTTAGAAAGCATACCTGAGATGTGCTGTAGTAATAAATACACAGGGTAACATAGTCTTGTGATACAGTTTCAAGTAAAATTCATTTAAGGCATGAACATGAAATGTTGGAATATTTTAATCAACTGCTCTGTGATTTTTTTTAGGGCCATCCCATTGTTAAAAACAAATAAAGCTAGTGAAGTCAACAGTTAAATAACGTAGGTGATGTGGTATGCCAGGCAGAGTGTGGTTGGGCACGGCAAGCAAGATGTGTTCTTATCAGTGTTGTGCTGTTTCCAATACCGATATCAGTTTGGCTGCGTCTGTGAAAGCATGCATGAATCTCTGAAGGTGTGTTCCCTCAGGATTACCCTTGGCTCAGATCTCTAAGTGGAACTCAGTCCAGTGATCTAGAGCCTGGCTTGTATCTTAACAGGAACTCAGTTAGCCTGGTGATCCAAGCTGAAGTGTTCCTTTGGTTAACACTTTGGGTTACCTATGGCTCAAATCTATAGTGAGAACTTAGTTAGCTCAGTGATTTGGAGTATAAGCATACCCTGTATGCAAGAGATAAACTGAGGCAACACTCATGATTGAGGAAACCAACACAGCTACGGATCTTTATAGAAATGAAGGTGCCAGGCTAGATTTTATTGCAACTTAGCACTGTGGCAAACAATCTATATCAACAGATTTGTTGGCAGCATTAGTGCTCTCAATGCAGTGGAACAGCTCAACTAACAGCAGGAGTCACTGTCAGCCCCACTGGCTACACAAAGACTGAGTTCCAGTGATCTTACTTTTATAGCCTTATCTGCATTTATATTGATTGATCCCTGCACCCCTTTTTTGATGCCACCCATCAGTTTGATAGGTCCACTTATCCCTGGGCATCTCCATCCATCAGGGTGTCATGGTTTGACCAAAACCTTACCTTTGCATGAGTCACTTATGTAAAACATACCTCCTCATCTCTTTTGGCATGAGACTGACATAAGACTACATTCCTCCAAGTACATTCTCATTTTAATCCACATTATCCACATTATTGCAATTTCAACATTTTCAGATTCTAAATGTATAGTCAAATAATGGTATTATGTGGGATGAGAAAGAGGAAAGTAATGGGGAAGACAAAAGGATTAGGTGCCTCTAGTCTAATTTCATCTTTTATAACATTCCTAAATCAAGTTCCTTCTCAGTTGCTTTTGTGCCTGTTTTGTGTACTAGGAATACATTTCTGAAAATAGTCTGCTGCTATTTTTTTCAAATATATTTTAGGTTTACATATGAAATAGCTCCGGTGTTCACTGTCATGGAGGAGATCCTGTTAAAGAAAATGCATGAAATGGTTGGATGGGGAGAAACAGAAGCAGATGGTGTGTTTTCTCCTGGTAAGTAGACAGGAAATTACCGTTGCTCTGGGCCTGGTTCAAAGCCCAAGGAAAGTAATTTGGAGTCTTTCCATTAACTTCACTCATCTTTCAATCAAGCCCCATATGAAAACTGCAGTACTTTTGTTGTTGTTGTTGTTGGAATGAGCAATGTAGCTTAACTAAAATAAGCAACAGCTTAACTTTCCCTTTAATCTAAAAGCAAACTTGAACTGAACTTTTTTTGCAGTTTGAAATAATATAAGTTATTTAAAACATTATAAATCATTTTGAAATATTTTCGTAGCAACAATGTGAATAAAAATGACAGGACAAAGAAAAAAACGACTACCACAATGTTATAAGTCAATAAAAATAATACTTTCTTAGCATAAAAATTCCACAAATCTTCCTAGGATTTGAGAAATAGAAGAATTCAATTTTACGTGAAGCTAATTCTCTAGAAGCACTCTCTAGCATAATGATTAAGAAAGAAAGAAAGAAAGAAAGAAAGAAAGAAAGAATTACACACCGATCAGAATTTGAACAATACAGAATCAAGCTGCTCAATTTCTTTAGGGACTGACACATGATGTGGTGGGGTTGGGGAGAAAAAAATTGCCTGACAAGGACAAATCTTAAAAAGTTCATGACATTGGGATTCCCAGTGGTGCATCTTATCAGAATTGTGGAAGTCTCGGAGGTGCACAGTGACTATAAAGAAAGAGAGAATTCTATGTCGAAAATTTGATCATTCTACTTGTAGCCAGCACTCAACATCAGCAGTAAGGTATAGAATTGGAAATAGATGGCCATTAAGAAATCAAAATTAAGCCAATGGAGGTAAGCTAATTTATAACAGCTGAAACTCTTGTCCTGTGATGTAGCCATGTAAAAATTAAATTCCCAGTGGGAATAAGCTATTCCAATCAAAGCAAAATTGTTTCCCTTTCATAATGTTAGGTGGGACCATATCAAACCTGTACAGCATTCTAGTGGCTCGTTATAAGCAGTTTCCTGAGATTAAAACCAAAGGCATGACAGCACTTCCACCCATTGCATTGTTTGTTTCTGAACATGTAAGTACAGAATTATAGTAAATCTGTATAAAACTGCTTTCTTGTGATAGACTCAGGATTGAATCTTGAAATTCAGTATTAAAATATTCAAACAATGGACCTGGAAATAATTACTACTACTTCTAGGGAAAGTTAGACTGACATTTTCAGAAGCAACTCTGTTGGTGTGTTCACACAGCAGTCTTATTTCGAAACAACAGAGGTTGTTTCGAAATAAGAAACGCCATGTTCACATGATGTACCGTTGCTTCGAAACAACGGGTTCCATTGTTTTGAAACAATGGCGGTGTTCTGAAACAACATTTGACCCTCAGCACCCTGGCCAGGGAACCCTCAGTGACCCCACGGTGGGGTTTGGGGGCAGCCTGGGTGGCGGGCTTGAGCCGGGCGCCACCGACCCTGTGGCAGGGTTTGGGGGCAGCTCGGTCGGGGGCTTAGCTGCCCCACAGAGTCTCACCCCCCCCGCCAGGGGCTGCAGCCCCCTGAAGCAGGTAGCGAAATAGCAAGCCCACAGTGTGGACATGCTATTTCGTTTCCCGCTTTTGTGTTATTTCGAGTACGGTGGTTTTTTATTTTGAAATAACTTGTTTCGAAATAACATGTTATTTCAAAACAGCTTGTTTTGAAACATCTTGTTTCAAAACAAGCCTTCTGTGTGTGAACAGAGCCTGTGATCTAAGAACACCTGTCTCATTGCAAGTCACTGGTATTTGTCTTCAAGTCCTAAGCCACCAAGGCACTTTTAAAATCCTATGTTGTGATTTTAGGCATGTTCCCAAGTGAGTGGTAGACTGTAAGCTGCACTGGACTAGCCGTGGAAATCACTGAATATGTCTACAGTGCATACCATATGTCTGCACTATATGTCTGTGCTGCAGTTAAAAGAACCCAGCTGGCCTATGCCATCTGAAGCATCTGATGAAGTGGGATTTTCTCCTATGACAGCTCATGTGATTAATAAATTTGTTAGTCTTTAAAAGTGCCACAGCGCTGTAGATGTTTGGCTCAAGCCTGGACTCTAGGACACTGTGCAGTGGGAGGGTCCCAGAGCGTGGGTTCCAGATTGATCCCAAACATCTACACTGCAGTTCGAGAGCCCTTTGACACCAAGGCCCTGGACCTGAGTGATTTGTCACTGACAGGCTGTGGGTGTCTATTTGCAGTGTAGACGCACCTACTGTGATTCAAAGAGAGACCTCTGAGTCACAGTTCCTCCCTTGTTTTCCCTTAGCTCAGGGGTGTCCAACCTTTTTGGGTGAGGGGCCACACTGCAATTTTTTTCTCAGTTGGGGAGGTGGTGAGAAAAAATTTGATAGGTAAGACATACAAATCAATTTTATTAATTTTAAAATAATGATTTGTGTGCAATTTGGCACTGATTTTGCCTGCACTGTGTACAGAGGGGGCAGGGGTGCCTGTGTGAGGGGAGCGAGGCAGGACAAGGGAGCATGGCAGAGGACGGAAGGGGAAGAAGGGTGAGATGGGGGGAGCAGAGCAGCTGGATGGCAGGACTCAGCTACTTCCTGATAGGGACCCCGTCAGTTCTGTGCTCCTTATTCCCTGCCAAGCACTGCTCAGGAAAAAAGAGAGCAGTGCTGGCTGGGGAGAGGGAGAGAACACAGTCAGACACGGACAAGACAGAAATCCTGGCCATTCTGCGGGGGTCACAGGTTTTGGCATTGGGCGTCTCGGTACCAGAAACATTGATGGGTAGCAATTTCTACAGAAGAGATTTTGCCACTATGTGGTGCTGGTATTAGGGGTGCGGGAGGAGAGCAGAGCTGAGATGTTGCCCAGAACAGGAAGTAGCTGGGCCACACCAACCAACCACTCTGCTCCCCAGCCCCCTTATCCTCCCAGAATTGCAACAGTTTGTCCTGTGTTTGTCCCCCCATGTTCTCCTCACCCCCACTCAGCACTGCTCTCCTTCCCCTGGATTCCACTTGCCTTCAGGCTTATTTCTCCTCCCATCCCCATACCAGACTGAGCACAATGGCAGCTCAGCTCGCATACCTGAAAGGGGCTGAATCCAGCCCTGAACCACTCTCTGCCCAGGGCACATGCCCCTGCGGCTCTGGGCAAGGGGGGACACTGACAAGAGCCCTGGCCAGCCCCAGCTCCCAGGCTCTTGCGACAGCACTCCGCAGGCCAGATGAAATTCCTTGGCGGGCCGGAGTCTGGCCCCTGGGTGGCAGGTTGGACAAGCCTGCCTTAGCTTTTTCCTGAAGACCTGCTTCAGCAGTAATTTGTGACACTCTGTGCACTGGCACTTTGGGTAACAGAGTCATGGCCTTACCTGTGCCAGCCAGCTGCTTCTAGGGGCATGAGAACGGGCAAGTAGCTGGACATACAGCACCCATTCAATGCTGTGCCCATATACACACATTTCAGATTTCACACTCAGGGATCTCTGGAAGAAATTCACTCCTTCCTACTTCCTTATGCAGGTGTACTGTCTAAGTCACAATCTGATCCTCAGATTCCCACCTACCCCCACATGCACAACTGAAAAACAGCAGTGCTTTTTCAAGTGATCCTTTTTAGGGACCTCATCCAAAGCCCACTGATGTCAATGAAAGTGTTTCAATGGACTTCAATGGGCTTTGTGTCAGACCCAAGTTCCTCCCCCTCTCTCACGAGGCTGCAGACAATCATGCATACACATAATTTAAAAGTAAGTGTTTGAATATTGTCACTGTGGTGCACACTAAGAGATTAATTATATTGATATTTACACTATTGCTCAGGGAACTGGGACATAAGGTAGATGGAAACAATTGGTGTTGGTTATTCAGATGTGACTTTATGATATTTCACTGTGAAGTTGCAAAAGTTTGTTCTGCTTCTGCGACGGTAGAGAGTGTTATCAATAGAGCTTTCATTGTTTTTTTAAAATCTCAGTCATTTTTCTCACAAAAAATCATCTGTTCCATGAATATTAACAGAGAACAGTCTAGATCAGTGGTTCTCAACCTTTCTAGACTACTGTACGCTGTTCAGGATTCTGATTTGTCTCATGTACCCCAAGTTGCACCTCACTTAAAAAGTATTTGCTCACAAAATCAGACATAAAAATACAAAATAGGCACAGCACAATGGTCCTGAAAAATTGCTCCCTTTTTCATTTTGTCTGTTTGAAATTTTAGTTTGTATTTACTTTACTAGTGCTATATATGTAGCCTAGTGTAAAAACTAGGCAAATAACTAGATGAGTTGATGTGCCCTCAGAACACCTCTGCATATCACCAGGAAAACAGTAGTCCTGGCTGAGAACCAAACTGGTCTAAATTATTTTTAAAGCTTTATGTATTAACACAGAAATATTGTGTAAGAAAAAAGGGGACTTGTGACATTTCAAACACTATCTATCTTTGTAGTTATATGGTGGTGCAGATTTGTGGTTCCTTTATAATAGTAAACTTGAGGTCAGGCTGCAAAACAGGGCAAAAAAAACCTCTGTAATTTACTCAGTAGTGAAATTTACTTACCATTTAATTCCTAACTGAAATAGTCAATGATCATAGCCAATTCTCCAATGATTAACATAACTGCCATAAATCTAATAAATAACCACAAGCATATTGTAAACATTCTTAAAGCCTGTTTGCTTTCTTTTTCTTAACTAACTGCTTAGTCAATTACTGACTAGCAGGTTTAATGTTATTACCTAGGAGTTAAATAAATGTACAGACTATTGCTCATCAGGGTGAATAATTATCTCCCAATGGGATCAGAAAGTGAACTCCCTATACAGCATAGCACAGCATTACACAATTACGCACATATGGGAGGGGTAAGTGTCTTTTGAAATGCCTCATCCTGACTGCTGTTGAAGACATAATTTGTTAGACTCTTGGTAGATTTCAACATGCCCATTCTTATACTTTTGTGTGTCATTACAAAACCACCTGAGCAATAACGTACTTTATTTGTTGTAGGGTGGAAAAAATGTGTCATTCATATATTGTATGTATTTGTTGTGCACACATTTATCTAATAAAACACTCTTCCAAAGTTTTTCTTTTTATATTTAAGAGCCATTATTCAATAAAGAAAGCTGCAGCAGTACTTGGAATTGGAACAGATAATGTGATTGCAGTAAAGTGTGATGAAAGGTATGACCCCTAATGTCTTACAGTAAATGTTTTACTAAATTTAATCTTCTCTCATGCCATTTGCTCTTATGTCTGTTTCTTAAGGTGAGTTTGTACTTTATTTCTCCAGCTACAGCAAAAGCAACATTAATTAAATACAAATGTATAGGTCACTTTTGAATACAGAGCTAAATTTGTAGAACTTTATTCAGTATTTACTTGGTCCCTATTCAAACAGAACTTTCATTGAAGTCAGTGGAAGTTGTGCTTAAGGAAGCATGGAGTAAAACTAAAGGATAAATTTCAATTAACTTTATTCCAGTTGTAATACATAATATTTAACATGAGTAAAGGTAGTCAAAATGGTCTCTAAACAAATATTTCAAGGTAGGGTCCCTATATAGGGCTAGACTGAGGTTTTATCACTAACTCTGTGTAAGGAGCAAGGTATTGCTGAGCCATCCCAAGAATCTTGCATGGAAGGAAGTTGGCCCTCATGGAGGCATGATTCCTTATTCCTTCTTGCACCCAGTTCCATGAATAAATTGTAATTTGCTACTGGTCCATGCCAGTTACAAATAAATGCTAGCTGAACTGTGCTGGCCATGGTACTGTGCAGTGGAACCATGTGTCTGCACATTCCTGTCTTTTCTGCCCATTCCCCACCCACTTACCTGGGGAAAGTGGGGTAACACCTACTTTCCCTTGCATGTTCAGTACTAAGTTCAGGGATATGTGTATAGTGGTAGTCTAATTTCTCTCATTCCTGTGTTGCGTAGACCAGTGTTTCCCAACTAGTGTGCTGTGGCACACAGATGTGCCCTCAGGTCTGAGGAAGTGTGCCACAAAAATTTTTTAAAAAACTACTCAAAGAGCTCTGGATTGGCTCATTGGCTCATGAATATCCATGAGTTTATTTGGAAACTATATGGTGGTGTGCCTGAAATTAATTAATGTTAGCAAGCTGTGCCACGGCAGAGAAAATGTTGGGAACCACTGGCTTAGACCACAGTCTAGTCCACATTTAAACTTGTTCTTTCTAATCCCATCTTCTCCTGAGTAGCTTTCAGTATATGCTTACCTGCGGGGTAGGAGGAGACACGCTGTTAATTTTTTTTTTTTTAATAGTGTTTGAGAAAAGGACTGTAAAGGAGTTTGGAGTTTTCCATATTTTGCTTTGTGACTATAGGAATAAATGTATTAGGGCAATTCTGAAATTCTGTGGCAGATTCATTTTTATTAAGAGGCCTTTAGGTCTCAGTTATTGGTGTTGAGAAAATTAAAATGGGATTCTCTATTACTTAGGAGTACTGTAATATTGTAATCTGGTAATGTGGAAGAGAGAACCCATTATCTTTACAAGCTGTGTAATAACTGATGTACCATAGGACATTTTTTGAAATAATATCAAACTGGTAATGGATTTTCTAAAAAGCACCGACTACATAAAGGATGCAAAGGGAGAGTTAAGATTAAGCTTCAGTACTAGTCATTGCAATGTCTTTTAAAGGTCACAGTATATATATTTAGACAACAGAGGATTATTCTTCCAAGTTTAAAGATTGAGAACTTTCTCACATAAAAAAAAAATGCATGTTAAATGTGAGTCTGATGAAAATGTGTCAAGGCACTTAAAAGTGCATTACATAATAGCCTATTATTTCCTATTTTCACAAATCAGTATATTGTTTATATGAATCTTTGAAACACACCTTTTTAACAGATTATTAGATCACTTTTTTATTAACAGCAATAGGTATCCCGTGTCATTTCAACAAAAGTTGCATCACTATCTAAATTCATTTGACACTTTAAGCTAAAAATAAGTTATGAAATTTGTAAAACCATTTACATCTCTGTAGCTGCCTTCCTATGACACAAAGATCCAGATGGCCCTTTAGCTAAAATAACAGCATCCACTCATTTCATTGCGATTCGCACATGTTTCTCCGAACACAGATTTAGCCATAATTCAACAACTGTGGCAGATTCAAAAACAGAAAAGTGATTTTATTTTCATGAACAAAAAGTAAAGGTTGATATTTTCAAACCTAGGTACCAAAAGTTAAGTGTATACACAGAGATATAAAAACATAAATAAAAAAGTCTGCTTTTCAGAGATGCTAAGTGTTTGTCGCTGCTCCAGCTGAGACCAGTGAGTGCTACAGGTACTCATTAATAGAACCACATAAAACTTTTGGTAGAAGTGGAAATTTCTACAACATAGGAAATGTACTTTTTCAAAAACATTTTTCCTTGTTTTTGCAAAAAAAAAAAAAAATTGTTTTGGTTTTGTTTAAATATCTTTAGCGTGTGTCTCAGGGTATCCGGAATTGTGAACCGCCTTGTTACCTCTCATCTCCAGTGAGTGGGAAACTTGCCTGTGCTCCCTGACAGCACCAGGCTGTTAGATACCCAAACAAACTCCTCTGCTCTATGCCAGCCCTTAATTGTACCTTACAGGTTAACAAAAAGTGCACCCCAGATTCCAAGCAATTGTGAAGCATCTCTGTGTAGTGTCACTAATACTAGATCTGCTGTTGTCCCAAGCACAGTGTACACACTGTACACTCCACCTTGAATGATTCAGCTCAGGCTCAGTTCCTTTTGTAATACCATAACTCTTAGACTGGTAGTAAAAATAATAATTTTATTATCCAAGAGTCAAGAGATAATGAGAGAGGATAATGGGAACAAGAGGGTTACACATAAAATCATAACATGATTTCTAGACAGTAAATTTAACTGGTTAATCTTTTGTCTAAAGAAGGATATCTCACTCCAAATGTCCTTTGTAGCATTTCAACCAGGACAGGTTGTGAACCATTGTCATGAACATAATCATACTGTCCAATCACTCCCTAGTGCAGAATAAAGACCTTCCTTGCCATCTCCTTACACCCCACCCCACCAGTTCTTTTGTACCCAGAGTCAAGATAATAACCAGGGGTTAAAGTAAGCTGGAACACCCCAGAACACAGTTCCGGGACACAGATTCAAGAATCTAGAAGAATCGGGTCCACACATGCATGAAGGGGGCCCAGAGATTGGAAAGGTTCCAGGGCCCCTCAAATTACACTTTAACCACTGATAATAACGTCTACCCATATAGCTCATTTTTTGTGCGTTGGCTTCCTGATGCCATCACGTTCCCCAAACCATTCACTTTGTATGAAATTGAAGTTTCTGTTGTGTTGGTTTAGAAAGCTTAATTTACATGCCAACAGATAGATGGGTAAATAGACATATTTCATCTGGCAGAAAGCCTGTTTGTCAAGTCTGCCTTGATTCAGACTTTAGATAACTCCTTACACAGTATCTGTTCATACATTTCACAATAGTATTAAAGAGCTACCTTTTATGTAAAACCTCATTCATGTGGCATTCTTTACTGAACCACAATGTACGTACCAGAATGAGATTAGTCTTGTAACTCCCATTCCAGCTGGGTCACAATTCTGTATGGGAAGAATCCACATTTACTGACCTGATTTATTGAAAAACTCTGAGGATCAGACCATTTTTATTTAGGAACATAAATATGTTTTTTAGGAATCTAACATCAGATATCCAAGTTTGAAAACTGGTCCTAAGTCTTTCCTGGAGTACAGTATTAAAAAGACATCCATAATTTATGGAGACTTGGAATGCAACATTTGCAGGAATACAAGGAAATATTTTATAATATTGGAAGAGAAAAGCTTGCAACAACACAGAACAAGCCAGCACTTCAGCATATTAGAATGCAATGAAATAAGGTGGACAGCAAAGATGATAACACACTAGCAGTTCCTATAACAGAAATATGGCTAGTATGAGAGGGGAAAAATACTATTAACAGATCAAAGTTGACACATATTGTGCTCACATACAACTATGTGTATTATCAAACTTTTGCAAATGTTATGGGCCAAATCCTGCTGTCAAACATATGGAGAGAAATGGATAGAAATATCTGTTGTCCGTTTTCTTTCTCATGGTCCCATAAAGTAACATTAATTTTCAGAGACTTTGTTTGCATTAATGGTCTCTTTATCTAGTTGTGATAAGGTTACAAATGCACCAGTCAGAACATTGGGACTGATGCTCCGCCTCACCTCATGTACCCATTTATGCTGGTGTACTTTACGCATACTTTGCACAGATGCAGGGTAGTGAAATATCTGGATCCTTGCCTTTTGACCATTATTTTATTGAATTGATATATAATTATCCATCTATTACCATAACAACAAAATAATTTTCTAAAAGCAATCTCAATACTATGTAGTAACAGGTTGAAATTGTTTTGCAGTAAAATATAAGTAAACATCTCAAGACAGAGTCAACTAAGCACTATAATAAATGTCAAGAAAGGACCCCCACTGGGCTTTGATTTACTGCATGTTCTCAACGATAGAGAGCAGCAAGACAAAAAGTTAAATTTTCCTCTTTTTTTTTCTCCAACATTCTACAATCATCTAGGGGGAAGATGATTTCATCAAATTTGGAGGCAAAAATACTCAAATCCATGAGACAGGTTTGTTTTTCATCTGCAGGTTTGTGATAGTAATAATTAGAAAAATCTGGCAGTCCTCACCCATGTGAAATTCTCATTGTAGTTAATGGTAGGAATAACATTTTCAATGACATTTAGTACCCATAGCTTCAAAAGAAATATTTAAATAGACCAGTGTTTCTCAACCAGTGTGCCACCAGCCTGAGCAGGTGTGCCACAGAATTTCTTGAAAAATTACTCAAAGAATTCTGGATTGACTCATGAATATTCATTAGTTCATTTGATGATTACATGGTGGTGTTCCTGAAAATAATTGAAGGTACTAAGGTGTGCCAGGGTGGAGAAGAGGTTGGGAGCCTCTGAAATAGATGACCATTTTGCCAGAGTGAGGACTGTAGCATTTTCCTTGATTATGGAGAAGACATCATCTTTGAAGTTATAAATTGTTTTGCAATTAAAAGTAGAGAGTCATAGAATCACAGACATGTACAGCTGGAAAGGACCTAGCTAGTCATTGAGTCCAGACCCCTACACTGAGGTAGAAAATAAACCTAAACCATTCCTGACAGGTTTGTCTAATCTTTTCTTAGACCCCACAAGTGATGGGAATTCTACCACCTCCCTTAGAAGCCTATTGCAAAGTTTAACTAACCCTAGAGTTAGAAAATGTTTTAATATCAAACCCAAATCTTTCTTGTTTCAGATTAAGTCCATTAGTTCTGTCCTAATTTCAAGAGACAAAGAACAGTTGATTCCCGTCCTTTTTAAAACAGCCTTTCACATGTTTGAAAATGACTATCAGGTCCCCCTCCCCTTAGTCTTGTTTTCTCAAAACTGAACATGCCCAGTTTCTTAATCTTTGCTCAGAAATCAAGTTATCTATTTTTTTTAAAAATCATTTTGTTGCTCTTCTTTGGACTAGCTCCAATTTGTCCATAGCTTTCCTAAAGTGCAGTGGTCAGAACTGGACGTGGTACTTCTACTGAGGCCTTCCCAGTACCAAGTAACATGACCCAATTATCTCCAATGTCTTCCATACAACACTTCTGTGAATAAATCCCAGAATATTAGCCTTCCCCCCCTCCAACTCCATCATATTATTTATACTCAATCTGTGAACCCTGAACCCTTTTCAACAGTGCTATGACCTAACCAGTTATTTCACATTTTGTAGCTGTGCATTTGCTTTTTCCCCCCAGGTGTAATATTTTGCACTTGTCTCTATTGAATCATAGAATCCTAGGGTTGGAAGGGACCTCATAGGTCATCTAGTCCAACCCCCTGCCAGAGGCAGGACCACTCCCACTTAAACCATCCCAGTCAGGGTTTTGTCCAGCCGGGCCTTAAACACCTCCAAAGATGGAGACTCCACCACCTCCCTCGGCAGCTCATTCCAAGACTTCACCACTCGCCTAGTAAAAAAGTTTTTTTCTAATATCCAGCCTCGACCTCCCTAACTGCAACTTGAGACCATTGCTCCTTGTTCTGTCCTCTGTTACCACTGAGAACAGTCGAGCTCCATCTTCCTTAGAGCATCCCTTCAAGTAGTTGAAGGTTGCTATCAAGCTATCCTGATCAAGCTGTACCCCTCTATAGCAGTATTCCAGGCATGATATTTATTCCACCAAATCTCTGTGACATCAGTTAAATCATAATCTATTTTATGCACTAATAATTGCAGTTCTTTTTGTTTATTCTCCATACTGCTTGCATCTAAGACATCAGAAATGCTGAGCAGATTCCTCCACTGGTTTTTCTCTTGTTCCTACTGGGACCCTATTATAATTTTCCATGCTGTGTCCCTACATTCCTTCAAGTATCTAGCCCTCTGTTAAGGTCACTTTTTTATGGTTATCTAGGGGTTTTTGTGTTCTCCTTTTGAACCTAGTTCAAATCCCTCTTCCCTAGTCAGTGAGCAAAGATATCATCCCCTTTTTTTGTCAGGTGGACCCCAACTCTTCCTAGTGGTACATCCTTTCTGGTTTCACTATTATGTTACTGACTGAATTTTCTGTAACATTCACCACCTTCCAGCAAAAATTAAAGATGGAAAATTTCAGTCTCATGTGGGAATTTTGGGAAAGTTATTAGTGTGAAGAAAATGGATGATGATAGAAATGTATTGCAACATTAATTATAGCAAGAGTAACTGTTGATTGATCTAAGAAGACAGAAGAACAGATTCTTTGAGCTGTCCTTTCAACTAACATGGCCTGTATGACCTTGTATTATTTCAGAAGCAAACTCCGCTGTATGTCAATGCTACAGCTGGTACAACAGTGTATGGAGCCTTTGATCCTCTTGAAAACATTGCTGACATCTGCAAGAAGTATGGACTCTGGATGCATGTGGATGTAATGCTTTTGAAAAATATTTCTCACAAGTATTCTTTTATAGGTTTAAAATCTGGAACTTGTTTCTTTAGTACAAAAAAGAGCACCTGCTCTGAAGGGTTCTGATACAACTAACTTATATGAATGGATTGTGATGAATAGGCATACTCAAAAAGGACATAATCTTACAATGAAGGGTGTGCCTAGTTAGAAAGGAAATTAAGTAAATAGCATGTGATAATGTTCATTCAAGTCTTGGAATAATACAAAAAAAATACTGCTTTAAAATGCATTCTCCTTGTATCAGATGAGAGCAACTCAAAATACAATAATACGCCTCTATGGCATACAATGAATTATCAGTTCAGTGAATACTTTTTCATTTTTCGACTAATTATCTCTAAAGCATAGAACACCACCTTCAAAGTACAGAGTCACTGACATAAGCACAGCTCTTGGCAAGATAAGCTGAGTTTTAAATTCCTGTGCCAAGTTCTTCCTTCTGATACAATTGAATGAATAAGTAGCTAAGTGGGGGGGAGGGGGGTTACTCTGAAGCAAAAAGTGTGAATTTTAGCCAAAATTGTCAGTAATGATTACCTAACTGTGGATGGCATCTAAGTTCATATTTAGGTCCCTAAATAGGTAGCCTGATATTCAGATCTTTGCTTTGATCAAAGCTATGGGTTTTTAGCACTTCGTAAAATCAAATGAATTCTAATTAGATGACTAAACATTGGTATGGGGCTAACTTTGACCTAACTTTAGGCAATCTTTGTTGGAGATTTTCACTTAAGAATAAGTTGAATTTTGCAGTGTTTCTTTTTCAGTTGGCACACTGCTGTGCTGCTATAACCAAGTTAAACTTAAATGAGGTCATTTCAATATATTTAACTCTATCCAGGCAGTCTAATCTCTGGTAAACGTGAGGAGGATTTTCATATAAATTCTTCTTGGAGTTGGTAGGAACTGTGGATCAAGATCATTCTTGCAACATTAGCTTCAGTTTGCCACTTAACAATGGTCCGGGATCACAGGCCTTGAAACCCAGGGCCGTGGGTAGTCCTCAGCTCATGACTGCCACCCAGCGACTCACTTGAAGGACTAAGGAAGGGTTAGCTCACAGGAGGCCCTGCCCCCAAAGCTCCTGATTCATGGGGTGAGGGGGAACATTCAGTCCCCAACTGGCTAAGAAGTACTGCATAATCTCAGAAATAACAACAGGAAGTAGTATGAGTAACTAGAGGAATCTTTGGCTACTCATTACTATGAACCCCTCATGCTTCCCTTATTCTTGAACCATGTATTCTTGCCTGCTCCCAGTTCCTGCTTCCCCTCCCTCCACTCTTGGTTCTTGTCCTCCCATCCCAGAACCCCAGCAGCTCCCAGTTCTGGGGTTGTCCTGCCCTGCTCCAAGCCCCTGCTCCTTTGCCTTTCCCCAACATTGGCTCTGGCTCTAATCCCTGACCTGGTACCTGTGTCTCCAGCTCTGACTTTCAGTTTGGTACCTGATATTTTTTTGACTCTGACCCCTTGCTTGGCACCAGACACTATATCAGTCTCTGGTCTTGAGCTTGGTAACTTATTCTGTCTTTGGTTTTGATCCCTGCTCCTACTGTTAGGCTTGACTCCTGGTTTTACTACTTGGCCAAGTCGCCCATACCCCAGTCACTACATTAGATAACTTGGATCCAAATATTCACTTATTCACACCCTGGAAACCCCCGTAACTGTAACTGGGGGCTGAATTCTTCTGAGGGTGAAATCATGTCTCCAAGTAAGTCAGTAATTAAAAAAAAAATCAATTAACTTCAGTGTGGCCAGAAATTTACCCTTGATCCATATTATTTGCTGTGATTATGTTACTCATGCATGAAATCAGAATGAACCCAATAGGATTATTTTTTTAAAGTAAGGCAAAATGAATATGGCCTATTTTTATCCACAGTTATTATTTGTAGAATACTATGTAAAACTATAGCTTTGATGCAGCCCTTTCCAGTACTCCGTTATACTCCAAGGAACAAGCTGAAAATCTTGAATACATCCACTTTGTTCCTTCATTGTCTGTGTGGTGTGATTGGGTGTTTTTCTGTTTGTTTTTTCTTTTATCAGTTGGATTTCTTGTAACATTTAATACCTGAGTTATTCATTTAACAGCTTCTGTCTTTTAGGGAAAAAATATTGTAGTAATTATCTGATGAAGGAATGAAGTCTTCACTGCTTCTTTCTATTATTAACATCAAAATTTTGCATTTCTTACAGGCAGCATGGGGAGGTGGGCTGCTGATGTCTAGGAAACACTCCTTTAAACTTAATGGAATTGAAAAGTGAGCATAATGTGTTGTGTGTTCCTATTCAGAATAAGTCATCTTCCTCCCTTCTCTGTCTATTCTCGCTAGGTAATCCCCTGTCCCCCGCCCCCCACATACACCTTTAATCTCTCCATTACCACATGACACTCAGGACAGTTCTATACTAGAAGTGCTAGCATATCTGGTGAAGACTGTGTATGCTGATAGAAGAGCACTCTCCCTTCAGTATAATTAGTCCATCTCCACTAGAGGCAGAAGCTATGTTGATGGGAGAGTGTCTCCTGCCAACATATAGAGACACTTAGGTTGCTGTAACTTGTGTCATTCAGGGTGCATGTGTGTCTTTTTTATACCACTGAGTGATGTAAATGAGGTTAACTTAAGTGGCAGTGCAGACCTGCCCTCAGCCTCACCTACAAAGCCCTTATAACCTTGCCCCACCTCTGTTTCTGATCTCATCTCCTCCTTTACTTCACACATTCTCTCCAGTTTTTTTGCCTTCTTCCTTCTGATTCTTCTTTTCTCACTCTGAGTTTTGTGTCTGTATCACATGGCTCCCTTCACAAGGAACACCCTTCCTTTCCTCATCTACAGTCTCCCTTCTCTTCCTTCCTCTCGATCTTTTCTTAAAATCTTCCTTTTGTCATTATTATTATGAACTCCCTCACTTTCCCTACCCTGAACTATCATCATAAGCCCTTGTCCTGTAAGAATATAAGCTCCTTGAAGCTGGAGTGGTAGATGTTTATAACATGTATGGTTAAGGGGTACGTATGTGCATACAGGGACCTTTCAGGAGATACTGCACTTAACACCAGGCACGTTCCTTACTTTATAATTTTGTTTATCACCTAGGGCCAATTCTGTCACCTGGAATCCACACAAATTGATGGGCGTTCCACTTCAGTGTTCTGCCTTTCTAGTCCGTGAAAAGGTACCGTAAATGGTGTCTTTTGTATATCAAAATACCATTTAGGTAATGGCTTAAAGTGCTAGCATGTAGACCAACTAATGTGTTTATGAAAGTTGACAAAGGCGAAGAACAAAAACCCTCAACAGTTCTTACATCCCACTTACCTTTGAATTTCCTGATGACATGAAAACCCTGCCTTGCATGGTTTGTAGAATGTTTTTCCCAGTCACCAGAAAGAGAGTTCTAAGTCATACCCTGAGGCCTCAGAATCATGAAACCACTAGGACATGAGCTTTCCTATACCGCTAGTGTTTAGTGAATGAGGAAATGGCCTCCCATTAAACCTCTTCATGATTGTATGACTGTGTGCCTTCAGGCATACACACACTAAAGAGGCAAGATGCAGAAAGAGTTGCCATATCACAACTCATAAAGATCTCAGGAGACAGGGAAGTATCATCTAAGTCCACCAAAGCGACTAGCAAGGACTTTTTTTTTTTAAATTATTTCCATTACCTTAAGAATTTAGTTGGCTGTTAGACATGTTTAAGCATTCACAAGTAAGAAAGATATCTGGCCAGTTTTGCAGAAGAATGTTCTGTGGTCCAAAAAGAATAGTCCTTTAGGAGAGGGTAAGTAAGGCTGATGCTCAAATCTGGATTTATAAATGCACAGTCATAGATTTTTTATTTTTTTTTTTTTAAAGTCAGAAGGGACCATTCTTTCCATCTAATTTGAACTTGCGCAGAACACAGGTAACAGCATTTCACTCAAGGATTTTCTTTTCAGTAAGCCCCAAACTTCTTGTTGAGCTATGGCACAGCTTTCTAGAAAGAAAGGATTGGATTTAAAGACATTAATTGATGAAGAACTACCATAATCCCTTAGTAAGCTGTTTCTCTGAATATCATATGTCTGGACTTTTGAATTAGAATAGCAGACAATTCTCTCATCCCTGTGTGCTATAAAACTATCTTCTGTGGAAGTAACTCATCTGTTGATATCAAAGGTCATTTGTCACACAAATGACAAGTGGAATTTATTTTTGCAGGAGGCCAAAAGGGTAGCCCAGTGCAGCACTGCTGGCCCGGCCAACCCCCCCACTGTCACAGACGCTGCTCTGGGCTCCGTGCTGGAGCAGCAGGGAGGGGGCGGGAGGCAGTGCAACCAGGCTGGGGGGCAGCAGTACAGGCTCTGCGCTGCCTCCTGCCCCCTCCCTGCTGCTCTAGCACGGACCCCAGAGCAGCTGCCCGGGGCCCTCCAAAGTGTGAGCCCCTGGGCGGCCACCCTGGTCACCCTACCCTAGGGACGGCCCTGTTGGGGGGTGACAGGGAAAGGGGTGGAAAGGGTGTTGGGGAACAGGGGAACAACAGCAGGGAACTGAGACGTGAGTAGGGGGCAGGAGTGAGGAAAGGACAGAGCAGGGGTGCAGCAGGAGGAACAGAGAAAGCAGGGGGGCAGGATGAGGAGTGGAGAGAGCAGGGGGACAGGGGAAAGCAGCAGCAGGGATTTGGAGGTTAGGAAAGCTGTCGGGAAATGCAGGGGAAGCCAGAAGCACTGGATGGGGGGCGGGGTTAGGGGCCAAGGCCAAAAGGGGACCTCGGCTTATACATGAGACACCCATTTTTGCACCCTTTTGGGGCTCAGAATTGGGGGGTTGGCTTATGCCTGGATTGGCTTATACCCGAGTATGTACAGTCGTTATGTTTACTGTGGTGTTTACCTTATTTCTGTTCTGTGGCAATTTAGAAAACACCATGACTTCAGCAGTAATGTCAAATAACATGGAAAAGTACATTTTTAATATTGGCCACTGTATAATTTACTCACAATTTCCTAAGCTTTTATTTGGCAGGGTTTTGGTAAGATATCTTCATTCTAACATGTAAATGTCATTATTCTATTTTGCATTATGTTGCTTCTTTTACCTTCTCTGTGTAAAGTAAATGTCTCTTTTCAAATAAGAAATGGACTTTAGCTGCGCCATGAGTTGTCTGCTTCCAAAATCAGAATGAAAACAAAAAGTATATTGCTTTGTCACAGACACACATGAAATTCTGTAGTGCTTTATGCAGAAATCTTTTCCGTAAAGGCTAAATAACCTGTCAACAGCTTTGAAAAAGAAAGTGAAAGGATGCTCTGAAGAGAACTAAGCAGACAATGAGCTAGATGTCATAAGGAGAAATCATTATTATAGGGGTGTTTATTACCAAGACATAAACTTCTGCTCCCCTTCAGATGAATATAGTGCTGTCAGTATTCTTGCTTATTGCATATCTAATGAACAATGGCTGTAACCACTGGCAGATTCACACAGTATCCTTTCAACATAAACATATGATGATTCTTGCATAATAAATAAGGCAATTAGATGAAATTTTACCTACCCAAAATGTCTTCCTGCATTTCTTTCCCATACAGAATTTGTACATGCAGGATATGAGGTTCACTGTCATATTCCTGGTAAAAGGCCTATTGGCTATGTCAACACGTTGGTTTTAAAGTAAAACAACCACCATTGTTTCGCTTTAAAATAAATCATGTCCAATCGATGTTTCCTTGTTTTGAAATGACGAGCCCTGTCATATCAAAACAAGGAACCTTAACTCAAAACAGTAAAAGCTTGTAGGAGATCAAAATAGCCCTTGAATTGAAAGGGTTGTTTTGAAATACGCTATCTAATCACATTATTTTGAAACAGCTGGCCTCTGGGCCAGCAGCAGGGGATTTGGGGTGCCCAACGAGCTCTGCCCCTCCCGCCTGGGAAGCAGTGGGGACTTCGGGGTGCCCCAAGAATTCTGTCCCCACGGCCCACCCAGCAGTGGGGGATTGGGAAGCCCCAAGAGCTCTGCCCCCACTGCCTGCCAGCAGTGGGGGTTCCGGGCACCCCATCCTTTCCCCCCCACACAGCCAGAGGCAGGGATGCAGGGCACCCTATCCTTTCCCTGCCAGCCGGCCAGCAGTGGGGATGCAGGGTGCCCTAATCCTTTCCCACCACTCAGCCAGTGGCAGGGGCTTCAGGGCACCCCGATCATTTTCCTGCCACCGGGAAAGCAGCAGGGAATAGGGGCTGTCCCATTTGTGCCCCCAGGGGCTTTTTTTCCCCTGCCACTGGCTCTGCCACACCTCCCAGGTACCCCTCTCCTAAATCAAAGTAGCAAGTCCTTCGGTGGACATGCTGGTTTGATTTTGTGGGGACCTGGTAAATCGATTTATTTTAAATCAATTTCATGGTGGTTATATCAATTTGGCTTGCAGCGATTCAAGCTAAATCGATTCAACTCCCTGCGTGTGGACATAGCCATTAAGTTTTAGAGAGCAAGTCTAAGGATTTGTCCATACAGGCAGTTAGTGCACAGAAATCTGGGCAGCAGTCTAGCTTGCACTAACTTGGTGTGCATTAGCTGTCCAAGAAGATCCTGCCACCTTACACTAAAATCTCCCTAAGGTACTTTGATCTATGCCACTTGGACACAGGGGTGAGTCCAAGTACTCTAGGAACTTTTAATGCCCAGTGTCAGTTTCCATATGGATGATTAGTGCTTGACAGACTAGAGAAGGAGAGCTTTGCGCCCCTGAATTTCTGTACACTAACTGCTCACAGAGACAAGCTCTAAATGCAGTAGTATTGCCAGTGAGAATGTGTTTGCATTCCAATGTAATTATCCTAATATCATTATTAGTAGTATTCAGGGGTTAAAGTAGGCTGGAATGCACTTGAACGGCATTCTGGGGCTCACTATTTTTAGGGATTCAGCATTCTGGGGTCCCTAAAATAGAAAATGGAGGTGGAACACTGCATTGTGGGGCCCACTATTTAAAAATAACAGGCCCCAGAATGCAGCATTATGGCTCCATTGTCTATTTTTAGGGGCCCCCGATGCTGAGCCTCTAAAAATAGAAGGCCCCAGAACACTGTTCCTATGTGTTCCGGGAGGCAGGGAGCTGCCCAAGCCTGGGCTGAGGCTCCAGCCTGAGCCTGCTCAGCCTGAGCCTGCTCTGACTGAGCAAGCTCATAGCCTCTGAGCATGCTCAGTCAGAGCAGCCTCAGGCCGGAGCCACAGCCCAGGCCAGGGATGCTCTGCAGTGTATGGTGGCCAGGTAGGCAGGTCTGGGGGGGGTGGTTCGGGGCAGTATTCTCCCAAGAACTTGAAATTAGGGGGCCCGTAGGAAGAATTTAAGGCAGGGTGTAGGACGTGCTCACTAATTTGGTATAACACTGTTAGTATCTGACAATGGGGGGGCTGTTGGGAAATTCAAGATGGTGGTGGGGGGAGTTAGGGAAATCCATGGTTCAGGGACTGGCAAGCTGGTGGGGGAGGGGGTCAGCCTGGGGCAGCGGGGAAGATGGTGTGGCAGGGGGTCAGTAGCTGGGGTGGGGGGCAGGCATTTTGGTGGTTAGTAACTGGGGTTCCTTAAGGGTTCCTGCACCGGCAAGAGGGAGGCCCACCAATTTAGGAGGGTTCTGGGGCCCTCCAAATTATACTTTAACCCCTGGTACTACTATCATTTCTAACACAAGTTCAGAAGTTGAAGTAAACTATGTGAAATTTATCTTGTTCATAAATAGAGCATATGTGCCTATAATTGTATTCCTGTTCTAGGGTCTTTTGCAAGCTTGTAATCAGATGTGTGCTGGGTATCTGTTCCAACCAGACAAACAGTACGATACAACTTATGACACAGGGGACAAGACCATTCAGTGTGGTCGGCATGCAGACGTCTTCAAACTTTGGCTAATGTGGAAAGCTAAGGTAGGAAAGATCCACAGAATGCAGCTGTAAATAGAAAAATAAGCGTTCATTGGTCATTTCAGATTGATATACTGGTATAAACTGAATGAAAGTTAAGACCGAAAATCAAACTTTTAATTTTTTGGGTTTATTAAGAGAAAGTGTTAACAGGAAGTTCCTGGTGACACACCCAGAACTGTGTAAGTGGAGAAATCACACTGGCTATGTTCACACACAAAGTGCTTGTTTCGAAACAAGACGTTTCGCAACAAGTCATTTCGAAATAATGTGTTATTTTGAAAGACAAAAAAGTGTCTTTGAAATAAGGGAAATGAAATAGCATGTCCACA
>ML682060.1:12118212-12559825 GCA_007922195.1 Podocnemis expansa | reverse complement strand
TTTGGAACAAACTGTTCCGAAACAACATGTCCCCACGGGGTTGTTTCTAAACCACTGGTTTCGAAACAACCTTGTTTCGAAATGGAAGGAGGGTTAAGCCATTTCGAAACATGACTCTCATTTCGAAACAAGGGAACCCCGTTTCGAAATGGGAGTACGTCATGTGGACATGCTGTTTCTTATTTTGAAACAACCTCTGTTTTGAAATAAGAAGCCTGCGTGAACACACCCACTGAGTTCAAAATCTTCCAAGCTTTGGATCAGTGTTAAATTCTTGTTTCATTTTCACTGAGCAGTTAAGTACCTGCCACACACTCAAGACAAACATATACACTTTATCATAAATAGCTGACAAACTATGGAGAAGAGGTAAAGAATTGCATCTTCCTCTTTATAACTAATGATATTGATTTAATCTACACGTGGTGAATAGATGCTATTGTGATGAGAATTTAGGAAATGCATAAATAACAATACAAAAACTAAAATGATCAGCCATAATCCCAATTGGTTTTAAGGTCCAAAAGTAATCTTTTGTGTTTTTTTATTTGCATATATACCTCATGGTCACATCAGACACAAGCTCTGCTGTAAGATACTAAACAGTGTCAAGCCTGTTGACATTACTGTAAATGCCAAAATGTCACCTACAAGGCTGTTCTTGCGCTTTTTCTGACCCCGATATAGTAGCAATCTTATTAGGAGACAAATGTTTGATACTGCCAGTTCAGTTTTGCAGGCTCAAGAGAACCAGGGTATTTACTTCCTCATATCTGATCTCATCCTTATTTACAGTGGTATAGCTCCATTGAAGTTGTTTGAATCATTGCTTGTTTACATCATGTAACTATGATCAGACTAAGGCTTATAAACTTAACTGGGCCTCAAAGTCTTTTTGAGACTCAATTATTGCTATTGCAAATCTGTTCTGTTCCTGCTCCCTCCCTGCATCTATTCTGGAAGGGGCTGAGTTTTCTGAACTCGCATTGATATCGGTTCCACTCAGAATTAGGCCTCTAAAGATTTAATCTCATTTCAGCTGTCTTATTTTTGTAACCCGTCAGAGGGTTTTACACTTAAAATGACAAAATTTCTGGCAGGAGGGGATACTTGCTTTGTTCCCAATTTTGAAAGGGGCAGCCATGTTAGTCTAGTTCAGTAAAACAAATGAGAAGTTCTGTGGCACTTAAAGGCTAACAAATTTATATAAATAAATAAATATATATATATAAATTGGTTAGCCTTTTAAGTGCCAGGGACTCCTTGTTTGTTTTGTGTTCCCAATGTTTCAGAAAAGGTCTGAAACTCTTTCTTTATATGTAAAATTGTGAACTGTTCCCTTGATTTATGGAGATTATTGTATTGTTAATCTGAAATAAGAAACATGTTGCATGAGAAAATGCATGTTATATGGACAGAAGAAAAACTGCTTATGTAGTTTTCTTAGGCTATGTCCACACGTAAACGCTTATTTCAAAGTAAGTTAATTCAAAATAAAATCGTTATTCTGAATTAGCTTAAATCAAAATAAGCAAAACCCTCAAATTGAAATAGCAAGTCCGGACACAGGACCTCCTATTTCGAATCAGGAGAGGGACAGCATGTGAGGTGTGGCAACATGGCCCCCTGGCAGGCCCATGTTTCCAGCCAGTATAGACAAAGGAAGGCACCCTGGGAAGGAGAAGGGCAAAAGTGTTAAATTGAAATAATGGTTATTTCAAAATAACACGTCCAATCAATGTTATTTCGAAACAACTGTTTCAAAATAACAGCTATTTCGATTTCAGCCTAGGTTTTACTATTTCAAAATAAGGTTCATTATTTCAAAATGATGGAGCTCATCATTTCAGAATAACGAAACATCTTTCAGACATGACAACTTTTAAATCCAAACAACAGTCGTTTTGATTTCAAAGCATCGTGTGGACATAGCCTTAAAACTTTGTAACTCATCAGCAGCAAAGCACATAAACAATAGCTGTTACTGCCAGCAAAGTAAAGCTTAAATGATAAACAGGAGCATTGCTGCCTAATGCTACGTCTTTTTGTAGAGAAGAGATATGCAACCAAAGTGTAACGTGATATAAAATTCTGATTTTATGGTTTATAATTTACAAATTATAGATTTACAACAATTATGGAACAGAAGAGTAGGACAAGAAATTAGCCAATTTCTGGAACATCTGAAACAGCATTATATTAGTTCCTGGAGCAAACCCACATTGAGAATGAGGTTTGATAGGCAGTATAGTTATATAGAATGAGCAGTGATAAGTTCTGTGCCTCAAAACAAAAAATAATAAACTTCCTCAGGATAATAACCTAGATTTTGCAGTTGAAGCACATTCCTGTTCGGCAATGTTGTTTTGTTTCCCTAACATGGCTCAAGCTATTCTTGTAGCTCAGTTTCTATATGTTTTATATTGATATTCTACAGGGCACTCGAGGCTTTGAAATTCTTATCAACAAATCCCTTGAACTTGCTGAGTATCTTTACAAGGAACTGAATTCAAGGGAGAACTTTGAGCTTGTGTTTGATGGTGAAGTAAGTATCAAAATATCCCTCTGTTCTTTTCTATATGCATTCTCTCCTACTTTACATGCATTATATGTGATCTTTCTTGCTCTCTTTTTCTGTGAGTGTTCTCTTCTATTTCACATGTATTTAAATTTGATGTTCTATATAAAAAGCTAACATTTCCTTTTTTTTCACTTTCTCTGTTTGCTTAGGCACTTCACAGATGGTGTATATTCATATTGTACAGTAGCAGTTAGTCCAGACATATATTTCCCTGAATGAACAGAGTATTTTTAAATTCTCTCTGTTAATCCAGAACTTCTGGGATTACAAAAGTGGCAAATTAAATTTAGGTGATGGTTTTCTTTTGTGACAACATAGACGGTTATAAACAAAAAACTGGAAATTAAAAACTTGATTCTGCAAGGTGCAGTTGGTTGTAAAACTTTTGACTGAATTGACTGCATGGGTTTTCACAGAAGATTTGTTTTGGCTTGCCTCTTGAGTTTTGACCTCCCCTTGCCTACCCTCAGTCTGTGTGACCAATCAGTGCCGTCAGGGCCATCCCTAGGGGGCAGCGGGGGCCCTGGGAGAATCAGTTTGTGCAGGCCCCCCCCCCCATTATTTATATAGAGGAAACTGAACTTCAAATAGCAACCTGTTTTATAGCCTAATGTATGTACTACGCCCCTTAGGTGTAGTTGTAAATAAAAACACAAAGAAACAACATCGGGAAATTATAGCTTATATTCTTAATGTAAACAAAAGTATGTTGAATTTATAAATTTTTTTACCTGTGAATCATGAGTCACTCCCTATAAAATACAAACAGAAAATGCAAGTATAGCTTTTATTCATACTGTGAACAAAAGTATGTTAAAGTTATAAAATGTTTCACTTTGTTAATCATGTGTCACTCCCTATGTTCTGAAATCTACCCTCCTGGCCTTTCTTTCAGCAAAAATCAATCAAATTGTTGTAGTCCATGCCTGCAGCTACCTCCTTCTCGATAGACAGAGTGGCCAGTCCACATACTCTGTCTTGTGACATGGTCATCCTTAGGTAGTTTTTTATGATTTTTAACTTGGAAAAACTTCTCTCTCCTGAGGCCACTGTAACAGGGATTGTCAGCATGATCCTGTCTACAACTGTTGCATTCAGAAAGGAGCTGTGAAGCGATCGGAGGGCTTGAAGGGCAGTTTTAGTAGCACCCTAAAAAGAAGCTGTTCTTTGATGCATGCCCCTTTTCCCTACAGAATCAACTAACTCCCTCCCTATTTGATAACTAAGTGCCTTCCATAAACAGAATTGTAAACAAATAAGAATTATCTGGCATCAGTAGCCTTTCTGCTGTGCACCTAGCCAAAATCAACAAGTTGCTTTTCCACACATGCAAGAAAGCTGACCACCAAATACCATACATTTATTAAAATTTTGTAAAAGCTCTTCATCTGCAATGACCATGCAAATCAACAACTAATGGTACAGATTCAAAGGGGCAGTGGTGTTAGTGTAGACTCTAGATCAGCGAAAGCAGCACAGTCTTGTGGCACTTATGTGATAAATAAATTTGTTAATCTTTGAGCTTTCGTGGGAGAAAATCCCACTTCATCAGATGCTTTGAAGATGGGAGAACTGACAGAATGGGATGAAAATAAATGCAAGGGAGTGTAAAACATGGGATTAGGGTGTTATACAAAAAGAGCACCTGAGATCTTTTCAAGGGGAAAAGGCAGCATGCTGAATTTATTACAAAGAGAAACAAAATTGATAGTTAACTTATACCTAAGCACATACATCCAGGGATTTCCCTAACACCCCTCCTGAATTTCTCCCCAGTTGTCAGCTAGTAATAGTATTATATACCAGTTTAGTGAGAACCCCCAACAACCCCCTTACACTTCCCCTTAATTTCAAGTCCTGGGGAGAATACTGCAGTGTTTCCCCAACCAGCGTGCCATGGCACACAGGTATGCCCTCAGGCCTGAGCAGGTGTGCCATGGAATTTTTTTGAAAAACTACTCAGAGTTCTGGATCAGCTCATGAATATGCATGAGTTCAGTTGGAGACTATATGGTGGTGTGCATCAAAATAATAAAAGGAATCAAGGTGTGCCGAGGCAGAGAAAAGGTTGGGAACCACTGGAATACTGCATACATTCAACCTCCATCCACACCGTATTGCCTATTGAGTCTACAAGTCAGAAAAGTCTTATGCAAGGTGGGGTACATTTGTTAAAGATGGAGTTTTACATTTTCAACATGGAGTATAGCTGCGGGAGGGTTATCCTATTACAAATGTTACATTGGTGTTTGAATGCTACTGAAACTGGGGAAAAGGGGTTAGCATGCTGATTGCCTAAGGGTATAAAAGGTACAGACTTACACAGTCCTACAAGCCAGCACTGAGTGGCTCAGCAGGGAAAGGCTGGAACCCCAAAGGACAGTAGTTCAAATGCAGCATTCCCCAGCTGCCATATAACAGAACTAGAGATGACAATTCTTAATACCAATGAAACAAAATTACGATTAGGGGTTAACCAGTTAAAACTACATGGAGAGTGACAGAAATAATGTAACCAAATGTTACCAGTAGGGGCTAACCAATTAGGACCCTATAAGACTTGACAGGAAAAATGGAACTATTAAGAATTGATCAATTAAGACAGTATGAAACTTAGAAATCATGTTCCCAATAGGAAATACTCAGTCAGAACAATGTAATATTAACAGAAATGATGTTCCTAATAGGAAATACTCAATTGAGGCTATATCAACAAAGTTAAGTAGACCAAACCAAGAACTAATGAAAGCCATACAAAGGTTGATTGGTACTGTGAATGGACCAAGTCATGAATAAAATCACCTGCATGTTCCACGAGGTCATACTGTAATAGCAAATCAGAGAAGCTGTTAAGAGTCAAACACTGGGAAACAATTCAAATCAAAGTCAAGTCATGATTTAATTCTGCTTTAAACACAAAGTAAAGTGCATATGGATTCTAAGTCAGCTTTTCTATTTTGCTGTTTCCCAGTGTTTGAATCTTAACAATTCCTCTGATTTGCTGTTACTGTGTGACCTGAGTCCATGTCTTACATCCCTTGCATTTATTTTCATCCCATTCTGTAAATTCCCTCAACTTCAAAGCCTCTGACAAATTGGGATTCTCCCAGGAAAGCTCAAAGACTAACAAATTTCTTTATTTCATAAGTGCCACAAGACTTCTTTCACATTCCATCCAGACTCAGCTTCGCCACTTGGGCTGACTTTCCCGGCTCTCTCCTTCTGGGAGAGGCACAGCAGTCTGCCCCCAGTGCTGGGCTGGGCTGTAGACCAGGGGCGTCACTGGCTCGCGGAGGGACCTGGGGCATGGCCTGCAGGCCCCACCCCTGGCCCTCAGGCCCCACCCACAGCCTGCAAGCTCCACCCCCTGGCTGGGGTCAGGGACAGGTGTCGCCACTGGCGGCCAGGCCCCAGATCCCTGGCCAGGGACCGGGCCACCGCGGCTGCCGGCAGCCGGGCCCTGGATCTCCGGCACAATTGGGCCAGAGATCCGGGGCACTGGCACTGGGGTTCGGGGCATGTGCCCCAGAATGCCCAGCGCCAGCAAAACCCCTGCTCTAGACAGGAGGGCTCCTTAGCCTTCCCCCTCCCTCTCCTTCTCCAAAACACACTGCAGTCTGCTCTAAGCCCTGAACCTCCTCAGCCCTCCCCACTCCTTCCCAGAGCCACCTTGCTCCTGAGCCCTGGCCCTCCCCGCTCTGCTCAGCTTGGCTCCAGTTGGGGATGGGGGTCCCAGCCCTCCCCCCTCCTACCTGGAGCTGTATTGTTCCCATGAGTCCCAGCCTTCCCAGCTCAGCTCAGCCCAGCCCAGCTGGGTACCATTTGGGGGGGGGAGGCTCCTCAGCCCTCTCCCCCTCCCGGAGCTTGTTTGCACCAAGCTCACAGTTCAGCTCAGCTCTGGCCCCCAGGCTGGAGGGTTCCCCTTCCCCCTCCTCACCTCACCGGCTGGGGACGGTCCCCCTCCCTCCAGCTTACCCTGCTTACCTGCCAGCCTTGACTGGGCCAGCTGGACTCCAACCTGCTGCCACAGCCTGGGAGTTGGAGCTCTTGGGGGGAGGGGGAACCTAGTTTCAGCTCAACCACACAACGGGGCCACAAGCCCTCAGCCCCCTTTACCTGGCTGTAGTGGCCAGTGCGTACCACTCCGCATACTCCTTCTGCCCCTGAGCATGTTGGACGGGAAGGAAATTTAAACTTCAAAGAAGACACAGTTCCCTGTTAGCTGGAAGCCATCTTCCAGCCATCAGGTAGGAGCTGTGCTGCCCCACCCACACCTGCTGGCTACGTAACCAGAAGCATGCCCAGCTCCCGCAGCCATTCTGCTTCTATTCCTCTCCCTGCTCCAGATGCAGCACGGCCCGATCCTGCCTCGCTGGGCCCAATCTGTCCTTTAGTCAGCCCCACCGTGGGGCCTCCCAAAGCATGGGGCCCTGGGCGGTTGCCTTGTCTGCCCTATCTAAGGACAGCTCTGAGTGCTGTTCACTCTCCAAATGATATTGGCTAATGTAATTTTTAGCACCTACTCTAAGAGCTTTCACCTACGTGCATCTGCTTATGCCTTGCCCAGCAATTAATCTTGTTCCCTATCAGTTCAGTCCCCTGCCTCCAGCCTTCCACCTGTCCTCTTCTCCCAAGACTTGGAAAGGATAAAGCCCTGCTGCAGCACTCCAGGCCTGGGGTGGGAGACAGAGCTCCAGGAGCTCTCCATCCTCCCCATCTCCTTTTCCTGGCCAGTTAATGAAAGGGAAAGGCACAGAGGCCTTATCCTGCTCCCTTGTACACAGGAGAGGCTGGGGCAGAGAAACCAGAGCCACACTGCTGCTGAGGTTTTTGTTTTGTCTTCTTCCCTCCTAAGATTAAAATAAGCAGAAGGGGAACCTCTGCTGGCTTCCAGGAGCACTTAATTTAATGAGGGAGCTGAACTTCTCATGTCATTGTGATATGAACTCCAGTTCTCACTGAAACCTTGTCAGTCACAAAAAATGTGAGTGGCAATACCATACTTAATCATGGAGGTACTCACGGGCTTACTGCTAAGCATATGGATTTATGCTCTGATAGATCAAGGCCAACATGCTCAGCACTTTGCAGCAGGAAGCTCTAAATTATGTTGCATAGATGGGTGAACAGTAGTCATGAGAATAACAACATTTGTCATAACTATCAACCCAGCCCAGTTTTAACAAGTGATCTACGAATAAAAGGAAGGCCTGGTCTACAATGCCACTGGCTGTCAATAGGAGCTGGCGTGTCACCTGTAAACTTACTTTTGTTGCCATACCATAGCATTTCTACTCTGCTGTGGTGATGGGAGATGCCCTCTGCTTGATGCAGCCTTACTCTTTAGGGGAGAAGGGCGTGGGGGTGAATTTTTATTGTGTCAACTGTAGGGCACTTCTTGGATTGATGGGGCAGGTCTCCATAGCCCTCTCAGTTTATCCTGTTGCATCAATCTGTGCAACCCCAGCAGTGCAGACATACCCATGGAAACATTGGAGTGATTTTCAGTGAGACTCATGCCTCAGTCATTTAGGTACTCTCTGTGTTACATTCCTGTTGACGTCAAACCCAATAGCAGAATCAAGATTATCTTTTATTGACAAATAAATGTCTCTGTTTTAAAGCCTGAACTTACCAATGTGTGCTTCTGGTACATTCCACCAAGCCTTAGAAGAATACCAAGGGGGCCAGAATATGAAAAATTGCTTCATCAGGTAAGCTTTCTAGTATTGACATTGAGGGTGTTTGTTAAGGCCTTCCATGATAGTTCTCACTCTTCACACACCCCATATTTCCATACAACCTTGTTTAAATCAGGACTCAAATGCTAAAGTTTATGTGAAATCCAAAAAACAACAAACTGAGTGTCATGGACCACTCCTTAGTGTCAGAATTAGAATTCATCAAGCTCTTAAAGTCATGAACATTCATTTAAACAAACAAACAAACAAAAAAAAAGCACCCTTTGAATGTGACTGTGGTAACCTGTATTTGCTTTCACTGAATATTTGCAGGAGTGACTTTTAATGCACAAGAATGCACAAGACAGGGCCGACCCAAGGTTTTTGGGTGCCCTAAGTGCCTGTAATTTTGGTGCCCTCCCGTCCTCAGTGGGGGGATGGAGCAGGCTGGTCTGGGGCCTGGGGTCCACTCTCCTGCCCTGCCTATGGGCTGGGCCACCCCGCTTCCGGGGCAGAACAGCTGGCCTAGGGGTGAGAGAGCAGAGCCTGGCCTCGAGGCTGGCCTGCTCCACCCCTGGGCTGGCTGTTCCCTGCCCAAGGGGTGGGGCGAGCTGGCCCAGTGGAGCAACTGGTTTTGCACTCCTGGATGCCCCCTGCCTTCCCTGCTGCCTTTGGCTCTGCGCTGAAGGCAGCATAGAGGGGGTGGGAGACAGCGAGGCCATGGGGGGCCAGAGGTGATTGCCCTTCTCGCCCCCCCTCAGCAGCCCTGCAGAAGCGCCCTTGGTGCCCCCTATTGCCTGGGGCCCTAGGCAACCGCCTACGTTGTCTCTATGGATGGACTGGCCCTAATAACAGAGCATTATTCTAACAGTGTCTGCAGCCACCTTAAATTTTCCTTTCAGATTTTGAAATTACTCAGTCAGGAAACAGAAATACACTGGTATTAGATTATGAAAACTAAATCAAGAGTGAGACTGAGTAGTTTTCCAATAATCCCCTGTCAGAAATATATTTGCTTAAACTATTCATCGCATCATTTCAAATATGCAAAAATAGAATGCCAAGATTATAAAATGACAAGGGTTTCACATACCTAAAAATTTTGGTGCTGAACTTGATAGTATAAAGAGTCTGATTTTTCAGAATGTGGGTTCTAAAGCACCAAAGTGAATTTTCAGTCTTGAAAATCTTGGCTAAAGTCCCTTTATAGGCAGCGAAAGCGGCTGCATTAATTGAATTACTTGTTCACGTCATATAGTTCACCCAGATCTAGTCATTCAGCTCTCCTCTGACCTTTTCCACATTACAGAATTCACAGGAATAATAGTGCTGTGTGCAGTTACCCTATTTTATAGTGTAAATGATAGCAAAACTAACTACACAGGACAGCTTGACCCTGGTGAACACTTAAAGTGCTGAATAGGGAAAAATCTACTGTGCACAATCATTATGTGACTTTAAAATGTTCATATCTTGGACAAATAAAGCAGCCATCTAAAACAAGGCTGTGTACTGTTCCTTACTAAGGGTTATTTTCATTCCTAATTCTGGTTTTTTAATCTCCTTCATTTGCAGGACTGTTCAGAAATGTTGTCCAGGTCCTTTTTAATCCCAGTGGGAGGATTTTGTCTGCTTGTTTTCAATTCTCTAGATGTACAATCTGTCTGTAGACAGAACCTTAATAAAAATGCTTACCATAACATACATATGTGTATTGCCCACAACTAAGGACAGAGTTTGTCTGGCTCAAAATCACATTGGAGAAGAAAGCTACTAAAGTTTCTCCTGGATTAGTGCTTGAGGTGTGTTACAGACTGCCAGGATCTGATTTGGATGTGGATAGAGAACTTTTTAAGGCCTTTAAGGAAGTAAACACTACTGGGAGCTGTGTCATTATGGGAGATTTTAATTTCCCAGATATAGACTGGAGGATATGCACTAGCAGCAATAAAAGGGCCCAGATTTTTTTGGAGGTGATAGCAGATGAATTTCTCCATCAAGCAATTTCCAAACCAACAGGAAACATGATCTTAGATTTGGTACTAGTCCGTAGTGAGGACCTCATAGAGGAATTAGTTGTAGGAGACAACCTAGGCTCTAGTGACCATGAGCTAATCCAATTTAAACTGAATGGAAGGGTAAACAAAAATAAATCTGTGACCAGAGTCTCTGACTTCAAAAGGGCTAACTTCAAAAAATTAAGGGAATTAGCTCAGGAAATGGACTGGACCAAAGAATTCATGGGTATGAACATTGAGGATGCTTGGAACTGCTTCAGGACAAAGCTGCAGGAACTATCTGAACCCTGCATTCCAAAGAAGAGGAAAAAATTTTCAGGCATGGGTTCTAAGCCAAGCTGGATGATTGTACATCTTAGACAGGCAATTAGGAGGAAACACAAGGCCTACAAGGAGTGGACGATGGGAGGGATGGGAAAGGAGGGCTACCTTTTAGAGGTTAGAGCATGTAGGGATCAATTGAGGAAGGCCAAAAGCCAAGCAGAGTTAGACCTTGCAAAGGGAATCAAAACCAATAGTAAAAGGTTCTTCAGCCATATAAATAGAAAGAAAACACAGAAGGTTGAAGTTGGACCACTATACACTGAGGATGGGGTAGAGATCAAGGATAATCTAGGTATGGCTGAATATCTAAATAAGTACTTTGCCTCTGTCTTTAATGAGGGTGATGGTGCGATTGGGGACAGAGGTAGGGCAGCTAATGGGAATGAGAATGTAGAAGTGGAAATTACCATATCTGAGGTGGAAGCCAAGCTTCAGTTGCATAATGGAACTAAATCAGGGGGTCCGGATCATCTCCATCTAAGAATATTGAAGGAACTTGCACATGAAATTGCCAGCCGTTTAGCAAGGATTTTTAAAGTATCGGTGAACACAGGGGTTGTGCCTTATGACTGGAGAATTGCTAATGTAGTCCCTATTTTCAAGAAAGGGAGTAAAAGAGATCCAGGTAACTGCAGGCCTGTTAGTTTGACCTCAGCAGTATGCAAGGTCTTGGAGAAAATTTTGAGGAGAAGGTACTTAAGGATATTGAGAAGAATGGTAACTGTGATAAAATATAACACGGCTTTACAAAAGGTAGATCATGCCAGACCAACCTGATTTCCTTTTTTGAGAAGATAACAGATTTTTTGGATAAAGGGCATGCAGTGGACCTAATATACTTAGATTTCAGCAAGGCATTCGATAGAGTTTCGCACAGGGAATTATTAGTTAAATTGGGGAAGATGGGGATTAATATGAAAACAGAAGGTTGACAAAGAACTGGTTACAGGGGAGACTACAGAGGGTCATAGTGAAAGGTGAACTGTCTAGCTGGAAGGAGGTTACTAGTGGAGTTCCCCAAGGCTCAGTCCTGGGACCCATCTTATTCAACCTTTTCATTATTGACCTTGGCACAAAAAGTGGGAATGTGCTAACTAAGTTTGCAGATGACTCCAAGCTGGGAGATATTGCCAATACCTAGGAGGAATGGATAGCATACAGAATGATTTGGATGACCTTATAAAGTAGAGCATTAGAAATAAGATGAAATTCAACAATGGAAAGTGCATGGTCATGCACTTAAGGACAAATAACAGGAATTTTTCCTATAAGTTGGGAATGCATCAGCTGGAAGTGACAGGGGAGGAGAAGGACCTGGGCGTACTGGTTGATCACAGAATCTCAATGAGTAGCCAATGAGATGTGGCAGTAAAAAAAGCTAATGCGGTTCTGTGGTGCATCAGAAGGGGCATTTCCAGCAGAGATAGGGAGGTGTTAGTACCCTTATAGAAGGTGCTGGTGTGACCTCGCTTAGAATATTGTGTTCAGTTCTGGTCACCCATGTTTAAGAAAGGTGAAGTTAAACTGGGACAGGTGCAAAGAAGGGCTACAAGGATAATTTGTGGAATGGAGAATCTTCCCTATGAGAGACAAATTAAAGAGCTTGGTTTGTTTAGTCTGACCAAAAGAAGGCTGAGAGGAGATATGATTGCTCTTTATAAATACATGAGAGGGATAAATACAAGGGAGGGAAAGGAATTATTTGAATACAGCGCCAATGTGGACACAAGAACAAATGGATACAAACTGTCCTTCAGAAAATTTAGGCTTGAAATTAGATGCAGATTCCTAACCATCAGAGGAGTAAAGTTCTGGAATAGTCTACTAAGGGACGTGGTAGGGGCAAAAAACTTAGGTGCCTTCAGAACCGAGCTTGATAAGTTTATGGAGGGAATGATATGATGGACAGTGTAGCTTGGCCATTGTCTGTCTTTTACTACTGGTGATGGGTATGATAGTGACCTGGGAAGGGGCATTAGATGGAGTGGGTTCTGAGTTATTGCAGAGAAGTTCTTCTTGACAGGCTGTTGTGGGCTTGCCCTCATGCTCAGGATTTAACTGATCACCATATTTGGGGTCGGAAAGGAATTTTTCCCCAGGGCAGATTGGCTTAGGCACTGGGGTTTTTTTGCCTTCCTCTGTAGCATTAGGCACGGCTCACTTGCTGGTTGATTCTCTGTATTAAAGTCTTTAAATCATGATTTGAGGACTTTAATAGCTCAGTTATGGGTTTGAGGTTCATTGTAGGAGCGTGTTGGTGAGGTTTTATGGCCTGCACTGTGCAGGAGGTCAGACTAGATGGTCATATTGGTCCCTTCTGACCTTAGAGTCTATGGCTGTGTTCCCACACAGTGGGTTATTTCGATACGGTTGTTTCGAAACAACCGTACATCGAAATAATGCTTATTTCAAAACAACTTATTTCGAATTAACAAAATGTTAATTCGAAATAAGGAAAAAAAGTCAGAATCGAAATAGCGATTCCGGACAACAGTTATTTCAAAACGAGTCACCGTCGTTTCGAAACAACACGTTCGCATGGCGTTGTTTCGAAACAACCATTGCAAAACAACATTGTTTCGCCCACAGACTAGGTTTAACTTGTTTTGAAACAACCGTGCGTCGTGTGAACAGCCAAAACCTTATTTCGAAACAACCTCCGTTGTTTCGAAATAAGGAGGCTGTGTGAACACAGCCTATGAGTCTAAAATAATGGCTGGCCTTGTGTTGGCTGGCAAAACATGATTTGGAGTCAGAACTCTCACTTCTGAGATCACATGTATTATACTAAATAGAGGGTACATTAGCATCCAAGGTTAATAGACAGGGCTCAGCTGTCTGAGATGCTGAGAATTTCCAGGACCAGCCACTGATAACAGTCTTGGAAAGATGTTTTGCCTTCCAATTTTACGGTAGGAGTTCTACAATGATGGCAAATGGAAGAAAGTCTGAACTCATAAATCAGACAGCTAGCTATAATGAAGATGCAAGAAAAAGCCACTTCAATACAGTATATTTAAAAAGCGGTTAAAGTTGATATGAAAAAAGAGTTAAAAGGCAACTTACTAAACTCTATGTAAGCTATAAAAAGGGATGTGTAAGAGCTCACATACAAATCTTGCAGTTTTGCCTAATGGGCTGGATTTTTTTCAAAGTAATCTAACCTCTGATTTTGGATTGCCACAATTTGGGTGCTAAGTATCTTTGATAACAGCATCCACAGATTGACCAATTTACTGAGCTACAGTATGATACATGATTATGTGCGAATTAAAATGTTTGTTCATCCATTATATTAGACATAATTAATAAGCAAAATGTACAAACTCCAGAATAAAAATGCCAAAACTTTTAAGTGCAAAAAATTAGCAATAATAAATAAACTAGCATGATTAAAACTTCATAAGACTGATGCCATTGAAATCAATGAGAATTTTGCCTGTGTAGGGAGTGAGTAAAATCTGAGTAGGGGCTTCAAGGTGTGTGTATAATGTTAACAACACATCATTTTGTTAAAATTAAAAACAGAAGGGCAAATCCTGAAATCCTTGCTTGGTTTTTTATTCACTTCTTAATCAACCAGAGCTCTCTTTGATGTCAATGAAACAGTCTAACGAAGTTTTAATCATGCTAGCTTATTTGTTACACTGTGACTTTCAAAGCCTGGCTGGAATGAAAGAGGATGAAAACTGTCCACATGTAAAGGGAAAACAATTACAATAGCTGACTTTTCATATGCAAGTTACATAGGGGTAGCTGTGTCAGTCTAGTTCAGCAAAACAAGCAAGAGCTATGTCCACATGTAGACGCTTATTTTGAAATAAGTTAATTTGAAATAAGCTAATTTGAAATAAAATCATTATTTTGAATTAACTTAAATTGAAATAAGCAAAAACCTCATATCGAAATACCAAGTCCAGACACAGGACTTGCTATTTCGAATCAGGAGAGGGGCACCATGGGAGGTCTGGCAACATAGCTCCCTCCCTGGGCCATGCCCCCTCCAAATATATAGAAAAAGAAAGGCACGCTGGAAGGAGAAGGGCAAAAGTGTTAATTTGAAATAGTGGTTATATTTTGGTGTTATTTTGAAACAACTGAATGGTGTTATTTTGAAACAACCGTTTCGAAATAACGGCTATTTACATTTCTGCCTAGGTTTTACTATTTCAAAATAAGGTTCGTTATTTCCAAATTACAGGGCTCATCATTTCAAAATAAGGAAATGTCATTCAGACATGACAACTTTTAAATCAAAACAACAGTTGTTTTGATTTAAAAGCTATGTGTGGACATAGCCAAGGATTCTTGTTGCACTTCTAATATACTGTTCTCCACTGTTTGAATCTAAACAACTGCTTGGATTTGCTGTAATAGTTTGATCTGATCCTATGACTTGCTCTTCCTGGCATTTATTTTCCTCCGATCCCATAAGTTCCCAGTCTTCAAGTGTCTGAAGTGGGAATTTCTCTTGTGAATGCTCATTCAATAAATAAATGTGTTAGTCTTTAAAAGTGTCACAACTGCTACTTGTTTGTGGGTTTTTTAATGCAGGTTGCTCCAAAAATAAAAGCACGGATGATAGAAGAAGGAACAACAATGGTGAGCTACCAGCCACATGGGGACAAAGTGAATTTTTTCAGAATGGTCTTTTCCAACCCAGCTACTAGGAAATCAGACGTTGACTTCCTTCTTGAAGAAATTGAAAGACTTGGCAAGGATTTATGATAACTGACTGCACTTTAAAATGGACTCACTATTGTGCCAGTATAGTGGGTCCCATCTAAAAAATGCTAGCTTTGCTACTTCGTTTTAATTGCATGTATTATGAAACTTCAGGAAGATCCCGCAGTTACTGGAATACCTGGGATAATGAAAGCTGAGCTTTTTTAATGCAACTCCTTTTTAGATACGAGAGCTCATTGTTTTACAGGTTTTGAAAGTCACAGTATGCATCCTTCTTAACTGTATAGTATTCCTTTTTTTCCCCTCCCCATTTGTCTTCTAGCAAAGGAGAAATGGTGCTTCATGTGCTTTCTGGGCTGCAGCACAATGGACTGAGATTAAGGTTTGCTTTTCTTGTCATTGGCTTCTTTGATTGGTCTCAGGCCTCATAAATATAGCACTTTTCTTCATTGGACAAGAAGAGCAGATTACAGAGCCAGGAGCACCAAGAAGGACGTTTGGCTTGAAGCTTTCTTCATCTCATTGTACATGAAAGTTAGCAGCTATATAGGACAAATCAGATCTTCCCGGAACAGGCTCGTCCAACCTGTGACCCAGGGGCCCGACTCCAGTCTGCCAAGGGCTTTCATCCGGCCCGCAGAGTGCTGCCACAAGAGCCTAGGAGGTGGGGCTGGCCAGAGTCCTTTTCAGTTTCCCACCCTGTGTGCAGCACAGCTCCAGGGAGGCATGGCATGGTCAGAGGCTGGATTCAGCCCCTCTTGAGTGAGCAGGGGGCAGGTAAAGAGGGAGTGCCCTGAGCAGTTTAAAATGTTACCCTGGACATCCCCCCCCCACAAGTTCTGCTCTCCTCCAACACCCCTAATTCCAGCACCCCTCTCCTTCCTGTGACCTCAGTGGCAAAAACTCCTCTTCTGAGATTACTGTCCATCAATGTTTCTGGTACAGAGATGCCCAATGGCAAAACCTGTGACGCCTGCATAACTGCCAGGATTTCTGTCCTGTCTCTGACGCTGTTGTCTTTTCCCTCTCCCCAGCACTGCTCTCCTTTCCCTAAGCAGGGGTTGGCAGTGAGTGAGGAGAACGAGTTGGTGGGGCCCCTGTCAGGAAGCAACTGAGTCCTGCCATCCAGCTGCTCTGTTCCCCCCATTTCACCCTTCTTTCCTTCCCCTCCTCTGCCATGCTCCCCTGTACCGCCTTGCTCCCCACACTCTGCCTTATCGCCCTCACACAGGCACCCCAGCTCCCTTGTCCTCTGTACACAGTGCAAGCAAAAGCAATGCCAAATATCACACTAAGTATTTTATTACAGTTTATTAACAAGATTGATTTCTTTGACTTATCTATCAAAAAATTTCTCAGTGCCCCACCCCTGGCTGAGAAAAGAATTGCAATGTGGCCCTCACCCAAAAAGGTTGGACACACTTGTCCTAGAATGTAACTTTTCTTTTTCCTGTTAAGTCACATTAATGCTTAGTAGAAACTGTTGTTTGGCTGCTTGGACTGTTCATTGGTTTGTATCTCTTGCTTTAGTTTTGATGATTTGAGTAAACACATCTGTGCAGGCTTCCTTTCATTCTCCCTTTTTTTTTTTTTTTTTTTTAATTATTTTCCATCTTCGGTTGAGAGCAAGAGTGTAACTAACCCCACATGTCCATCCAGTGGAGATAAAGGCATTACTCTCCAGTACAGGTTACTGGTATAGCGTAGGTTGTTCAGAAGAATCATTACTCCCCCCCTACTTATAGAGGGCAGAGCTTTGTTATGGACTCCCCTTTCTACTTCCCCATCTCCCCACTGTGCCAATCAACACGGCAGAGTTGATGCAAAAAGGGAGGTATTTTGCAGTGTTCAGGACTGACACGGATTACTCCCTGCTCATTGCCTAGAACAAGCGGTAATTAGGGACCAGATTGTTCCAGGTTTTCTCATGTGTCACCCTAACTACACACTAATAACTCAGGACTCAGGGTAAAGTCTGTCCGTTAGTGACTATGATCTATTAAGCCATACTTCTCTCTGATTCTACCACAAGCAAATAAAAAAGCACATTAGAGGTTTACTTGTTTCCCCCCACTGTGTATATTCCCGAGAACCTTTGGATGTGTGGATCAGAATGTGGATCTCTTAGAAATAATGGAACAAGGCCCTTGAGAATATGCCATTGAGAACTATCATGCACTGGTCCCTTGGGGTACAATAAATGACCTAACAGGGTTCCCCTCCATCCAGTTTTTAGTGTCCTTTGACATCACAGATAATGCTAATATTAACATAGTATATGTGGAATTGGTAATTGGTTCAACTACTTTTAGACAGCTTTTCTAAAGGTTTATGAATGATATATTTTTAAAATTTTCTATTTTAATGTTTATAGCATTTATTTCATATTTACCTTTGTGCTGTATTGTTTTTTGTTTTTGGGGGGCTTTTAGCCGTATAGTACTAGGCATTTCAAATATGCACATAAACAGGGAATCCACTAAACAATAAACATGACATGAAATCAGATTTGTAGCTGAAATGTGTGTGGAGCTTTGAGAATAGCTCTACTTACCAAAGGGAGCAAAGGGTGGGTTAAAGCACTGGATTTATGGCAAAACTGGACTGTCTAAACTAATGTTGAATAAAGTGCTAATTCACTGGCTGGTTGTTCTGCCTACTGTGTTAAAGTGTCCTTCACTTTAGAGAAGTTCACCATAGGTACCATACATAGGGCTTCTGTACCTTTAATCATTGTATAAGTCTTTCTTTTGCTTTTTCAGTTACCAGAGTCACCATTTGCTGTTTATTTCTTCATTGCCCTTGGGAATCCCTTCTTCCCCAAGTTGCAAGACACACACCTTCCTTACTTCCAGCTAGGGTAACCAGATAACAAATGTGAAAAATCAGGACAGGAGCTGGGGAGCTAATAGGCACATATATAAGAAAAAGGTCCAAATAGTGGGACTGTCCCTGTAAAGTTGGGACATCGGGTCATCCTACTTCCAACTGCTATGATGAGGAATCTGCCCTTGCAGTTGGGATTGAGTTAGGGGAACAGAGCAGCAGGCATTCTTTGAAGCATTTATAAAGGGGCAGGGCAAGAGCATTGAGGAGGGGTGTTGATTGACTTTATTTTTGTTTGGGGATGGGTCAGTTTCTAAATAATGGTAGGAAATTGATTAATTATTTGTGGAGGGAGTGTTAATTGAAAGGAGTCATTAGTACTTCGGTGCTGGGAATTTGGGAGAGAGCATTTTATTGAGTGGGACTCTCACAGATGCAGGCAAAGGTAGCAAAACCTTTGTCCTCTTCAGAATGGGGACACTGGAGCAAAGTCATACAATCCAAGCTTGTATATAAAAGGCAAGTTGAGCCCTATGCACTACTGACAACTGTTACCATTTCTTTAAGACCCTTTGTACAGCCCTCTAAGCCTCACTAGTGTAGTCTCACCTGAGGAAATGCTGGTGGCAGCATTGTGGAGTCATCTGGAGTATCTTCAGAAAAGAGAGGCAGCAGCTGCCAGTTCACATGGTATATGGACATGGCTGCCTGAGGTATCAGAGATAATAATAATCTTTTTTTCTATTGTATGTAAAAATAGAGGATGGGGGTGGGGGTTAGTGCTATGTCTCATCATGTTTTACCTATCAGAAGCAATAGAGCTTCTGCCATTTCCCTGAGCAGGCTATTTCAGAGACAGATTACCTGTTTAGAGGAAGTATATTTTATTACCTCAGCTAGGTGTGTGTGTGCATGCAGATAATATTTTTGTAAGATTTTATTAACAGAGATAATGAATAATTGACATTTGACCTTGAATTATTTACTCCATTCCCCAGGGCTTGTATATCATTGTGCCCTCCTCACATTTGCCAGTCTGTTTTGAGTTTAGCAAAGTGACGCATTTATACTACTGCCCTTGGGGCACTCTTCTAACATCTTATAGGTTTCTTCTATAGGATATTTCTCCTGATCTTGTACAGCACCAAGGTAACTGTAAACTCAATACCTTTAATGATGTCTGGCACTTGTTTTTTTACTAACCTAGTTATTTGGGCTTGAGCAACAACAAGAGAACAAATTGAATTTACTGAAATTAGACAGAAAAAACAAACCCTGTATTTTAAGGTTAATACAATTTAGTTTCCCAATAGAAAATGCCGGCTGGATAAAGGGAACAGATCACCCACTGTCTGAAGAAAACTGATCAAATTTTTAAAATCCTGAAGTTCACAAATAGCATTTATTCCCTAAACTAGTTTCAAAGCAGTGTTTGTAGGGTTTTAATGCACTACAGTCACTATGGTCCCTATCCTGAACTCCTTTCTCAGACAAAACATCCATCAGCTCACTATTTCTTGAGAAACACGGGCAAGAACTTTCAAATTCTCTTTGTCCATAGACAAAAGACTACCTAATGAACATGGGTGGCTGAATATAGACAAGAAAATGCAGCTATTGTGTTGTAAACTGAGTGATATGGGGTGAAGAGGAGTGATAAAGAATTACCAGACAATAAAGAAGAGACTTTGGAATTTTTTGGTTATGATTTACAGATCTTCCAATATTTGAGGGTTTTTTGATTTTCTTTTTGATAATTTAGATATGTTGTAAAGAACTAGAGATGTAATATTTTGGGGAAGGAGAGGTATTAGATGCATTTTTTTTTGTAATATACTTCTAGCCTTACCTTTTGTTCAAAAAGTTTTGGTTGTTGGTTAGAAACTTCCCTATCTTTTGAATGAGCACCATCATTTTCACTCAAGGTGGACCAGTAACAGGGCTTACTAAAATAGAATAGAAGGACCAACAGGATTCTACCTGTGGTACAAACAGTAGGACCAACAAGGTCAACAGTAGGGCCTCCTGAAACAGGATCTCCATCCTGTAGTTTTTAGTAAGTTCATAGCCATATCCAATAGGGGGTTTGGAGGTGTCAGCAGGGAAAGCAAAAAAGTGTTTATCTACAATGCAAATTTTAAGAAGTTAGATTAGTGTCTGTAAGTGTATTCAAGTTTTCCCACTTCTTTATCCGAGCTTGATTTCTGCCAGTGTCTTACATTCTACTGCCTTATCTTTCTGCTACCTAGAACCCTCCCTTCTGCATGTATGCACGCTCCAGCTGGTTCCTTCCATCTCTCACCCATGTCCCTTAGTCTCTGCTATTCTACCCGCTATGTCCAACCCTGTCCCTCTACACAGCTCCCTCCTTACCATTGTTCAATGACCAATAGGGGGCACTGGTCTTCCAGTAGTACCCCAGGCCAAGGACCCCAATTCCTTACCACACTCAGCCACATTGGGGGTAGGCTTTACCAAGCCACAGTCACTTTTTGAGGGGTAGCTACTTACATTCAGTATTTTTCAGGATCAGTTGTTTGTAGTTATTTATTATTATTTGTATTACATTTACATTCAGAGGATTCAACAGAGATTGGATCAACTTTGCACTTGTCAAAGACACAATGAATGACTATTATTAGCCCATTGACTCTACAATCTAAACAGACAAAACAGTCAAAGGAAAAGAAGAGAACAGAGGAAAAGAAAAACAAAGTGACTTAGACAAGGCAGACAATTGGGAGGGGAAATGGAGATGGGGGAAGCAACCAGTTTAAGCCAGGAAAAACCCTTTTTCTAACTAACTAGGTAGCTCAATCTAGAGGGTAGAATTGCAAATCAGTTCCCTAGAAGCCCAACACTGTGATGCTTTTAGTCTGGGTCTTTAATAATCTGACTTGTTAGATACCCTACTTACATATCTAGCTATGTCAGTCAGTAGGTGGTACTGTAGCTTGATGTAATGTGCCAAGTGTTGACAGCTGAACTATAAAGCATGAAACAAAAATCTTTGATAAGAATCTGGGTCTGTTTTATTACAACCACATCACCACCCCCACTCAGCCACAGATGCTTACAAGTCCATGAAAAAGGTGGGAAGAGTTCTTGAAAGTTTTTTTTTTTTTTCATCCTTCCACTGTAGGCAAGATACACAGGTCTTTAAAGCTCCTGGCAAGGGAAAGGGAACCTGAAAAAAACAAAACAGGTGACTCACTGGAAAATATCAGAACACTGGCAGGTATGAAATATGTATGGATTGCCTCATAAAAAATACACTAAAAATGTCTTTAAATCCCAGAAATTTCTCCCAGAAAACTTATCGCGTCTGTCAGCAAAGATTCTTAGTCATAACCTGCTTTCTTTAGTGAATGTTTTTCCTTCTCCCAGCTTCTCATGGCAGATCCAACTGATTTCTCAATTCTAATCATTTTCTGGTTTTGAAGGATAGGCTCAACTATTTCTTCTTTTCATTGTCGCCTTCTCTCCTCATCTTCAGATGTGTTTACACTTAAAATGCTACAGTAGTACAGCTGCTGCAGAAGTTCAGTGTAGACACTACCTATGCAGAATGGCAGCGCTGTCTCGCTGGCACAGGGTAGCAAATGCCATGAAAGGTAGTAATTAGTGCTGTCATCACAGAAACTTAGGGCTGTTTAACTACACTGCTCTGAGGTGTGGATTTTTCACACCTCTGATGGAGACAACCAACCAGAGTTAATTTTCTAACGCAGGCCAGGCCTTAATCTTCAGCTGCAATTTCCTTTTGATTTTGGTGCTTACACATAATCAGCCACTGAACAGCTTTTCAGGGCCATTAACTCTTTCCATAGAGTAATTCTGGGCATCTTCTTTTGTATGCTTTATGTATGGTTCCCTTGTGATTTTAGAGGTTCCAAACAAAGCTACCCATTTAAAAAAATAAGCTCACCACATATACTTCTGTCAATGCTATGGTGCACTGCATTACTATGTATCCTTAAATCCTGGAGAAAAGCTGCCAGGAGATTTTGTTTCTTCTTGTACAGCAATTTGAATATAGTAAGTGGATTTCTTCTCTTTTAGCCTGTGGCTAGATTCATTAATTTTAGTAGTTTAAAACTGAAAAGGGACCTGAGCTGGGGAGAAGTGCATGTTGTTGAAATTGTCTGTAAGGCTTTGTTGACCAGTTACGAGGTTCAGCATGATTCTTTTTGTTTTTGTTTTTGTTGTTTGTTTGTCTGTCATGTACATGAGATATTACAATGTTAACTCTGGACAACAATTCAGTTCCCCTGATAGTTAATGTCTCAAACTGAAGGGAAAAAAAATCAGTGCTACACTTTTTTTTGGTACCTTGAGTGCACAGGTTTCTTTGCTCCTCTGAACTATACCAGAAGGAAAGGTCTCCCAGCTGACACCACAATGAAAATTCTGTTGAAAGAAAAATGTGACACTCAGCTACTGGCACTTTACATCTTCAAGCCTGTGGAAATAGAGCTGCTGCATCTTTAAATGTCAGCAATGGTGATAATCGTCCTTGCACTATGGCCAACATTTTTAGACATAGCCAGTGATTGATTTTAGACATAGCTAGTTTTTAGAGTGACATTTGAGAAACCTTAAAATGGCTTGACTATCAGAAGGAAGTTGTGCAGCAGCCCTTTCTGAAAATATGGCTCCTCTTAGGTGCCTCAGTGTGAGCACCTTGGAGCCTAGTCTCACTTGTAAATTTATGCTTGCACCATCACATTCAAGCAGCAGGAAACTCTCAGTATCAGTCCATGGAATTTCCTTCCATTCATTCCTGTAGAAGGGAGGAGATGGGTGTTTGCATTGCAACAGGAAGAAAGGACTATAAACCCCAAATCAACTGTGCATTGAGATCTTCACAAACCTCAGGATATCCATGTAGATGCAGTACTCCTCAAAGTGTTCTAGGCTTCTTTTCCCTATGGCCAAACAGTATGCTCAGAAGCCATCTGGGCATTCACTCACAACAACTGGACTGTAAGGCTCAAATCCTCAAAGGACCTGAAAACCTAAAGTCAACAGGAATTAGATGCCTTTTGAGGATCTGGGCTTATGTGCTTGATCCTATTTTACTCTTCCCACTGACTTCAACAGGCCTTGGATCAGGTCCCAATGGAATGGGAAACTATTGCTGCATGGAACAACATTAATTCTTGCTCAAATATCTAGGTGAACATCTGTGGGATCTAGAGTAGAACACTTACTCATTAGCTTCCAAAGACCCATAAAGCAACATTACAGAAGATTCACACAGTTCTGAGTCATGTAGCTCAGTGATTCCCAACCCAGGGGAGTGCCAAATATTCCAGGGGGTCCATGAGGCTTCAGTAATATTGTGGTCATTTAGCCGCTGAGATCCATGCTGAGCGTGGCAACCTTGAGCTCCGTGCCAAGGAGAGTGGAGGAGAAGGCCACTCATGGAAGCAGCACCTCCAAGCTCCACTCCAGCTGGAGCAGAGGAGCAGGGACCCCGCCACCCCCAGTTCCACACTGGCCAGGTGCCAAACCAGAGATGAGCAGCCCAGTGCCCGTGGGGACCTTTAGCAGCCCCAGCCAGCCTGCCAGAGCCAACCTTCATTACCCTCAGTTCATGAGGGATGTAAAGAAGTGGGGCCACATGGAGAATGTCCTAGTGGCTGTACAAGGAAAAGCATAGTTTCTTACTCAGACTAATTTTAATTATTATGTAATTCAGTGTTATTACCATAATATGTGTTTATAGGGGTTATATATATTTATGACTGAGGTGGAGAGCAGGGTACATGTTTTATCTAGCGTTAACCAGGGGAGCTCTCACTCAAAAAGGTTGGGAACCACTGATACGGTTCACTTTGTATTTGTCTCTCTTTACAGGTACTGTCACTGTGAAAATATTGTGAACCTAGGATGAAAAGTGAAGAAAAGCTTGGTATAGACACTTTTGGCTTGTGCTAATATCACATGGCTTCTGATTGACATTTATATACCCTTAGGTCCCATTAACTTATATAGGAACTGCTGGCTACATATAAAAAATCAGGCCCTAGGTAAAAAAAATTTACAATAAATAAAATTACTTTAGAGTGCAACAGGAGTGGAAATATCAATAAGGTGGTCAATAATGGAAGCAGATCATTCCTATCTATGTCATTGGTTCCATGCTAGCCTAGATCAACAGTAAGAGTTCATGGTCTATGTGAACTGATATTCTGATCTTGGTTCATTTCTTTTTGAAAAGAAGCAATTGTCTGAAAAATTTGTTTGCAGTTGATCCACTTGCACATGTGCAGATATATTTATGTGTAGGCACCCTGTACTTTAGGGGCCTCTGAAATCAAGTAGGAGGTTAACATTTAAGCAGTTCCTATGTGCTGTAAGTTTTCCACTGAGGGACTACAACTCCTATGATGCCTTGGGAAAGAGAGAGGGACCCTGCCTGCCCCTCCAGGAAGCAGAGGGGGACAAAGGGGTCTCCACAGAGAGAGAGAGAGACATGTCTGAATCTGGAAGCAGCTATGAGTGCTCCTGGGGTTCCTGAGACTGCTGGAGGCTCACTCAGGCAGAGAACTTCAGAGGCCGGTGACTTACTCAGCCCAAGCAGGGTCTGAGCTTAGAGCTGACTGAGCTGGATCTGCAGTAAGGGTGTGAGTGCCTGTCTCCCCTCCTCCAATTTGGAGCAGGGCTTGTAAAGCAAGGGAGTCTGCTGAGAGACTGACTGGGCCTGCGGGGAGGCAGGGTGGCAGTCCCTTTGAACCAGGGCCAGGACTGCAGACCATTGGTTGGCCTCACTCTGGATCTTCAGAGTGGTTCTGAGCAGATACACTGAACCAGCAGCATGCTGCCTTGTCTCCTTCATTGACCTCCAAGCGCGCCCACGCAAGCAAGGGGTTGGGGTTCAGAACTCTGGGAAGCATGGTCTCTGAGTTGGAAAAAGGGCTGTGAACATGCTAGTTAGATAAGTTTCCTTTAAACTGTATTCTGTGTCTGCTCACTGATTTATTTACTTGTCCTGTGTATTTAAATTAGTAGTAATATTCAATTCCATCCTGTTATAAGTTTCTTTGTTAAGTAAAGGTTTGTTACATGCAATTAAGCACCATGAATGCATTATATATCTAATTAGTAAATTTGGATTAGACCCATCACACGGGTTATCCTTAGCCGCATGGATTTAGTCCTGGAGGCTCCCAAGGCATGCCACTGAGCGTGTACCAGACCCAGCCATAGAGGCACTGCCAAGTTGAATTTCCTGTAAAGCAAAGGGACTGCAGCAGAAGAGTAGAAAGAGGATTCCCACAGTCCCAGCATCACCCCTGGGAAACTCAGAATCTCTTTGTCATCAAATTTAGGCGCCTGTGCACACATGAATGTTGCCTGCTCCCAAGTAATCCAGGGAGAAAAGGGAGAGGGTTACATATGGGTACTGTAGAAGGTCTCTTCTCATGTAAAGGTGGACTCTTGTTGATCATGATCATGACTGAGGCATAAAACTGTGAAGAAGTTTGAACTGATATTACAACCACTTGGTGCACAGAAGACATTAGTAGAACCGTGCATTAGCAACATTAATGTACTCCAAGGCCCAACTTGAGATGGGTAGGACTTGACCTTTAATCTTTCAGAGAGCCTCAGTTTCTGCAGCACACACTGTCTTCAGCACGTCTGGACATCAAGCCCTAGGTGGCTCAAGTTTGGTACTCAAAGTCAGAGGCCACTTTTGGCAAATTAGGCCCAAATGTCTTCAGATAAAATTTTCAGCAGGACCCACTGAAAGTCCATGTGATTTAGTCTCTTAAGTCATTTAGGTGTTTGAAAATCTTACCCCTAAACCCTGATAAGAAAGGTATAAAATTTAATAGTGCATAATAAACTTTACCTAGAATTTTTAAAGCAGCATTTAGAATGGCACAGCAATAATTCTCAATTAAATTTCATGGGTTTTTTAAGAGCAGTTTCTAGAAATCTATATTTAATGTCTGCAGTTTGTTCATGAGCAATAAAGTCTGATGCATTCTTGCAATTCCAGTATAATGTGATATAAACCTTTCACAATTATTAAAATGCTTTAAGAGGCATAGTCTCTAAAGTGCCACAGCATGGCATTCGAGCTTAAATAATGTAACTATAAAATAATAAATTATATTAAAACATTAATGGAGACAAAAAGCTCCGCTTATCCCAGTCACAAGTTTTATATATACATTTTACCAGCTAGGAAAGGGGCCTAAAAGCAGAGTTATTTAGTAAGATCATTTCATTTCCACAGAGACTGTTTTATCAGTCATGTTGCTTTAAAAATATCTTTATATTTTGTGTATTTTGTATAACACCATTTACTGAAGTTTAACTTTAGTACAATTATGTATTTGCATTACCACACAGTCAAGAGCCACAGAGCATGCCATGCTTGTACTAGATGCTGCAAAAACACAATGAACACATGGTCCCTGCCTTCAAGAGTTTGTAATTTAAGTGGAAGACACAGAAAGTGGATATAGACAGACCAGACAGGAAGCACTAGAAACATTGAGAAAATACAATTCCTACTGTAAAATGTGTGCCTTACTTCATTATCAGTCTCCGTGGCCATCTTTCCACCACTATTATACGTATAGTAACTTTATGTGATGTAAATTATTTCACTTCTTTCTCTTTATGTATACACACCCACACAGTAGAACACATGCATCTGACCCTTCATTATCCAACTCTCTCTTTCAAGTGAACCACCAGAAAACCCAGATCCAGAAGCAGACAATCTCTACTGTGGCCACTAGATGATGCTGCAGCCTTGCACTTTCCTATGCTCCACATTACCTGAATCGTCGATGATCCCAACTGGTCCCAGTCCCAACTAGATCAAATACACAAGGTTCTGGTGTATAAAAGCCAGGGGCTGAATGAATTCTTGACTGCTATCTAGTGACTAACTGGGGAGAACTCTTCATGAGCAGTGTGTGAACAGTCAAACCTATTCTGCTTAGGTGTTCAGCAGACCAAGATGCTTGCTGTAGTAATCAAATTTGACTTTTAGGGAATGTCTACACTGACAAATCCATCCAGATTAAGGAGGTTTAATCTGGATTAATTTAGCCCATGGCCACACTAGGCTTTCCCTAGTTTGAACTAAGAAATTTCTTAGTTCAAACTAAGAGACGCGTAGTTTGAATTAATAAGTTCTGGCACTTAGTCCAGACTTAAGTGCTTGGTTCAAACTAGGCGCAATGTGGACCAGAACACTTAGTTTGGACTTAAGAAGGCTGAACTAAACCAGTTAGTTTGTACTAACTCTGCATTCTAGTTCGAACTAAGATGAGTTTGAACTAGAACGCGTGGTTAGTTCAAACTTTGAAGTGCCAGGTCAGTTGAAACTAAGCTCAAACTAAGTTTGGATGATGTAGACATAACCTTAGTATTGAAGGCTGGTGTGATGAAATGTTACCGTTATTGTGTAATTAAAGGGCAGCAGCCCTCAACTTAACAAACATAATCTAAACATGGGGTAGTGTCTAGCAACCAGTTTATAGGCAATGAGGCCAAGTGGCTGGAGTCCAAATGGGAGAGCCAGGGGGCCAAGACAGGACCAGGACCACAAAAGAGGGCCAAAGGTCAGACATGGAGTCAGAGTCCAAATGCCAGAGCTAATGGTAGAGAGAGAGTCCAGAATCAGAACCAAATTGTCAGGAGTCAGGGAACATAGGACCAGGGCTGGTTCTAAGACCTGAGTAAGACTGGATGCAGGCTAGGCTCCAGGGCGAAGCTATGGCAGAATTAAGTGTCTAGCAAGAGATACAAGAGTACATACACTGAGCAGCCCATGAGCTGCTGCTGATCTTAAGAAGTGGCCTGGGAGCTACCTCAGTCAATGAGGCAGTGTGGTCCATCTGGCTCCTTAGAGTATTATGCTACTGAGCACCCGCAGAGCTTTACTCCTGACCTAGGGATAGCAACTGTGAGTTCAAGTCCAAGATAATGAGGAGAGGTGTTCCTGCCTGGTGGTCACCTGTTTAAAGGGTCCTGTGTGCTATTTATCCTGTCTCTCCAGGGTTTAAAGGTGAACCTGACTAGACTCATTTGAGAGTTCTCATTGTCCACTAGAGATGAACTTGCTTAGCGGCTGTAAGGCAACTGAACTTTGGACAATGAAAAGACAGTGCAGAAAAGCCACTGGCAGAGGTTCCCCACTATCAGCAGGCAGGAGACATCACTGAGACCTAGGTTTAGCGGTAGAACTTCAGAGCATGACCTTGCAGAGGTCGGTAGCAGTGACGCTGGGAGCTGCAAACGGAGGCCAAAGCAGGAGCAAATGATGGCAGAGACAATGATGAGCAGATGCTTCACTCCCCACCTCTCAGGGGTGGAAGGCAAACCCATCCAAATGCACCCCTGAAATCTGGGGATGTTGCTGACTGCAGCCAACAAATAGGGAGTGGAGCATAACAGAGAAAATGAGGGTGGGGAGGGTTAATGAGACAGTCATTGCTGGGACTTTCACACTACAAGGTAGGGAAAAAAAACCTTGCTGAGTAGACTGTGGGAGAGGTGTTTTAATTACTGGTTGAATATTTCCAAGTCATTACTGCAGTGGTTCTTCAGATTAATGCTGGGATTGCTTCTTTTAATAAATTTTCTTTGTTATACACAGATTCCATGCTTGTGAATGGGGAAGTATGGCCCCTCAGAGGTGCCCAAGGTTGGTGTTTTGTTTTCCCAGGTTACTGGATGGGGGCGCCTGAGGCAAGCACATCTCACTCAAGGAAGGAGAAGCAGAGGAGGGTAATCAGGTGACTGATTGACAGATAAACAGCTTTCTTAGTAGGGGACTATGCCTAGGCAGGCTGGAAGGAAGTGAAGTGGGGGAAGGATGAAATGGAGATAACTAGTGACAGAGGGGAAGCAAGAAATCGCCTTGGAGACTGTGGTAGCAGGCAGCCCCTGTAGCTGTTGGTAGAAAAGGGGGCTGTGTTGTGAATAGGTGGTGGTGAGCAATAAGCTTCCACTTAGTGTAGTCACTAGCACCTCTGCTTAACATGCAGAAGGGCCTGGGTTCAATTCCCAGGGGGCTGGACTTGATGATCTCATGAGGTCCCTTCCAGCCCTATGGATTGATTGATTGAACAGAGTGGGAAGAAAAGCCTAGGTGATTGTATCAGCTTGGATGTCTCTGGCTGATTTGGCAGCAGCAGATGGAGAGGAGCTGAGGGAGCACAGGTGTGCCCCATGACAGGGCTGGAGCTGGTTCTGGCTTGCATTGTTAAGAGGAACCCCTAGGTATTGATCCTTGTCCTAGTGGCTGTCTGTGCCATGTAGCAGGAGGGTTGCATATGCAGGAAGGAAGTATAGGAATAAGAAAGCATCCTCTGTCCTGCAATTTTACAAGAAGTGGCTGTAGACTTGAGGAAGACTATGCAGTTGATCCTAGTGTGTACTTTCAGCTGAAAGGTATGTGCTATGCAGGGCTCGCATGAGGGAAGAGTTGGGGCCTCTGTCCCTCTACTGTGCTGGGAAGGGAGTGTGGTTGGCTTGCCTAGCGACTGGGCTCCATCCTCCAGATCTGCTGTGGGGGATAGGGTGAGTCAGGCTGGCTGAAACGCTGAGCTCTGCTCTCTCATCCTGCCCAGCGGGCTGGCTGCTCTGCCCTGGGCTGGCCCTGATGCCAGGCTCCGTGTTTCAGCTTGCTGCTGAAGGCAGGGCACTGGGGGGGGGCAAGGATGGTGGCTCTGCTGTGCTCGCTACCACCCTAAGGACAACTCTGATGTTATGCCATAAGAATAATGCATATAAAAGAAGCTGAGCATGAGAAGCAGTAAACATACTCCTAACCGGATGCTGCTGCATCTCTGAGCAGCCCTGTAGCAAGTGAGATAGCGCTGCTTATTCATTCTGCCTACTGGGACTATCCAAAGTATGTTACTACGTCCATATTTTGGAGGATAGTTGAGAGGTAAAACATTTTTTTCTGTGTGCAGAACTGGGGGTGTCTGACTGTCAAAATCCTGGCCCCACTGATGTCCACAATAAAACCCCTATTGACTTTGTGGGGCCAGGATTTTACCCTCATGTATAACACCATCTTCTGTAACCCCAGTGTCACATTGACCATTCTGATGTGGTGAAGGTAAAGATTGGAAGTACTTGTCATTTTTGGATTTAATTTCCTCTTTACAGAATAACAACTTAAAAAGCACATAAGGAAATATAAAAGAAAACTCAGCACCAATTAAAAAAAAAACAACTAAGCTTGCAAAGTTCAGCATTCCAAAATCATGCACCTATCTGTGTATAAGTGTTTCAGTCTTCATTTTCATTAGAGGCATCTATCACGGTGGGGCCCAGGCCTTTCTCAATGTTAGAAGATTCTGTCCCCTAGGGTCCTCCCCAGGAATTGAAATGGGGGGGGGGGTATTTGAGGGCCAATGAGGTGTGAGACTGTAGTGGTGAAGAGGGTCTGTATGGCACCATACTGAAAAGTGGTTCATGAATGACCATTTTCTTAGATTATCACACAAAGTTGGCTACTGCTCCGAGACCAATACCATTGAACATATTCATAAATGATCAGGTAAAAGGGGTGAACACTGAGGTGGCAAGTTTTGCAGAGGGTACAAAATTACTCAAGGTTCAACTGGATTATTATTAAATTTGGATTATTAAATCCAAACCAGACTGTGAAGAGTGTCACAAAGGGATCTTACAAAACTGGATGACTGGACAACAAAATGACAGCTGAAATTCAGTGTTGATAAATACAAAGTAATGCATGTTTGAAAACAGAAACCCAATGATACCTGTAAAATAATGGGGTCTAACTTAGCTGTTACCACTCAAGAAAGAGAGAGACTCCAAGGTCAGAAAGGACCAATATGACGGTCTGGCCAGCTGCACAATGCAGGACACAAAATCTCACCTGCTCACTCCTGTAATAAATCTCTAACCTCTGACTGAATTATTACAGTCCTCAGGTATATGTATATTTTAATTGGAAAAAGTACAGAGAAAGGCAATTAAAATGATTAGGGGTACTGCACAGCTTCCATCTGAGAAGAGCTTAATAAAACTGGGACTTTTCAGTTTGGAAAAGAAATGACTAAGGGTGGATATAAAGGTCTATAAAATCATGACTGGTATGGAGAAAGTGAATAAGGAAATGCAATTTAATATTTCATGTAATACAAGAATTGGGTATCCCCAGTGACATTAACAGGCAATAAGTTTAAAACAAACAAACCATAACACTGGGAGGGGCAGGGATGGGTGCAACACCATACTCTGAAATGTTCCTAGTCTCCTTTTGCCAGAAGGTGAGACTAGATGTCAAGAGATAGATAGCTCCATGACTCCCTGTTCAGTCATTCCCTCTGAAGCACCTGGCATTGACCACTGTCAGAAAACAGGTTACTGGGCTAAATGGCCATTGATCAGATCCGGTATTGCCACTCTAATGCTTTTATGAAAAAATTAATTAAAACATAAATTTTTAGTACTGAAAATATCCAAGATAATTACCTCCCAAGGTAGTGATGACATGAGATAATGACCTTGGCACATAAAGCATTTTAACTACCTTGGCCTAGTAGGACGTATTTATATAAGTTTCCCAGTCAAAAATCTAGCATTCTGGATCAGTCATTAAAACACAGTGAGATAATAAATTTGTTAGTCTTTAAAAGTGCTACTAGATTTCTTGGGTTTTTTTGTTGTTTTTTTTTTTAAACAAATATTCCTTTAATGTGCTCTTATTCCTTCTCCATACCTCATTCACCTTGTTGTGCTTCTTCCCTACACTGGAGGGAGACCCACAGTTCACAAGAGTTCGCTTTCCAAGGAAAAAGGGGACAAAGAGCACCTTGCTCATTTCTCCAGCTGTTTGTCACATTGTTTTTGACGACGTCACTTCGTCACCTTTGTTGTGGATATAATCTCTTCCACAATGTGTGTGACTTGACTTCTGTGATTTTTAGATCTCAATGGGGGAACTTAAGCTGATGCAGGCTGGAAGTCTCTAGTCTCCACAAAATACGGTTACTTTCCCACACTCCAGATCTAAGCACTAGTACTTCGACCACCTGATTCTCTGTGATTTCAGGTATAATGTTCACTTAAAATAACAAAAGACTCTGTACAGAGCCTGACTAAGAACCAAGCACTATTTGACCAGTCCAATACTTGTTAAAACATAGAACTGATTGCTAATCAGATACTGCTTGTAAGGGAGAGCCCACAACAACATCAAGCAAACACCCGTCCCATTTCTCCCCACCTGAGAAGCAACCTGATATGGCTTAAATTTGTTAGTCTTTTAAGTGCCACCAGACTTCTTGTTTGCTTTCCTTACTTAGTGAGTTCAGTTCGCTCCAGTCATTTCAAACCAATGACTAAATTGGTATAACACTGTTACTAGCTTGCTGACAACTAGGGGGAAGGTGTTAGGGGGGTGTTAGGGAAATCTCTGCTGCCCCATCCAGAGGAGGTACTGTCTTTTCTGGGAACCTCCCATCAACTTCAGTGCTGCAAGAGTGAGCCATCACCACACACTGTAGACATTGTGCTTTGAGGTCTCAATCCTGTAGGGTGCTGAGTGCACACTGCAAGCTGCTAATTGTCCTTAAGTCCTGAGGTTTTTTTAAAACTCTATTTAGAAGAGTGAAGTTTTAGTGCTGATGTTCCAGACTCATTTGAATTACAATCTCTGTGGGTATATGTAGCTAATCAGATGGCTCATGTACTGAACAGAAGATCCCAGCTAGAAAATAAAGGTCAGTTGGATAAAGATGAGCTATCACATAAAAAGTCAGCTTTAGCAAAAGCTTAACAATATTATTTAAATGTCATCTCAGTTAAATAAGACATAATTATGGCTCAAGCATGTTGGCATTCATGCACCTTTGATCCTTTAGAAAATCCATGCAGTTCAGGTGGGAAAGAACCCATTAGTGCAGTGATAATCCTATTCAAATACTGTAGAGCTTTATTCTGCCAGGTTTTGAAGGGTGCCCTCAGCTGCTGCTGTTCTGAGTGTTAGGGAAACTCACTTCTCTCAAGAAGCACCATCATTGAGCCCTAGTTCTACTGTTTTGCTCCTACCTCCATAGGTCTGAATTTACTACTGCTTTGCATTGTCTTCCCCTGCCTTCCCAGAGAGTGAGTTAGGGTCAAGCACCACAGGTAAAACGCTTCAAATCCCAATCCCTTCAGGACCCAGATCTATCAGTAAGGTGGTAACAAGAAATAGCTACTGGGATAACCACAAGCTTTTGTTCCCCTCCTCCCAAGGCATCTCTCTTGGAACATCAGCACAGAGGATGCATTTTCCCCTTCTCAGGATTACAAAGAGTGGACAAGAAGGAAGACGAGGCCAGAAAGGTGTGTCTATCTTCCATATCTGTAGGGGACTATAGGAAGTCAAGCACAAGTGTTTATTTTATTTTAATCTAATAATTTTTCCTTGCTCCCCTATTATGTGGCTAGGAGAGTCATAGCAGTAGCTTAAATATGACCTGTTAGGCATTTGGGCAGTTTCAGGAGCAATATTTTTCATATTTTTTTAAATATCACTTGAAATTTACATAATTTAGGTTTTTTTAATTGGAGCTGGTCAGAACATTTCTTACTACCCCCCCCCCCCGCTATTTCATTGAAATCAAAATGTTTTGTGAATACATACTGATTTTAACAGAGGGTTTTCAACAAGAGGGTTTCTGGTGTCTGCAAGTGGATTTTATGATCACTTCTAACCAGAAAAGAGGAGACCTTAATTGAAATCCTGTTCCTGTCAATCTGAAAGTGACCATTCTGACATCTCATAAAATGTCATGAAACAGCAGCTCTAGTTTTGATGAATTTACTGCAGTTATTTCCTCCTGTTTCAGTTAAAATATAAACTTGATGTATGTTTTGAAAACTTAACACTGGGGGCCGAGTGAAGAGCCTCAATTGTTTTTTCTTTGCAAATTTCCACTTTTTTTTACCAAACTTTTAAAATTAAGTTTTAGATAAGATCTTTTGATATTTTTCACCAAATTTGGGAAACTGGCAATTCTTCACTTGCCTCCAGTTAGAACTTAACTCTAAACTTATATGCTTGAGGTGATAGGATAGTAAAATATGCATAATAAATATATAGATGAATATTTCCCTGATAATTGTTTAGACTGCAGTAGGTTCAGGTAGTATAATGACAGCAAACTACTTCCTCTAAGCAGTGCTTGTGTTTGTTTTAATGATCCTGGCAGGTAGCCAGGCCACTCAGATGTTTCAACAAAAGCCCATCTCTTTTGAAGTGAAAAAGGAAGTTGTGCTAGATAATAAAACTGTGACAGCAAAGCACTTTTCCAAGTACACATTCCCTGTATTTCTTTGAAGCTACCACAAGATGGCACAGTTAGCTCACAATAACAAACTTTTGAAAGGTCTTCAGGCAGTAGCAAAACAGACCATGTCCTGACACTAAAACCATCAAGACTAGGTGTGTGTGATTTAAGATTGCAATGTGAACAGCCTACTGCTGCCTCTATGGAGTGTGATTTGGCCATTCCAACTCCTCCTTGCATAGGAGTAGGCCTTATATTTTTATTTATATATATTAATAAAACTCTGGGTTGAAATCCTGGTTCCATAAGGAGTTTTTCCCCCGACTTTCACAGGACCAGGATTTCACCCCTAACTTGCATCTGACTTAAATAGTTTCCACCAAGTCTTCCCTGCTGATCAGCATGTATTAATCCCCACTGCCAGAATATCCTACTCCCTAAGAAGACAGGAGAAGAGGATTTGGAACAGAGCCAGGAGAAATGAATTTGGAGGTATGGGGTAGAATCCCTGTTCATCTAGGAACCAAGAGAGGAGAGGAAGAAGAGAAGAGTATATACTGAACAGAGTCTGTGACAGCTCGTCATAGGCCACCAAATAACTAGAGTACAACATTGACTGTCCTTGGTGATGGTCACCTTATGATGACTTTGCAATAAGAAATGGCACTGCATCTGTCATTGTTTTTCCACAGTACACCAAGAAATAAACATCTCATATTCTAATGTGTTCCATAATCATTTTTGGTTCTCTTTGTTAGGCTTAGCTGAATGACGTAGTGGACTGTATTATACAGGAGGTCAGACTAAATAATCTGGTGGTCCCTTCTGATCTTAATCATCATGTTTCTCCAAAGTTGTTCTTTTAGACTAAATACCCCCTTTTCAGCTATAACTTACTCAGCAAAAATCCATGCATGGTAACCAAAATCCATGAAGAAAGCTCACCAAGGGGAGAAAATGGATCTGCTAGAGTATTTCCATTCAAGCTGTTGCTTCCTTGTGGCTCAGACCTGGTTTCCACTTCTCTTCTAAAGTACTTTTGGGCACACTTTGGGCTAGAGTGGAGAGCATTTATGCCACTGCCCTGTGTGGTGTATTGAAAACTGCATAGAAATTAAAAAACTTTAAATCCTTTTATGGTTCTGTAGATAAGGAGCCTGGGAAGTCTGCTCTGGGATATTAGTCAGTCTGTAGAAAACACAGAGTAAGGTAGGGTGAGTTGTACTTCTGAGTATTTGAGAGCAGCCTGTTTCTTTTTCCTCTCTGCTCTTGAGTTTTTTCTGTTGTTAGCATCTTGAATTCTATCAAAGAAGTGCTATGTTTCAGTCTTTTGGCAACAGTGTTTTACGTTTTTTGTATATAACTTCTCTGTTTGAGTAGCATCAGATGGGGTATGTCCACACAAGGCTTTTATTTCAAAACAAAACTGGTTGTTTCGAAATAAAAGTCCCTATGTCCACCCAACGCTTTCTTGTTTTGAAAGGAGGGAGCTCCTCATTTTGAAACAAGAACCCTTCTTTTGAAACAGCTTAAACCACTTTGGTTTCAAAAGGAGGGTTATTTTGAAACCAGTTGTTTCGAAATAACGCCGTTTGGACATGTTATTTCGAAACAAGGATTGTTTCGAAATAACAAGGACCTTCCTCCCAGGTGCGTAGCACCCTGGGGATAAGGTCTCTTCCCCCCCCCCCCAGCACCCTGGCCAGGGATCAGCACCCTGGCCAAGGTGCTGAGTGGAGTGCTGGGGGGGGGTGCCCCAGCTGGCTTCCCTCGCTGCTTGCCCTTGCTGGGAGCAGAGGGGTCCAGCACCTCAGCCCTTTTTCCCCCTTGCATCCCTGGGGCTGTGCCCCCTGCCCAGGCTCGGGGGGGGGGGGGGCTGCTGCCGCCCTTGTGCTAGCCTCATGGTCCAGAGCAAGCGTGGCCAGACTGCGGCTTGGGAGCCTCATGTGGCTCTTGAATGAAAAATTGTGGCTCCTGCAAGAATGTCAGCAAATCAATTTAGGAAAGCAGCCCCAGCCTAGGAGTTTAGGAAGGGGTTGGGACTGTGGGGAGAAGTGAGGCATGATCAGGATTTTTAAAAAATAGGCACTAGCCTGCAGTCTTCTACATTGAGCAGCAGCTAAGTTCTTGCTGTATAGGCCTAATTTGCATGGTAACCTTAAGTAATTATTAGAATCTGACATTAGTAGGATTGATATTTGTCCTCTTCTTATGATAAAATTAAAGTGTGCAATTAGTAATTTTGGAGTAGGTAAAAGTATATGGCTATAGGCCTCAGTGTGGCTCTCAAAGGTTTAATAATCAACTTGTATGGTTCTTGAGTTCTATAAGTTTGGCCACTGCAGTCCAGAGCTTCATTATTGATGTAGATTTTTAGATCCCTGTGACATAAGAAAATAGTTGTCAATACTGATTACCATGCCAAACTTGATATGTGCATCAGAACACTCAGTCATGATCTGTAATTCATCAAGTGAATTAGAGATGAATGTTGCATCATCTGCATAGAACAGACAACAAATAGTGAACTGGGTGACATGCTTTTTGCTCTGAAATCAGTGTTAAACTGTGATCCAGTCTTGATTCAATCAGTACACTAGATTTATTGTGTCTGAAGGCATACTTAAAAAAATAGAGAAGATGGTGCCAAAGCCGATAGGTGCTAGGATTCACCTTGTTTCATGCCAGTATCCATGATAAATTCCGGTGATTTCTCATACTGGATAGTTGCCTTCATGCCCTTGTGCTTTCCCTGTATAAGGAATCCCATTTTTCTTCTGAATGGCCAGTTTTCAACAGGATCTTGTATAAGCCCATTCTTGCTAACCACGTCGAAGGCCTTTTGTTGGTCAATGAATGACAGAGAGAGAGGAGTCTTCCCCTCCACCCTCAGCAGCTACGATTACAGGATAATACAGGTGGCCCTGTAGGGAAAATCTGGATGGCATTACCTTTCTCAGTGATGATGAATGCAATCCAGAAACAACCTCACTTGATTCTTACCCCAAGTTCAAAGACCATAACTAGCAAAGACAGCTCATTTTAAAGAGAAACACTGGGATTCAGTAAATGTGGAACTTCCTGGTATGACTTCCTGTAACTGTATTTTAATAGCCATGTTGGTTTAAAGAATATTAGGCAGGCTGGTTTAGTAAAACCCTTATTAGACATGGAGAAGCTGATATATAGTCACCAGGTAGCAAAATATTGCATATTTCTGTTATGTTAGGCTTATAATATTCCACCAGGACAAGGACACTCCTGACTTTTGTTGAACTAGCATTCCAGAGTAGGTCCATATGAAATTTCCGACTCCTGCAATGGGAAAGTAGGCTGCTACCAAGAGAAACATAGCTAGTAGAGATACTTTGTTTTTGTTTTTTTTCCTTCTTCATTTCTTAATGTGAAGAGTCATTCTTAACTCATTAGTTGAAAACATTAAGCTAAGGGCTATCTGTTTTGCCTTCTACCAGAGGATGTCTTTATTCTGGTGTGACCACACTGTATCTGCAGGGCAAGACTAGACTTGGACCAAGAATGAGCATGCAGTGAAAAAGAAAGGGTAAGCAGCTGCATCACAGTGCTCAGATTTTGGATTCAGTGCCACGACCAGGAAGCATTTTAGACCCTGAGCAGCTGTGGCTGGGAACATGTGTTCTCCCAGAGGAAGAAGAGTGGGAATGGGGCTGTAGCCTCTTCTTCCCTGTGGACTGGACTGCCACGCATATTTCATTGCAGAGCACAGCAGGTGCTATCTTACCTAAAGCATTATATGCAAACTCCTTTCTCTATAATTTTTGTCTGTCTTGTGTGTGTCCACAACACATACAAACTAAAGAAACAGTGAATAGATCTTTCTTCCATAGGCTGGGGGAATGCAAGAGGTTTTTTAAATACTGTGAAGTGATCTGATGCTACACTGAGGGTGGCCATGGTTAAGATATAGTTGATTATACACTTACTAATCCCAACCCTGATTTAAAATACAAATAGCTTTAACAGGTGAAAGAGAGGATGAAAACACTGCAGCATAAACACTGGGCAGGAAGAAGTAAGGCAATACAAAATTAAATCTGATTGAAGCTGGAGCAGCATGAAGTGCTAAAGCAAGAAGTCACGTTTGAGAGGTAAGAGCTCATTGGCTCAACTGCTTGAAATTGCTGAAATGACTTAGCTCCCAGGCTAAAGGTACTCAGGCACCTAAAGATGAAGATAATGAGTGTAGTAGGATTTTGAAAAGCATCTAGGCATCTAACCCTTCCTGAAATCAACAAGAGTTCAGGGCAAGAGTTCAAGGCAGCGGTTTTCAAAGCACAGGTCAGGGCCCAGTACTGAGGTGCAGACCCTCAGGTACTGGGTCATGGTACCTCCTGCTGCCACCGCTGAAAGACTGGAATGCATTGCTCAAAGATGTAATTGTTGGATCGTGGGTATAAATGACTTATTTCAGCTGGATCCTGGGGAGTGAGGGAAGGTTTGAAAACTACTGATTTAAAGTATTTCGATGTTTCTCTTAGTGGCAGTTAGGTGCTTAAAATCCATTTAAAAATCTGGGTGCTATATATCTAGGTTCTTTTGAAATGCCAACTAGGCATGTTATCTGAACAGTTTCAGAGGGGTAATAAAGATGCAAATTGATCTTGTGACTTGCCCTTTTCTGCATCTGTATATATACACACCTGACATACCACAATTTCCATTTCAGGCATCTGGTGAGGTGTGATTATATCCATGAAAGCTTGTATGATAAATAAATCTGTTGTCTTTAAAAGTGCCACAGGACTCCTTGTTTGTTTTGATGAAATAGAATAACATGGCTACCCTTCTGGAACTTCAGGCACCTCAATGCCTTTAAGAATGTAGGCCTTGGGCACCTAAATGTCTTTAGGAATCTGTGTCCTTTTGCAAATCAAAGAGAGATCACCTTTACACTAATTTGCCTGTTTTTTGTTGGCTATACGTTATGCCAAGGTGTACAGAGCAGAACACAGACTGTGTGTGTGTGAACTGAAATAAGTATTCATGTTTGTTAAACTTTTTAAAAACTATACCATGTGATATCTTAAATCTATAACATGGTCTGTGCTGCCTAAAAATGCCTACGGTCGTGATTATTTTTTATAAAAATCTGTTATTGACAAGTAGTTCTGTGTTTGGATTTCTGCCTGAAACTGATGAGCAAAAATGTATCATGCTTTTCAGCCTCTCATTTTAAGCCTGCTTTGTTAAACTAAGCTCGTGCATTGTGCTAATCATCATTAGATGGATTAGCCTTCTCCCTGAGCCTCTCAGATTTTGTCTGGGAAAACTGATCTCGTTTCTGAAGTTTCAAATTCTTGTCCGTGAGCTACAGAAAAGAAGGCCTCATCTCACAATTTTCAGTGTATCTATTCCATCTTGTTACATGAGAAATTTCAGGGGAGCCATTCTGACAACTCCAGGTAAATGTTTTAGTACAACTGTTATTGTTTGTGATTAGGATTCTAATTAAGAGATTATTAAAACTACATTGTCTAGAGATGTTAGTTTGGATCAAGCTTTCATCATGAGTTCATGCTCAGACTACATTAGACATCTGATGCTAGCTTCGAGGGCTTTGTTGTGGCTTCTGAGACATTAATCATTCCTTAAATAGGTTTGATGAAGAGGAGAGTAAAAATGATAGTCACGTTCCCCAGAGTGTCTGCATCTCCAGATGTCTATTAAATGAAATTATTGTATTGCATTTTGATGCATTTAGTAACAGCGGCTAATGAATCAGATTTCGGTTTGGAGCTGTCAAGAGAAGAACATAGATAAAATCACCCACTCTATTTATATTGCTCGCCAAGCAATCAGTACGTCATGTGACCAAGCACACCTCAGGAAGTTGTCTATTGTTGGCTTTAGATATGAATTGGTTTAGCCTTGGTATTATGTTGCTTATTTATCCTTCAAAGTATCAAGAACTTCTAAAGAGCCACATTTTCTGATTATATGCTATATACAAATTACAGCAGCATTTGTTATACAAGAGTAAATACAGTTGAAATCTAATTCTCTGATTTTTCTATACTTTGCATGGTAACTTACACCTCCATACAAAGTGTTTGTAAATGCTACCAATAGTATAAATCAGTAGTAAATATTGATTTGATGACGTTTTCACAAATGTAAATGACTGCACCACGCCAGGCTGTGGAGAGTCAGGCCTGGGTTCTGTCAGGCTTCCTTGTAACTGCATGGCAAACTCCACATCACAGTTTCTTGCTAAAAGCAGTTTTCAAAATTCAACCATTAGAGTGGTATCTTGAGCTTTCCCATTAACATATGCAGAATATTGTCACAAGAAAGTAGCTGTTAAAGAGAAATCAGTGCAAACAGAAAAAATAAAATCTTTTTAGATGTGGATTTAAAGGCCCGGTTTCAATAAAACTCTTACCTAAGTGAATGGTTAAATTCTCTGCTGAATCAGGATTAAGGATGCTAACAACATAACCCCTAATATAGCTGCTGTAAAACTATGGTCTAAGTTCTGCTGTTGAGGAAATAAGTTCCCAAAGGGAAGTACCAAACAGCCCCTTTAAAAATAGAAGAAACAGAGGCAATGGTCTTCACTGCTAGGGGAATTGGCCTATGCTCTGGTTCAATTTGGAGCAAAAATGAAGTTTAAAAGTAAGGAAGGAGTCAAAATGAATGAAAAAGCCCAAAAGGAAACTGTTAGTCAGTTTGGACCTATGTATGAACTGTTGTTGTTGTGGGGTTTTTTTGTGCTAGCACCTAAAAAAAGCTTTAGTTTATATGAATACAGATGTAGGCATCAATCCCCGCTGAGAGCAAATTTTCATATGATCAGAGACTAGAAGTGGGTAAAACAAAGAGGGGGGACCAGGAAATAGTGCAATAGCCATGCTTTGTATAATATATCAGTCTTAGCTTATCAGTTGCCTACGTACTACTGAGGGTTTTGTAGAAATCACAGGAGAAATGACTAATTTGAAAGAGATACTGGCTTTACAAATATTAATGAAGAGCTCCTCCCATGCATAAGGTATAGCATGGCAGAAAGCATGGTGGAGTTTGAGGAAAAATTTGTCTAACAGGCAATGAAGTCTGACATCCCTGGCAGAGCAGAGCTTCATACTGATGGCACTGTGATGTATTGGAGATGATGGGCAGGCCAAAAGTAAGCTGTGAAGGGCTTTAAAAGGTTATATTGAGTTAGACAAGTCCTTTTAAAAAGAAACAAATCAGATTTCTTATCATTTGCAAGTTTACTGTGACAGAAAAATATAAAGCCAAACATACGTTATCACATTTCCCGAAAGCATTCACTGCAGTTCTGGTAGCTGGATGCAAATCAAGGCTGTCATGTGATGCACATCTGTGCACCCTGAATTATGATCTATATGATTTTCCTGTTCACTTGTACCCTGTGATTGTATGATTTGTTGCCAATTACACCATGTAATGTGTCTTTATGGATGCTCACAGCCTGTTCTACGTGATTACCATTATGACATGTTTCCTGAAGCCTCACACATGTATACAGATGTGTAACATGGCTTGGGGGTGGGAGACAGGCAGCTCTCTCCCAGCAGCAAGCAAGTACCTGGAGGAGGCAACAGACATGCTAATTTAGTTCCCTGACTCAGGTGAGACAAAGATCACCTCTGCCTAGAAAGGGAGGGGTTGGGGGGGAGTTTTGGAACAAAGGGAGACTGTTGGAGGTTATTTGGGGCTTTTTGCCGGGGAATCTCCATCTTGAAACAACTTCAAGTAAGATGGGCCCTGCCTGGTCACAGGCAGAGACTGGCTGTGCAAACATCAGACAGCCGAACATCTTGAGCATAAACTTGGACTACGAGGATGGTTTAAGTAGAGATATTAGGTTAGCATGTGTATTTTACCTTTTATTTCCTTGTGGTCACTCCTCACTCATTTTTATTGTAATTCTGCCATGATTGGCCATATTCTCACTTAGAATTATAGTCTGATCAACAAACTAGCAGTTGTTCTATCTAAAGCTGTGTGGTCTTTAGAGGCTGAGTGAAGAAGGCTGGGCACAATCCATTTCTTGTTAAATGGATGGACTTGAGTGTATGTTGTTTGAAAATGGGTTCCAACTTTGTAGACAGTGGCTCCGATAGTGGTATCTGGGGCTGGGGGTGCCTGCTTGGGGACCATCCCTCGAGTAGTCGGAGGGCAAACACCCACTGCTTGGGATCAACTTCATGCCAAAGGCTGGAGTGGGCTGACTCAGGAGTAAGTGGTCACTTCACAAAGCAGGGCAAATTGGGGTTCAGGAGTGGGAACTGGGGGGGGGTCACAGTGGCACACTGGACTGGATCTTGGGAGCAGTCTGTCACAAAGGCTATGGGTCAGTTGGTTTGGAGAAGTAGTTAGAAGACATTCCCTTTACCAATGAGCATTGATGGGTTCTTCCAGGTCTATTATGTCCTTATATAATAGCCTCTGTTTTCAAAAACTGTCTCCAAAATTGCAGGTATAAAATTGTAACTGCAATTATCTGCACTTACCATAGTGCACTCTTACTCAATTCCAGCCACTGATTGAACACTTAGATGTCTGAATAGGTGCAAGGGAAGGAGAAAATCATAGTTCCTGCCACTTCCGCCTGCATTTAATTGTGGGCACAAATTGCATCCTCAATATTTGAAGCAACTTAAGGTTCAGCTAAGAATCATGGATTACATAATTACACACATACAATCACATGATTTCACTGCCACACAGACAATTCGCTGGAAATATATTTATCACTTGTATTGCAAAAATGAATATAGTATAGTAGGAGCCTCTGTGGAACAGGATTCTGTTGTGCTAGGTACTGTAAAAAGTCCCTGTCCCAAAACACTGACAGTCTAAGGGCTTGTCTACACTGTGGGTGTGGTAGTAATTCAGTCTTAAAATGTCAAATTACCGAATGCAAGTGGTCATATTAAATTGCTTCCTCGGGGTTTTGCATCTCCACTGCTCATTGTGATCTATCAAGGCCAGAGGACGGTGACAGAGTCATAGCAGGGAGGCCTAGAATGCTCCAAGTGCTGTTTCCTGCAAATTAGCTGGAGTTAGTAGAGGTCTCCCCCCAGGCAAACAGGGCACAAGCTGGAGGAAGAGTAGGAGAAGTGCTGAGTGGAGTAAAGGAGTGAAATGTCATGTGGAGAAGCTGAAAGGAGTCAAAGGACAGGCCCCTGGAGGGAAAAACCGGCAGGGCTGAGCAAAGAAGCCTTGCCCAGGCAGAGGGAAAATAGCCCAGTGGAAAGAGAGCTGTAATGTTGGATACAGTCACGCAGCACAGAGCTGCTACTTTGGGCCCCAGAGCTGGGACCTGGAGTAGTGGGGGTGTGCATCCTAAATTGTATTGATGCTCTGTGTAATAGTGAACGAGGTTAAGAATGTTATGCCATTTGTCATTGTTGTGTATTTGAGTAAGTAATTTTAAATGTATTTGCATAGGCAAATGTTTAGTTCTAATATGAGGTTGCCGGCAAGCTCCTTCCTGATAGAGGTTGTTAGGAGCATAGAATCCAACCAGGCGAATGGGTTGCTGAGGGGCAGTATTCTGCCTGGCAACCCTTGGAACATGAGCTGCCAATCAGAGCAGGCGGGGGAAACTGCCCGAAAGTTCCAGAAGACTTGGGACATGGGCTGTCAATCAAAGTGAGCCGAGGGAAGCTGCCGGAGAGTTCTAGAGAGAGAACGCTGGAGCGGGTGGTGCGAAAAGCAGGCTCAGGGATTGGCTGAAAAACCTGAGGTAAAGGCTTCTTAAAGCGGAGTTAGGGAGGGGGTCTCTCCGGGTTCGCGTGTTGGTGTTTGGGTACAAGAGAGTTCGCCGGATCGTTGGCTGTTTTCGTTTTGGGGTCTACTCTTCTCATTTGAGGGGAACTGTCCCAGCCACGGACTCCGAGTGATTGAGAAATCGTGGCTGCGGGAGCAGAGCTGTAAGTGCCCACCATAATAGATGCAGACCGCCTGTGAAGGAACTGGCAGTTGCCTGGAGCAGCGCAGGGACTGCCTCATACGCACCTTGGTGGCAGGAGGAGACAGATGAGGCCGTGGAGCCTCTGTGGATTTACAATCATCATTTGAGGAGACTTGAGACTCCCTTTTCATACCGTGGGCACCACCGGCTTTGGACTTGGGAAGTCTGGTGACTATATGGGGCGTTAATTTGGGCTATAGTAAACTGAGTTTTAATGGTATGGGAGTGGGTAGCAAGGATAGAATAAGGTTTAGTTTGTCTGTCAATGTACTGTTTATGCATTTGTTTATCCCACATGTTTATCATCATTAAAGCGTTTAAAGGCACGGCTTTCCGTTTCGGACCAACGCTTGCATTCAGGGGCGGAACCTCCAGGCTGACAGATGCCTGAATGTGGGGAGGCCCTATCAAGCGGGGAACCTGGCCCTTGTAAAATCCAAAATTTTCCCTGCTAACAGGTGGACCTGAGTCCCTGAGTCATTTCCCTCTCCCCTCCTCATGGAACATTATCAGAGAGGACAACAGGGGGCATTCTGGCCCACTATTCATGGGAAAGATGCAAGACACACCAAAGGATAGCTGGCGGTTTGCCACATCACATTACCTCCTGAAATGCATCGCACTGTGAGTAGTAGGTGCAGGAGCTTGTGGGGAGGCAGTTATCCTCTGGGGGGGAGGAAGAAAAGTTTTCATTGCTGTTTCTCTGCTCAGGCCAGGCACAGTTCTCTCTTCAGAAAGGTATTAATTGAAAACTTCGTGGGACTGCAATCAGGAAAGGAACTATGTTATGGTAAAGACGACATGAAAAAACAGTAGAGCTACTCTCTGGCGATGAGGACCTAAATTAGAATTGTAGATTTCAAGCTTATTGCTACACCATTTGCAGGGGTGGTGTTAGCAGATCTAACTATAGCTCCATTTTTTTTTTTTTCCCAAATTTACTGCCCTGACAGTTGAAGCACAGGCTGCAGAAGGTTGAAGCAAGCAGCATTATGCCAAATTTCACTGTCGGTGTGGACCAGGGCATAGTATCATACAAAATAAGAGATGGATATAAACATGGGTTAAAGTAAGGGGGAACACACTGGAATGCAGTTCCAGGGCCCCCTATTTTTAGGCTGGCAGCATTCTGGGGCCCCTAAAACTAGAGGAACACACAAGAATGCTGCGTTCCAGGCCCCCCTAAAAATAGCACAAGCAGCTGGAACACAGCATTCCAGTGGTTCCACCTTAAACCCTGCTCTTCCTTGTGCCCAGCCAGCAGAGAGCTAAGGCAGGCTGGGAGTTTGTGAATCTCCCCCCTGCAGGGTGGAGCAGCTTGTGCCTAGAAGCAGCTTCCAGCTGGCCAGCCAGCCTGCAAGCATCTGAGGTAAAGGCCTTGGGGGCAGAGAGCTGCTGGGGGTATTGTGTGTCTGGGGATGGCTTTGTGGGTGTGGGTGTCTGGGGGTGGCTCTGTGTGTGTATCTGAGGGTGGGTATTGGGGAAGGGGTGGGTTCTGGGGATGGGTATGGGAGGCCCACCTGTGTCATAGGGTTCCAGGGCCCACCAAATTATACTTTAACCCCTAGATATAAACAGATTCGGCACTTTGAGGCTACAATGAGACAATGTTGGTCAACATGATAAACTGTGGATTCGGTACATCAGCACTTTTTAGCCCCACATTGGCGTAATTTGTATCTCATTCCTATTACCAACGTTTTATCATCTAAGTCCAAGAAATAGTATTTGGTTCAGACATGGGCATTTGATTTGGGTCCAACTTTGAGGCATGGGCCACCTGTATGAAGAAAGCAGTAGCACAGAACTCTAAAATTCTCACAAGTCAGCAATAAACCTTGTATTGTTTATGCTGTAATGAGCTCAACATCCTCCTGTGTTCTCTGTACAACAGAAATAATGGTTGAGAGAGAGGATTATGCTTGCCAAAACCATTTGTTGAAGTTCTCAAGCATCTAGTTTTACTTCTGCATTAAATCTTCCACAAAGGCCACATCTTGCCTTGTTACACTCCATTTCTTAATTATACAAAAAATACCAGCACTTTGTTTAGCCTTTAATTAGAATACTTCAAGTACGGAATTCAGCCTGGGCAAGGACAGGGGAATATTGATTTTTCTATGCTTTACACCACACGGTCAAAAATTACTTCTGTGTTGTGTTTGTTAATACATGTTCATAGCAATGGAATTGAAATCTATTATTATTATAGATCCTTCTTTTGAAGTAGTCAATAGTCATTGACCCATGCAGATAAATTACTGGAGTGAATTTTGCTATTGCTTGCTAAGTCTGTCCAATCAATAGCTGACCTATTGAACAGCTTTTCTCTTTCACATACAAACAATGCAAAAAGATTAGCAGATGCATAATTGGGAAATGGTTCACAAACTATTTTACCAGGAATGTGCTGTCTTTCTAATCTTTGAAAAAAGATATGTTTTTTTCTACCTGTTAGTGGCAGCAAAAGACCTGTTCTTTGCCAGCTTCTTAACTTGAGAGAGACCAGTGTTTTAAATTACTGGCACTTCAAGTCATAAGTCTGTCACATGGGGACTATAAAGGAGCTGAGAATTATATGCTGTACTTCTGATTTTATGTATGTACCCCTCAAGACCTCCTGAGAGATTATTAGAAAAACATCCGATATCATGCAGTTGTGAACCAGATTGGGATGCAAACATTCCCAAGATTCAGGAGTGGTAGTACATAGGATTTCCACTTGGCTCTCTGTAAACATAGGGCAGGAGTTAGCAACCTTTTCTGTGAAAGTGCCAAGTCTTTCCCCCCACTCCGCACTCACAGGCCATGTGGGTCGAGCATCCTAGCCTTGGTGAGGGTGGGTCTGTGGACCTGTATTCTGCTCTTCCCCTTCACCACCATCCACCTGCTTCAGCAGCAGTGTATGTGGGGAAGTGGCAGCTTAGTCTTCCTCCTAATCCTCCTCCATGCACAAGCTGGATGCATCAAAGGAGCTGCAGGTATAGGCAGCTCTTTCTGATGCTTGCACCAGCTCCAGCCAGGGCACTGCTGGGTCCATGAGGGAGAGGGCAGGACAAGACAGGGTCTAGGAGAGGTGTAGCTCCAGCCAATAGGGTGCCCCTAGGCCCTGGCCTATTTGCAGTAAGGGTGGGGCTGGAAGGAGGGAGCAGCCACTGCATGGCCCTGTTTGGAGCCAGCCAGGGAGTGGCATGACACACCTCTCATAATCATGAGTGCCACAGGTTCTCGTGCCCCTGACTTAAGGCACATCTGAAATTAAACATTTGCAGGTGGCCCAGATCAGCTGAGCTGGGCTTTGAGTATAGGCTATGAAGCTGTTTGATTGTGGTGTTAGATACCATGACTTTAGCCTAAGTACTGAGATCCTTTCTCTTCATTACAAACAAGGAGTCCTGTGACACTTTTAAAAATAAACAAATTTACTTAATACTACATAAGCTTTTGTGGGCATAATCCCACTTCCTCAGGCATGAGAAATGGGAATAGCAGTACGTTAGATAGTGATACACACTCATGCAGAGAAGGATGAGTCACATGGTCAATTCAAAAAGTTCCAAAGGAGCAGCCTGTTAGTCTATTTCAGCAAAACAAACAAGTTGTTTTAATTCAAACAGAGTGGATGTGGATCTTTTAACAATAATTAATGAGAAGGTGAGAATGCTAAAAGAAGGGAAATTACCTTTTGTAGTGAGTTAGCCATTCTAAGTCCCTATTCAGATACAGTCTTATGGTGTCAAGTTTGCATATGAATTCCAGTTCTGCAGTTTCATGCTGACAGTCTGGCTTTGAAGTTCTTTTGCTGAGTACTATAACTTTCATATCTGTTACAAAATGTGCAGGGAGAGTGAAGTGCTCCCCTGTTGGTTTTTGAATGTTACCATTCTTGATGTCTGATTTGTCCATTTATTTTTTGTTCATAGACAGTTCATTCTGGCAACATATATAGCAGAGGGGCATTGCTGGCACCGTGATGACATGTATCACATTAGTAGAATTGCTGTTGAATAGACCCCTGACTGAGTGACTGACTGACTGACTGACTGGGTTAGGTCTTATGATGGTGTCACTTGAGTAGATACATGAGCAGAGATGGCTGTGGGTTTGTTACAGGGATAGCCAGGTACTTGTTTGTTTTGCTGAAACAGACTAAGGCTATGTCCACACATACATAAGTTATTTCGAAATGAGTTATTTCAAAATAAAGTCCTTATTTTGAAATAAGTTAATTTGAATAAGAAAATGTTAGTTCGAATTAAGGGAAAGCCTGCTATCGAAACGGCTGTTATTTTGAAATGGTTATTTTGAGAAAAGGTCATTTTGGACATATTGTTTTGAAACAACAGTGGTGTTTTGAAACATGTCCAAATGGCATTATTTCAAAATAACCACTGTTTCAAAATGAATTGGTTTAAGCTGTTTCGAAATGACGGTTCTTATTTTGAAATGACAGTCTGTCATTTTGAAATAAGAAAATGTCATGTGGACATTCAGGTTTTTTATTTCGAAACAACCAGTCTTGTTTTGAAATAAGACTCATGTGGACATACCCTAACAGGCTACCCCTCTGGAACTGTTGGACTTTGTCATCACCCGTGTGTGTGTGTGTGTGTATACACACACACACCTAACATACTGTAGTTTCCATTTCATGCCTCTGAGGAAGTGTGATTATGCCCATGAAAGCTTATGTGTTAAATAACTCGTAGTCTTTAAAAGTGCCACAGGACTCCTTGTTTGTTTTTTCTAAACTAGACTAGCATGGCTACATCTCTGCAAATGTCCTCATTGGGAGCCTGAGCTCCAGCCTAAGCCTGAATGTTTACAATGCTCTTAACCAGACCTATAGCTGGAGCCCAAGTCACAGGTGTTTAATTGCAGTGTAGATGTACCTGAGAGAGCTGCCTCAAATTTTGAATCTGGATCTAGTCTTTCTCCTAGTCTGTACTGACGGCAGCAAATTTACCACTGTCAGTTCTAACTCTCTGGTTTGAATCAATCTGGAGTTTGATTCAGTAACTCCACTTCCATAAGAAGAGGTGTGCGAAGTTGAAATAAGGGCATTTCACTCTGACTCAGTGTAGCAGAGTCACAGAGAGAAATGGTAAGTTCCAGAGAGGTAACCATGTTAGTTTGTATATAGCAAAACCAACAAAAGTCCTGTAGCACCTTAAAGGCTAACAAATTTCTTCAGGCATAAACTTTTGTACACTGCAACCCATAGTTAGGGAGATGCATAAGTTATTTCATGTACCTTGTGTATCTCCCATCTACTGTCACCAACAACGGTGCAAGTGTAGACTAAACCCTACTTTGGGAGGACTTAGAGCCAGAATTTTAGTTTGGTTTAAGTCAGGTAGTAAAAACAACCTGATTTTCCTGGTAATTGAAAGATCCTGTTTGGATTCAAATTCCTATTTATATTGTAATGAAATGAAAGAAGAGAATAGAGTATACTTTGCACGTTTGACTTAAAACACATTCTCATTTTCAGACAGCATCAAAACCATACTCTGTGTTCTAGAACAAGCAAATAAGGATTTGCCCACACAAATAAGGAAGTGATACCATTAGGATCAGATTGTGCAGCGGGGTCTTGACATGCAGATTTTTGCACCAACATAAATTCCTATGCACTTGCCCATGCAGATTCAGCTACAAGATACAGTTCTTAGAAATTATTTATATATATATATTTAGTTAGGCACATAATCAGCTGTTGGGGGGGTTTATTCTGTGTTCTGGGCATCAAATCCACAAATCAAAACACACTATAAAGTAAAAACTGGTTAGCACACTATGACACTCACATGCATATCCACCAGCTAATAAGATAACAAACACAACCCCCTCCAGACTTACCACTTCCTCAAGGCTAGGGGAGGAGACGGGCTCTGAGGTGTGCCTAGAAGGGTAGCAGGTCTTTGTTCCAGTGGACCAGTAGGGCTATGAATTGCAAAAGCAAGGATTCTTCCTAAGGAGTTTCTTGAGAACAACTCTCTATTGTTTGTCATGCCTTGACAGTCACCCTGAACCAGGCAATGAGGAGATTTCTCAGGTAATTTAGGTTTCCAAATATTTGTCATTGACCTACAAATCTCTAATCGACCTTGAATTCCACTGGGAAACTCACTTAAACAGGGTAGATCTCAGCACAAATGTACTTCTGGCATGACACACCGTTTAATAAGTACATACTGCAGGTTTGGTTTTTTTGTTTTTGTTTTTTTTTTTCAACACGTGGAATGCATGGCAATGAGCTATTGGATAGGTTTTTGATATGGTTTCCCACAACATTCTCGTTGGCAAGTTAAGGGTATGGGTTGGATGAGCAGACTGTAAAAGTGGATAGAAAACTGGCTAGATCAATGGGCTCAGCTGGTAGGAATCAATGGCTCAATGCCTAGTTGGCAACTAGTAACAAGTGGAGTGTCCCAGGAGTTGGTCATGGTGCCCATTCTATTCAACATCTTCATTAATGATCTTGATGATGGCATAGATTGCATGCTCGGTAAGTTCACGGATGACACCAAGCTGGGGGAAATTGTGGACATACTGGAGGGCAGGGACAGGATTCAGGGAGACTTAGACAAATTGGAGCAAAGGACCAAAAGAAATCTCATGCAGTTCAACAAGGACAAATGCAAAGTCCTGCACTTAGTGTGGAAAAACCCCATGCACTGCTACAGGCTGGGGACCGATTGGGTAAGCAGCAGCACTATAGAAAAGGACATTGGGGTATGGTGGATAGGAAGCTGGATATGAGACAACAGTATGTTCTTGTAGCCAAACAGGCTAATGGCATAGTGGGCTGTATCAGTAGGAGCATTGCCAGCAGATCAAGGGATGTGATTATTTCCCTCTGTTTGGCACTGGTGAGGCTACATCTGGAAGACTGTGTCTAGTTTTGGGCTCCCCATTACAAAAAGGATATGGACAAATTAGAGTTCAGTGGAGGGCAACGAAAATGATTAGGGGGCTGGGGCACATGACTTACAAGGAGAGACTGGAGGAACTAGCCTTATTTAGCCTGCAGAAGAAAAGACTGAGGGGAGATTTGATAGCAACTTTCAACTATGGAGGAGGGAGCTAGGCTGTTCTCAGCAGTAACAGAGGGCAGAACAAGGAGCAATGATTTCAAGTTACAGATGAGGAGGTTGAGGGTGGATATTAGGAAAAACTGTCTCACTAGGAGAGTGGTGAAGCATTGGAATGGTTTGCCTAAGAAGGTGGTGGAATCTCTGTCTTTGGAGATATTTAAGGTCCAGTTAGACAGTACCCTGGCTGTGATGATTTAGTGAGAGGGGCTTTGCTTTTAGCAGGGGGTTGGACTACGTGACCTCAGAGGTCCCTTCAAACCATATGATTCTATGATAGAATCTTTTGGTAAAAAAGTCTTACTATTTTAGAAGGTTGTTGGGAATGGGCAGGAGGAAGTTCTGGAATTCACATGGTGAGGGCTATTTTCATAGGGTAGAGAAAATGGAAGATCTGCACCCAGGGAGTCACTTATCATTTCAACATTAGATTGCTTGAACTTGAAAATCCCCCAAAGGCAAATATTACCCTATTCACGTAACTTTTGTCAGAAAGGAATGGTGCATGTTGTGTCTGAGTTTCAGATAGGATATATAGCTAAAGATCTCAGGGTTAATAGATTTTGTTTTCTGCCCAGTTAGCTTAAGAGAATCTAAAAGTAATGTTTCTTCTGTTGAAGCTGCCAGGCAGATGGTGACTTTGCTATTCAGCCCTCCTTATGTGCACAGATCTCCAGGGATGTTCTCCAAATGCATAAAAAGCCGAACATTGGAGTTAAGATTTGTCATGTGGATCTGACAATTTTTGCCCTAAGTGAGGAAGAACATAGACTTCAAAATCTGAATACAATCTATACATAAGGAAGAGAGGAAAGACACAGTGACTAGAGATGTCAAAATCAACACTTAATGTTGTCACTTGCTTTATCCTTTACTGTGACTACAGCTAACACCACTATCCTTCCTAATGCAACCTGAATGTAGCCTGCATCTTCACTGAATATTTGCAAGATGTTGAAACACACACAAAATTCAGCACAGATGCTGGAAAAATGTAGGAAGTGAAGACAGACTAGGTGTTAGAGTGCAGAGACTGTTAGAATCATTAAAGAAAGGTCAACCGGTGTTGCCATATCTGTCTGGAGTAGCCCATCCAGCAGAGGGAATTTTAGTCAGGAAGACTAGAATTGAATAAATGAATAATGTATTGATTGTTAGGTTTTTATGCTGATACTCTTCACAATAGAATCTAGCACCTTCTACACAAACTAAATAGCAATAGCAAAGTCTCTAGTGGACTTCATAGAGCCATTGGCATATCTCCATTCTTGGGGTTAAAATTTTGCTTGTGGGACACACACACACGCCCCACCCATCCACCAGTGTAAGAATGTAGGGTTAGAAAAGGTGTCAGTGTTTGTTTTATTCTTATGCTTTTTCTCAGAGAAGGTATGTATTTCATATATTCAACCAGTCCTTTTGGCTTATGGATGCCCATGAACAGAACACAGAATACTCTTACTTATTATGCAAATATCTTTTATGACTAACTCTTGGCCTGCAGCTCATTCACTATTGTCAATCTGTAAACATGTATAATTCACAATTCATGCTGTTTTGGTTGGTTACATGAGGCATGGTATAATTCTTTTTCCTCAGTTAATTGACTTCCATAACTAGTCTATCACAACATTTAGTATTTAATATAATCAAAATTTGCTCTTGGCAAAACTCAAGCTTAAATTTCCCTTTTTTGGCTAACTTTTGATTTTGAAGAGTAAGATTACTAGCCCAATCAAACACACAAGTATTTGTGGAAAGCAACCTGTAGAGCTTGTGAACAAAACATAGTGTTAATTTGTTTTAGAATTGTGGTAAACACTAATGAAAGAGTTTATTTTCTTTGCTCAGCTCTATCATTTACCTAGCTAGAATTTTGTCACCCCTGTCCTCATGAGAATTAATAGGAAATCCTTGGAGGCAGCAAGTGATCAGCATCTTGCTTTTACATCTCATCTAAAAGAGTGTGCTTCCAGCAATACAGTACATCCTAATAGCATTATGGCACATTGGCTCAGAAATTATTTAAAAGGCAGAGTAGGAGAGAGAGGGTGATTTAGGGGAAGAGTGCATTTTACTAATTGACCAACTTATCAATTCACTTTCTGCAGTAGTGGGTTTTCCTTGGAGGTTTCTCACAGAAGAAGTAAGCCAGATCCAATTCTGCCATTTACTTAGTACAGTGTAAGACACTTCCCTACAAAGAGCATGAAGTACAATTGGGTGTTTTAAACATAGTAAGTACTGTATAATTAGTCTTCCAAATGAATGTTTCCACTCATCTAAATAAACTTGAGTAAAATTCTTAATTTACATAACTAAAAGCCAACAGCTTCATCTTCCCTTCATTTGATTATATTTTGTCTTTATATTCACATTTCATTGGCCACCTGCCACTCTCTAAAGGATACGAGGTAATTAGAACCATTTGATAGTATACTGCTATACTTTTTATGGCACAGATGCAGTTGGGGTGTCATTATCATATCTGATGCAATTTTATGGATAATATCATATTGCTGTTGCCCATAAATTTAATTGGAAATGCTAATCAATTGAACATGCATTTTAATTCATGCCATAGCATGCTTTTTAACATAACAGAACTTTAAAAGTTTAGCAAAATCTATTGTACTGTATAAAAACAGTCTCTTCTGCCCCTTGTGCGCTGGTGCATATGCTCTTTTTCATGCATGTCTGTGTGTACATGCAGACACATGCACACACAAATGCTCTTCATCTTGGTAAATTAAGCCACCGTAAAAACAAAAATGGTTCTAGAGCTCTTACTGAAATATTTAAAATACTGTAGACAAAATATTACTATTATGTACAGATTTTTCTATATGGGACATTTTCACAAGTATCATTGCTCAGAATGGTACAGTATAGTAATAAGTAACATAACAATAAAGTATAATAAATGTATTGAAAGTCACTTATGGTACATCTGTAGCTCCAGGAGATGTAACAAGTGCTAGCTGTCATTCAGCTAGTCTGCTAAAAATAGAACGTAGCCTTGTGAACAGCAGGAGAGGCTTAGCACATAACTATCTGTGGTGTTAATACTCATTATTTGCAGTTCTGTTTCATTTACAGTAATCTTTCATAATATTTGAATGAAATAATAATGGATTTTTCTGCAGAGATACTCATATGAGTACATTACAGAGGACATAAAAGTCCTGGGAAGCAGCTCTTTCTTTTTTCATTGTCACTTGTTCTAGTAGAGTAATTTCTGCCTTGCCAGAATTAGAATGAGAGCTCTCTGGTGCACCAGTCTGGCAATATCATTCTTTTGGGTACAAACTAATCTCACAGCAGAGAGAGTTGCTAGGGCAAGTGATGTATGACACAGGATCAAGTCCTATAAATGATGGACTTCAGCAGGAGCAGTAGTAGGTCAATAGAGTTGACTGTCATAAGCAAATTGATGCTTTAGCCCATTTTGAGAAATTATCTTTCTAGATGGCCTCATGTATGCATTGAACAAGAAGGAATAAGAGATGCTGTGTGCCAAATGTCTCAGTGATGGGCACAAAGTTATCAGTCATTACAGAGAGACTTTAACTTATTTGATATGATTAAAAGTGTCTAGTGAACTTCCACTTTAGCCATGTCTGCTTGTTGCTGTCTTCTGCATTCCTATATGCAAAGTTTTTGAGAGGCCCAGCATGACCAAAATGGCTAATATGAAACGCACATGCCATAAGACATCTGCAGTAGATAATTCATTAATTTTTTGGCTTTGTCTTCATTAGAAAAAAGATGTTCTCGTATGTAACTAACATGAAGTAAAATCTGGTGAGGAAACGGCAGTTGGTAGTTTTCATGCACACATTAACAGATCAACATAAGCCCTGGGGTCCTCCCTAGCTTTTGTCATTCGATATGAGTTAGCAGGTCAGAATAAACCATGGTTCCCAGCCTTTTTGGCTTGAGGGCCATGGTTATCATTTTTATAAACCTGAAGGGCCACCAGTCTCCCCGCACCCAATTTAGCCAGACAGAAAGAGTTCAGTGAGGCTGCTTCCTCACTGATCTCCTGTCTCTCTGGCTATAACAGGGAAACTGCACACATCCTGTAGCTCTGTGCGCTCCACTTGTGTCCTGAGGCAGTGGCTCCCTTCTGCAGCTGGGTGTTTGAAGACCAGTGCACCCCTCCCTCTGGTTCTAGTGAGGACCCCAGAAGCTATGAACCCTAGGTGGAGCACTTTGTGATGCTCCCTATCACAGCCAGGGGGAGGAGAGCAGTGATCTCCTTGGCTGCAGCTAGGAATCTGCATCTGTCCTTTAACCCCTCAGAAGCATGTTACACCTGAGTCCTTAGGCAGCAGCTGCTCCTTTCTGCAGCCCCAGGAACAGAACTTCCAGCCACTTTGGGTCCCCACCCCACAGATTGGGAGCCACTTAATTAAACTGCTGTATTTTTCCTAGAGTTGTACTTTTGTGCAAGTTCACTCAAGATTAGTACACATCTCCGCCCCTTCCCCCTGTAGGGAAGATGCATGGTTTGAGAGCAGTTTCAGCTTTGCAATAGCCTGAATGTATTTCAGTGTTCATGAAAGACTCAAATCACCTTCAATTTGATAGTGAGTGATAAGCGACCTAATGTCAAGAGAGTCTGTCTCTCAACTCCTCTGTTAGAGCTGTTCCACTCTGTATGTGTAATTAAATATTCACTGGGCCCAAGAGAATGAGCCTGAGTGACTGATCATGTGGTCCTAGTGATTAGGGTGCACAGGTGGAATTGGGTTAATATTAGTGTTCCAATAAATATTTTTGTTTATGCAAATTGTAGCAGTGCTAGCAGAAGAAAGAGAAACTTGCACCAGAATGGTCAATTGAATGGTGGTGAGGGCATTCGTCTGGGACAAGGGAGATCCAGCTTCACACCCCTACTCTGAACCAGGCAGAGCAGGCATGTTAACTTGAGTCTCCTGCATCCCAGGTAAGTGTCCTAACTCTTGTGGTATAGGAACTCTCTAGTGTTGACCAATAAATCCACCTGGACCTGCGAAACCTTTCACTATGAAAGTTTAGTTGAAGCCAATGTGTTTCTGTGGGGGGGGGGGGAATCAATTTTGACAAATGATTGTTTTCCAACCAAAAACTGTTTTGCCCTAAATTTTCTGATCTGCAATAGTCTGGAGTCATTCACTTGTTTAATAAAGAATGAAACAAACTGAACAGTGTGATCAGTAGAAAAAAACTATTAATGGGGTGAGGAAATTTTGATTAATCGGGCTGTGGATTACCGGGGAAACTGGTGTATATGCTTCATTTTTATTTTATTTTTTTTTTTTCACTCAGTCCAGGAAAATTAACAACGCTCATCTTCAACCATAGCATAAAGTGTCTGTTCAGAAGATAGACTCCAGCCACAATGTTTGCAGTATGTGCCTACTGCTTTTATTCAGAGACTGCCTTTAGAACATAACTTTCAGGCACAAAAAATCATGTACATGCACTGATTGGCATGGGATTAGAAAAGGCCCTCTAACTGCTCATTGTAGCTATCTGTGAGTTGATCAGCTGACTGCTGGAGGTGGATGGATCAAGCCTACCCAAAGCTAAAGGCCTGGTTTCTCAACTGAGTGGTAGAACTCATTGGACCCAAGCCATAAATTAGTATTGATTTTTGACAAATGGAAAAGCAGGAAAAGACCTGAATGTTGAAGGGGAAAAACAATCAAGGATCTTGATTCCTGCTCCTAGTATGATGGAAGGCCTTCTTGGCAAACACCAAGAGAAGGTTGGTAAGAAAACATCAATATTTGGTGGTGGTGTGATCAAGGTATGCATGTGTTAAGATGAGCAGGGAAAAGGGTAGCCGGGACCTCACTAAAAGGTTAGTAAGGAGCCAGAAGAGGTGCTGCAACCTGACAGAAGCTACACTGATATTCTGTCATGGTCTCCCTCTCCTGGCAGAAAGGAGAGGGGTGTGGGGTGGGAGCTGTGCTCATAGGTCTATGGAGGAGCTGCCAACTAAAACTCTTGGCAGGCTGTGGAACCAGAGTATCTACAGACTAGCCCACTGGTGTTCTCTGCCCTCTGCAAGTGCTACTAGATGCCACCTCTGGGTGTGGAGTGGGGTGGGACAAAGCAGAAGGATGAGGAAGTGGATGCTTTCAGGCACAAGTATGTGTACACATTCCAGATGTCATTCAGCTGACTCAGGTGCCTGGTGAGGCTTGCTGGGCAGCATCTCAATGAAGAGTCTGGTGACTGGGCAGAGCAGGAAGTACCTTGCCACAGGGACTATCCAAGAGAAGCAGGAGGCAAAGCTCCACTTGGAGCTCATTGCAGGGAGCCTGCAGGGGGGAAGGTGCATGTGCTGGCTCAGTGCTACAGGGTCCGCTCAGTCCCTCCAACTATTGTCCAGGAGGTGTCTGATTCTAGTGATACCAGTCAGAGCCATCTTCCAGTGCACCCAGGGGGATTCCAGAACCTTTGTACAAAGCAATATGTTGTGTATTGAATTGCCAGCTTGCCTCTATATGCTGTTCCCTAGTTTTTGAATCATTACAGCTGCTTTGATTTGCTGTTACAGTGACCTGATCCCATGACTTACACTTCCCTGCATTTATTTCCTCCCATTCTGTAAGTGCCCCATCTTCAAAGCATCTGATAAAGTGGGATTTTCTCCCACAAAAGCTCATGTAATAAATTTGTTAGTTTTTAAGTGCCACAGGCCTCCTTGTTTGTTTCATAGTAATACAGGATTAGACCACTAGCGTTTAAGCCAAATTGATTTGTGCTGGTTTTAGGATTCTTCTGAATAAAGCCACTTCAGATGTATATTATCTCTTTGGCTACCAAATCCCAATATAATGATAAGGATTGTGTACCAGGAGTTCTGTGAGGAGATTGTCCACTATGGCAGCTGCTATGGACCTGGTTAATGAAACTAGTTTCCAGGTCCCAAAGAGGCCATGGAGAAAGTCTGGCTGCTCAGATTTCTTGGGTGAAGATAGAAAAGCTGCTAGCTGTATTACTGCTCACAGAGGTGGCAGAAGGTGAGCACCAACAGGCTTCATGCCTGACTACATGTATCCTAGAGGAGTCTCTTCAGGGCCTGAAAGCAGAATGTGTGGCCATGACTCTGGATGTAGCTTAGGCTCTGTTTGCCCCTCTTCCCCCATCCACCGGGACACTCAGGGCACTTGCGCAGGATCAACACAGCCATGGCCAGAGGAAATCCAGGATCATCTTCTGAAGGCTGGCCATGGTTCCCAACAGTGAGCTCAGAATTTTGAACTGGAGCCAGAGTAAGGAAGGACAAGACTAGCTGGTTGATCAGTCACACTCTGCCCCCAAAGGGAAAAGCACTAGAACTGCCCCATCCACCTACACAACTCGTCAGATACCTTGGCCTCTAGATTATCCAATTCTTCATGGGGAGGGATTGGTGGTAGAAAGGGATGCACCAAGACAGAGCAGGGGACTGCTTCCCTTCTGCCAGCCCTTCCCAACCATTAAGCCAGAGCTGTTTAACAGAAGTGAAAGAGGTTATGAGCAACTGAACAGGTTACTTGACAAGCCTCCATCTGCCCAGTTCTGGGCCAGAAGGATCATGTCTTTGGCATGCACTTATGGCAACCTCCAAAAGTACATTTCTTGAGCACCAAGCCTATCATCCTTGTCAGCAAGATGGCTCAGTAGTGATGGTATGCACCTCACCAGACAGATGGCAGCCCCAATTTATCCCTTGACCAGATGCAGTTGAGCTTCAGCTGGACCAGACATTCCCCAGAGGAGTAAAACAGCTTGGGAGACCATACAAGCAGGAGCCAGAACAGAACGCCCACAGAATGCCCATAATCCACTGTGTCAGATGCCTTCTCCTGTACCAGAGACAGTAGGGCAAGCAACAAACCATAACTATGTGTTAGATGAAGTAGGTCCTGGACCAGAAAGAGATGATCAAAGATTATCCAGCCCTGAACAGTTAAGGTTTACAGGGGTTGGTTATGTCTACTAACACAGACTCCAAGATGATTTTCACCACAACATTGGGGTCCATGCTGAGGGGTAATACAGAGCAACAGTTCCATAGATAGTGAAGATTGCCCTTCTTACGTAGCAGGGTAAGCATAGCCTGCATGACAAGAGTAAGCATTCTGCTCCATAAGGGGGACTCAGACCAGATGGTAGCAAGGTTCAGACAGGATGTCAGAGAATGCATGGTAGAACTTCACAATCAGCCTGTTGAATCCAAGAGACTTGTTGATGGGTATTGGATTGCAGTCTTCTGACAATTTAGCCAAAATGAGAAGTTGCTTGGTTATGGTCACCTATGCTGACTGTAGGGATTTAATATTACAGGACCCCACAGGACTAGCATTCATCATATCTGGGCAGAAGAGGCTGACATAAAAGGACCTGGCCTTTTCCTGCAGCACCAACAGATCTGTTAGAGGGGCACCATCCTCTCCCAGTAAGTATGGGATGTAATTTTTGGCAGTCCTGTTTTTCTCCAGGCCATAGAAGAAGGAGCTGTGATCCATTTTCTGAAGGAGCTGAATGTGGGATTGAACAAAAGTACTCCAGGCCTGATGGCTCTCAAGGACCCAGGACTTCTCGTGTTTCTCCTGACACCCTCTGCAGAGGGATGGAACTCCAAAGTGAGCTGCCAGGTACCTCTCCAGCTCTAAAATCTCCCACTCCAATTGTTGTATTGCTGTGTCCCTCCTCCTGATGTCGTCCTCCCCCTTTTCCCCTTCCCCTATGCTGGTAAGGACAATGCAAAATAATCCAAGTGGGCAACATTCTTGGAAGCAAATGGTCTCATACAACAGCACTCTGAGTGGAAAAGCCCAAGCATGAAAATATGCAATGTGATAGTTGGCCTATTCATCCAGAGGAATGACCTGTGGATCCAAGATCTCTGAGCAAGATACAAAGAGAAGGCTAAGCAAAGGCTTAGCCTTGTGAAGGACCTTCTCTAGCTCTAGGATAAATCTCTATACATCTGTTGCTTCCAGGTGGGTGTAGGCTGGCCAGCCTGAACTGAAATTTGATGTTTTGTTGAAGTCCAATGGGAAAATTAATCTCTGAAGACTCCAGTAACACTACCACCACCACAAGTTACATGGTTGTGAAATCATTTACAAACACAAGTGGTCCATCCACCAGCAGATGGACATATTTTGGTCTCATTCAACAAACATATGAAACAGCTAAGTGCTAAAGGAAAATCAGCTCTGTGGTAAGTCATCTTGTGCAGTTCAGGCAAGTTAATATATCATAGCTACTTTTTCACTTTTTTGCGTAAGAGCATCTGCCAATATTGGAATGCTATAAATAAAGGAAGAAAAACGAGAACACACCTTTTTTAACAGGATTGAAATACACTCAACAATCTATATAGAGGCACAATGCAAATGCAATAAATATTTTACTTTAAAAAAATCTTGCCTTTCCAAAATGGAGGCATTAAAATGTATCAGCAATTGTTGGATTATCCTAAAACAGGGCCTGTGAGGAGGTCAGACAGGTTTATGTGGTCAAATACCAAATATGGAAGGCATTCAGTGATTGATTAATGGAGATCTTGTTCACAACAGATACAATATTCACCAACCAAAGCCTCATGCAGGAGGAAACTTGAGAAGAGGAAGAAGAGTGCAGGATTTAAGAATGCTACACAAGAATTTGCCCACCTCTAACTGCCGTTTTCAGTAGGCTAGTAGTGTTATGTAACTCGCCCTTCCTGCTAGCAATGACTTAGATGCTATTAAAAGATTAGCTGAATAAATGTTAGTCAGTCATTACTGCATATGGTTTGTTAACTCAGTTGCTTTAAGGAAAGTAGGAGTAGTCTTCAGAAAGAGAGGGCTGAATCTTTACCTGATTAGGTTAAAGTTGTAGTCAGGAGCACTGCTGGGCCGGGAAAAGACCCAGGGCTCGGTACACTGGGACTTGGGGCTCACGTCCCACTGCTGTAGCTGCCACCATGGGTGTTCCGGTGATGGACCCTGGGCTCATGTGCTGCTGCTGCAGCTGCCACATGGGTGACCTGGCAGCAGACTCAAGGCTTGGTTGCTGGGACTTGAGGCTAGAGCCCCATAAAACCAGCTCCAGCAACGCCCCTGGTTGCAGTGGTAGTGATTTGGGTGGGACTAAGACTGGGATAAGACTTGGCTTGTCTGGAGCATTTCCTATTGTAGCCTGTTTGGAAGTGTGTACTGCAGGGAGCCAAGAACTCTGAGGGGAGGGAGACCGTGACAAGAATGCTATAGAAGTGATTTAGAAGAACAGGCTAAAAACAAGGAGCATGTGGTTATGTCTGAGGAGATGTTGTTTTTATATAAACAAACATCTTGGTTGGGATTTAAATGTTCATGGATCCTCATTTGTCTGAGGGAAAATAGCTCCCACTTTGAAGTTTCCTGGGTAAGAGGGATGGATTCTTCAAGTTCTTCCTCGACAGATATGAGAGGCTATGTAAGTGGGTGTGACAATTAAGCTGGCATAACATCTGTCATAGATATGACAATTTACTACAGTATCCTTGGGAAACCTTACTGAATTTAAATTCAGTAATCTCTGGGATCCATTTTATTAAATAAATAGTTTAGGTAATATTGTAGGTTATGACTATGTAAGCTCTCAGAAAAGAGGAGGTGTAGAGGGAGATGTGACAGATGTGATGCTTGTGGGTTCAAAGGACTCTGAGTAATATGTCAGACAAAAATGGACTCTTGGAACAAAAGCTTTAAGTAGTTTTCCTGAAGAATATTTAGGAGGAAATCGATGCAAATTCCTGCCCTCATTTCTACAGATACCTAGCATTTTGAAACTGTGGCTCAGATGTGTGAGCCATTATTTCAGTCATCTGTAACAGAAGGCCTAGATCAAATGCCCAAGCTGTGTAAAGTTGAAACAAACCTATTCATTATGGTCTGGCCCTAAATCTGAGACAGTTATAAATGTGTAACTAAAGAAAAAACCTAGGTGTGGTTTTTGAAAGATTAACATCTACCAGAACCTGAGTTTGGTGTTAGGAGACTAGGGGTGGGGAGGAACTCTGTGAGCTTTTTTAGATTATGTATGTAGGGTCTTTTATTTTTAATATGTTTTCTCTGTAGCTTTTTCACTTCAAGCAGAAAATGTACTTACCAGTACTTAAGAATAGCTGTGTTGTAACTTGAAATTGCTGGCAATTACATAGTTTATAGCCCTTGGAGAGAAAGCAAAGTATAGCCTGGACAACCTCCAGTCTGGCGGAGATGAAGCCCAAGGGAGATGATAGGTGAGGTGCCAGTAGTCTAAAAGTGGGTGCCATAGAGCAGGGGTTGCCAACACCTTCAGCCTCATGACACGGCCAGGAGGACTCCCAGCTGTGCGCAACACTCGCATGCCCCCCGCTGCTGAAGTTCTTCTCTGCTACCTGGACTTTCAGGAACGGATCATGTTATAGCAGGCCCTGCTGCCAAAGAAATTATGCTTCTAATGGCACTTTCAACAGTGGTAGGGTTGACCAGCAGCTCCCGTCACTGCAAAACACAGAGGAGACATGCAGATACGGCAACAGCTCTTCCAGCCTTGCTGTAAAACTAGGGCAGCCTGGGGGTTCCTGGGGTCCCAGCCATATGGCAGCTGCCCACAATCATCAGCCACACAGTTAGCCCAAGTATGCTGTGAGCTTGAGTGAGGGGTACTTCAGCTAACTGCTTGCTGGTGTCCTAGGGCTGCAACTGGAGCAACAGCTTTTCATCCCTGGCTGGGAGTGCAGCCAGGTGGCATCTGCCCGTGACCCACTTCCTGGAGCCCAGCAGCTTCTAAGCAAGGCTCCAGCAACCCCACCCTTATTTGTTAATTTCTTTACTATTTATCTTCATTACTTAATTCACTGTGAAAGTAGTGAAATCAACGAGTATGACAGCTCCTTTACCATTCAAAGAGAACACCATGTCTCACTGGCACCATGTTATCCTACCTCTGCCAACAAAGCCCTACATCTCTTGCATAGGTGGTTTTATTTTGTCAGCAAAATGGCAGTTTTGGCAGCAGGGAGGTTATTGTAATCTGTACACCAGGACTGTTTTGCTGACAAAAAAGTCAGCTTTTGTCAATACAGTAGTAGTAGACTAGGTGACCTAGTCTAGACCAGGCCTATGAGACAGGGGTCCCAGTCTTAAAAAAGACCCAGCCACTGAAATTTACTGTTAGTGTATGGTAAAACAGATCCTTTTTTGCTTTGAAGTTCACTTAGCTCGCATTTTACTCTCTCATTTTCTTTTTGTAACCAGTTCTGACTTTAATGCATCATCAGTTATAATCACTTAGATTCTACCTTTCTGTTGTTATAAACCAATAAGATAAATATATTTTTTTACCACTTTGTTTAGATTGAGTTATGGTGGCTACATATCAATTTCCTTTGAAGAAATGGGATTTGTATGAGCTTGTAATGTTCAGAAGGGTACTGAGCAGTACAAGACACATTTCTGAGATGACAAGGCTTGAAACTAAGAATTTGTGAGTGTTACCCTCTATGTAATTTGAGTGACTGGTCAGAGTGCTCATCATCTAGCTGGGAGCGAATCTGCATGTTGAAAACTATGGCTATGTCTACACTGGCAAAGTTATTTTGAAATACTTACTTTGAAATACCTGTGCTGATATTAATTCAAAATAATTATTTCAAAATTGAGTCTTCACAAGACTCACAATTTTGAAATAAAGTAGGCATTAGTATATCAAGTTATGGAGTTTATATTAGACTCTCTAACTCAAAATGAATATCTCTGGAAGAATGCATTCCCCGCTGGCCACCCAGGTTACCCTAGCAGGCTGGTTTCCCTGCCAGAGGCAGGGAACCCTTGGTGGGGCTGCTTCCCCCTGTGACAGACCACTCACCAGATCTGGTCCAGTGTGCTGCTGTGACCTCCCAATTCCCACTCTGGAACCCCGATTCACCCTGCTTTGCCAAGTGACCACTCACTCCAGAGTTAGTCCACTCTGGTCTCTGGTGTGCAATCGGTCCCAAGCAGTGGGTGTCCACCCTCTAACTACTCTAGGGACAGTCTCCCAGGAAGCATCCCCAGGCTCGTTTGCTACACCAGGAGCCACTGTCTATAGCAGGCATGGCCAAACTGTGGCTCTTGAAAGAAAAAGTGAGGCAGGCAGAAGAGCACAGCAGGGAAGCTCAGCATGGTCACAGACGGGGAAAAAGCGTGGCATGCTCAGGGACAGCAGAGAAGCAGCAGCATAGTAAGAGATGGCAGGAAAGCGTGGCATGGTTGGAGCCAGCAGGGAAGCAGCAGCATGGTCGGGGGGGGGGGGCGGGGAGAAGTGTGGCATGGTCAGAGACAAGGGGGAGAAATGCAGCATGGTTGGGAAAGCTGCGGCATATTTAGATTTTTCTCATAGGCCCTAATCCAGTTTACACTTTGTTAAAATAAATTCATGTTTTAGAAGTCCTAAAGATGACATGGAATACTAAGAAATGAACATATGAAGGAGAAAAGTTTAAAACTGAATGTAGATTACTTTCAAGTTTTGGCACAACTTACTGCTGTAAAGTGTTGTATTCCACAATGAAATTTTGTTAAACTGAAACATTGTGCAATACTTGGAGATCAACACCTGAGAGAGCTTTTAGGTACTGCATTGACAAGGTACTGCCTAGATTTAAAAAAAAAAAACAACAAAACTGGCTACTAGCCCGCAGTCTTCTACATCAAGCAGCAGCTAAGTTTTTACTGTAGAGGCCTAGTTTTCATGGTAACCTTAAGTAATTAGTAGAATCCTGACATTAGTAGGATCGATATTTGCCCTGTTTTTACATTAAAGTGTGCAATGAATTTTAAGCTTAGTAATTTTGAAGCAGGTAAATGTATGTGGTTATATGCCTCAGTGCAGCTCTCAAAGGTTTAATAATCAACTTGTGTGGTTCTTCAGTTCCAGAAGTTTGGCCACCCCTGGTCTATAGAGATTGGGAGCCACTTCCGGTCCACTCAGGTCCATCCATTTGACAAAGAAATGGCTTGTGCCAGCCTTCTTCACTCACACCTTCTAAAGATCACACAGCTTTAGAGAAAACAACTACAAGTTTATTCATAAGATTATAATTCTAAGTGAGAATATGGCCAGTCATGGCAGAATCACAATATAAATGAATCAGGAGAGACCACAAGAAAATAAAAGATAAAATACGCATGCTAACCTAATACTTCTACTTAAACTAACCTCATAGTCCAAACAAGTTTACACTCAAGGTGTTTGGCTCTTAGATGTTTGCACAGCCAGTCTCTGCCTGAGGCTAGTCAGGGCCCAGATCTTTTTTGAAGATGTTTCTAGGTGGAGTGTCCCATTCAGAAAGCCCCTAAATCTTCCAGGTCTCTGTCTTTTGTTTCCAAACCCTTTGGCCGCTTCCTTTCAGGGCTGAGGTGATCACTTAGCTTTTACAATGTAGACATAACCAAAGTTGACTTAATAAAGTCTACTTAAAGTTGACTTTAAGTAGACTTATTGAGTTGACTTAGTGAGCCCACACTACATTAAGTCGACTTTATAAAGTCGACTTAAGCCAGGGGACCCATCTAAAGTCAACTTAATAAAGTTGATGTACATAGCCACACTGCACTAAGTTGACTTTATTAAGTCAACTTGAATGTTCACATTGTGTTAAGTCGACTCAATAAAGTCAACTTAATCCCTAAAGTCGACTTTAAGGGCAAGAGTTATTAATTCAACTTAAGGAAGCCCTTAAGTTGGCTTAATCAACTTTAAACGTGGGCAGGGCTTTGCTAAAGTTGACTTAAGCCTCCTTAAGTCCATACTATAGACATAGCCTTTGTCTCTTCACAGACACCTTCTTTAGCATACCTTTGTCTTTCAGGCTCACTGCTCCTTGGAGAGCTCTGTGGGTCATTCAGCCCCTTGAGTCATGCTAAACATGCCACACATCTGAACACAAGCATGAAGATGTAAAAAACATGATATAATAATTATGTAAAATAGGTTATGAGCATCCATAAAGAAACATTGCATGGTGTAACTGGCAACAAATCATACAATTCCAGTATATACAGTACATGAACAGGAAAACCATGGGCATCATTACTCAGAGTGCACTTATGTGCACACCATGACCCCCCCCCCCAGCATGCTGATCTGCCCCCCACAACCCCTCGTCAGGCTGGGGGTGGGGGCTAGGAGCGGGCTACAAATTTATTTTGAAATAACTCTTTTCCTGTCCATTCAGGCATTTTGTTATATCAAAATAAGCATTTCATTATTTTGAAATAAGTGCTATTTTGAAATAATAACACTTGCATTTATTTCAAAATAAGCCACTCCATGCCACAGAATTGGCTTATTTCAAAATAATGGCCCTATAATTTTCCATGTCTTTCCTATTTTGAAATACAGAGTCTAATGAAGACACTCTATTTCAAAATAGTCTTCAGTGGACTCCTATTTTTAAAATAATGAAATCAAAATAATACTATTTTTGTATTTTTAATACCCCTTGATATACAAGTTTGAATCCCAACAGCCACAGGCTATGTTAAAAACATTTAAAATGGCTTGCTTACATGGTGGTCCGCAAAAGTTTTTGAGGACAAAGTAGTGGTCTGCATAAAGGAAAAGGTTGGGAACTGCTCACCTAAAGGAGGATAATTCTCTTTTCTTGCTATTCAGAGGCTAAGGGAAGGAATTCCATCTTAATGTATGCTTCTGCTCACTGATATTTTGATAGGCTTTCTCTGCTTATTTTAAATAAGCATGTTCCTTCCAAATGTCTCTTCAGGCACCACGACTCGGATGATTGTCTTCTCCTTTTGAAAGTTTGACTACTTCTTTGAGCGCTGCTTGGATACATTCAGTAATAGGTGTCTCCATGCTGGAGCGCCGGATTGGTCGGAAAAAACTTGTCCTAGCCTGTCAGAAGAGGGGAGGTGACCACCACCCCTCACGCCACCCATGGCTATATATATATGGCCGCCTCCCCGCCCCCTGCTCAGTTTCATTTCTTCCACATTGCGCGTCGGAATTGGAACGTCCGCTCCTTGCAAATCGCAAGCAGCTTGTCCCTTTGTCTTCGACTCACTGTCCAGCTGGCAGCATCTCTTCGTGGATTTAACTCCACCATGAGAGTCCCCACCACCGGACCGGAACATCACATCGATGATGCTGGGGTTTAAACCCTGTGCTGAGTGCAGTAAGGCTTTTCCCTGGGATGACCCCCCATGGGAAATGCCTTAGGTGCCTGGGCAAGGACCACATGGTCTCGGCTTGTTCCATTTGTCTCTCCTTGAAACCCAGAATGATCAAGGAAAGGGAACAGCGACACCACACCCTAGCCTTGGAGGAGGCTCGGCACCCTTCACCCAAGGCTTCGGGTTCACACCCGGCACCGAGACCCAGCTCGGCACCAGAGCCTATGTGTCACTGTGACACTGGTAGCCGCTGCCACCGCACCACCTCAGTGCCAACTCCAGCACCAGAGCACCAACCCAGTGCCTCAGCACCTCAGCATCAATCGAGGTCACCCTCAGTTAGCCAGGCACCGACGGCACTGTGCTGTGTAATCTCCAGCGGCATGGTACAGCCCGGCCTTGTCGGTGCTGAGCTCGCCGACTGACTCCACCCTCAGCACTGCGGAGCCCTCGCACCCAGGCAGCCCTCTCTCCCCCAGCAAGGACTTGCCCATGACTCAAGTAGAGTCGCTTCTCAGCCCGTCCACCCCGGAAGCGGTGGAGGCAGCACAAGCCCTGCTGCTTCTCCCGACACCCCTTGCCCCACTTCCAACCAGAAGGCGCAAACAGTCCATCTCAAAGGCCTGGGTCCACTCAGCATGCTTGCCCTCAACCCACAGCCCCACCCCCCCATCTTCCACTCCAGTGGGGGCCAGCACCACTCCACTGCTGGAACTGGGCCAAGAATCTTGATTCCTCTCCCCCGTATCCAGCCCAGAGGAGGGACCTTCTAGGGGCTCCAAACGGCCTTGGTGCCGCACATCGGGCCCCATCACCCTTCTGGTTTCAGCCACAAGAATAGTCCTCCCTGGGAACTCCCTCTCCTCCACAGCGAGCTCCCGGTGCAGCACTGTCCCTGGCACCGGGGTCTTTTATGGGGAACCTTTCAGAGCATTTTGACTTGCTACGGCTCTCTTAACCATGGAGGTGGAGCCCTTGTGTCTTCCTCCGATACCCTCTTCGGGCCGGCCTTCACCTCGACGGTGCCCTTAGCAGTCCCACCCCACTGAAGTGTATGGGACCTCGCACGCTCCCGCTGGCAGAACCCAAGTTCCATTCCCCCAGTTTTGGATACAGCGAGCATGAAATATCAGGTGTCTGAGTCGGGCTACCCCTCCCTCATTGGCCACCCAGTTCCCCTGAAGGACATGGTCCAGATGGCAATGGTGGCCGGGGAACCCCCCACGGACTCCCTCCCACCCTCCATGGAAACCAGGGAGTCACTCGAAAAATTTAGAATTCTGCTTCCACCAGAGGCCAGGGAAGAGTATGATGCCTTCCTGGAGGAAGGCAACATAATCTCTCAAGACCTCCTCCTTTCGGCACACGACGCGATGGCCTCGGCGGTTACCTTCCGCAGGGTGGCATGGCTTAGGGAGGCTAGAGCGCCTCCTAACGCACAGCAGGCAGCTCTCGAACTGCCCTTTTGAGGGGGATGTCTTGTTTCCCCCTGAAATCCTCTCCGTGGTGGGCACAGCCTGGGATCCTCGAGGAAAGGCCAAATACTTTGGCCTCCTGCCTTCTGGACCCACCCCCCCCGACTTAGCTCCCCACTCCCCCTAGCAGGGCAGTCGCTTTCCTTCCCACTTTATCCATGGTGGGAAGTGGGTCTTTTGCTCTCCCCTTTTCACAGGGAAGGGCCCCTTTGCTCACTGCCACCCCTCCTTTGACCTCAGAGTGCAGGGGCGTCAGGGCATCACTGCCGCAGATGCCCACTCCCTCCCGCCTTCTCTAGGGAAAGGAGGACCGGTGGAAATCACCCCCAACCCTTCTTTGTTTCTTCCCCTTCTCCACTATTACAGCAGCAGGCCTTAGATCAGGACGCCAGGGCCTGACAATACAATGACGCCTGCCTATGGCAACGGTACTCCAATACCGTAGTTACCCTTCCCTCACCCCTTAAGCAGCGACTTCCCTGAAGATGAAAACCACCCCTCTTTCTTCTCCTTGCAACCCTTCCTTCCTGGATATTTCCCCACCACATTCCCCACCCTAACACCTCGCTGAGGAATGGAGGCGTATCTCATTGTAGCCTCAGCCGCTGTGTGGGCTCTGAGACGCATACATCCAAAGCCTACCCACAACAGAACTCTGCCTGTGGCCATGATGTGTGTGCCAGGTAGGCCCCGTCGTGTCCGGGTCAGGGGAGGGGATACCCCTGGTCGCACCATCGTTTTCATGCTGGGACCCCAACCCCAGTTCAACAGGAATATCTCCTGTTCACTGAAGGGGACACATCCGCATAGCCAGAGCAGATCTGCACAGGGCCAAGGTAACGGCCCACTCCTCCTTTTTCCCCCTCACTTGCAGGAACTATGGTTCCACATCTCCAACTTCTGGTGATCTAGTGGGAACCAGGGCCCCACCTTAGGAACCCTCACCTTTGTCTGCCTCCGTTCGAGGTAGCCAATTCTCTCTGACCTTGCCAAAGCGCAGGCCGGGTACACCCCTTCAAACCCTAAGAGGGAACACCTAGTTACAACCCTACGTTGGGAAACTGTGAAGGGTCCATCCCTTTGAGTGTTCTCCCACCCACACTTCCCGCCTCATTATCTACTACCTTCTGGACAGCTGTCCATGTCAGACAGAAAGGTCCCCTTACTCCCAGGGCACTTGCACGACCTCTCTCGCTTTACAGTCCTATCCCCTGGCAGGACACAAGCCCCCTTTCCCGCCTTGTTTTTCTGCAGGACCATCTCACTACGCCATGCGTAGTCCTTTAGTGCTACTGCAGGTTCTTCCCATGCACTTTGGTGGTGCCTGGTAGTTCTGCGGTCCCCTTTTTCAGTTTCAAGGACCCTTTCACACCCACTGCCCGCCCGGTGGCATGATAGACAGAGCCTATTTCTCTCCAACGTCCAACAGTTTGGGGTTATACTCCCTTTGTATTTGCCCTCTGGCTCCCTCCAGGGAGAAAACTTCGTTGGGTTCTCTGATCCTGGGGTGTCCTTGAGATGCGGCAGCTGCCACCCTGTAATAGTTCCACTTCCTAGCTTAGGAAGGAACCTCCCTTGGCAGCAGAGTTCTTCAAATGTCCATGTATTGAAGAGTTTCTCCTTGGCAGCCCTGGCATGGCAGAGTGGTAGCGTTATCACTCCGGCAAGTACTATAGGTACTGAGACCGTGGCCTTACACGACTCTCCTTCGACTCTTTTGGTCGTTGACGGGGTGACCAGGCAACAGTAAGTTTTTTTCTCTCGCCCTTCTCTCCCCTCGCTCACGCTTTAGTGAGAGCTCCATGATGCAAACCCTGCAAGCTTAGGCCCAGCGGGGTCCTCCTCTGCATTCCAGTGCCCTGCGGGCCCTAGTAAGACCAACTCATCAGCACTGCCTCAGGCCATCTTGCTGTTAGTGACCTCACCAGAACCTCTCTCCTGTGAGAACCGGTCGTGGTGCCTGCTCAGATGAAAATGTGCGCTTCTGTGTTGCCAGGTTTTTAGCTAGCATACAGTAGGCCTCCGTGCTGCTTGGCTCAACTCTGTATGCTGCTGTTTAGTGTCTCGTGGTCTTCGCAGTCACCCTCGAGCCCATCTTACAATCTTGTATCCTCATTCTCTCTCTCTCGTTTTAACCAGACGGCTATGCTTGGTCGCAACATAGATAAGGGATATAGTCATTCTCTTACTACTTCCTGTGTACCCAGTTATTTGCCAGATCAGTCCATAACCACTTGGTTCCTGCTAAGCCTTCCGGTGATCAATGCCTACCCTTCTTCATTCTCATGCAAGACACGCCCAATATGGCTAGTCTCACTTGCTAGCATTTGGTGTTCTCCTTCAAGTCCATGCAATATGACCTATGCCCAGACCCTATAGTCTGCTGGTTATACGCCACGTTTTCCTCCTATGTGGAGCACATACGCAACCCGTTATGTTTAGGTTGCATTCTTTTCTCCAGCTATAGTGACCTTGTCCGACCCGCTTATGCGTTATGGCTCGGTGGGTTCGGTCTTGCCCCATCCTGGGTTGGCCCTCAGCTCTTGTTTCTTCTGGGCCTGTCAAGGCCTCCTCGCCTCTTGACCCCAGCGGGCATCTTGCTGCAGGGCCTCTACCTTATGGGGGCTTGTTGCTGTGCTGGAGGCGGAAGAACCGACTCCGCTCGCCACCTAACAGCATGGCTAGTAGTCGCCTACTACTGAATGGATCCGAGCAGCCCATCTTGAAGAAGAATGGTTACTGGTGAGTAACCCACCGTTCTTCTTCGAGTGCTGCTTGGATGCATTCAGGTCCCTCCCCTCTGTCCTCGCTTCTGGAGTTGGTGACCCTAAGGAAGTGAGGAGGGGGCAGGGAGGCAGCCATATGTATAGCCACAGGTGGCTCAAGGGCACCTGGCTTCCACAGCAGCTGCGGGAGGGTGGGTGCAAGCAAGGAACCTGCGCTCCGCCCAGCTCCCTAGCAGCTGTGGGCGGCATGGGCAGGGAGCCTCTGTGCTGCACAGCATGGCAGCAGCTGCGGGGAGGGATGCAGGCAAGGACCCTGTGCTCCGCCTGGCTTCCTAGAAGCTGTGGGTGGCATGGGGCCCCTGCTTTGTCCCACATTGCAGCTGCTGCAATGCGGGGCAACATGGGGGCTCCATGCCTGTGCCTCCCATAGCTAGTAGGGAACTGGGCACAGTGTGGGCTTCTTGCCCACCCTCCCTACAACTGCTGCAACACGAAGTGGCACAGGGGCTCCATGCCTAAGCCATCCACCGCTGATAGGGAGCCCAGGGGCTTGCCAGCTCCCTGCCTGCTGGCCCCCCCAGCTGCTGTATTCATGTGCCTGCCTCTCCCTGACCAGGGTCCTGATTCCCTCCCTGGCCAGGGTGCTGAGGGGGTGAGCCTTCTACCCAGGGTGCCATGCACCCTGGGAGGAAAGTCTAGGCCCTTCATACAAAACAGTGTTGTTTCGAAGCAAGGCATTTGAATGGCCTTGTTTCGAAACAACCCTTTCTCTTCAAGGGCTGTTTCGATTTCAACTAGGTTTAACCTACTTCGATTCAACTTCTCTTGAATCGAAATGACGGAGCTCATCATTTCAATTCAAAAGAATGTTGTGTGGACCTATTTTTTTTTTTTTTTTTTTTTAAAATCAAAATAACCACTGTTATTTTTGATTTAAAATGCAGGTGTGGACATACCCATGGCTCAGCATCCTGGCATCTCTTTATTTCCCTGCCTCCACCCTGCCCTTCTTACTTTGTCTTCAGCGATATTGTCATTTGCCTCTTTGTTACCATTACGTTCTGTGTCTCATTTTTATTCTCTTTTCAGATTTACTTTTGCTGTCATCATCCTTCTTCTTTTCCTTTTTTCTTATAGAAAGCAAAGTGCATTAAGTTCTCTCCTATCAACATTTACTTGCTTAACTATCTTTCAATTGCACATTCTCTTCTTTTATCACACTCTGGTGATATGTTTTGTCTAAGTGAATTCTGGCATAAAGAACCCTTTTCGATTTAATTCTTTTCTTTTATGTAGTTACAGTACTCCTCCAGCTTATTTCATTCTTTCTCTTTTAGTAGTCCCACACCACATGTTGTGGCTGTGCAGTTGCTGTTCTATTCATTTCTGTATTTAAATTCTGTCTTTTCTGACTGGTCTTTTATTTCATTTGAATACTTAATTCCTTTTCTTCCTTCACCTAGTAATCTTACATGATCTGCTATTTAGCACCCACACAAATCTAGTTAACTTTTTCCTTGCATATTTGTCTCTAACTTTTTATAGGTATAATTCCCTTTTCTGGTATTGCTACTCTGTGGCTATGTCTACACTTAGCACCTGAATTTGAATTACTGAATTCGAATTGACCAATTCCAATTTAATTTGAATTCAGTCAATTTGAATTGACATGGCCACACTAGAAACTCCAATTCAAATCGGCAGTTCCAGGGACTGGACTTGCCAATTTGAATTGGAGTGGGGGCATCATGGGAAGTGTGGCAAGATGGCCGTCTAAAATGGCCACTGCCACAGCCAATCCCCTGCCAGGATCTGGCACTCTGAGCCAGGCACAGGGAAAAGCATCCTCTGCCCAGCTCCAGCTGCGGTGCAATTGTAAGTCTAACTTGTGCATGAAATTACTATTCTTGATGATAAGTGTGGTGTTGGGCCATGGAAATAGCAAGCCCTGGTGATTTTTGTACATAACTGTTAAGTTTGTTGTTGTTACTTAGTTTGCATCATTGTATCATGGGGTATATCTAGAATTCATTTCAAAATAAGGAGGTTTATTTCAAAATAACTTTTCTCTTGTCCATGCAAGCATTTTGTTATTACAAATTAACCATTTCTTTATTTCAAAATAATGAAAGTGCTATTTCAAATAATAAAACCTGCTTTTATTTCAAAATAGTGCTTAAATCGAAATTATTATTTTGAAATAAGCCATTCTAGGCCATAGAATGGGCTTATTTTGAAATAATGGCCCTATTCTTTTGCCTGCCTTCTGCTATAAAATAATAAATCCTACCTTATTTCAAATTAGAGAGTCTTCCCTGTACTCCTAATCCAAAATAATAAATTTGTAGTGCCAATTCAAAATTACTTTGAATTAAAACCAAATTAGTTATTTTGAAATAAATATTTTGAATTAATTTTGTAAATGTAGACATAGCCATTGTGTGAATATTTTGGTCCTTGTTTTTCCTGCTCTCAACTGAAATATGTCCATCTGTGTGCTGCTTAGGAATAGCAAAGAAGCATTAAAATGGACTTAACCAGATGTTTAAGTATTTGTCCCACATGGTGGGGAAAATTGTTGAGTGACATGGCGATTTGTAGCCAGACCTTTTCCTTGACCCCATCCACTGCCATGTTTAAAGAGAGAGTCTACAGGCATGTTGTTCTCAATCACCAGTGATTCTTATTTGCTGAAATAACTCTTTGAGGGGCTGTATATCACTTGAGCTATTTAGAACACCAGTCAGGATTTCCCTAGTGCCTGTCAGCTTCAGACAGGGGACTGCAATGGTGAATTAAGTGCATCACTCCCTTTTAAATTTCATAGATTTATTGTTCAAGAGTAGGATTTTCAAAAGAACTTAAGTACCTTCAAAGAACATGTTCCATTGATTTTTAAATGGAATTTTGAATCCTGTGTAATTTAGGTACAGTTGAAAATTTCATCCAAGATCCCCATGCAGACAACTACCTACTTAATTTAAAATACAAATACTTAAATTAAATCCCTTATTGCTTGTTAGATAATTAAATAAAATGATCAGAAAACTAATCTTTTCGGGATTCTTCAGCTTCCTGCTATGTATCATTTCTCAATATATTATTATACTGTCACAAGGTGCTATTGTTTGAAGCAGTCTTCCAAGTTCTTTTTACTTAGCATGAAAGCAAATGTTTGGTCCTGGGAAGATAAATTATGCTGGGGTCTGTGTAAAAGAGCTGTATAATCAACCAGAGAGTTGGTTCTTTGCCTTGGTCTCTGATTAGAGTTTGTTCTAGTGACAGCATTACTCCATGAGAACTTGTATTGGGCCTACATGCCTGAAAGCAGAGCTGGTCTGGAATGCTGTTTACAACCACCTCTGTTCCAGGACGGGTGTATAATTGAAAATGAAATAAGTTGCACTTGGAACATATTAAGACCCTGAATTGGTGATTTATCTTCCACTAAAATGCTGATCTATCAGCCTTCCATATCAGCAGGTGGCAACTATATCTATACAGAAATATAGTAATGGTACCATCTTCACTCTGTGTTGATAATTATTTATCCTCCTTTTCTATACCAATTGGCTATGTAATTCAACTTTAAAGCCATATCATGAACAATTGATTTTTTTTCACATAGACTTCATCCAATGTTTTGAACTAGTGTTAATTTGTATTAGAACTAAAAGGAAACTTTTACTAGAGAACCATTGTGGGGTGGGGAGAAGAAGCCAAGCAATATTGCAAGAGTGGTAGATTTTAAAAAGGTGGTATAGAATTGTACTAAAAGTACTTCTGGAAAACAAAGGCTGTGGGATGAAACTGATAACAAAATCTAGTAACTGCTGACTGTTCTAAGTGAAACTGATGGGAGGGCTCAACTGATAAAGTTCAGGTCTAACTGCTAGCTTAGTAAGATGATGTCAGTTGTTCATATCAAAGTTAATTGGACTTGAAATTCAGAGAGCTAGGGGCTCCAGATCACCATACATTGCAGAAGTGACTTTAGTGAACAAACATGGTATAGATGAGGGGAACTTTTAGAGACAAGGGAATGTTGCTACATCAGGAGAAACTTTTTTGGCCATTAACGGCCATGTTAGTGAAGTGGTTGCCAAATAAGAATAAATGTATGCTTGAAAATGTTTAGGGATGCCCTCAATCAGTTTCACATGGTAGATCTACCCTCTGTGTTTTCAATGTCAGACAAGGACATTTTTAATAATCATGCCCTTCTTATTGCATTCAGTGAATTTGTAGTTTTAAATAAATACTGAATGTGATCAATTGTACTTGTCATATGCAAGGGGGAAAAAATCTTTCCTGTCCCCTGCAGCAATTGTCTGATATTTTTTAAGCATGAGATCTGATTACTTATATCTTAGCTTACATAACTACAAATGATGTAAATTTAGTATTTAGTTACTGTTCCCCTCACATCAGATTGTAGTACGTGATTAAGAAAATGTGAGGGTTATTTTTTTGTTTCTTCAATTTTACTTATAAGAAAATAAAGACTTTGAAATTTGAGATAATGTAAAACAGAAGGGCCAGTATTGCCTTTTTAAAAATATCCTCATTTTAAACATGCTGCCTTTCATATCTCCTCTCAGCACAATCCTAGTTTTGGTATTTTCCTATGATATTATATTTTATGCTGACTAGCCATTTCTGTTGCTTATCTTTGGACCCTTTTTTCCCCCCAAAATGGTGACCAAAACTGAACCCAGAATTATGACAATACCTTGTTTGATAACACTGTGACACTTTTTCTTTGTTTTGTAGCTCTTTCTATTAATAAACCAAAACACTTAAATGAACCCTGAAATGAAGCATTTTGTCAGTGCAATATGAACCAAAAATTTTAGTGACATAACTATTGTGAAATAAAAACGTTTTTTCTCAGAGAATTGGGTGAATTGCAGTATTTTCTCATCATAAACAATTGACATTTTGAAGGTTGCATAAACATATGGGGGAGTCGGTCAGCTGGACGACAGGGCCACAGACAACTCTTTTAGTGACAGCAGATGTGAATAAAAATGTTTAAACTTTACAACCACTAAAATAAGGATTGTCACATCTTTCTTATGTGCAAATATGCGAACTAGATTGTCTTAAAACATTCTCTAAGGCCTGGTCCACAATGCAATCAATGAGAGATATACAAGCTACATAAAAGAGCCTGTGTATTTCTCATTGACAAACTTACATGGCCATACCATGGTGTCTTCATGGCTCTACATCAATGGCAGACCCCCTCCCATCAATGCAGCCTTAGTTCTTTTGGGGAGCTGAAGTACAAATGCCAGCTGGAAAGTCCAGCTGGGAACAAGTGAGTAGGTCTTCATGAGCCATTCAATTAACTCTGTTGCATCAATCACTGAGGAACCAGCATTGAAGACACACTCTAATAAATTCTAAAGCAGCCTTTTTCTTTCTTTCTCTATTGTAAATTTTGATTTATCTATGGAAATATTTTTTCATGGATTAATGTGTGGAGTGTGAAATCAATGTTTATCAACATTTACCAATAAAAATCTAATTCTTCTAAATCTATTCATATATGAAAACAGGCTGGCATTTTCAATCTCATTGTATTTACCCAAAATAATCTAGTTTAAATGTGGTCTGTCTTTATGCTATGCAATACACTGCAGCCTTTAACTCCATACAGTTTGTCAGAATAAATGTCTTCCACTTCAGATTGACCAACTTGCTGTTCATTTTCTTTCAAGTCAATAATAAATATATGAAATAGCACTAGTTTAAAATTCCTCAGTACCACATAATATGAGATTCATTTTGGAGTGGGAGAATGTAAACTAATACAGCTAATTCAACATAGAAAAAGTTCAGTGGAAGGAATAAATTCATAGAGTACTAATGCTGAAGGAGACCTAGGAGAAAGAGTGCATAACAAACTGGACACTACAAAAGGCCATTATAATTAGATGGTAGTCACCGTATCATATGACTGAGCAGATTTCAGAGAAGAAAAACTTGATCAGGTGATTGGAGGCACATTTTCTATGAAATATTTAAACAGTTTTTTTTTATTTTAAATTTATATTAGTGAAAATAGTTATTAATGTACAACAGAAAGCAATCTTATATTGGCAGATTTCACACAAAAGAAGTCTTATTAGCTTCTATTCTACTAAACTGTGTCCTTTTTCATCCATTAGCAAGAACACTTAACATTTGGATCCACCTCCATCTCTCATGAGGAAGCCGGTAAGAGATTTATTTCATTGAGTCTTCACAGCAGGCCAGATAGGGGGTCTATGATAAGAAATACCCAAGCACTTTCAACCCCTATTGTCTTAATTGAGAATTGTGGAGTCTGAATTGTTTTTTGGCTTTTGCTTCCTCAATGGTCCTCTCTCTCAGCCTGCCATGGGCTAAAAGTGGGACATAAACGTTAAAGTCAGAAAATGAGTGGTACAGAAAAATCATTCAGGCGGGAAACTTAAAATGGAAATAATTATGTTCAGCAAGTGACCAAGAGCTTGACTTTCACTCTTACCAGAACACAGAAGTATGACTGGTGTAGCTTACTTTACCTACCGAATAAGGAAGAAGAGGAACAAACTGGGTCCTAGAGCAATGTCAAGCATGCACAGGCTCTCATTCAGGCTAGACTACAAAAATACAATGTAGCCATAGTAATTTGCATTACTGTACATCTGGTAGCTGCTGCAGAGTGATTGATCATCTTGATATACTCAGGAGCCATTTATTTTTGAAGACCATTGCTCATTTTGCTGCTTGGGTTGCTGGATTTAAGGTGCCATTTGAAAATCTCTTCAGACTCCTTTAGTATAGAAGAAAAACCTCACTGAGATTTGCTTTTCACTCAGTTCTTACATTTGCTGGTTTGTTGTTTTGTTTTTGTGAAACAGGAAACAATACAGGTATTTTATCTTGTGAATAACAGGTAAGGTGTGTTTCTAGTGACTAGAAGGCTATGTTTACACTTGCCATGTCAGTTCGAATTACTCAATTCGAATTAGTCAATTGGAACTAATAATTATTAGTTTGAATTGAGTCAATTCAAAATTGACAGGGCTAGACTAGAAAATCTGATTCGAATTGGCATGTCTATGGACTGGACTGCCAAATCGAATTGGAAGGGGGCACCATGGGAACTGTGGCATGATGGCCTTGAAAAACAGCCACTGCCACATCCAATCCCCTGCAAGGGGGGAGGGATTCCCCCTGCCCCCTACAGAAGGGCTCCCCAACAGAGAAGGGAATCCCCCCCTCCCCAGGGCTGGAGATCCCCTTGCTTGCCAGTGGGGTTGGAGCCTTGCTGGTGGCAGGGCTCCATCCCTGCTAGCTGCAGGGCAGCAACCCACCCCTCCACACTCGCATGGGGCTCCTGCAGGGCTGGCAGTGCGGGGGGGGGAAGCAACCCCTCCCATGCTGCTTCTCGCCTGGCAGCCACACACTGGGTAGAAAGCATGCCCCCGCACGGCTCCTGCAGGGCTGGCAGCACTTGAGGGTGGGGGGAAGCAACCCCCCGTGCCACTTCTCCCTGGAAGCCACGCATGGGGGAAAAGCATCCCCGCTCGCTGTGCAGCTGGTGGTGCTGGGGGGAAGCAACCCCCCTGCGTGGCTTTGCCATGGGTGGGGAAAGCATTCCCGTGCACAGCTGCTTCCTCCCCGCGTGGGGCCAGCCTTACAGGAACCACATGCACGGATGCTTCCCTCGGGGGGCCAGCACCTAAAGAGGTGGCTAGGGTCCCTGTCCCCAGCCAGGAGAAAGGAACCCCATTCCCCTCGCCCCTCAGCCAGATCTGGGGCATGGCACCCTTGGAGGAAGGTCAACCCTTGTCAATTCGAACTCAGTGAGTTTGAATTGACATGGCCACATTGGGTCAATTCGAACTACTGGGTTCAAATGGACTCTGACTTCAATGTCAAATGAGGTTTGACTAATTCGAAGTCAGCTTTCATCAATTTGAAGTGAGGAGGGCCTCAGTTTGAATTGATATAAGTGGGTACATCCATGCACTTAATAGAATTTGAATTGATGACAATCAATTCAAATTCTGCTCTAAGTGTAGACATACCCGAAGAGATGACCAAGAGCTCTTCACAGCTTCTTTTCAGCTGAATCATTCATCTTTATCTCTGAATAAGTCACTGCTTCACTTAGGCTGAGGCTTTTCAAAGCTGCCTAAGGGCTTTGGATGCTATATTAAAGTTAATGGGACTTGGGTCTTTGAAACCCTCAGGCAATTTTGAGAAACTCAGCCCTAGACTTTCTACCCTTTAGCTTTCCCATGTGTACAATAGGACTAATATCTACCTCACTGGAGCATTGTGACACTTATTTGCAGGACTAAATATCTTCTACCATATGAACCCTGAGACAATGCATTTCTCATCTGTAGGCTCTAGAGCAGTGATGGAGTCAATCTATGTCCTCAAACTTAGCAGGAGGGGATGTTTAAGGATCCCTACAGAACAGGGATTCAGAGACCAAGGAGTGCAAATATTGTGTTTCTCTCTCTTCAGTGAACCATGTTGGGACCTTTCCTGGCAGATGAGAAAGGACCAAGATTTTCCTCAGACTATTTTGAGATGGTTAAAGAATACTATACACAAGGCCAAATATTTTTCTTATTACTATGTTAAAAGAATTTAAACTGCTTTTCTCATAATGTATGTACATACTCACCATTAGCTTTCTTACACAGTAAAGCACTTTCTATTGATGTATACCCAATTTAATCACATAAGTTGTACTCCTGCAGTAGCATTCCTATTTTATGTACAGCACTCTCTTCCTCAGTTTACTGAGACACTGTATTTTTCCTCATTCACTTCAGTTTAGCCAGATATTACCTCTATTTTAAACTTAAGTGAAATACATAAAATATAAACTAAGCTGAGGGCAGGAGGAAACTAATGTAACTTTTTGTTGTATTTCTTCTGATTTGTCTGGTCATCTATGGAATTTAGATGTATCCAAGCTGCAGCATTCAACACAAGATCTGAACCTTATCAAAATTTAGGAGTGTGTGTGTGTGTGTGTGTGTGTGTGTGTGTGTGTTCGTATCCAGTTTTTATTTGGTCAATTAGAGATTGGGCCAGCTGTGAAACTCAGATATTAACTTCAAAGTTCAAGGTTCTTTAGATCAAGGATTTTTGTTTATGTGCAGTTATTGGAGTATTTCTTTATGGGAGCAAAACATTTACAAATACTATAAGTGAAAGGAATGAAGATTTTGTTTCATTAAGAGACGACTGAATTTGGGAAACTATAGTTTCATAGCAATTTTTATGTCCAGAAAGAACCCTTTTTTAATCCAGTCTGACCTCACATATAACCTAGGCCAAGGAACTGCAGTCAATAATTTCTGTGTCTGCCCATAACTTCTCTTTGAGCAGCAGCATATCTTATAACAAAGCCAAACCAAAGCCAACCGAATAATTAAAAAAAAATTGATCATGATTTATAGACTTCAAGTAACAGAGACTCTACTACATCCTCTGGTAAGGTGTTCCAATGATTAATTATTCTGTTTAAAAAAAAAAAAAGTTTGCCTTATTTCAAGTTCAAATTTTCTAACTTCAGCTTCTAACCACTGGAGCCTTTGTCTGCCAGATTAGAGACATCCACTGTCAAAAACCTGTTTCTATTCACAACACCCCCAGGAAGAGATTTGTAAGCCACTGTGATCCAAAACTCACTATCCACAGAAAATAGGTGTTCACTTCACTTTGCCTTAGGACTGTTCTATGTGCACGCTTTACCTTTCTTCTGCCTCTTCCAAGCCACCCAACATTTGAAGTGAGGATAGCAGTAGTAGACTCTGTGCTAAAGAGAGCACAGTGGGTTCAAGTTTGCTCTACTACCTTGTGGCCCACATATAAGTCAGTCACAGTCTGGTGCACAGTAGATTACTTACAGATACAATTTCATATTTCAAAGTTGAATCAGAGTTCATGGAAGATGTTTTTTTCCTCTTATTTGAAGTGAATGAAGCCGACAGCAACTGTTTCTATGCCTCAAAGATGCTGTTTCTGCCCTTAATCACTGGGGATATTTTTCCTCTTTAAAACTGAAACATGTAATTAAAATGCAAATCAATGCCATAATGATATAATAATATACAGGTGAGTTTGAACTGTGGTGTTTAAATGGTGGGGTGTAGGTGGATATAATAAACTATAAATAGTGAGTAGTGAATTCCAATTACACAAGAATGTCAATTCTACTCCTACTGCAGTAGTTATAACGCAGTATGGAAGTATGTAGTTCATCTTCAGGTGCTTTTTGTATTATGTGTCTAAATGGCTACTCTGGGAGCAGATGACTTGGGATGTGAAGAAAAGGGCCCTAAATGTTTTATAAAAAGCAACAAATAAGGAAAAAGAAAAGGAAATTATTTATATGGGAAAGGGAGCTGAATAAATTGCCACCAGTAGTCTACAACTTAATTAGGTTTACCAGTCAAGAATTGTCAGAATAAGTACAAAAAAACCCCCCAAAACTGACAACGAGAGTCTGGTGGCACCTTAAAGACTAACAATTTCTTTGGGCATAAGCCTTTGTGGGCTCCAACAAACTTCAGCAGGTGCATAAAGTACCATCCATAACAGTCAACATTTTCAAACTTGGATATATCCAGTTAGGTATTTAGAGTGGGATTCAGGAAGGGATAGAGGCATTGCTATGCTGAATGACACAGTGCCTGACTTTTAGTTGCTAGTAAATCACAAGAACAACCCTGCAACCTACAGAGTTAGATACTGAGGCACCCAGTGAAATAAATGGGAGGAAATATGTCCCAAAGTATATAAGCAGCAAACGCCAGAATGCTAGGCAGTGCCCTGCCTACACTAGCCAATAGAAGATGCTAACAAGGGAGGGGGGGTGGTAAACCATTCCCGTCTCTTGGATAGTGGTGCCTGTGTCACCTAGTGACCCATGAATGGTAACCCACTGCTTGGAACAAGCTGGTTTAGGTGTCTAAGCTGCTTTTTGAGATTGATGGAACTTGTCATAGGACAAGCTCCATTTCTGTCCTGATCTCCCAGAAAAATAGCCTTGGATACTTTCTCTGTGTTAGTACCTCTAGAAATATTATATTTTTGCCTCCACCCAACCAACCAGCATCACCTTCCCCTACAGCAATTCTAGCTACCATTTCCCCTGGTACTCAGCCCCTTCCCCAGGGGAAGGAAGGTCCAACCCTGAGACCTCTGAGCTTTGCTGACTTCCCCACTTGAACTTCCTTCCAATACCTTTAGCTACTCTCTCAGCTAATGAGATAATTAGCTCACTAGTTTATTAGCCATTTTCCCTCTAGTTTGATTAGGTAATCACTCCATTATCAGGTCTCTTTTTGAAAACTAATTATTGCTTAAGTGATCAGAGTCCTGGGTTAGCTACTGGATCTCAGTCCTCTGTCACAGAGACCCATCCAATAGCTCATTAGTAACAGCACTTTCTGGAGAAGTAGGAGATCTCTGTTCAAATTCTTTCTCCCCTTTGACAGAGAAAAGGAGCTGAGCATGTGTCTTCTGCATCCCAGGTGAGGGCTCTAGCTTCAGTCTGTCTGCTCCAGTTTACAAATTGCTCTGGGACTTAGGAGATAGTGATCTAGAAGCCTAAAGTGAAGAAGCAGTGTATATGCCTTGAGGCTAGAAAATAGGTACCTAGGGAACAGATACTCTGAAACATTTAGGCCCAAAGTGAATTTAGTAGTATGCAGGGTTTAGAGGGATTTCTGTGGATTGCAGAGGAACAAAAACTGGTGCTTAGGCACATAAATCTGAGACTTGGGTGCCTAAATACCTGTATGGATCACACTCACAGACATATTAAGGTATCTTAATAGGTACTCAGCACCTACAACTTGACTTTAATTTCAGAGAGAGTGTTCAGTTTTCAGACCTTTCCAGCAAAATTAAAATTAGGATACTTATAATAAGACATTTAAACTTAGCTATAATGACCTAACTTTAGTTCCCAAGGCTGCATATTTTGGCCAGTACTTTTACAAGTAACTGTGGGTAAAATGAAGGTAGCATTTCAGATTAGCTAGCTCAAAAAGTGTAGGCACATTTTAACATAAGTAATTGGATTTGGGTGAGGGCTTACTTTTGGAGGAACAGGCTTAGGGAGCTAAATGGATCAGTAGGCTGAAAACAAGCTAGCTAAAATAAGGGGAAACCATTTACAATCGACAAAATAATGGTGAGTAAAATAAAATGGAAAGTAAAAATGAGGTGAAGAATAAATCATGTATGGACAATGAGTGGCAAATTATTTTGACAGGTTCCCTCAAAGTAAACACATCAATCCTCAGACCTGTAATGCAATATATAATAAATACAATGCGATGTGTAAATTTATACAAAGGAAGAGGTTTGCTGGGTAACTTTCAAAGTAGGGTATTGTTGAGTTAATCAACTCAACATAGCTTTGCTGTATGCTAAATAAAGGAACCTGATTGACAAGACTGAAGTTGAACTGAGTTTTGGAGAACCAAGTGGAAAATGTCTCAGGGGAACCCTGACAATAAGCACTAAATGTAATTTTATGCTAATTACTTAGAACTTGTCACAAAATTTTTCACATGTTACATGGGGACAAGATGCACACAGTAAATAATTCCCACATAAACTTCACTGAAAACTTGAGCTTGGAGGCATATTGTTTTGCCTTCCAGGAAACTCTCTTTGAGGCAAACAAACGTTTGAAACCTAGGCTTTCAGAGTAGAGTCTAAACTTCTACAAACTACTTATCTACACTCCAGAACCTAAACTCTTTCCCAGTAGATTCAGAAAGTAATGCAAATTTGTTCTTTTTACAATTTGGCTTAAAGAAAATTCAGTCTGCTTAAGCAGAAGTTAGTTCAGAGACTGATGGTGAAATGCTTGATTTAATTGCTGGGACAAATGTGCAATTCTTGTTCTTGAGGAGACAGAATGCCTCATAAAAGCACACAGTTTCACTGAGGATGACAGCTGTATGATATCAAAGGGGGCAGTGGGAGATGGAGGAACCCCTTGCCTTCTTCCTGTTATGCCAGTTTCAGGCTTCTTTTAAGTGGGAACAATGACAACGGAGAGAATTAGTACTGATCAGTGGCATTCTAGATCAAAGGTCTGGTTAGAGCAGTGTACCTTGCCTCTGATGTGTGTATTCTTAGTCGTTAAGCCCATATCTGAAACCATTAAGTGGATGAAGCTGGTCAAATAATTTGTGAACTAAATTATGAGCCTTTTCCATTTGCAAGTGGATACTATTTTTATGACTGTTGTCATTATTCACAAGTTCTCATCCATTAATCTAGACAATTTTAGGCCCATTTCTTCACAAATGGCTGTATGATTCCCTCTGACTACTGGCTATTTGTTACCTGTGATTCTATGGTGTATGATTGGTCAGCTAAGTCACATGTATTGATATTGTTCCCTGTTTGGATACTTGAAAATTCTAAAACAGAACAAACAGGGAGTCCTGTGGCACTTAAAGACTAACCAATTTATTTATTGCATGAGTTTTTGTGGGAGAAAATCTCACTTCATCAGATGCTTCGACAAAGTAGAATTTTCTTCCATGAAAGGTCATGCAATAAATACATTTCCTAGTCTTTAAGTGCTGCAGGACTCCTTGTTTGTTTTGCTGAATGAGACTAACACGGCTGCCCCCTTTGGAACTTCTAAAACAGAATAATTCAATGATAAAACAGTGAATAGCAAATACTCTTGTTCTTGCCCAAATACCTTTGTTCTCCTGTTGATATAGGTATTTGCAGGAAGAATGCCTAACACAAAACATTGTTATAAACAAACCCTTATTCTTTCTGATTCTGTGCTTGAGAGACAAGAGAATTGAGTCCAAAATTTTAAAGGAGCAGTCCTGTTTCAAAAGCTTTAAAAATTAACTTCTACTGAGGGTTGTTCCACAGGATTCTCTTGCCCTTTCAGTAAGGAGTCTCATAACTGATTGGAAGGATGAGATTTTCTTTTGTCAATAAAATGTTGATTTTGCAGTACATGCTCAAATCAATGAAAAATATTGATAGATAATAATCAACACATATGGATAGGCTACACTAAGAAAACTGCTGTTTGAAAACTTAGAGTTTGATTTAAGGATATTAGCTTTGCATATCTGGACATGTGATATTGACATTTTGTGTTTCAACAGTTATAAAGCTTTAACTTTTTAAATAAAATCTTAACATCTATTGTCTTTAAGTCATAATTGTTTGATTTCCCTCTCTCTGAGCCCTAACAATTTCTTGCTGCTGTGGAAATTTAAAATTGATAAAAGTAGAAAAAAACATGCATGTCAGTGGCACAGCTCTGGGTACTCACATGGCCTCACAATCTGGCAACATCTTTATGGCTGACCTAGAACATCGCTTCCTCAAATCTCACCCAGTGTTGCCTCTCCTTTATCTATGTTACATTTATGACATTTTCATCATCTGGACCCACAGGAAAGAGTCCCTGGAAGAATTCCACTTATACTTCAATAATTTCCACCTCACCATCAACTTCAGCCTGGACAAGTCCACACAAGAAATCCACTTCTTGGACACTGGCGTTATGTATAAAGGATGGATGAATTAACACCACCCTTTACCAAAAACCAACTGATCGCAATGCATTCCTGCATGCCTCCATCTTCCACCTGGGACACATTACATGATCCATTGTCTACAACCAAGCCTTAAGGTACAACCAGATTTGCTGCGATCCTTTAGATGGAGACAAACACCTACAAGATTTCTATCAGGCATTCCTAAAACTACAGTACCCAGCTGGTGAAGTGAAAAAACAAATAGACAGAGCCAGACAGGTACCCATGAGCCACCTACTACAGGACAGACCTGAAAGAGAAAACAACAAAATACCACTGGCCATCACCTACAGTCCCAACTTATACCTTCAAAGATCTACAACCTCCCCTAGAAGATGCTCCCACACTGTCTCAAGCCTTGGGGGGCAGACCTGTTCTTGCTTACAGACAGCCCCCCAACCTGAAGCAGATACACATCAGCAACTGAACACCATACAACAAGAACACTAATCCAGGAACCTATCCTTGCAACAAACCCCATTGCCAATGCTACTCGCACATTGACTTCAGTCATACCATCACAGGCCCCAGCCACATCAGCCACACTGTCAGGGGGTCATTCACCTGCACATCCTCTAATGTGGTATATGCTGTCATGTGCCAGCAATGCCCCTCTGCCTTGTACATTGGCCAAACCAGACCATCCTTGTCAAAAGGATAAATGAACACAAATCAGAAATCAAAAATTACAATATCCATAAACCAGCAGAAAAATATTTCAGTCTCCATGGACATTCAGTAGCAGACTTGAAAGTTACCATACTTCAAAAAAGAAACTTCAAAAACAGACTTCAGCGTGAAACTGCAGAGTTGGAGCTAATCTGCAAGCTAGACACAATCAGACTGGGTCTGAATAGGAACTTGGAATGGTTAACACATTACAAAAACTGATTGATCTATTCACACATTCTCTCCCTTTGATAAGCTGGTGTGAATGGTCCCTGTCTGCTCTCTGAACTGACTTTGCTAACACTTATCCCCCCTCCACCCTGGCATGTGTATATATACCTCTCAACTGTAGTTTCCACTTCATGCATCTGATGAAGTGGGTTGTAGCCCACGAAAGCTTATGCCCGAAGAAATCTGTTAGTCTATAAAGCTGTGTTCACACACAGGGGGTTATTTTGATACAGTTGTTTCGAAACAACTTGTATCGAAATAACACCTTATTTCAAAATAACTTAATTCGAATTAACAGTTTGTTAATTCAAATTAAGGAAAAAAGCTCAAAGCGAAATAGCAGGTTCAGGCAACAGTTATTTCGAAACAAGTCACTGTTGTTTCAAAACAACATGTTCGCACAGCGTTGTTTCGTCCCCACGTGGGGTTTAACTTGTTTTGAAACAACACCGTTGTTTCAAAACAACCGTGCTTCATGTGAACAGGGTATTTCTTATTTCAAAACAACCTCTGTTGTTTCGAAATAAGAGTGCTGTGTGAACACAGCCTAAAATGCCACAGAACTCTTGTTGTTTTTGCTATACACAGACTAACACGGCTACCCCACTGGAAATTTCTATGCATGAAATGAACATCAATGTTATTCATTTACATTATAAAGCAGTGGTTTCCAACCTGTGGTCCATGGATCACTGGTGGTCCGTGAGGGTACTGCAGCTGGTCCATGGGGGTGGGGAAAGAAAATGTAATTCCATGTACCTCTTCTGTAGCATAATCAGTGTTACATTATTATTCTCAATATAATTTCCTTCATAACCACCCTTTTGCAATATTACATTGTCTGGATTTATATATTGGAATTTTTGCATGGCATCAGTGTGAACCAACCCTCTTTGCACATTTGGCAGGTAGAATGTGGTCTGCAAGAGCTTTCAGTGATGATGTAGCTGTCCACATTAAAAAGGAAGTTTCCAAACTTCTCCTTTAAGACATTCAGATTCGGCCAAGTCTGAGCATAATACTGTTAATTTTAAACTGATCTTTTCTGCCTTGCCATCTTATGTTTTTCTATGTGGTCAGTTCAGTAGGGCAAATTCAGAGGTGATTTGTATTGTAAGATTAATTTCAAGAAGTTTGAGTAAGCAACATACCTTAGTCTAAAATCATTTGAACTGGTGTAATTCAAAATTGGAGGCCAGAATAAACTGTAAGGCTATGTCCACACGTAGCTTGTTATTTCGAAATAAGTTATTTTGAAACATTTTTTTTCTAAACAAAGTCCTTGTTTTGAAACAAGTTAATCTGAATTAAGAAATTGTTATTTCATATTAAGGGAAAAGCTCCAAGCGAAATAGCATGTCCAAACACAGGACTTGCTATTTTGCTTTAGGAGAGCAGCACCATGGGAGGTGTGGCAACATGGCCCCCTCACTGGGCCATGTTGCCAGCCAATCCTATAAAAGCAGGTCCCAACCTCACTTCCCTGGCTATTCTGGCTAGCAGGACACTGCAACAACAGACACGGACACTGCCCAGTTTCTTAGCCATCGTCGTGCTGTGAATAGATCCTCTGCTCGCCTGCAGAGTGTCCTCCTCCTGTGGGACACTCTGCTTGCAGACTCCGATAGTGCCCAGGCTGTGCCCCAGACTATCATCATTCTGGGCCATGGAGCAGACCTAGTTCCCTTGCCCCCTTCTGTGCCTTGTCAGGTGTGGGCCCGGGGGACCAGCACAGACTGGTGGGAGCAGGTAGTGCTCAGAAGCTGGGGTGACGAGCAGTGGAGGAGGAATTTCTGCATGAGCAGGGGCAGCTTCAACCACCTCGTAGCAGAACTCGCCCCACTCCTGCACTGAAGGGACACCAGCATGAGACCAGCTATCCCTGTCAACAAAAGAGTGGCCATAGCTCTTTGGAAGATGGCCACTCCTGAGTCGTACAGGTCTATGGCACACCTCTTCGGCATAGGGAGGTCCACAACTGGGAATGTGCTGCTACAGGTCACCAGGGCCATCAACAGGATCCTGCTGTGATGCCTGGTCACTCAAGGGGAGCTGCAGGACACCATTGCTGGCATGGCCACCCTGGGATTTCCCAGTTGTATGGGGATACTGGACGTGACTCGTATCCCTGTGCAAGCCCCGGAGCACCGAGCCGCTGAGTACCAGAATCGCAAGGGGTACTACTCGGTTATCCTGCAGGTTCTTGTGGACCACCGAAGCATCTTTCAAAACTGTTATGTGGGATGGCCAGGGATGGCCCATGATGCCAGGGTCCTCCGTAACTATGACCTGTACTGGGGCATGGAGGTGGGCATCTTCCCCCCCCCCATAACATCAATGTCGGGGGAGTAGACGTGCCAGTCCTCATTGTCGCTGACATAGCCTATCCCCTCCGCCCATGGCTCATGCACCCGTACACAGCACCCCTCAATCCCCGCCAGCAGCTTTTCAACCGCTGTGTGAGCCGCTGCCGCCAGGTGGTCGAGCAGGCATTTGGCTGGCTGAAAACACGCTGGAGGTGTCTCCTTACGTGCCTCCACCTTGTGGAGGAGACAATCATGGAGGTCATCAGTGCATGTGCAGCCCTGCATAACTTCTGTGAGCTGCGGGGTGAGACTGTTGCTGCCACCTGGGAAGCTGAAGCACAACTCCTTGCTGTCCACTACAAGCAGCCCACACTTGTGCCTCCATGGGAGCAGGTGTCACAGAGGGCTGTCACAGTTCATGACACACTTAGGAACAGTTTTGCTATGCCAGAACTCTGAGGGCCAGGCTTGCCCTTCCACACCACCCTCTCCCCCGTTCTGACACAGCCAGCCCCCATCCATCCACCTGCACTGTGAACCACACCCAATAAAAACCTTGACATGCACTAATATGTGTCTCAAACTGTTTATTGAACATAACATGGGGGTTGGGGCAGAGAAGGGCTGGGGAAGGTTAGAGGATGTGGAAATGTGGGGGGAGTCTGGGAGGAGGGCCTGCAACTTGGAGGGGGGGACTGCGGAGGGAGTTGGGGAGTCTGGGTGAGAGGGGAGTTCTTAGGCGGGGCCTTTGTGGGGGTTCGGGGGGGTGGTGTCCCACGCCCCTGCCCACAGCTACCCCAGATCCGGGGAAGGCCATGAGGAGGACCTCTGGCGGCCGCTGGAGGGGCCATGCACTCCACAAGGTGCTGGGCACTGCTGGCCAGGTCCTGGTGGTCAGGCTGTCACTGAGGCGCTCCATGGCCAAGGCCTGCTGCTCAAGTGCGACGACCACGTGGTCATCTGCAGTTGTCGTCTGTTGCAGCAGCCGGAGGGCAGCATCCTGGCAACTGGCCTGTTGTCGCCACCATGCCTGGGTGGATGCCTCCGCTTGGTGGCCAAGCTCATCCAGGCTCTCGAGGATTCTCTTCCTGTCCGGTGGCCACTCCTCATTCTCCTCGCTGGTCTGGGGGTGCCTGGTGGGCTTGGTGCAGGTGCACGACAGGTGGCTGGGCGACCTGCTGGAGGGAAGCATGAAACACGGTTGGCCCCTGCTGCCTGCTGGCCTTGTCTGTGTGCAGCCTGTCTGCAGCACACACCTCTACCCTGACTGTCAGCAGGAATCTGGATCTGGGTTCTGTGGGACAGTGAACTGGATGCACACATGGCCTAGTGGTGCCCTCAATGGTGAGCTGGACTCACCCAACACTTGCTCTGGGGAGTCTCCCACAGCCACTTGCATGCTCTCCACCCCACCCAAGATGCAGCTGCATCTTTTACACCCATCCCCTGTTAACCAACCCCAGGCACACCTGTGACCCTGGCGCCATATGTCTCTCGGGTCCCATGCCCATGGGAGGTCCTTTGCACCCCTGAGCCCTGTGCCCTACCTGTCCCAGTGCTGTACTCCCTCACTGCCTGTGACCTGGGCAGGCCCAGCCCTGCATGCTTCAATGGGAGAGGAAGACTCACCATCAGGGGCTCCAGATGTCCACTGGGATGTCCCTGCCTCAGCCTCAGCCTCCCCAGGGGTCGGCATGTCACCAGGCCCCTTCTCCTCCTTGGTGGTCCCTGCCTCTGAGCTCTGGAGCCCCTGGCACAGCCTCTGGTGGTGGTGGTGGTGCTATGCCAAGATGCTGACCAACATCAACGGATGCCTCGGAGTCCGTGTCCCCTCCCTCTGTGGCTGAGGCTGCGCTCGGGCGCTGGCCAGTGTTAATGGCCTGAGCTGGCAGGCCACTGGGGTCAGCCCTCAGGAAGGCATGGAGCTCATCATAGAAAGGGCAGGTAGCACTGCTATCTGCCCCCTGGAGCTTGCGTGCCTCCCTGGTGTGGGCATCCTGGCTGCAGGGCCTTGATTTTGGAGTGCCCCTGCTTAGTGGTGCGCTCGTGGCTCTGGGCAGACAGCTCCGCAGTGATGTCTGCATTTATGTCCCAGTTCCAGTGGCTGGCCCAGAACCAGGTAAGGATGTCCCTCATGCTCCAAATAGTGAGGAGGCACTGGACCTCCTCTGTGGTCCAGACAGGGGCACGGTGTCTGCCCTCAGGGCTACGTGCTGCCGTGCCTGATCAAGCTGTCAGCATGCTGGTTGGCATGGGCGAGAGATGGCACTTCCTCCTTCCTGTGGGTGCTGTGCACCCTGGTAGGAAGGTCAGACGCATTATTTCAAAATGACAATTATTTTGAAATAACATGTCCAAACAGCGTTATTGCAAAACGACCATTTTGTAATAACAGCCATTTCAAAAGGAACCAGGTTAAGCTGTTTCAAAAATGACAGCTCTTATTTTGAAATGCCAGAGCCCGAAATAAGAAAACTTCATGTGGACCAAATCTCTTTTATTTCAAAATAACCAGTGTTATTTCAAAATAATAGAGATGTGTGGACATACCCTAAATTAAAGAAGGAAATCTGTGAGTTGCGTTTCTAGTGACAGTGTTCTCCATGAACATTTTGGAGTATAAATTATACTAGATGCGATATCTTTTTACTTCCTTGGTTTCACCTGTGAATTTGTCCATATCCTTATGAATGACACTGGAAAAACCGATTGAAATTACTCTCTGCCATTATTTAATGCTTTAATTATATAGCACTGATTTGAATGGAGCTATGCCAGTTCTCACCAGCTGAGCCTCTAGCCCATGCTATTTAACGCTGCATGAGAGACTATAAAACAAAGTTGTGTTAATTTAAAACAAAGAAATTACATTCCCTATTAAAATAAATTACTTCATAGGCTAAAAAAAAATTCTCCCCCAAGTTATACAGTGAATTGCACAAGATGTTATAGCTTTGTTGTTTTATTTTTATAAAACAAATCCAAGTTTTTCTTCTTAAAATTGTAAAGAAAAACACCAGGAAAATTGCTTTCATCAGTTAATTGCATTTTATGCCAATTAACATGTTGTACTTGACATTCAGGGAAAAGCTGAATGTGACATTCATCTTCAATTCATGCATTCTGAAGATTTTCTCTTGCTCTGTATTATTATACATTCTTTCATATACATTTTCTATGGTAACATAAACATAGTGAGGAAAGCCAAATAAACACTGTGTAGATTACAGTGATATATAAGATACAGCATGTCGTAGTAGATAAAAGCAAGAATTTTAGGGGGCTGAGGTGGTTAGGTAGGAGAAATAGAGAATCTGAAACTCATGGTTATAACTGTCCCAAATGGAGCATGGAGTCAGAGACAGAACAAGAAGTAATAGCATTGAACATACATCTCCTTTCTGCTGGATGTCTGCCCCCTGTGGTACTCTAGGATGCCTTTTTTGGGATGAGGCCAAGGACTTTGGTTTAGAAGGAGCAGAAATGTTCACTGAATTGGTGAGGGACTGGCAATAGAATTTGACTGGAGAAGAAGTGCTGGAGTGTAAGGAAGGAGCCTGACAGGGGTGTGGGTGGGGTCTCAGATCTGTGGTGGAAAGGGTCATTCTCATGGCTGTGTGCTTTGTTTACCCATCATTCATCCATGTCCATCATTCTTAAAATAGGCTCTCCTGCTGGCAGAAATTTCATAATGAAGTTTCAGTGGGCATGTTGTAAAGTCAGAATAGCAACTTGATCTCTTAGATCAGGGTTCAGTAACCTTTGCCAACCCCTGTGCCGGCCCCTCCTCCTCGACTGTCAGCCAGTGGCAGTGGCTCCCTCCACAGAAATAAAAGTGGCAGCTGCCTGAAAATTTGGTGGCAGCCATGGCTGGAGGTTAGGGAGTAGGGAGAGGGCACTTCCCTGGCATGCCACTGAAAGGAGCCAGTCAGAGAAAGAAGCTGCCTGCAGTGGCTCCTTTTGGCAGCATGCCTAGGGACAGAGGTCCCCAGAGATGCCATGGAAAGAAGCTGCCTGGAACAGCTTCTTGTCAGGGGGGTCCCCAGGCATGCTGAAGAAAAAAGCTACCCAAAATGGCTCCCTGGCAGCTGCGTACCATGGTAAAAAGCCATTCCAGGCATCTTCTTTCCATGCCATGCCTGGAACAAGGGCATGGTAGGGACCTTCCACTCCCCAGCTGCCCCTGAAAGAAGCCGCCCAGAGTGGCTTTCAGTGGCAGGACCCCCAATTTCTGTGGCATTGCACAGGGTGCCACATGCTGCTCTGAATGGGCTCTTGTGCCATGGTCAGCACACGTACGGGGGGTTGCTTATCCCTGTCTTAGGTCTTGACTGAAAGCTCATTGAAGCCACTGGAAAGACGCCCAGTGACATCAGAGGGTTTTGAATCAGAATCCTAGAACTTACACTCATGTACAAGGATTTCCAAATATGAATTAATGTTGAGCAAGTAGTCCATAATGAATAACGTAGTCACTTAATTTCCTTTCTTTCTATTCTCAAATTATCTGGAAGCAGATAGAAATTAAAAAAAAAATATTGGCCCACAATTATGTCCTGAATAATTCTAAGACTCTATCTAGTTCTCTGAAAGCATCTGAAAATGTAGTGTATTGACTAGTTTTGATTTGAAAATCAGTTTCATGGAATTGTTTCTAGTCTTGATTGCATGAGTATATTCATAGCACCAGGGGCTTACAGCTAGAACTCAGGATTACAGATTTTAAAATGTTCATTTTCCATTAATATTGTTTATTTGCTTAAAACTTGTTTCCATGAGATTCCTGTTAGTGGACTCATTCATTAAAATAATGCAGAAACTGAACACAGTCCCAAAGAGGTAGTCATGTTAGTCTATTTCAGCAAAACAAACAAGGAGTCCTGTGGCACTTCTAAAGACTATCACATGAGCTTTCATGGGTATAATTCCACTTCATCAGATGCATGAAATGGACCCTACATACTGTATTTCCATGTGATGCATCCGATGAAGTGGGATTATATCCAGGAAAGCTTTTGTGATAAATAAATTGGTTAGTCTTTAAAAGTGCCACAGGACTCCTTGTTTGAATACAGTCTAAATCAATCTGATCTGCTCCCTCCCTTCTCTCTGGTGAGTGAATTTTTGGTGGGGTGTTCTTGAGGCTGTTCAAATGGAAGATATCCTTACTGGCTCAGGAAAAATTCATCCCAAAGACTCTCAGAACTCCATGATGAATTTCCATCTCTCTAAAATAGTTTTCAGCTAATTTCTGTGGAAAGGGTGGAAACATAGTCCTGCCTTCACTCTTACCCCTTTTGAGAAGACTGATGCCATTAGCTCCTTCATTGGCTGTATTATGCCTAGCCCCTGCACATGACCACAAGGGAGAGGGAAAGCTCTTTAGATCCTCTCCCCACCTTCCTCACAACCATCCTGTCTCTCTTGCCTTGAGTCTTTACACATTCTGAGGTTTGCTAACACTTAGATTCACCATATTGGAAGTATCTACCCTACAACTCATCTGAGTGCTACAACTGAACTTCTCATACCTTGGGAGGATTCCATATTTACGGGAACACATTTTCCCATCTCTATTAAATTCCATAGTGAGAATCAATTGACTAAATTAAGATGAATGACACAATTTTTTACAAAACAAGACAAATCTAAAGTGTGATTGATTTGTATTAATTGGTTTATTGAATAATGTAAATAACATCGAGTACCCAGTTTAAGTCTAGTTCTTCATGGTTGAAAATCTCCCGTCTAAAAATGAATGGTCAGGCTGTGATGCATATTGGTGCAGTGAAAGCCTTACATACAATTATAATGGAGCACCACTGGCTTCAGTGGGCATTCTGGCCATTCATCACTTCTGATCGTCAGGCTGTGTTATCAAGAAATTTCAGACTGAATGTTTAAACAAGCCACTGAAATCTCCTGTCACTTCCCATAACTAGTTTTTCATTTTCTATTTTATGTAATGAGTTTTAAATATCTTTTCTAAGCACTAAGATCTCCATGTAGCAAAGAACTTTAGGTGTGTGGAAACCAGCATTGAAATGGTAGAGCTATCACTCTAAATGCTCAGGGGTTTCCGGGTCCTGCTTGCAGGCTAAGTGGCTCTGTAAGGAGGGGTGCAGTCAGTTTTACTCTACAAACTAAAATGAAGTGAGGTGATTTGTTCTTGTCTGTTTTTAGGCAGCAAACTACTTTGTCACTCTTTTGTATTCTTGTGTGTTATCATTTTGAATTGTAAGAACAAAAGTAGTGTTATGCTACAAAATTCCAATAACTGTATTTGATTTATTTCAGATGTGTACACTGAGACCATAACGTTAAGCATGTGCTTAAATCTCATCGGCATTAACCCTCTTATACTCATTTACAGCTGCTTAGAATTTCCAGAATGGTGCAGAGTCACTAAAGTGTACTGGGGAATTTATCTTACAACTCATAAAACCTCAATGGGATAGAACAATTCTCATTTGGCTTAAGAATTACTTTAAAGAATATGGTGCATGCTTAGATGGTGTAAATCAGCAAGGAACCACTGATCTGGAAACCCAACAGCCTTACTGAAAGAAAAACACAAAGGATCTTGCAGCTACAGTCCAATGGAGTGGGAGCCACAAGGAGCGATTTTATGAATCCTTAATTCAAGGACACTCAGACCCAGCAAGAATTAGGGCTGTGCAGGGACAGTGACTAACAAGTGTTTGTACATTTTCTTTGGAAGATTTTCTAGAAAATCCTTCTGTAGTTCAAAAAGCATTTACAATATGGGCTTGATCCAGAAATTACTGAGTGAGGGTCTTCACTCTGTGTCATGCAGAATAGTCAAACTAGATGATTATAATGGTGCCTTCTAGCTCTTAAATCTATAAAACTCCAAGCAAAAGTCTTTTTAAAGCTGTTTCCTCAGGGGTTTGTTGTTTTTCTGCCAAAGTCATAAATCAACTGAAAACACTGGGCAATAACTCCCCAGAGGTTTTTGCAGCCCATGAGGAGAATATAAACCCAAGCTCCTTTTTAAGCCACCTTTCCCTTGCCCGTATAGCCACTCAAAGCTGTGATGTGACCAGCTGGGATATGTTAACCCTTTACAAGTCATAGCAATTTTACCTTTTTGCAAAGCATTTTGATATAGACATAGCTGCATATTTTGACAGAAAGGGATTCCAGCAAAGTTTTTCTAACCAGCTCTATTTGTCATACCCTTTCTTCCTGTTTCCCCTTCCCATCCATAACTCCTTTGCTTTCCTCTATTTCATTCAGTGTTTAAATTAGAGAGATAATATATGCTTTGGATTCTGGCTGATACCACTATCCATATAATTATCATCATTTTATGCAATTCTATAAGGAGTTTCACAGGCGGGCATGTAACCAAAGGTGATGTTTTCAATTATGTGCTGTGTTATTGTTAGCTGATCTCGTCATAAGTAATATGAAGTCCACATGGTGCTCTTAAAATTGCCAGTTTATTTTGTAAAATGCTGCATAATTCAATCATACCCAACTCAGATGAGTTTTAAATTCAAGTTGCTGGCTAATCTCTCAAGGTGTCAATGGACTAATCCGTACCATAAAAGTCAGGGGCCTGATCTGTCATTTACTTACATCAAATTTATAGTGGTGTAATGGGGAATTAAGGATCCAAACAGCTTACTGTAGGTCATTTTGAAAATCTTACAGACTTCTAGCTCCATTTATTGCAGTCATTAATAGCTGAGATCAAATCTCCATCATGCTTATGAGAACACCTTTGAAATAAATCTTATAGAAAAATTCTGTAGAATGTATAGCATTTCTTTGAAAATTTGAAATCAATCAGTAGAATTCCACAGCACTGATATTTTTCCCAAAGAGCTGGGTCTTAACATGCTACATTAACATAGATTCACTGAAGTGACCAGTTTCACTGCCTGAGGCACTGGCACAAATATGTTGGTTTACAAAATTCTATAGGAAGGATCATATTATCTATCGACTATACTAATTCACCGTGTGTGTGCGTGTGTGATGTGAAGTGTACCATGTGACAGGCCATTGCTCCAAGGTGGGAGCAAGGAGTAATTGGTTGAGTCACCTCTGACATCACAGTGGTCTGTCACATGGTACATCCACCCACCCCTTCTCTGCCCTCATCTCCTCCCCATGCCCCTCTTTACTACCCTTACCACCAACTCCTGCCCCTGCCCTCCCTCCTGCCACCTCCCACCCCTTCTCTGCCCCCATCTGCTGCCCATGGCCACCTTCACTACCCTGGCACAGCCTGGCTCCAGCCCTCCTCTTCACTGCCCCCAGCTCCTGCCCCTAACCAACGTTTCAACACTCCCACCTCCTGCCCCTGCTCCCTTGTTCCTCATCCTTTCCTCCACAGCCCGTGCCCTCATCATTCTCCCATGCCTTCACCCTGCATCCCTCACCTTCACTTCTGCCACGCCTCCTACCTTATCCTTCCTTATCCCTCCGCTGCATATGGTACTGACAAGTGGTTTTACCCCACCTCCGGCCACCATCCGCCCTTCCTCTGCACCCATCTGCTGCCCCTGCTCACCTTCACAACTTTCAGCTGTTTCCCATATTTCACACTGACTCTTCAGACAACTGTATGTATTGTTCACTCAGAGAAGAAACCAGATTTTTCCCCGTCATTTTTGACAGGTTACAAGTAGTGAAATTCTAAGTGTTTTAAAATAATCTTTTTTTTGATTTCTACAAAACTTCTTTGATTTCACCACTGCATATTTCAGAACTCTTCCAAAACATAACAGACATAGGAACGAAGACTCACCAAAAGCAAACGTGTTATTTGTCAAACCCTGAACAGTTAATAATCAGAGAAGTATCCATTAAAAAGAACATAGGAATCTGCTACTCTGTGTAAGACCTGGCAGGCATGGATATATTTAGGCAGTCTGAAGTATTTTGCTACCATAGCAAACTGTCTTATCTAATTTGAAAGAGAAGCCAAAAGTCAGCAGTCTCCAAAACAGGGCTAGCCTCTTGCAACCAGATAGATGATTCCATTTTCTCCTTCACTAAAGCCTGCTCTTCTGTCTTTATTTATTTATTTTCTGAGAGGAATGGTGGTTTTCCCCTCTGATGTAAAACTGATGTCACCAGTGATGGTACTCCAGAACCTAGGATCAACCTCCTGGGACGATAACTCTTTGAGGCAGCTTGTACAGTGTATTTTGCATAGGGCAAAATAAAACTGCACTTGATGCATATTGTGCTGGATTATGTGTCTGTGGAGATTTATACATCTTTTTCTCATTTAGAATATTTTGGAGACCTGTGGGAACCTATAATCTGTACAATCTCTTGCAAAAGGAGGGCCCCAAATGGTCCACAGAAGAATATGTTTCAACTCAGGAAGGACACAAAGTACACACCTTCAGCCAGAGTTCAACCAAATTTACTTATCACAGATGCTCAGTTCCTTAAATATTATTTATCAAACTGTAGGGAAGTTATCCAGAAAGGTACATGCTTTTAAAGTAGAATATTACTTAACAAAGACAATAGGAAACAGTGAATATGATCCCATGCTGCAGAGAGGCCTTGGGAGTCTGAGGCAAAATCTGAAACCAAAAAGTGACACCTTTCCAAAAATACTACTAATCTGGGGAGGCCAGGAGCAGGAGAATAGAAAGCAAGCCCACACCACACTGATCCTGCACTAGTGACGTGGCTTCTTTCCTGCAGGGTTGAGGCCAACTCCCCAGTCAGGGAATTGGAACCCTAAGTGTGGGATTGCAATGTCACTTGGTCTGGGGGCTTTCTCAAACAGGGTGTTGGAGGGGAAACTGGCCCTGTTTCCTCCACTTCTGGTGATCCTGATAAGGATGCAGACCTAATCTGACAATTAGCTGTACAAAAGGAATAACATACACTCCTGTGTTTTATAGAAGGTGGCAATTAGGAGTTTGTTTTGTTTTTTTATGACAGTCCCTCCAGTCCCAAATGAGATCAAGGATCCATTGACTAAGCTGTGTACAATAAGTAACAGCCCTTGCCCTGATCAACTATCATTCTAAAGACACAAAACAGACAAATGGTGGGAGTAATAGCAAGGAGGAGAGAGTCATATAGAGCTGGTAGGAAAACAAAATTCCAACTAACAAAAAATCTGAAGTTAAAAAAGAAAATAAGTCCATATTGGGATGGAAAAAGAAATCAAATATGCAGTTTTCTTATGGCCCTGAAACACCTAATTTAGGAAAACTGCTGCTACCCAGAAACCAGGAATATTAACTGTCTACAAAATAAAATATGCTTCCTGCAAACCATTGTTCTTCTTCGAGCAGCTGCTCACATGCATTCCACTTTGGTGGTGCATGTGCAGATGTGCCCAGCTACCGGAAATCTTTTTGCCCTTAGCCTACCCATGGGGCAGTGGCGGCGCCCTCTAGAGTGGCGCGTGATCACCTAGTATAACAGCCACCACTGCCCTGCTCCCCTCCCAGTTCCTTCTTTCCACCATTTGTGACAGTTGCTGAAACACCCTGATAGCTTACCCATGTGTTCTTTGTTGTTGCTCTGTTAGTTAGTTAGGTTATTCTGTAAGTTCACCCATCTTCAAAGCATCTGACAAAGTGGGATTTTCTCCCACGAAAGCTCATGCAAAAAATAAATCTGTTAGTCTTAAAGTGCCACATGACGCCTTGTTTTTTTACTTAGTTCTGGCTGCTATAGCAGCTTTGAAATATTGGCTATGCCCCATTCACCAGGGTTTAAACCTCATGCTGCTTGCAGCAAAGCATTTTCCATGAGTGACCCCCATGAACAGTGTTTAAAATGCCAGTGGGAGGCGCACTGCATGGAAAAGTGCAAAATTTGCAGAGCCTTTAAACCACACACTAAGAAGGACAGGGACATCACGCTTAAGTTTCTGCTACTGGAGTCAGTGCTAAGCCCGGTACCGGAATCCACTCGTGCCACCTCTGTCCAATCAGGGATGCCTAGTTCTTGTTCGGTGCCTGAGCACCAGCCCACCACCCTGGTGCCTTCAGACCAGTAGGCACAGAATGAACAGCTGGCACTTTCAGTACTGACACTGCAAAGGGAAGCCCGTGTGGGTTGGAAACTCGGTAGTCAGGAGCGAGCTGAGTCTCCCTTGACCCTGGGCTGCGTTCGAGCAGAGCTGTTACCTGCTACTTCAATGCAGGAGGCATATGAGGTGGCAAGGGCTCTGTCAGCCTTGCCGCTGCCTCTGCCCCCTGTGGATGCATCCCCTCGCCCACTGTCTTAGGGAAAGCCGCCACTCTGCTCTCCCGAATGGCAGCAGGGAGACCATGCCCCGGCAATCCAGTCGGCTGCTCTCCCCCTACCCCCGTGCTGCCCATGTTGGATCCCCTGCATCAGGGCAGGGCCTGTTATCTCTTTGATGGCACTCCATGCCAAGAAGGCAGGTGGGTAGACGTCACCACAGATCCCTGACTTCAGGGAAGACGGGGTGGTGGTCCTCCACCTCCTCATCATCACCAGCTCCCTGGCTCTGAGATTCATGGTGCAGGTCCACAGCGGGTGAGGTAAAGGGAAACTTAAAGCATAAGAGACCCCGGTACAGCAGCTGGGGCTTCTTGTCCTCCCCATGCTCTCTTTCCTCATCTGCTGTGAGTGAGCTCTCACGGTGGCAGTTGGACTCCCCTGGCTTTTACCCGGAGGGTGATACCCTGCCTTCTGCTCAGCCCTCCTGATGCAAGCCTCCTAACTGGCCTTATAGTGACCCATGGATGTATTCTCAAGGTGCCATATCTTCTTTCTTTTCAATGTCATACAGAGATCGAGACGGGGAGATAGCGAGTCAGTCAAAGTCAGACCGACTCAAGGCTCATTCTGCTCCAACACAGTCGCGTGGCCCTCTCTGTCCTTCTCCCGATGAAGCGGTGGTTCAGGATTCCACTTTGCCACCCAACAATTTTAAAACTCATCATGACCTGTTGCCAGGGGCATTGCTGGCGCTGGGTACCCCGGGGCACGTGCCCTGAACCACAGCGCCAGTGCCCCTGATCTCTGGCCCAATTGGACCGGAGATCCGGGGCCCGGCCACCAGCGGCCACAGCAGCCCAGTCCCCCGCTGGGAATCCGGGGCCCAGCCACCTGCGGCCATGGCACCCCCATCCCGGGGGTGTGGGGCCTGGCCTCCTGTGGCCACTTCTGGCCCTGGCCCTGGCCAGGGATGTGGGGCCTACCCGCCTACGGCAGCGCAGCCATACCTGTCCCTGTCCCTGGCCAGGGGGAGGGCCTGCTGGCTGGGGGCGGGGCCTGGGGGCCTGGGGCAGGGCCTGGGCCCATGCCCCGGGTCCCTCCCATGGCCAGCAATGCTCCTGCCTGTTGCACAGGCTTGCCTCCAACCTGGGCCTTGAAGCTGAAGAGATGAAAGATGACTCAGATGTGCTGTTTAACGTCTTATCGGACTTAGTGTCTCCTAGGCTAACCCTCTCCATCCGCAAAGGGTTGCTAAAAATTGTGAGATTGATTTAGCAGAGCCCGGCATCGGCAGCCCCCACTTGTAAAGGGGTGGAGAAGAAATATTATGTGCCGCTGGTCCCCCTTCAATGCTTGCATACACATCCTGCACCGTCCTCCTTAGTTGCGGAAACTGTCAACCAGAGGGAGCGCCAGGGTCAGCTGGCCTGAACGCCCAAAAATAAAGAAGCTAAAACACTGGACATGTTTGGAAGGAAGTTTTACTTGACAGCTACCATGCAATTCAGGATAGCAAACGATCAAGCCCTCTTACGGACATATAACTTCAATTTCTGGAACTCCCTGGCACGGTTTTCTGAGCTTCTCCCTCCTGACCATCATCTCGACTTCAACACCATCTTGGACGAGAGTTCTCTAGTCGCGAGGACTGTGCTCCAGACTTTGTGGGATGCAGCCGATTCAGCGGGTCATGCCATTACTTCTGCTATCAGCCTCCGTAGAGCAGCCTGGCTGCAAGTGTCGGAACTCTCTATGCTAGTTTGATAGTCAATTCAAGACTTACCATTTGAGGGTGCATCCCTTTTTTCAGAGCTGACAGATAGTAAACTACACGGATACTCCGGTCCCTGGGTCTCTATTCTCCTCAGGCATCTCGTCACCCTTTCAAACAACAGCCCCGCTCCCAGCCTCTTCAACCTAGGCAAACCTTTGGCTCCAGAGGTAGATAGAGGGACAGGGAGAAAATTGGGGCCCCAAGGGCCAGGCAAACCAGCTCCCTGGTTAGATCCTCTCATTCCAGTCGGCACTGCCCCAGTAACCAAAGAAGGTGATTTTGACGGAATGCCCAAGGTCAATGATCTATTCCCTCAGGCCAAGGACCCTCTCAAGCCTGCCTTTCTCAACTGGCTTTCTTTCTTTTGCCCCCAATGGGCTTTGATCACTACAGACCGATGGATGTTAAGAACTATCCTAGAAGGCTATGTCCTTCAGTTTCATGCAAAGCCCCCCAATCACCCTCCTGCTCCCCAGTCCCTCTTCAGGGACACCTCTGATGAACAGCTCCTGGAGCATGAGGTGGAAAACTTCTTGCACTTGGTACCATCCAGCAAGTTCCAAGAGAGGAAGATGGGAGCAGCTTTTACTCCCGTTACGTCTTAATTCCCAAGTCAAAGGGGGGGGGTTGAGGCCCATTTTAGATCTACATGGTCTAAACAGGTTCCTCAAAAAAGTGAACTTTCGTATGGTCACTCTCAACCACATCATTCTGTCCTTGGACCCTGGGGATTGCTTCACCGCCCTCGATTTACAAGATACCTATTTTCATGTGGCGATCATGCCGCACCACAGAAAGTTCTTGCTCTTCCTGAGAGGATCTTGTCATTTCCAATTCACTGTTCTTCCCTTCGGACTCACATTGGCCCTAAGGGTATTCACGAAATGCATGGTGGTAGTGGCAGCCGCTCTGCAAAGGGGAGGTGTCCATGTCTTTCCGTACTTGAACAATTGGCTCCTCAGGGGCTGGTCAAGAAGTCAGCTCCTGTCCATGGTTCGCATAATGCAAAACCTTTGCTGCTTCCTTGGGCTGATGGTGAACAAACAGAAATCTGTGTTGATGCCAGTTCAGAGAATAGAGTTGGGGCAGTCCTAGACTCCTCAAAATCCGCGGTGTCCCTTCTGCTATCCAGGTTCACCGCTATTTCTGATGCTATCTCTGTCCTCAAGAGAAACCCAACAACCACAGCCAGGAATTGCCTGAGGTTATTAGGCCACATGGCAGCAGCTACACCGGTGGTGTGCCTCACCCGCCTCTGACTCAGACCACTTCAGATCTGAACGAGGTCGGTCTTCTGCCCCAGCAAGGACTCCATGGATGTAGTAGTATCAGTCCTGTGAAAGGTGTTGTTGGAGCTTGCTTGGTGGAAGGATCCTCAGTTGACCCTGGCAGGGATACCATTTGGGTTGCTAACACTGTTGATTACTCTGATTTCTGATGCATCTGAACTCAGCTGAGGTACGAACCTGAGTCTCAACCTCAGCGCTCAGGGAAGGTGGACAGAGAAGGAAATCCCATTGAACATCAATGTGAAAGAACTAAGGGTCATCAGGTTAGCCTGTGGTGTTTTTCGGGAGGAACTCTGGGGACAGACCATGCACATCCTAATGGACAATACCACTGCAATGCACTATTTGAACCATCAGGGAGCAGTTCGTTCCTCAGCTTTGTATCTGGAAGCCTCACACCTTTGGGACTTTGCAATAGCATGTGATTTCCATATTACTGGCTCTCACCTCCTGGGGGTGAGAAACAAGGAGGTAGACCGCCTCAGCAGACACTTCAATTCACATCACGAATGGTCCTTCCACTCGTGGGTGCTGTCCTCAATTTTCCACTGCTGGGGTTATCCCCAAATGTATCTTTTCAAAACCAGGGAGAACAGCAGGGGCATTGCTGGGGCGTGGAGGGACCCGGGGCCCAGGCCCAGGCTCCACCCCAGTTGGCAGGCCCTGCCCCCTGGCCAGGGATAGAGCCAGGCAGGGCTGTGCCACCACGGGTGCCTAGGCTGCAGCGGGGCTGGGCCAGAAGCGGCCGCAGGAGGCCGGGCCCGCAGCCGCGGGAGGCCAGGCCTCCGATCCCTGGCCAGGGATCTGGGGACCTGGCCGCCCATGGCCGCAGCGGCGCAGGGCCCGGCCTCATGCCACTGCTTCTGGCCCGGCCCAGCCGCGGCCTAGCTGCCCGCAGTGCCATGGCCCTGTCTGGCCCTATCCCTGGCCAAGGGGTGGGGCCGGCCAGGCAAGCAGCCAGGCCCCGGATCCCCCGGCCAGGGATGGGGCCACCGCAGCAGTGGGCAGCTGGCCGGGGCCTGGATCCCCGGCCCAATTGGGCCGGACATCCGGGGCACTGGCGCTGGGACTCAGGGTATGTGCCCTTGGGTGCCCAGCGGCAGTGACACCCCTGGAGAACAGGAAGTGCTGCTAGTTTTGCTCCTGGAAAGGGTTGGAGCAGGACTCCGTCCCAGATGCTATCCTACTGGAATGGTCGGGCCCTCTCTTATACTCCTTTCCCCCAATTCCACTTTGCACAGAGTCTTGCTGAAAATAAAAAGAGACAGAGCCAATGTTATTCTGATTGCTCCCGCTTGGCCGTGCTGACATTGGTTTCATCTGCTGTCTAAGCTGTTGGTAGCCCTGCCTCTGGAACTCCCGCTCAGGTACGGTCTGCTGTCTCAGGATGGCAGTCACCTCCTTCACCCAAACCTGAGGTCACTTCACCTGACCACGTGGAGGCTCTGTGACTGAACTTGGAAGAACTCACTTGCTCAGCCGAAGTACAGTGTATCTTAATAGGCAGCAGGAAAGCTTTTACCTGTTCAACTTACGGGGCAAAATGGACACATTTCTCACTCTGGGCTCGATCCCAAAACCTAAACCCTATTACTGTGCCCATCCAAGGCATGCTGGAGTACCTCTGGGACTTGAACCACCAAGGTCTATCTTGGGCAACTCTGAAAGTACATTTAGCGGCCATATCTGCTTTTCACGCCCTGTTGGTGGGGCACTCCATTTTTTCTCATCCAGTAGCCTCTTGCTTCCTACAAGGCTTGGAAAGAGCTTTCCCTCAGGCTAGGGTCCCAACCCCTCAATTGGATTTGAACTTGCTGCTCCAGGCATTAACTAGACCTCCCTGTGAACCCTTAGCCACATGTCCCCTTCTGGTGTTGGCTCAAAAGGTGGTGTTCTTAACAGCCATCACATCTGTGAGAAGAGTTTTGGAACTCAAGGCCCTCTTCTGAGCCCCCTTATACAGTGTACTTCAAGGACAAGGTTTGGCTGAGGCCCCACCTGGCCTTCCTCCCAAAGGTGGTTTCCGTTTTCCACATGAATCAGGATATCATCTTAGCAGTGTTTTTTCCCAGACCACACACCTCAGATGACCAGAGGCAACGGCACACTTTGGACATTAGAAGGGCACTCGCCTTTTATGCTGATAGAATGAAGTCCTTCTGCAAATCAACACAGCTCTTTGTGGCCGTAGCAGATCAGGTTAAGGGCAACCTGATGTCATCCCAGAATAGTTCATCTTGGATCATCTCCTGTATAAAATTGTTACCAAGTAGTGAAGGTCCCGATACCTGGGTCAGTAAGAGCACATTCGACCAGGGCACAGGCCTCGTCAGCAGCCTTCCTTGTCCATGTCCTGATTTAGGACATTTGCTGTGCAGCAATGTGTTTGTATGTCCATACCTTTACTTCGCATTATGCCCTGGTCCAGCAGGCGAGAGACAACGTTGCCTTCAGTGAGGCCATACTCTGCACTCACAAACTTTAACTCCACCCACCATCCAAGGTGAGACTTGTTATTCACCAAAGTGGAGTGCATGTGAGCAGCTGCTTGAAAAAGTAAAAGGAGAGTTACTTACTAGTAACTTCTGTTCTTCGAGATGTGCTGCTCACATCCATTCCACACCCACCCTCCATCCCTGCTTCCGGAGCTAGACGAAAGAAGGGATTGGGAGGGGAATGGGACAGCAGAGGCTGTTATGCTCGCTGATCGCACACCACTCCAGGGGGTGCTGTCGCTGCCTCTATGGGGCAGGCTAAGGGCAAAAAGCTTTCCAGCAGCTGGGCACATCGGCGCATGCACCACCCAAGTGGAATGGATGTGAGCAGCGCATCTCAAAGAACAGAAGTTACTGGTAAGTAACTGTCCTTTCTCCCCCAACCTCTAGCTATTGTGAATGTCCCTCTTCCTGAGGGAAAACCTGAATGGTTACCTGGCTAGTAGCCTGGGGTGCCTGGGAGCCCAGCAACTCACTTGGCAGGCATTTGGGGAGCTGAGGAGCCTGGGAATGAGAAAGATTTCAGTAGTCTTAATTTAATTTCAAAATATTTGTACTTCCTAGTTTTCTACAAATACAGTTTTGCACTTTTTGCCTATTTGCTACAAATAAAAGGAACTTTCACATACAAATACCAAACTATCTTTTTACCAGAAGAAGTAAATTAACATCCATTCTGCATCATTTCATTCTTAAACCCAGAGACAGGACAAAAGATAAAACATCTCCCTGAAATCTTTCACCTCTCCAACCTAACCTTATGGGGTATTGATCAAACTGGATTTGGATCCAAATCTCTCCCCAGCCCCTTTTGTAGCTGAGCATTAGTAAAATCAAAACACTGCTGATTTGCAAACTCTGAGTTGTTCCATTATTGTTCAACTTCACTCAATATACCATTGACGTAATTGGGACTTTTAAACATGCAATGTATACAGGGCTAGGCTACTATGGAAAGACTGATCAAATTGTACTACTATATACAGGAGGAGGGCTAGTGAAGCAGACAGCAGAAATGCTTGTTTGTCTAGCTGCTCCAGGGCTTGGCTAAAAGAAGGAAAAGGTTTTTTGTTTTGATACCTAATAGAGGACTGATAAAAGCCTGAGTGATATGGCTGAGGGTTGTTTCTAATGTATCCTCTAAAACTGATCAAACTGCAGTTACTCGGAGTGGAAAAACTTGCCTTTAAGGGACATGTGAAGTACTGAAGCCTTCAGAGAATCAAACACGGCTACAGATATTTCTTTTCCTTTGCTTGACAGCTGTAAACATATCCCCATGTACAGTATATGTCTAGCAAAAACTTCTCTTCCTTTGTACTCTTGTGTTCTTTCACTGTAGACTTTATTCCTAACTCAGATACATGGAGACATTGCCACATGCATATAAAAGTCTTACATGGTCTTTTTGGCTCCATTAAGAACTACTGTATGGGTTTGTAAGTGTAGACAAGCTAGGCCTATTTTTAGGTTGCTTCATTTAAACAATAACATGACTATTTTATAGTCAGTGGCTGATCACGGCTCCAGGGCCTCCTCACCAGTGGCTCCCCCCACACAATGGAGGCCTCCTACCTTGCTAGCAGGCCAGTGCTGGGAGAGGTGGCTGGGCCCAGAGACCAGCTGTGGTCTGCTGGTTGGCCTTGGGGTAGGAGGGGTTGGCTGCTGAGTGTCATACAGCTTCCAGTGCACCTTTGAGCTACAGCGAAGCCCATACTGTTCCTACGGCAGTCAGCCCTGCCACACTCAGGGCCAACCAGCCACGCCATGGCTGGCCTGCCCCACCTCCAGGAGTGGAGTGGCTAGCCAAGGAATGGGATGAAAATGGGACTGCTCAGCCTGTTGGCTGGCTCACCCTGCCCCTGGGGGTGAATTGGCCAGTCCAGGGGCAGGGCGGGAGCTCAGAACTCAGCCTCAGGCCGGCCCACCACACGCCCCTTCCAAGGGCTGGGGTGCTGGCAGGGCGGAAAGGCCCTTACATTGTGGTGGGCCTCTGGGCCCAGGCCCTGGTGGTCCAGCCCTACAAATAGTGTAGTGTCTAGCACATCTGCTTCACATGCAGAAGGTCCTGGTATTCTATTCTATTCTATTCAGTGGTAATCTGCCCCTGTTTATAGTACTGTCTTATAACCTTCTGCCTAACAAATAAGTATAGGGAGAAAAGTATCTGAAAAAAGCATCAGTTTTCATCTTTGTGGGTTGCATCATATGCAGAGGACATGTTGCATGGAATCAGCAATCATGTGGAAGGGACATGGACGTACCTTAAAATTTACATGAGTGCCAGAGATCCATGTGAAAAGGCCCCACAAATGTCAAGCCATCTGCTCCTCTTACAGAGATAGCAGTGGGCAGATGCATTATGCTGCTAGAAGTATGCATGAATTTATCTCCAAAAATTCTTCTGGCCTAGGACGGGAACATGGCATGTAAAGCCGCTGTTTGATGAATCCTCACTCCATCCAGAAGCCCTCCACATGCTGTATAGCAGCTTAGCTGTTAATTGCTATAGAGGGAATCAGTATAGGTATGATGCTGTTGTGGGCTAATCTCCCTGTCTGCAGAGCCCCCCATTGCTGCTTCTCTGTATAACTAATTCCTCTTTGTTCCATTTGTTTCTAAGTAATACAGAATACTGTTGGTCAGCAAACCTCATCATGAAAGGTAACTGAGAAGAAGCATTTGTAGAAAAAGTTGCTTAAAGAATATGATCTCAACTGGGTTTAGAATAAACACAGATAAATCAAGTTAGGAAAGATTCTAAATGAGAAACAAGAGACACTCATAGACTGGTATCCCAATTTATCTTTTAGTGCTAGCTCTGGGTGCACATAGGAAAACGCTCATTTCATCAGAAATTTAAGGAGAGGTGGTGGAGAGGCAAGGAGGGAAGGACACAATTCTTGACCAAATCTAAAAGCAGACTTTATTATAGTTGTAATACCTTCATCCAGATTGGCAACATCTCTGAGGCTGTAATTCAGCTCATGTGATTGGCTATAATTCTGAAAATATTCTAAAAAGTCTTTTGTAAAGCAATAATATTGCAAAAACTTCTTAGAAATTCAGTGAGATCATTATACAAGAAAAGACATGCTGGTTTATAATAAATCCCATTGTGAGAAACTAGTTTCTAATTTACTGGCTCTGTGTAGCATAGAAGAGGTGGTTTGTGAATTGTGTTTTTTTTAAAAAATAGGGTGAATTAATGAGGCAGAATAGAGTGGGCAAGGTTTTCCAAAACTTGCTTGAGAGCTCCAAAGTATAGGAGGAAGAAGGAAACAGAAGGGAGGCCAGAACAGACAAGTAGAGGAAGTGTATGTTTATAATACCTACTATGTCCAAAGCTCATGAATATAAGCATATACTGCCTAAGAGAATACCACATTTATCATTGGTAGACACTCCACTGCAGACCTGGCATTCATCTTTTTCCTGTCCTGCTCCACCCACTTTCTACTACACAAGAAGTCACCACAGAGTGGAGGTCTGTGGGTACGTCTACACTGCCCAGCATTTTCAAAAAAAAAAAAAAATCTTTTTTCAGGATAAGTATTTTGAAAAAATTATCTAGAACATACTTTTTTCAGAAATGCTTTTTCGGGACACCAGTCCATTGTCCCAAAACACTGTGGTTTTTTTTATTTCAAAAAAGAAAGTCTACACTGGACTTTCTTTTTTTATGCTGAAAAAAAGAAAGTCAATCGATGAGAGGGGGAGGATTTTTCGAAAAAAAGGCTTTGCCATGTCCCGCATTAGCTTTTTTGAAAAAAGCCATCTTGATAAAGGCTTTTTATTTCAAAAAAGCTGGTGGGTTTAGCTTTTCTGAAAAAGTGCTCTGGTATCTCGAAATACCAGAGTGCTTTTTCACGAACCCTAAACCTCGTTTAATACTGAAAAAAAGCCTTTTTTGAGGTAGCTTTTTCGAAAAAAGCCATCGCAGGACATGGCAAAGGCTTTGTTTTTTGAAAAATCCTCCCTATCTCATCCACTGACTTTCTTTTTTTCAAAAAAGAGTGTCTAGTGCAGACTTTCTTTTTCAAAAATAAAATAAAATAAAATAAAAAAACACAGTATTTCGGGACAACAAGATGTCCCCGCACTGTTGTCCCGAAATAGCATTTTTGAAAAAAAGCTTTTTTGAGAGAATTTTTTTGAAATATTTATCCCAAAAAAATTATTTTTGAAAATACTGGGCAATGTAGACATAGCCTGTGACATCACTGAAAGCACCATCAGGACTGCTGAACAACTGCATCTCAGTTCTCCAATTTCTAATGCCTTTTACACTGCTCAACTGGTGAACAGCCACTTCTGGCCAGTTAACTCACAGCCTCTAGCCTATAACTTGCTCCCAGCTCCACATTATTGAGTGCTGCTAGTTAGCCACTTGTGAATTACACTGCAGAAAAATGCCAATAGATTTTCATGTCCCAGACTTTCTCCGGGAATTGTGTCTTGTGTTGCCCAGCACTTCACTGAACAATGCAAGCTCACATAAAATCCATCATTTCATCAATGGAAAATGGCACAGCACCAGCGGTGTTAATCCAGAGGGAGCTTCCCACACTCCCTAAAGCAAACACACTGGTTAAATTAAACAGTGGGGGGAAATATATTAAATACAGAAAGAAAAGAAAGATTTTAAGTGACTACAAGTATGCAGCCATAAAAGTCAGACTTTGGTACTAAGAAAATAAAAGGATAAAACACCAGCTAAATGCCTATCATAACAAACTAAAATGGATTCAGAACAAATATCATTCTCACCAGATGCTTTGCACTTTGCTGGCTGCAGTGTCCTTTCAGCCAGGAATCCTCCAATCCCATTCAGTTCTTTAAGAGTCATTGATGTCATGAGCAGAGAAGAAGGAAGAGAGGGAGGTTATTTTTCTTCTTCCTCTTTGTAATTCAATTTCTTGTGCTAGAAAAAAATCCTTCCTGAGTCATGATTACAAATCATACAAGTCTGTTAGGGCTGTGAGGTTTGAATAATTTTTCTGATGAAATGTATATTTCTTGTTCTTCAAGAAAACAACAAGGAGTTGTGTGGCACTTTGAGACTAACAGATTTATTTTTCACATGAGCTTTCATGGGAGAAAATCCCACTTCCCGAGATGTTTCGAAGATGGGTGAACTTACAGAAAGGAATGAAAATAAATGCAAGGGGATGTAAAACATAGGATCAGGTCATACAGTAACAGCAAATCAGAGCAGTTGTTAGGTTCAAACCATGGGAAGCCTGAAGTCAAATTACCCTTGCCTCCTGTGTGAGAGCATGGTTGTTTAACTAAGTCAGGGGTCTCAAACACACAGCCCGCAGGCCGCATGTGGCCCCTAAAGCTATTTCCTGTCACCTGCAATGACACTATTCTTACCAATATTTGCAATATCATTGTATGAAAAGGTTTCAGTGGCGTGGCCCTCGGACTAATGTACTAATCCTCATGCGGCCCTGTACTAGTCCTCATGCAGCCCTCATGGTGATCTGAGGTTGAGACCCCTGAATGAAATGATAGCACACTTGGCTTTGTTGTTATCAGTCTGGGGTGCCTGCGTGTGTCTTTGTCTTTGAAAAATGGGGTTGGCCATGCTTTTCTAGCCTTGTAACATGTCACAGCAATGCAATAGGGAAGAATCTAATAACTTCCCGTACAAAATTGCCACACATATTTCACCAGAGGGGTCTCTAACTCATTCAGTATGGGGGGGCCACACTGGAGGGCAGGACAACTGATGAGGGCCATGAGTTCACACAGGCTATCAGTCTATCACAGTCACAGCCACAGGCAGGCTGGGCTCATGCCTCCCCCCTCCCCACCTACTCCCTGTCAGTCATTTAGCATGCTGTGCTTTGGTTGGGCTCCAGCCTGGCTGGACTTTGATTGGCTTATTCCTGTGTGGGCTCCTGCTACTTTTTCCTTTCTTATTTGTGGTTTGTGCAATGTGCTGTCAATCAGATTAGCATGCTGACTGACTTACAGTTGGGGTTGGGGGGTGGTATGGTGGCTCTCTCAGAAGCCCAGCCCAGTTTGCAGTGACTGAAACTCTGATTGGTTGGCAGACCACAGCAGAGCTGTGAGGATTGGCAGGAGCACTTCCTTTGTTCCCCTGTGCTCGGACTTGGATCACGTGAGTGAGTCCGAAACACTTAGTCTTGGTCTGTCTTTGCTGTCCACTGCTGCTGCTGTAGAGCATTCCTAACGATCCAGGCAGCAGCTCTGTGGGCTGGATCTGGCCCACAGGTCTTAAGTTTCACACCCTTGTTTTACCAAGACAATAATATTCACTAGATTGAGTTTACAAATGATGCCTTACATGGCATACATTGAACAAAATCTATCATGGACATAGTCTTGTAAAAGAGGTGAACATAATGGTAAGCTGTCACAGGGTCTCCATCAGCTTAGGTACCTCTCATTATAGTATCTGAGCATTTCACATTTTTTTTTAATGCATTTAGCTTCACAACAGCTTTGACCAGCAGCAAAGTGCTATTATCCCCATATTGTAGATGGGAAGTAACTCACCCTGCGATACACAGAAAAATCAGCAGAAGAGTAGAGAATTAAACTTTAGTCTCATTTAGCAAAGTTGAGCACCCTAACCAATAGGCTATCTTTCCTTTCAAAACCACCTCTTCCCAAGGACAATGTAGCCCCAAATCCTGTTTCCCTTTATGCAGTGAAAGCATAACTGTTCTTCTGTTGCGGCCAATGAGGCTTAGAAAAGAATTTTGCTTAACCAAAAATCTTTCTTCACCCATTGCTTCTACTGCCTTCACTTATACACTGTGCCTACAAAAAAAAAAAGTGAGAAATTTGGTGTATGACAATAAAACCTCAACAGTAATTTCTGATAATCCCTCTCTTCTTAAACAATTGTGCTCATAGGAAACCCAGTTCTACTCTGTTCATCAGCTCTGAATCAGCAGCATAAAAATCTTCCAAATAGTATGGGCCTTCAACTGCCTTTAAAGAACAGATGATACACTTTAAGCCCAGGCAGCAGATAATGTCCAAAAGGAACCTGGATTCTTAATGTATTGAGTTTCAGCAAAATTTGGGCTAAAGTTGTTTTAACATTAAAAGAGGATAAAATGTAATCAACACTTTCATCAATTCCTTTTTCCTGTTATTACTTACTCTTTCTTTAACACTTTCATACAAAAGCCTTCTGACAAATCCATAAACAACATAAGTGTATGCAATATCAGACTTTATTGTGAACCTGGGTATCTTACACTTAACTCTGATATTTAGAATGTTGCAAATTAACTAGTTAATCACGGCTGTCTCTTATTTGGCTTAATTATCAGTGAACTCTGCAATTTGAATTCATTCTTTCCCAGCATGTTATCAGTTGGTAACTGGCCTTTAAATCTTGGAGAGAAAGCCAGCTACAGCTCCTAAATGGCTATTTTGCAACTGACTGTTAGAGGAGGTATTTTTCTTCCTTTCATATGGTATGAATTTTAGGTTTTTTCATGTTTTCTTCTGGCTTCTGCTTTTGTTTGTTTTACTGAACTAGACTAACATGGCTGCTGCCCCTTTTGAACTAAATATCTGGTGCATCTACACAATACTTTTGATCCTGGTGTTTTAGCACTCTATAACAAGAGTGAAAGTAGCATGTGCTAAACAGGCAAGTATCTACAAAGACTTCCTGTGTAGCTTTCTGTGCAAGTGAATTATCTTTGCTATATCATATTTTTTCCGCATGTGAAATGGGTTACAAACATATCTGTACCTCACACAGGGTTGCTGTTGTAAAGCTTAACTGACTTGATAATTGCATTTTCATTACTGCAGTATCTAGAATCCCTGTATGGACACCATGATGCTAGGCATTGTATAACACATACCAAGAGATAGTCCCTACTCTAAAAAGATTTTGTCTAAACCAGGAGTGGACAAACTTTGTGGCCTGCAGACCACATTTGCTATATGGTGGGGCATGTGGTGGGAGAGGGATGTGGCTGTTGGGGGGGGAAATGGCCACTGCCTTTTGGCCAGGGTGCAGCTGCTGGGCCCACATGGGGGGAGCAGGTTGGGGGGAAAGAGTGAGGCCAGGACAGGGAAGCAGCAGCTGCCATGCTTCCGCCACATGCAGCTGGAGGACTTGATGAAAGGCTTCCTTGGGATGTAGTTTGCCAACCTCTGGTCCAAAGAGAAAAGGCAGACCAAGGATCAGAAGAGAAAGAGTCTTAGTGAGATGAAGTGAATGTTGTAATGCACTATTATGGGACTGGACTGTATTTATTGTTATATAGTCATTTAAACTCTAGCACTTTAAAATATAATTGACAAATTTCTTGTGTGGTACAAACTCTGAAAATTTACTACTCATGGTGACTTAATACTATATTAGAGTCTTCCTAATGGTAGCTGTAATAACACTTGGGGAGGAAGGGGTTAACACTCTGGTCAGTGAGTCCCAGGACAGCCAATAGGAACGAAGCACAGCTTTTTGAATGGTAACAGCAGCCTGGCCTGGGCCTGTTTGGATGCAGCAGAGCTCCTGGAAGGATCAGGAGGAGGCCAGAGGGGCCTGAGGAAGAATCCAGCAACATCCTTACCAGAGATAAGTTAAGTTTGTTACTGACCAGGCGTGGGTAGAACAGGGAATGTTTACTTAGACGCGGTCAGGGTATTTTCTTTGTTTTTGGCTTGTTTTTTGGATTTCTCTGTGCTAAGCACATGTAACCACCCCCACTACCCTGTAACTACCTAAGTTAATTCCCAGAGAAGCAACTCTCTGTGTTTATTATCTGTTCTTTTTGATTAAAGAGTTTACCTTTTAAGCAAGTTCTGGTTCTGTGTCCTGAAAGGCAAGAGGTTTATGTGCCCGTGCCTTAGACTGCACAGGCAGCTACTAGAGGGAACCCTGTTCCAGTTCCAGCTCATATTGCAGCTGGAGTTCAGTCACTTTCCTGAAGGAGGAATAAAGAGGATTGCAAGTACCTCACAGGGAGGAATTCCCAAGTGCGCCTTCCTGGGTCTCAAGAGGTTTTTGTTTGCATTTGGGTGGTGGCAGCGATACCACTCCAAGGCCAGGAATTGGAGGCCTTGGAGACTTTTAAGAGCAGGCTTTAAGGCCAGTGGCTTTTCTGGCCTGTTGCGGGCCCCCACCTTCTGCACTCAGAGTGCCAGAGTGGGGGAAAAGCCTTGACAGTAGCTATCTATATTGAGGTGCTGTTATGCTAGGGGCAGTACAGCACTGCAGCCCCTGCCCTGGAGCATTCACAATCTAAGGAGACAAGACTGACAAAAGGCCAGACTATTCTGTCTGTCACAGCTGGAGGACTGAGACCTGGATATCAAGAGACTCACAGAAAATTGATGTTGATTCTCCTGTGTCCTATTCTGGTGCCTTGACTGCAAAACCATCAAGTCAACATAACAAAAATGATTTGTCATCTTGCGGTGCTGACAACCCTAGGCATCACTTGTAACAATTTTCAGACAGTACCACTTGAAAATAGAGACTATGGAACAGTATCCATCCTTTCTTGCTTTCTTCCCATTTCCTGTCAACCAGAAGAGAAAGGGTCTTAGTGAGATGAAGCTAACTTCATGGTGGATTGTTTTTAACTTGCCTCTTTAACCATTCATCTTCTCAGGACCTAGAGAAATTCCTGTGCAAACCAAACTCCTTTTCGTTATGACTTACCCTTTTGCTTCACTTCACTTGTGGGAGAGGTGAGTCATTTTTGCTTGTTAAGTGAGACATTCAAAGAAACGTGCTTTAAGAACTTCCATATTAACATGTCATATAAATTAATGTTAAATGAAAAACTGTGCTTGCCTTTGTAGTGGTGATATGGTGAGTTTTAAAATGTTCACCTCTTCGTAGTGATAATTACAAAAGTTTTATTTGTCTGTCTGAATTACCAAAATCTCTGTACCAAAGTGTAAGAGAACTGTTATGAAAAGGGTTGAAAAAAGGTTAAAACAGGCTGGCTGATGCATTTTGTGTTTTTATTATGTTAATTATAAACTGCCTTGACTCAGATTTCACTATCTGCTAATATGTCCTGTTTAATTAGAAAGAATGTAATTAATTACTAATTAGGTCATATGTACATGAGCTCGGAGGTATTTAAGTGACAGATTTCTCTAGTGGGAAGAAACTGTAATGTCAACATACTCTGTGGTTTGTTGGATTTTGTGGGCTGCTGAAGATGGCTTAAAACCCCTGTTAATAACGAATGAGCAATGGGAAGCTGAGGGAAGAGTTCAAAAGCTGTGCCCAGTATTTCAAAAGTTGGGCATTTTTAAGCTCCCAAGGCCAAAAGAGGACCAGCTAAAACAACTAAAGGTGCTATCCTTCTTTTTGACACAGTTTTTAAATAATATTGGCTGACTCAGTTGAGTGACCATAATTGAAAGAAAAACCAAGCCTTTTTCCTTATCAGGAAATGGCCTTAGGAACTGCTCATGTGCATAAGTGCCTGCTGTATTGGTATCTGCTATGATTTGTTGCCTGCTGCCTCTACTTTGGGTATTCTAATGGAAATAGTAAACTAATAATAATTCAAACAAGTACAAAGGAATCAGTACCAGACTGATCCTGTAACCATTGATGCATGTACTTACCTTGAAGAAAGTAAATAGTCCCATTAACAATTAGATGTGTATTTACAGGATTGGGAACTGAAAACTGATAAATGGAGAAAAGATTAAATGAGAAGTGTATGAAAAAATATTGAAATCCACTTGTGAAAGAATGTTTATAGTGGTTTTGTGGTCTGACAAGCTTTCTAATTTGAACACAGTTGAAAGTTAAATTGCGTGGTCCAAACTGCTCTCAGCTTTTCTGGTGTCAATCAATTAAGTTATATCAGGCTGTGGGTAAGGCCCATTGCCTCCAAAAGAGATTTAGATGTGGGCCTGACGAAGTGGGATTTTCTCTCACAAAACCTCATGCAAAAAATAAATCTGTTAGTCTTTAAGTGCCACATGACTCCTTGCTTTTTTTTTTGCTGGACTAGACTAACATGGCTATCCCTTTGGATTCTGTCTAATGAATGACAAGTTCCAAAGCAGTAGCTACATTAGCCTAGACCAGCAAAACAAACAAGGAGCTCTGTGGCACTTTTAAATTTTTAATTTAATTTAACTTTTTAAATTCATTAGTCTTTAAAAGTGCCACAAAATTCTTTGTTTTATCTAATGAATTCCACATAACTCAGTATGCCAGATGACAAGCTGCTACTCAATGGGACAGGCTTGTCCAACCTGTGGCCCAGGGGCCACACTTGGCCCCGCCAAGGGCTTTCATCTGGCCAGTGGAGTGCTGCTGCAAGAGCCTAGAGAGCTGAATCAGCAAGGTGCTATGTGGTATGGTGGGGGGTGAGGTGAGCTGGCGTTGTGCACACTCTGCTGTGGAAATCAGAGGAGAATTAAACCTGAGAACAAGCTGAATCCAGGGGAAGGAGAGCAGTGCTGAGTGGGGGTGAGGAAAACATGGGGGGACAAACACAGGACAAACTGTGGCAGTTCTGGGAGGATGAAGGCGCAGAGGACCAGTGTGGCTGGTTGACAGGAACCAGCTACTTCCTGACCTGAACAACGTCTCTATTCTGCTCTCCTCCCACATCCTTAAACCCAGCACCCCTTTCCTTTCCCTGATCTTAGTGGCAAAAACTCTTCTGTAGAAATTGCTACCCATCAATGTTTCTGGTACAGTGATGCCCAGTGCCAAAACCTGTGACCTGTGCATAACTGCTAGGGTTTCTGTCCTATCTCTGTCTGACTCTGTTTTCCTCTCCCTCGCTCCAGCACTGCTCTCCTTTCCCTGAGCAGTGCTTGGAAGGGAGCGGGGAGAACAGAGCTGGTGGGGTCCCTGCTAGGAAGTAGCTGCCATTAGCTTCCCCAGGACTTGAAAGTAGGGGGGTGTAGGGGTGGCGTAGAGTATATTGGGGTGCTCAGTAAACTAGCTGGCAACTGTGGGGTTTTGGGAAATTCAGGGGGTGTGTAGGAGGGATGTTAGGGAAATCCTTGGCTAAGTCCTGCCACCAAGCTGCTCTGCTCCTCCCACCTTGCCCTTCTTCCCCACCACTCTTCTACCATGCTCCCCTGTCCTGCCTTGCTCCACACGCTCTGCCTTACTCCCTCACACAGGCACCCCTTCCCCCTCACATCCTCTGTACACAGTGCAAGCAAAAGCAGTGCCAAATATCACACTAATCATTATTATATTAAAGTTTATTAATAAAAACTCAATTTGTATGTCTTATCTACCAAAAATTTTCTCATCAGCCACCCTACTGAGAAAAGTATTGCGATGTGGCCCCTTACCCAAAACGGTTGGACACCACTGCAATGCGAGAAGATGGTGAGGGGATATGGCCAAAAACCCTCCCCACACTCCCTCTTACAGAGAGAATTGTTTAAATCTAGATTGAAAAGAGGTGTCTAACTCTGCTAGCAATCCACAACTGTGACCCCTTCTTTTAGGCGCCTATAAGACACCTTATTCTGCTTTACGCTACACAAAACAGCCAAAGGCAAAGGTGGGGGATGCTGCCTGCCTTATAATTTTTAATGCAGTAGTTAGAGCACACGCCTGGGATGTGGTGGAAGGCTGGGACTCAAGTTGCCTTCTGCCAGAGTGAGAGAGAATTTGAAGAGGAGCCTCCATCACCTCAAGAGAGTGCTCTGAACATGGAGCTATGGGATATGCTGATACAGGGTGTGCTGTCTTTCCTGTTGAAACTTTCATGATCTATAAATACTAGGGCCGTCAGTCACAACTAACTGAAGTATTAAATCTGTTAAAAATTAATCACAATTAATCAGTTTTAAGCAGCATTAAACAATAAAACTACCCATTTAATATTATAAATATTTTGGAAGTTTTCCTACATTTTAAAATATATTGATTCCAGTTACAACACAGAATACAAAATGTACAATGCTCATTGTATATTATTTTTGATTATGTAGTTCTGTGTTTGGAAGTTTCACATTCACAGCAGAGATTGAACTATGAAAGTTGTAAGAGGTGAATTGAAAAATACTGGTCTCTATCTTTTTTTACAATGCAAAGATTAATTAAAAAAATTGATATAAGCACAGCATGAGCAGGAGAGACTGAGACCCACACCAGAATATTCCCTTAGTGAAGTGGTTGGAGCATCCTCCTGAGATACCTCTCTTCACATCCTTTCTCCTCTTCAGGCAGATAGGGGCAATGAAGCTTTGCTTCCCACATCTCAGTTGAGTGTTGTAATTCCTGCACTAAAACAGGTGTAAGGTGAGTGACATCTCCTCCTCCTCCTGGCCAGATAGTTAGAAGACCAAAGTGCACAGAGGCTTCTTAAAGAGTGGGCCCTACAGGTAAGAAAGGCAAGGGAATGCCTATCTTCCTTCAGTTTATGAATCGCTGTGGACCTTAAGCAGGAGATGGGTATTCAGGCACCTAGTGTGGGGCAGCAGTGTGCATGCCCAGAAATAGAAACATGAGCTTAGGAAACCTTCTGTGGCAAAAACTTGTTTGCCAAATTAGTTCAGTTGTAAACAGAGTTAAGCAGCAGTATGGAGCTGTCGGCAGGGTTTGGTAGCTTTTGTGGACTGCAGTGGAGCCAAAAACTGGGATTTAGGTGCCAAACCTTCACACTGAGATTCCTAAGTACTTTTTTTTTTTATGCTTCAAATATCCTACAAGATTTTCTGTATTGTGAGTAGGAGCCAGACAAAGGCACCTATGACATGGATGCCGATCAGCAATTTATAGAACTGGACCCTTACACCAGTGGGTTTGCAGAATTTTTCAACAATTTTGTAAAGAGAGTAAGTGTTGCTTTTACCTAGTACGATGACTCACTATGATTACAGAAAGACACAACCTGAAGGATCTGTGGAATTCTTTGTTGGTTTAAATGTTGAGCTGGGGAGGGGGCAACAAAAACAAAAAACTTTGAAAGTGAATATAGTTTCTTCTGTCTTCCATTGAAGACGTGCTTCTGTGCCCTTATCAGATCCATAACATTGTTAGCAATAAAACCTTCTTCTTCGAGTGCTGCTCGGATGCATTCAGTAACAGGTGTATCCATGCCACGGTGCACGATTGGTCAGAAACTTTCTGCCCTAGCCTGTCAGGAGAGGGCTGGTGGCCACTGACCCCCCTCCCCCACCGCCACCCTATGGCTATATACGTGGCTGCCACCCAGCCCCTCCTCAGTTCCATTTTGTCCACCTCAGTGATGGTTCATGGAACAGCCTGCTCCTTGCGATCGGGCAAACAGCCTGTCGTCTTTGTTTATGAGCCAGCAGCTAGATTGGGAATACCTCTTTGTGGATATCGTTCCACAGAAGAGAGCTTCCTCTTTCGAGTGTCTGTGGGAGCAGCAACACCGCTCCCCTCTGCTGCCCACCATGCTGCGGTTTAAACCTTGTGCTGCCTGTGGCAAGGCCTTCCCATGGGACATCCCCCACGTGAAGTGCCTTTGGTGCCTGGGCAAAGCCCACTTAGTCACTTGTTGCTCCATCTGTCTGTCCTTTAAACCCAGGGCAATAAGAGACAGGGAGCAAAAGCACCATGCATGGCCTCAGGGCAAGCGCCGCAGCTCAATCCCAAGGCTTCGGGGTCTCCTGCGGCACCACATGCCTCTTCAGCACTGGAGTCCTCCAGGCACTGCTTAACTAGAGGAAGCAGAAAGGCTGGCTCGGTACCAGTCCCAGTACTGTGCCACCGGCACTGGTCCCACTCCCCCTCTTGGGGTCACCAGCGGACTGTGAGAAGTCAGTGCTGCTCCCTGCTACACCAGAGGCATTTGAGGCAGCAAAGGCACTCTCTTATTGCCTACACTGCCCTCTCTGGTACCCCCCCAAGAGGAGGGGTAAGCCAGCATTTGCCTCCAGGGCCTGGCCCTGCAAAGGGCACCAAACACCCTTTCCGGTCTCAAGTTCACCAACTTTCCCCACACGCCAAAGCCCAGGTACCACTGAGCCTTCTCCCCGGCACTGTATCACCTTGCCGTCACCGGCACTTTCATCACAGTCCTGAGGAGTTTCCCCTCCTTTGAGTCCAGAGGAGGGTGCCTCAAGGGGGTCCAAACGGCCACATCATAGGCTCTCAGCATCGGCACCATTTAGGTACCGGCCCCATGAATAGTCCCTGCAGGAGAAAATGTTGAGCCCACGGGGTGCCATGGAGCTTTTGGAGGCACCAGCAGCTCCAGCACCAGCCAGAACCTTAAACCTTGTGCCATCTTCCTACATGGGAGACCTCACGGAGCACTTTGATCTTCTGCACCATGTTGCTGCCCATACAGGGATGGAAGTTTAGTCCCCCGAAGGGTCTGCCAACACACTATTTGGGCTGGTGATCTCGTCCGGTGACCCTGTCATGGTCTCACTCTACCCTAGTGTGTGGGAACTCACATTGTCATGATAGCAAAGCGTGGGCTCTATTTCCCCGGGATCAGATATGGCGGGCCTAAAATATCTGGTCCTGGTGACAGAGTTCCCTCCCCTTATCCACCACCCGCTACCGTCTTGGGGTGTGGTGGAGGCAGCACTAGGTCCAGGCCAAATTCCCCATGATCCCCTCTCGGTGCCGAGGGACGTGAGGGAGGTAGACCTTCTGGGGTGGAAAGTGTACTCCTCTTCTGCCTTCCAGTTGAGTGTGGCCAATAAACAAGCCCTGGTTGGCAGACACATGATGGATGTGTGGGAGTAGAGGAATAAATTTAGACACCTACTCCCACAGGAAGCTAGGAAGAATTACGATGCCTTCCTGGAGAAAGGCAGAATAGCATCCCAAGACCACCTCCTTTCGGCTTGGGATGCAATAGACACAGCCTCCCACACAATGGCCTCGGCTGTGACCCTCTGCCGCATGGCATGGCTTAGAGTGGCAGGGATACCCTCGGCCTCCCAACAGGTCATCTTTGACCTCCCCTTCAATGGGGAGGCCCTTTTCCCGGTGGAGACTGAGGCTGTTATTGCCAGAGCCCAAGACCCCCAGGGGGAGGTCAAGTATTTGGGCCTCCTCCCTTCAAGGAACCCTGAACATCCTCCTGCTCAATAGGAGGTTTATGCCACCCTGATTTGCCCTTCTCGGCTGAATGGCCAAGTCGTGGCACCCTCACCCCTCCGGCCTGGTTCTATTCTTGGATAGGAGAGTTTCTTTCGTCCCAGGCCCATACCCCCTCCTTGTATGTAGGGACTCCGCCCTCCACCAGTTTGGAACCCCTCATTCTGGTTGTTGATCGTCAGCCTCTCCTTTAGACAGGGGCCACGTACTATCCCGGGCCCCAATACACTTCCTCCTATTACCTGGAATAATGGGTATAAAACATACAACAAAAGTTCCTCTTCTTGAGATGCCACCCATGAATTCTCATTGGGTGTCTTTTTGCCCATCGGGGGGGGGAAAGCCCCCCCATCTGCTCTCACCGATTCCCCTGGGGGAACACAGGGCACAGATCAGGGTAACCCCCATAAAATTTTGTGTAGAACAGCATTAAATCCCATCATAGAAGTAAGGGACACTTCATCGGGTGTCCCTGTTATGACTTTGCTGAACATATGTTTGCTGAGCCTTGAGGGTCATACCTCCTGATCTCGTGTGCCCCAACCCCACAGATCCAGAATGGTTTTATCCCTATCTTGGCCCTGGATCCTTCCGCCTTCCTACCACTTATAAAGGCTTTGTCCTTTCCTGCCTTTCAGTCGATAGCTACTGGACCCTGGTGACCCACAATATGACCCACAATTCAGGCCCTACCTTGTCCGGCAGCTGTCTGGCAGGTCTCAGGCCCTACCTCTCTCTCTTTCCTAAATGGTCCACCCTCTGGGGCTTCAGGACAGTGTAACTCGCTGTCACCCTGCCTGGGCACCAGCTCGGACCAGCAGCATTGAGTGGCTAGATGCCTGATGTCTCAGACCTGACCTCTCATACCTGGATCAGAGACCATTAGGAGTTATTACCTCCTTTCCCCAGCCTCAACCCTAGTAGCCTACCTCCAGCTCAGGGGCGAACACACTGGGAGTATCTCTTCATGATAGGGCCTTGGGCCTGAACTCCATGCTCCCCCTTTCCAAGTTTTAAAAAAAAAGGAGGGAGAGGGAATCTCTCGCTCTAGTGAAAAGGAGCTCCGCTCCCCTAATATCCTAGCCTGAGCCTTCTGGCAGACTGGGAGGGTTTTACCAGGCAGTCTCAGATACCCTGTGATCCTATGACCTAGAGCTTCGTCCCCTAGCACTCAGAAGGGTTTTGGTTGTTACAAGGGGATGGGAAGTGACCTAAGGCCACTCAATGAGTACTCTAGGGTGCACGGGATCATCCCTAGTAGCCACCCACAAACTGACAGCATGGGTCTACTACCCCAGCCCATCCCCCTTTTTACTTGCTGGGGCTAAATAATCTGGGACCATCTGTCCCTTGCTCTCCTCTCATGGAACAAACCCTTGTCCAGCTCTGGTGGTCGGTCCCTCTGATGCCACCCAGAGGTCTGTTACAAATGTTCTTTGTAAATATTGCCTTAAGTGGCTTCTGGAGCCTGCACACCAGGCGGGTGTCTTCCAGTAGGCTACCTGTTGTTAGGGTACCCCGCAGACCAGCCAGCCTCTTTCAGGAGGGATGAAATTTCTGCCCAACTCAGGCCATCAAGCCTTGATTCTGACCCTCAGGCCAGTGATAATATTCAGTTAGAACAGTGGCCTACGTGGGATTCTCCTGCTCCTCTTCTGGAGCCTCCTCATCCGGTGGGCATCCTCCCTCATCAGAGCCTCCGCCCTCATGACACTGGCACTGCAGTTATTCTTCCTGGTTATTCCTGCACGTTAGCCAGAGGTCTTATTAAACAATGTTTCTGCCTTCCCAGGCTTTCTCCAGAAGGTTAGCTCCTGGGTATGCATAAGGTTTTGGTGCCAGGCAGCCACGGGACCCCACAAGGATGGTAGGAACATGTTGTCAGCCCCATCCCTCAAATTCTGAGCAGCAACCTTGGATCTGGACAAACCAGATGACCCTCACCATTGGTCATCTACTGCTCCTTTCTTAGTTTAAAAAAATAAAATAAAATAAAAGAGAGAGAAAGGGAAGAAGCGGAGAGAGAGAAATTGGTGAAAAGGGGGTAATTAGAGGTACAATCATGGTGACACACCCCAGACCCATCTAGCCAGAGGGAGTCTTTCTCCTCCCGTCCACTACATCCTGGAGATCTCTACCCCCACTCGTTGCATCCCTGGTACTGGGATTCCCAGGTTCTGTCTGTTATGAAGCTGGGTGTGCCTACATCAGGTATGCAGCTCTATGGCCTTTGTGGCATAAGTGCTGCAAATACTGGAAATAGTACCGAGGCTACAGGCCGTGGAGAAAGGTTTCTCTCCTGTGGCAGAGTTCCATCATGTCGATGCCTTTGGCAAGTCGTCGATCATCAGGCATCAGTTGCTAGATGCTCCCTTTCAAATTGGCGTAATGTCTTGAAATGCCTAACAGCTCTTTTCCACAAGAACACTGGGAAGGTTACGATGTCTTCGCTGAAGACACCTTAGCCTCAGGTGACACCTTAATAGTGGTGTAGCTTGCCCTGGACATGGCTGGTTGCGCCATCCTTACAACTGGGAATAAGCAGTCTCGTCTCTTTATTGAGAGATAAGCCAGCTGCATAGGCATCGCATCTTTTTCAGCAGTAGTCCCTGCCCTGTTCTCCCAACATTCCTTTTCGGCTGCACTAAGGGAAAGAGTGGGGTTTTTCCCCTCCTTTTTCTCTTTTCCCTCTTCCTTGCATCTCACAATATTCAGTATCTGCAGCTAGTAGATGGGTAGCTCCAAGGTCTGCTACCTTTTTCCCATAACCTTCACACTACAATTGATGCTAGTGCCAGAATACTGGACTTTTCTTCCTCAGCAGTTCCTTAATACCAACTGTTCAGATCCTTAGGCTGAGTCACTTCCTCGATCACAGCCCCATAGGCATCTCCACTGAAAGTCTCACACTAAGGGACATTAGGCCTTGCTGCCTTCATGGATCAGCAGGCCCTCCATCTTAGCAGGACTTGTACTTTACTAGTCTGTGCCTGGAAGCTGGATCTTACTGAAAAAACAACAAGGAGTTGTGTGACACTTTAAGACTAACAGATTTATTTTTTGCATGAGCTTTCGTAGGAGAAGATCCCACTTCCTCAGATGCTTCGAAGATACTGGCCATTTACCCTGGCTAGTAGGGTCTCAGTGCTGAAGACCCTTTTCCTCAGGGACACACGTACAAGGCTCTTCTTAGTAGGCCTTCTATACCCCACTGGGGTCAGATTCCCCGACTCAGGTTCCTCTTTACCTGGTCCTCGGTTCCAAGGCTGACACCTTAGACCCCTCTGGGGGACCTCACTGGCTTGGGGCCAGCTACTCTACATGGGAAAAGCAGTGCTGGAGGTGGACAGGGCCAACTCTGCCCACCATCCTTGAGCACGGCTGGTACTCACCTATTACTGAATGTATCCGAGCAGCGCTCGAAGAATAACAATGGGTTACTTACCAGTAACCGTCCTCCTTCAAGATGGGCTGCTCAGATTCATTCACAGCCCTCCCACCATCCCAGCAACTGGTGTTGGTGACTTTTAGGGTCTGAGGAGGGGCCGGGTGGCAGCCACGTATATAGCCACGGGTGGTGTGGGAGGTGGTGTCTGCCAGCTCCCTCCTGACAGGCTAGGGCAAAAAGTTTCCGACCAATCAAGCACTGCAGCATGGATACACCTATTACTGAATGAATCTGAGCAGTGCATCTCGAAGAAGGGTGGTTACTGGTAAGTAACCCACCATTCCTCTTAAAAGACCTAGTCTCTGGCATGCAAAAGGGAGTAACACTCGATCAGGCAGCTGGTTTTGCTTTTTGATACTACACTGAATCTTTAATGATAAGGTGTTATAGAACAGGATTTAGTTTTTCTGAAGTTCCCTTGAACTAATCTGTATGTGACTTTTCAGGCTACAGTTAAACTAGATTTAACCTTTCATATGTCATAGTAACTAATACAGGGCTAATTTGCAAAACCTGACTAATGACCAAATACCTTCTTAAAACAGCTCAGCTGGAAATTTAACTTCTCATATGTTATACCATGAGGCCTCTTTCAACTGATCGCAACAGTATGTGGCAAGGATCCTATTGTCATCCAAGTAATTAGTCTAGGATTATCAATGTATAGCGTTTGAAAATCAGTTATTTTATTTCCTTGAAAAAAAGGACGACATAGATTACTGAGAGATTCTAACTAGATGACTGTGAATAAAACGTTGCATCTGCTTGCTAATTTGTAGTTAGAGAAGAAAGTAATCTCTCTGTAAATTTGTCATGAATACTGAATCTGTGGTGCAGTGACGGAAGGACTTCTACAATATGTCTTAAAAAGGGAGGAGGGTAGCATATTCTGCTCTTTTTGGTAAGATTCATTTTTTAATATTTGTCTGTTCATTTATGAATGTTCTGAACTGTTCATACAATCTCTAAGCCCTGTGTAGCAAAATTTGAGCTGTCTAAAACCACAGGAGCAGCACACAAATGAGCAGTTTCTGTGGAACGCCTTAAATACAATTGAGAGCTAAATAATAATAATGTGTCATTTGTGATGGGTGGACTTTTTAAACTCTTCACATAAACTGACACAGGCTCCTGTGGATTTTATAAATTCCATAAAGAATTCTCTTTTATTTCTAAGTTCCGTAGGAGTTCATCAGACCACCCTCCAAAATTGTAGTGGTTCCATCAACATCATGTTTAAACACAATAGTGTTATGAAAAATGTTTTCTTAATGCAAGTGGTCCCATTTAACTCAGTAGAACTGATCATCTGAGTAAATATTGCTGGGTTTGCAAGATACAGCTCTGTATTTCCATTATGAGTCCATCCTGAAAATCACTTAAAACAGTATAGCTTCAAATAAAACAAACACAGTGTATGGATAAAATGCAATTCTCTTATTGGGGCCAGTTTCTCATCTTGCATAAATCAATTGAGCTCCATTGAATTCAGGAGAGTTATACTGATGTCCATCAGCTGAGGCTATGGCCCTCATTTTGTGATGTTAATTTTCCTGATTAGCTTCCATTTACCAGTAGAAGTCATTTTGAAAAGCATTCAGGTAATATATTTGTGCCTTGCCCTTTTTCCACATGAGGTTCCAGTAAAGCAACTCATTCCCATTAGCAGACCCTTGTACCTTCACAGAGCCCCACTGATAAATGTAAGGGGCCATCTGTTTGTAACTGACTATATAATGGTGATCTAAGTTAATAACAAATCTGCCCTTTACTTCAGTGGGACCAGGGCTAGAGACACTTGTGTCAAATTCTCTGCTGTCATGATACAACTGAAAACAATGGAATTATGCCAGCAAAGAATTCACCCCATCAAAGGGATTTTACTAGCGGAAAATTTTGGCCTATGACGTGTTAATTCTTAAGCCAAGTGTCACAGCATACTACTTCATGCTGTCTGTTTAGTATCTCTCCAGTTCAGCACTGAAAGAAAAATCTTTTTTCTAATCCAGGAGCTCAATGGTATTGAAAAGAGGCCACCCAAAGGAAATGATGAATTTAAAGTTCTTGGAATGCAAGAATATGGAAATTGTTAAAAGGAACCCTTGAACAGATCGAGACCCTTGAAAAGGGACACAAAAACAAACGGTGGTGGATTATGATGGTGGTAATGTCTGATTAAATTAATTTGGCTCTCACAATTTGAAAGACTAATAGATCTGATTTTACAGAAGCTTAGTATATATAGGAACTGTGCATATATTGTTGAACATTTCTGTCAATGCATGACATCAGTACAAAACCACAAGTTCCCCTGTTCTTCAATCCTGGTGCACTTGTTAGCTAAAATTGATAATTGTGCTGTATAATTTTGTGATGAACACAAATAAGAACTAGGATGAGACCATCTAACTCATGTCACGTAATAAACTAGAGATTGAAACTGTCTCTTGAGGGCAGTGATTTATTCATTTTCAGTTTAATCTGTTCCCCTTCACTGTCACAAGAAGGTTTTTACTAATCTCACTGAAGTCCTGTTTTTCCCTGCACTTTCCAGAGCCTTTTGATATAGGATGGAGGTTGCCTTAAGCCCTGTTAAACCTCACAGCAGTACCATCCATGTTGTCACCACTGAACTTGGTGAATGTTCAGGGGTCTTATAAAACTAGGTGTCACTTTCTGAATTGCTATCAGGATTTAGATTTGCTGATTAACTTCCTACCGCCTCATGTAGTTGTACGTGCTTGTTGTTACCATTACTGTTTCCTCAAAGCCAACTTGTATTCAATGAGGCTATACATCAATCTAAAAAGAGTTTAAGCTTGGATGTCTTCTGCTCACATAAGGAGGAAGAGATGGTGCTCATATCTTTGCTTCCATTGGACATATTAATTTTATTTTAAGAGTCGGACTATTAGTTCTTAAAGCATTGCTCCACCGTGGTTGGGAGAGGAGGAAGGAGGAAAAAATTTATTTAAAAACTCCATCAATTTATCTCTCTCTACCCTCTTTAGAGAACTATAAATTCACAATGAATATACAAAGCAGGGGTCAGATAGTTAAAAATGGGTAACTAGTGCCTGGTTTTAATTGCTATTTAGCAATACATACATTGTTTTAAAAATTAAATCTCTAATCATTTCAGTTAAAAATTCCTTTTTCTAGTAAAGATGAAAAGGAAAATATGCAGCCTCTTAATATATATCTGGCAAGAACCAACCAAAAGCTGATAAAAAAGAATGAAATCTTAGCATTAAAAACAAAATTTAATACGGTTTCATGAACAGTTGAAAAGACCATTTGCATTCATTTAAGTCTACTGGGGAAAAAGAGAGAGAAAAACAAGTTTAGCTATAATTACATGCTGCAAAGGACTAGAAAAGAGAACATTAAATGCTTTTCACTGTTCTTCCTGAAACCATGAATAGTGCTACAAGATGCTTATTAGCATGCACTTTGGTGTGACCTGATTTACCATTACCCCTCACTTAGGCAGGTGTTTAAAACAGGTGCTCAGTCTTCTTTTATCTGTTTCAAAATCATGGTAGATGTGGAAATGATGTTCAACTAGTTTATCTGTGCTCTTTGCTTTAAGGTGTTGATGGACTCTTTGACGGGAATGTAAAACAAACAAGGAATTCTGTGGCACTTAAAGACTGACAAATTTATTCAAGGTTCTGGTCCAGATTCTAAATTTGAGAGATTCTGTTGGCAAGTAACCATAAAAATCTTCTAAAGGCAAGTTGGACAGTGAGTCAGCACTATTTGGTGGGTAAAGCGTGCTGGTTTCCAAAGCATCTTGTTCTCCTTGTGTAGATAGGTGGTGGTGTTTTCCACATTCATCTTGCTATTTAGCAGTCATTCATCAGATTTTCTCTACATTTACAGAGCAGTGCCAACAGCAGCTGTAGGTTAATTTCCCCCCCCCCACACACACACACTGGCTTTGCGCGTTGACGATCTCATTCTATTGTGCTAGAAGACATATAAACATCTGAAAGGGAATAATAGATAAGTGGCTGGATAGTATTTGGTTCCAGAGTTCCGATGTGCTGTAGAGCCCCATCATGGTGAATTTATAGTTTTATGTTCCCGGTATATAATTGGAGGGCATCCCTTGCTCTAACTCTTCTTCTTCATGTTTGAAGTATATTGGGCTGGTGTTCTGTGTTTAAATTATACGTTACTCCCGCACCCCTACAGAGTGTGGGCACTCCAGGTTAAGAACGTCTGGTCTAAGTCATTTGGGTGCTTTTGAAAAATTTGTCTTTTGATCTTGCATTTCTCACTTAAACTACATGCATATTAGTTTTGCAGGAGTGAGGGAATGGGTCATATGTGTGATTTTCTTGGCACTTTATATGTATGTGGATCTTGGAAACAAGGGACTACAACATGAAACACCAACATGGCCTAATGGCTAGGGCCATGGACTGGGAGTCAGGAGATAGTTACACTCCAAAGAGACTTGAGGTTTTTAAAGCATTTGGAAGCTTGCTAGTTATTATTCAGAGCACCTCAATCTAATTTTACTTTCTCACTGTTTCATTGCATAAAGTTATTGGATTTTCCCCTCCTTTTCGGGGAATTAATAACTTTATAGTACAGAAAAACTAAAGACTCTCCAACCCAGATATGTAGTCAGTATTATGCATTTCATTAATAATGCATAATGAGCAAACTTGCTCCTTGTTCAACCTACTCAGCCTGTCTCCATTGGGCATATGTGATGTTGGAATAATTGAAATTCACGGTACAAGTAAGCGTCTCTCGTCCCATTTCCTGTGCTACATATACTCTTAAATTTGTGTCCTTCATTGCTTTGTTATAATTCTTGAAGGAGGTTTCCTGCTGCTACATCAATGTCACCTTTTGCAAATGACAGGAAGATTAAGTAAAATGCTGTATATGTAATTATAGCTAGGCCACTGGCAGCAAGTGACACGGTGCAGATGACATGGCTAATTTTGCAGTCTAGATATAATGTATATGGCAATAGTTACCTGTAGTTTTATTTTTTAAAAGTCGTACTGTCTTTAAAGAGGAGATGGGTAGTGCAAATCTCTTTGATTTCCAGGGGTAACAACCAGGATTCCAAAACAAGCTGAGTATAACCCATACACACACCTTGCAAGAAGGATATCATTAGAGACTAAGGGGCTGCTCGCTGATACTGGTCTCAACTGACAACCAATCAGAAAATTGCTTTGAAAGTGTTTCTTTGTGTGTATTATTTTTTAAAATTAAAATCAGATGTTTTGTGTCTGACCCTCTGCTCTGAATTATCGGCAGTGCTGAGAAAAATATATAAATAATATGTTGTATATCTCATGGGTTGGGGGACGTTCTGAAGCTTTTATGTGCCTATCCTTGCCGGGTTGTTCATTTTCTCATTATGCATGTGTTGAGTGACTCCATCTCTATTTGTCCTTCACTCCCACAAAGCAGTAACATCACAGCATGTTCACTAAAACACAAATAAAGCCCATAAGAATGCAGTGAACATCTCCAAAAGGAATTCTTTCTTTTTCTATAAATTTAATTTTTGACAACTTAACTAGTTATAAAATGAATAATGGTGCTACCTTTTTTCATCTTCAGTACTGACCACTAGAAGTGCCTGTGTAGAGAGCTTTCCCCTGGCATTTAGACATGCATTGGCGAAACGACTTCAGAGCAGGAGTAGATTGAGCCTACTTTGCCTTTGTGCACAGCATGATGAAGCCGCTTTGCCAAAAGGCTCAGTTTTGGTTAGGGGGTGGGTCACAAGTCACTTTAGTATTTGAATGGAGAGGTAATAAAATATTGTTTATCCTTATTGTATGAGTAAAGAGCAGCAGAATTGTGCTCAGCATGCACTGACTTAAAGGATCACCCCAAACTGAATCTCATATGCTAAACAGGAGACAGGGATGCCACCTCCTGGAGCAGATTAGTGGGCAGCTACAGTCATGGTTGGTTGATTGGTTTTTGTCTGACAATGTGGACTCTGCCTAAGAAGGCTTGGATACCATTTGACCTGACCGTCTCTGGAGTTCAATTACAGTACTTTTAGTTTTAGCTGAGTTCTGGCTTCCAGTTGGTGCCTAGAGCTGGCATCACTGCATGGGGAAGTTTATGGGCTTGGTCTTAGACCATGCATGCGTATGTTACCCCTCAAAATGTATTTTGGAATATTGCCATAATATGTTGCCTGTTTCTCTTGGAGTCTGTTTTTCCTAGGAGTAAAATTTTCCAATGTTGAGGAAACACTAAAGAACACAGACATAACTGTCTAATAAAGCAACTGACACAGACAATGTTCATTCCAAAACAGTGTATAATATTGATGTAACTCATAATCCTTTCTACAATATGGTCTAAAAATCCTAAACAAGGCACAAAAACCACGAGACCCATCCTTTATTACACATTAAAGAGCACGTAAATTAGAAAGGCATATAATTTAAATGATCCTAAGCCAAACAATTTGTTTTGAGTCACCAGTTTGCCAAAAATTGCTGACAGCAAACCTTGAAGTACTTCAAAATTTACATAGATATATTGCAACTCATAACAGATTGTATTTATTCTTATCAACACATACACATTAACTCTATGTACTATTCTATACTATATTCCTACTAACTTATTATTACAGAGATATTAAACTTACTTCATTAAAGGTATTGATGTTTTCTTTAAAAAGTACTGCTGCTTCTGTTCAGTGCCTGGTCAGTCTGCTCTTCTTCACTTAGTTTTTTCTTTCTCTGCAGTAGCTTCCCAGACTTCAATATAGAAACCTTTTTTTTTTTTTCTGGAATCCAATTCCCTATCATTTTTCTATCTTACTTCAGTCCAGAACTTTTCCTTCTCTCTATGTCAACTGACTGGTCTGCTTTAAGTGTGACTTTGCATACTCTGTTATCAGGACTTGCTTTAGGACCCTGACCAAATTCACAGTCCATTTCATGTCCATAGGATTGGAAAATTAGTTTATTTCATGGTTTTACATGTTTACATCTGAAATTTCAGTGTTGTAACTGGCTGAATCTTGATGCCAAAGTGGGTAATCAATGGGGAGGAGGGTTGAAAAGCTGTTGTAAGGGAGTTGTGAGACTGCCATCCTCACTTCTGTGCTGCCATCAGAGGTCAGCTCAGAAACTGAGATACTTTGTGTAGCCAGAAGAGGCTTCTTGAGGTGTGCCCCATCTGCCCCTGAGCTGCTGGGAGCACCCTAGATGATGGATTAATGCATGGGCTCACTAGGTCCATAGTCAGGGGCTTCAGCCAATTTGTGGTCCAGCCCCCCCCCCCTTCCCTAAAGGAGAAAAGGGCAGGAGCTTAGGGATGGGCTAGTAAGGGAAAGGAATTGCTCTTCCTCTTCACGGTTGCTCTTGTGTGGAGATACCTTCCCTGGCTGCAGGAAGTTTAGGGGCTGCTGCAGTACAGAAGTGAGGCACTCGGACTTCTGTCTGTTGGAAGTGGGCTCGAGAGCAGCTGTACAGGGGACTAACAAGTTGTTTTCCTCCACAGCCATGTGGGGACTAGCAGGTAGGAGCCCCTGACTAGGGCACGCATAGCAGCATGCAGGGCTATCTCTAGCGGAGCATGGGGCCTATGACAAAGCTGGGACTCTGGTGACAGCTACTCACATCCCAGCCAATCCCAGTGTACAGCTGGAAAGTGGGCTGCAGCTTCCCCCAGACTGGTCCCAACATGAAGCCTGGACCCCAGTGGCAGTCACACGTCTCCTGCTGGGTCTTGGCACACAGTTGGGAGGTGGACTGCAGCTGCCACTTCCCACCCAGTGCTTGTTCCTAGCCTGAAGGAAGGCTGCAGCCACCTGCCTCCCACCAAGTTCAGCAAAAAGCCAGGATCCTGGTGGCAGCCACCCATCTCATGGCCAGTCCTGGCACAAAGTGTGAAACCTCCCAAAAGTGCATGGCCCAGTGCATTCGCCCTCATTCATCATACTCTAGGGACAGCTCTGGCAGCATATGTCTGTCTGTCTATGTCACAGAGAGGGGCTTATATTATGGGTGACAATGTATGTTTCACAGCCATGAAATTGATAAGGCCAGAGGGATGATGCTAGAGGAGTCAACTTGTATCTATTGATGCTTGGGCAAGAACCCACATTACCTATAGACTATGTCTACACTGCTGTGGTTGCAGGCATTAATTAAGTAGACCTACTAAGTCAATCAGAGTGCTCTCTGCTTAACTCAGTTTGTCCTTTTCCATGAAAGTAGTAAAGTTGTCTCCATGGTAGAGCATCTCCCACTGACATGCTACAATGAAGATTCTGCGGTATGTCAACATGCGACTGCTGCCACCAGTGTAAATCAGCCCATAGACATGTGCTTCGGCATATTAGAGTATGGAAGTAGCTATGAGATGTATCAGCATAATGTCTCCCCTGATTACAAGAAATGTTATGGGAAGATTATTGCTTAGGTACAGTTGCAACATGCAACAACTAAACAGTAACAAGCTAGGATCTGTTCACTGAATCTCCAATCTGGGGGCAAAATGTGGTTGTGGTGGGCAAATACAAGATACCTGACAGATGAAAGGCACTTCATTACCTTACTTGGTGATGGAGAAACTAGGTCGTCTGCTGGTCTACAGCATTAACCATAAGATGGGACCAGGGCAAATGAAGACCATATATAGAAGCTTCTTACCATCTATGGGAAAATTAGTGACATCCAGTACTAGAAAAGGAGATGAAGGAGCTAGCGTCAGTAGGTGAGGGACTCCCTCGCCATCCCTAGTCCAAAAAGTCATCCCTCACTTCAACAGGCATGACAGGGTTGTAAGGCCAGGAAAAAGGGCCATGCTCCTACCCAATACGTAGAAAGAAGGTGGCACCCTGGGATGAAGAAGATCAAACTGCATCAATTTGAACTAATGGTTCCATTGGGTTAATTTGAATTAATAAGTTTGAATTAACCATTACTTTGAAGTTAAGTGAGGTTTTATAACTTCGAAGTAAGTGTTCATTACTTCGAACTAAGGAATTCCTTAGTTCAAAGTAATAAAAGCCAGTGTAGCCATGCATTAATTTAGTTCAAAGTAATCCTCATTAATTCAAACTAAATTGTAAGAGTAGACATACCCTTAAAGATTAACAAATTTATTTATCACATAAGCTTTCTGGCAATGCAGGCAGATTGTAGGCAAATTTCAGATTGCTGGTACTTTTGGTTTTTGTTGTTCTAAGTTATGTGGAATTCATTCCTATTTTGCATTTCTGTAGATAACTGCCCAAACTACAAGGCAGAAAAGAATCAAGCACAGGGACTGGATGGATTAAAAGTTATTGCTTTCAACTTGGCTCATTGTTCTACAGATGGGAAGAGTAAATTAGCGAAGGCTCCTTTTGCCTGAATCACAGAACACCCCTTGGTTCTGAATTTGTGTTCCAAAAATTTAGAGGGAGGAAAGGTTCAAACACAAGTAAAATCTTTACTGCTAAAGATGGGTATAGTTGTGTTAATTGGTGGCTTCGTGGAGGTCTGCTGTCTTCCTTTACGCATGGTTACAATGAGCTGGTATTGATTTGCCTGGAGACCCTCAGAAGGTAAGAGACCTTCTCTCTGATTAAACTCTGCAGGGGGTGGATAGCAATTGCTGCTTTGTTGCAAGAAGACTCTTAAGAGAAATTCTGCTAGATGCATTTGCTCACCTACTGTTGTGTAACTTTTCTGCCAGACAGTGGCAGCAGCAAGGGCCAAGTTCAATACTTAAAGACTTCTGTCAATTATCCAGCACCAAACTGGCTCAAGCCCTGACCTAGTCGCCTGGGAAATTATACACTATCCCCTGGGTGCACCCAAAAGGCAATACTTCCTCTCCTGTAAGCAGAATCTGAGTGTAGAAAAAGTGTAAAATGGGAATGAAGTAACACAGCAGTGGTTTTGGAAGACAGTTCAAACAGAATTTGGAAACAAGAAAAAGACCATGAGGACCCTATCCTGTCCTATTCATCATCACAACTGCACATCCACCTCTCCATCCTGCACTCCTGCCAACAGGCAGTGGTGGGGCTTGATTTGCCTTCCTTCACTTGCTGTCAGGTTTTCAGGGATTCCTCAGTCACTTTATTGATTTCAGCTCTCAGTTCACATATAAGCACACAGCTTCATCAATCAATCAATTCATAGGGTTGGAAGGGACCTCATGAGATCATCAAGTCCAACCCCCTGGGGCTTGAACCCAGGACTTTCTGCATATTAAGCAGAGGTGCTAGCCACTACACTATTTGCATTGTCTTTGATTTTAATAAAACAAAAGACTCCAAGAGGAATAATTAATTCTACCTTTTAACAGTAAGAGGAGATGGTGATTCCATGCCTGAGGGCACACTTTGGTTGGGGTTGATAAGCAGGATGACCACACCCTGCTGCCCTTATAGTGCTCTGACATCTGAATGCCTCCTTTGTTGAGTTCTGTTCTGGTCACAGGGTTGCCAACCTTGCATTTTAGATTTTACTGACATTAAGATCTGAAGTTGAAGTTTTATTATTGATACAATAATTTTTTTACTCTCAACCCCGTCAGAGTCGCTAAGTCGCCAACCCCCCCCCCCCCCAGCTGCTAAAAGAAAACAGCTGTCAGAGGCAAATTTGGTGGCAGAAGGCTTGAAAACAGCCCCCATGTTGCAGCTCCAGACAGTTCATGCACTCCTAAAAAGCTGTAGCTCTTATAGTGGAAACAGCCTTTCAGAAGCAGGCCCCATTTTCAGCAGCAGGCTAGTTTCCCTGCTGGTGCAGAAGGGAGAGATTTTTTTTGGATACTGCTCCTTAATTAAGGACACAGTAAATCTGCATTCTTTTTTACAGACTGTCCGTCAGCTTATGGATGTTTGGCAACCTTGGGATGAGAACAAATCGTTCATCCTAACAGGATAAGCACAGTTCTGTGGCCATTTGTTCCTATAATAAGGGGGCAAGATTTCATTACCCCTACAATTAAACACTGTGATTTGTAGCCCAGTGCCAGCCAAACTGACCATTTCCCATCATGCTCAGCACCTAGGTGTGCTTATGCAGGTACAGTGCACTCGTATTGAGTGTGGAGATATACTCATGCAAATATGGAGCCTATGCAAATAAAGTGACTCCCCCTTTCAGCTGACTGAGCAGAGCAGGGTCACTCAGACCTTGCTTACACTGGTCAATGTATTTTATGGAGTTGTCAAAGAAGAGATATTGGTTAAAGTGCCTTTGTTATATGGCTCTATAGTGTACCCAATGCATAAGAGATCAGCCTTCAAGCTTTCTTCCAAGCCCTGAAGTCAGTCCTAGTTGCTACTAGGTTAATAGCTAGGGATGGAATTCAGGTATGTTTATATCTACTGCCTTGACTGAGTGACTAAGCATCCTGGCTATGTCTACACACACATCATTATTTCAAAATAAGTATTTTGAAATGAGTTATTTCAAAATAAAGTCCTTATTTCAAAATAAGTTAATTCAAATTAAGAAAATGTTAATTTGAATTAAGGGAAAGCCTGCTATCGAAACGGCTGTTATTCTGAAATGGTTATTTTGAAATAAGGCCATTCGGACATGTTGTTTCGAAACAGTTGTTTTGATACAACATGTCCAAATGGCCTTATTTTGAAATAACCATTTCAAAATAACAGCCATTTTGAAATGAATGGGGTTTAAGCTGTTTTGAAATGATGGTTCTTATTTTGAAATGACGGATCCCATCGTGTGGACCTAATCTCTTTTATTTTGAAATAACCAGCATGCTCAGGGGGGAATTCTGGCCTGTGCCTAGCCACCACAGTGTCCATATTGGAGGCTCAGCCCAGGCAGGGCTTAAAGCAAGGGGAACAAGCCCCAGCCTGTGCCTAGCTGCCAGAGCAGCCAGGTAAGGAGACCCTGGGGTGGGTGTGGGGGTAGCCCAGGGGAGCCAGCATGAGGGCCTGGGGGTTAGGGAGGGGGTCGGGATGGCAGGCAGAAGTGGTGGCAGGTCAGGATGGCAGAGAGACGTGTGTCATGGTCAGGACAGAGCCAAGAAGGGCAGTATGGTTGAAGAGGGTGGGGAGAAGCAGTGGTATGGTTGGGATAGCAGTGGGGGGGAGGTAGCAAAGTTTTTACTGTACAGGTGGGCCTAGTTTTCACGGTAACCTTAAGTAATTGTTAGATCTCACATTAGTAGGATCAACATTTGCCCCCTTTTTACAATAAAATTAAAGTGTGCAATGAATTTTAAACTTAGTAATTTTGGAGTAGGGAAAATATGGCTATATGTCTCAGTGCAGCTCTTGCAGGTTTAATAATCAACTTGTGTGGCTCTTGAGTGCCATAAGTTTGGCCACCCCTGGTATAATATAACACCTGCCATATGGAAAAGACTTCTGAAAGAAATCACCACATGAATGCTGGGTATAATTCAGTGTAGCAGTTAGTCTGAGGGTAAGTCACAGGAAGCTAGACAAGGATGAACTGACTGTACTTAATGTTTTGGATTGTTGGGGGGCCAGGCCACTAAATGTGGATCCAGGTTAAGATTTTAAAAACAAATCTAAACCCAAAGTTAAAGGGTGTTTAAGATCTGAAGATTTTTAACTTCAGACTTTAAGGTCAGAAGCAAGGGCATTGCTGGATAGCAAAGAGACCTGGGGCACACCTGTGCTAGACCCTGCCCCTGTCATGGGTCCGCCCCCAATAGGCCACACCCACAACAGACACCCTTTCCCCTCCATGACCCAAGAGGCCCTACCTCTATCCTGGGCCCCACTTGAAACTGGAATTCACATGAAATATTTTGAAGTGAGGAAGTTCCGCATGAAATGGAAATTTTGGAAACATGGAGATGTGACGTTTCTGAAAGGAAAAATGCTCCCTGGGGCCATGCCAGCTGATGACTAAAATTGAAGCTGTCAGTTTCTAGCCAGCAGCTGTCTAGGAACCAGTGCAGTCTGACCATGTAGATTACCATGGATTATCCTGGGCCAGAGTGTTTAGCCTCTGTACCACTCTCCCACCACATAGAGGCCCCATGCCATGTTGTGATACAACAACTCCTTCATACCCCTCTGCATTAAAACTGTAAAATGAGCAATCATTCACCTCCAGTGTTCCCTACAAATGAATCAAGGTGCTGGCAATATCCTCTTAAAAGCTCACAGACCATGTGAGGAGGACATATAAAAATTCTCTTCCTCTGACAAGGCTTATCATTCTCTATCTCCTACAGGTTTCTGCTGCTAAACATCAGGAGTCAGGGAGATCAGAAAATAGGAGTGGGAGGGAGGGAGGGAGGGTGGTGGATCAGACCATCCCTGGGACTTCCAATCAACTTGTTTAGGTTCTCCAGGTACTGGAGAAGTGGATGGCATCTAGGTGCCCAGATGAAAGATGACACCCTGCTGATCTATGAAGACACCTACTGCTGCAGTTCTCAAGCTTTTAAAATAGAGCCCATGCCTTCCCTGAACTTTGTTGTAATGCTTTACCCTCTACTTTGAGTGTCAGCATGAGATTGTGGAGCAGGGGAGGAGGGATGGCAGCACAGCAGCTGCAATTTGCCATACTGGGTTGCTTATACCACATGGCAGGAAATTTAAAAAGGCTCTGACCCTCTCCCAGCTCCCAGGCGTATGCAGCCCAGGTAGAGGAAGTTGGGGAACTCATGAGGCAAGCAGGCAGGTTGGCTGGGGCTGCCAGTGCAGTGCTGTGAGCAGGGTCACACCAAACTGGCAGACCCCGCCAGACAGCCAGGCTGCCTGCCTTCTGCCTCCTCAGCAAATAGCCAAAGAGAGGACAACAAAGTGAACTGAAAGCAAAGCAGAGAAACCTCCTGCAGTATTCCTCTCACCCTGCCCTTAGCTTCTGCCAGACTCCCAATCCCACTTTTGGGGAAACAAAGCAGAGAGAATTAGCAGCAAAAACTAAGTAAGCCCACTCTTACAGAAAAGAGCGAGTCCAAACCAAAAATGCAGCATTACTGGGATCACACCATCCAGTGCAAGACTGACCACAATACAGGAATTCACAATAAAGTACGGCAACTGTAAAACAAGCACGGCACCTTCAAAGTGTAACAAATTTATTTATTGCTAGAGCTTTTGTGGGTGAAATCCAACTTTGTCAGACACTTGAAAATGGTTTCCAAACGGGATTTCGCTCATGTGATAAATAAATGTGCTACTCTTTAAAAGTCCCACAGGATTCCTTTCTGTTTTTACTGGATTAGACTAACATGGCTACCCCCCCACCGAACTTTTCAGTAAAAGGATGGTTAACTTTGTGGCATGCTGCCTGGTACGTGTACTTATGCTGTGCACAATTCACAGGAGGGCAAAACTGAATAGCAGAATAAATAGTGACATTAAGTAGCGACATTATTGGTAGGTAAAGCCTCACTCATGATCTCCTAACAGAACTCTCAAATCTCAGGAATTTTTTCCCCAGGCCCAGTCTGCTAATATTTGCTCAATCTTCTGTAGCCACAATCAGTGGCGGCTTTTGGGGTAGGCGAAGCAGGCAGCCGCTTAGGGCCCCAAGCAATAAGGGGCCCCGTCTTCAATCTGGTAGACAGAAATGAAAACATAGAAAAATACAGAAATTTTTCCCATCTAGCAGAGCTAATAGGGCTGGAAGCCTAAGCACTTTTCACCCTTGGCTCATCAAAGCAAGCTATCATTAGGATCTGTGCTTCATCTGAAATGCAGATTTCACCATTCTCTGCCCCTCACCTTCACATCGACATGCTAAAAAAAGCAGGAGCAAGCAATAGACAGTGCAACAGCAGGAACTTTTCCAGTGGCCTCAGCTCTTAATTCCTCAGTATGGCCATTTATTTTGCCATTTTTTTAATTTTGTGAAATACTGCCTTTTTCTTTTCTTTTTTACCTGTTCTTTTGCCTTTTCCTTTGACTTTGTGACAATTTTTACGTTGGCTTTTTTAGCTCAGGTTACCAGGTAGGTCCATATAGGCTGCTACATCTAAATATAGTGCTTCCCTTAGGCAATCATTACACCTATGTGTGCTGTCTGTGCTATATGTCTTTCTTTTGATAAGTAATTTTTTAGCTTTTTTTTGTACTTAACTATTTAATATTTTTGAGGGGGCCAGAGTTTCATAAACTTGAGTACTTCAGAGAATTTCATTGAAATTTGGTGTTTTTCATTTATAGCTACACACTAGAAACCTCCTTTTCATGTATTTTTATTTATTTGTTTTAAATATCTCTAGTGCACATAAACCCAGCCTATATGAAAAATTTGTATGATTTGACTGCCAAAATTTTAAATGTGGTATTTTAGTTAGTTATTTTTGAGCCATCATTAATGTTACCACTTCTTATTTATTAGTTAATGCTCACACTTTTTTAAAAAACTTAAAATGTTCACTTCAACTTTGTAGTTCAGCATTAGCTGATTTATGTTAAGTGAAAGATGATCAACTGACAAGCTTCGTGATGGGAAGATCTTTAAAAATACCATACCCAAGAATAATTTATGAGTTCCAGAGGGATAATCATATTAGTTTGGTTCAGCAAAACAAACAACGAGTCCTGGAGGGTGATATGGGGCAGTTAAGGGTGCAGGGGGTACTGTGGCCACAGGGAAGGTAGCAGTGGGGGCCAATAGTGGGCCCTTTAGGGGGCCCCACGATGGGTCTTCCCCTAGGGCCCCCAATTGCCTAAAGCTGCCCCTGGCCACAATGTAGGGACACAGATAAAATGAATAGAATTTACCTTTAAAGCATCTGTTAGGCAACACTGTGTATCTGTTCTTTAATATCATAACTAAAATATTTAATTCAGTTTAATAGACATTATAACCAATATTTAACAAAGCTCCATACTGTAAATTTGGAACTCATTTTATATTCTTGATGAAATTTCTTTGATGTAACACTGTGTAATTTCATTTAAATATGTATGAAAAAGATGTGTGAATGAAGGGTGTGTGATGGGATCAGTTGATGCCAGCCTCTCCTGATGAAATGCAAGTACCACCTTAATGGATGAACAATTCAAACTAATCTCTGAAAAGCAAGAAGAAGCATCCATCCCAGAAAGAGAAGAACAAAATACAAGATCAAAGTCATGTCTGCAAATGACTGGTGATGAATAATTATCAGACAGGAGCTTTGAGGCAGCAAGACACATAGCAAGCCTCATACACTCACATGAGACACAACAAGTACAAAAAAACATGAAAATTTTGTGTCTCATTCTCCAACTATCATCTTAGAGCACCAGATTCATGACCTAGAGAGACCTGTCTCCCTCCTTGTGCCAAGCTTAGTTGCCCACTGGACTGGCTCTAGCAACACATAAAAGGACTGGTAATTAAATCATGCCAGCTTCCAAAATTTCATGGGTATCAATGTATATGTCTGGTTTTTGCTATTTTCACATTTACAAGTAAATGTGGCATATTGCCTTGTATCCCCTGAATAAAATCCTGCTAGTTTTTTCTGATAATTCCATTTCCTCTGTTATACCAAAAGGGCACCTACTAAAATGATGTGCAACAAGAACACCCAAAAGAAAAGACTAGCAAGATCTTATTCAGGGGACAAGGCAATATGCCACATTTATTGTAAATAAGTAAGGATAGCAAAAAGCAGTCTCTCCCACACACACACAAGAAGTTCTGCAACCTGGTATATAATTACAAGTCATTTCATGTGTTGCTTGAGCCAGCCTAGTGGCTAGCTAGGCTGGGCACAAGGAAGGAGCCAGGACTCTTTCAGTTGTGAATCCAATGCTCCAAGATGACAGCTGTAGAATTAGACCCCAAAGTTTTCATGTTCTTATCCATCTTTTATACTTGCTGGCCCTCATCTAAGTCTACGGGATTTGCTGTGTCATGTTGGCTTCAGGGTTTGTTTGAGATCATTGGTCACCAGTCAATTGCAGGCTTGATTGCATTGCGTTCTTTTCTTTCTGGGGTGGCTCCTTCTGTTTGTTTTAATCAGAGATGTCTGCATTGTTTGGCTAGTTAGATGGTAATTGTGCTCCATCAAGACAGGCTGGCAATTGAGACTGGTCCCCCCCCCACCCCTTTCATTCACACATTTAAATGAACATACCAGCATATGCCTAAACCAGGTTTCATCAAGTATACAAAATGGAGTACAATGTTTAAGCACGAGTTCCAGACTGGCAATATGGAGTCTTGTTGGACATTGGTTATAATGCCTATTTGTCAGGGTTACAGAATTATTTCACTTATGACACTAAAGGACATATACACAACATTAATTGACATGTACTTTAAAGGTAAATACAATTTAATTAATTATCTCTGTCCCTCCATATTATCTGTCCCTGCCCCACACCTCCAGTCAGTTTCTGCTTAATGTAGAACAATCTTTCACGCAAGTGAACAATTTCAAGCACAGGATAAGTACTAGGCACAGCATATGGTGGTGTTCAGCAGAGTTCAACTTTACAAATAATATCACTGTTGATGAGATTATCCTCCCAGACCACTTGCTGCCCTAGCTTCACAACTGAGGCAACAAGGCCTGGGCAGGAGACCCCACAGTTGTGCCAGGCTGGCCCCACCGCCATGTGAGACCCTGTGGTAAGACCAGGCAGCTCCACCACCTGGGCATGTGGTGAGGGCAAGGGACCCCAGGCCAGGCCAGCCCTGACACATGGGCATGGGGAGAGGGCAGGAGACCCCAGAGGGGGACCAGGGCAGCACCATGGTCTGGGCATGGGCTGAGGCCAGGAGACTCTGGGTTGCCACCCAAGCCTCACCCCCTGAGCTGTGGGGGGCTCCCTGGCCAGGCTGCATCACAGCAGCCTGGCCACCAACCTGATCCCCAGGGACCCAAGGCTGAGGGATGGTTCCTGGCTCACCAGCCTTCTGCTGGCCTGACCCTGGCCTGACAAAGGCTGAGGAACATCCCTTGGCCCACCCGGGACTCAGGTGAGGGGCTCCATTCCCAGGCCACCAGCCCCTGAGGCCCATAGGCCTTGGGGGGTCCCCCCTGCAAGCAATGGGGAGACATTCATGGACCCAGCTGGGACCTAGAGGCCATGGGGGGAATGCCCCCAGTCCAGGGGTACCCCCTGCCAACCCCAGGTGGGTCCCAGAGGTCTATGGACACCCTCCCCAGTCCCACCCAGGGCGCTGAGGCCTAGGGGTAGCCCCCTAAGACCCACCTGGGCCCCAGAGGCCTAGGGACACCCCTACCAGTCCCACATGGGCCCCTGAGGTTTGGGGGCACCCCGGCCATCCCACCCGGGACCTGGAAGCCTATTGGCACACCCCACAGCCCCACCCGGGTCCCAAAGGCCTGGGAGAATTCCCCCCGCCCCGCCTGGGGCCCAGACGCCAGGGACTAATTCCCTGCTGCCACCCAGGAGCTGGAGCCCATGCAGGGAAGCCCCCCTTGGCGCCAAGCAGTCCTTCCTCTCCTCTCCCCCCCCCACCTGACCAGGGCCTCCAGCCCCTCCCCCCACCTCCTATCTGCTCTGTCCACCAGAGAGAAACCCATGCTGGAGCTGCTGCCTCTGTTTGAAACTCCCCCCCCACCCCGGCTGAGCCACAGATGCTGCTGCAGCAGCACATGGGTGGGGAGGGGCAGCTGCAGCTCAGAGGCTCAGTGAGCTCCCTCTCTGCCTGCGCTGCCAAGGACTGGCCCGATCTCCCTGTGCTGGCACTGGGGGTCCAGGGAAAAGATTCGGGGCACAGCCAGGGAGATTCGGGGCATGGGCCCTGAGTGCCCCGTGCCAGCGATGCCCCTGGTCAGAAGGTATTATCAGGGCCATCCTGGGGGTGGGGAGGGCCCTGTGCTAATCAGATTATGAGGGGGCTCAGGGTCCTGCCGTTCCCGTAAGCCAGACACTCCAACCCTGGGGCAGAACAGCCGACCTAGGGGTGTGGCAGCAGAGTGGAGCCCAGCCTCTGGGCCAGCCTGTCCCACGCCAGGATGACCGTTCTGCCCTATGGAGGGGAGGACTGGCCCAGAGCCTGGGTTTCATGCTCCTGCCCCTCCCTGCTGCCTTCAGCTTGCTGCCAAAGACAGTGGGGTAGGGGGCCGCATGGCAGTGGGGGACTGTAAGCAGGGCACTGTGGGGCCCATGGAACTGCAGCTCCAGGGGTTGTCGCCACTCCCTAAGGACAGCTTTGACCATTATCATCATGTAGTCTGGCCTCCAGCACAGTGTGGGCCAAGGAGCTGCATCCACTCTCATAACAGACCCCTAATTTATGAGTGAATTACTGAAGTCCTCAAATTATGGTACAAGACTCCAAGGTTCATAGAATCCACCAGAAAGTGACCTTTACCTTGTGCTTCAGAGGAAGTGAGTTTTAGGAGAAAAATATCTACGGCGAAATAGTGCCAAACAGCATTGTATTAGGGGTGCTCATCAAGACTGGCTAGAATACAGCAATTTCATTTTGGAAAATATTTTCAGATTTCAAGGGTTTTCTTTCTGATATGGACTGAAACACACTTTTAAAAATGTTGAGAGGAAAAAGTCAGGCAGAAGAGAGAGTGCCACTGTCATCTTCCATATCCAAGGCTGATCCCCAGGCCCATAGGCTGTACTCAGAGACTCTCTCTTATAGAAGCATGCCCAGTTTTGACTAAATGTTTTCCAGGGTGGAAATCTTTTTGTGAAATTTTCTGGCCAGCTCCACTGTTCATGTACATCCCTAACAAACTGAAGAAGGGAAGTTCGGAAGTGGTGGTGCTACCTAGCAACCAGCAGCTTCAAGTTGGAGAAACTTAAGCATCACTGGAGCACAGTGGGTGGAGTAAATGATCTCTGAAATAGGAGTAGGTGCCTAGTTCCTTTTTACTTCCTCTCTGCTTCAAGCAGTTCATAATAGTTACAACATTTGTTAGGAGTTACTAAAGACATCTGAACTTTTACGATGAAAAATGGATTGATGGGACATACTTGCCTGGCTTCCATGCTGAAAAAAAGTAGTGTAGAAGTGCACCACCTTCCTTTTCACGTACCTAGGAGTCCTCTCTAGAGACTCTAAACATTTGATGAGGAATTAGGAAGCAGTCTTTCTACCTGGCATCCTCTCCCTTGGAACCTGGTGGATTTTCAAAATTTTGTTGGACTTAATGTTGATCAACTAAGCATGAACTGTCTGTTTTTGAACAATTTACCCATCATGAAAATGGTGGGATTACATGGCGGGGCTCCCCATCACAAATACCGCAAGCTGGTCAATAGGAGTATGGGTCCTGACAGAGCCATACTACCAATGAGAGGGTGTACCAATCTGTGAGGTTTCAAGGCCTTTATCCCATCACCCCCACTAAGATTTCAGACATTCTCGTATTACAGGGAAGCATGTATTGGACACTTTAGGAGGTGAATTCTGTCCACTGTTATGCCCACTTAACCCTATTGAGATCAGTGGGTTTCTGTGATTGTGGAAGATGGAATTTAACCCTACAAGGTCACTCTCATGGAGTTTTTTGAGCAAACTCTCTTCTCAGTGGTTTTCCCATTGGAGGAAATAATTAAACCTGAAAAACTAGGGCTAATTAGGAAAACTACTGCGGTGATTTTTTTTAAGGGAATATTTTTAAAGCTTATTCACCTGAAAGTGACTAATAGTAATACATCAAAAATAAGAACGCTAAAGGAACTTGAGGGGAAGAGCCATCAATGGGGAAGCAGCTGGTGAATAATATTCAATAGGAAATGGAGTGAATAAGCAGACAGTTTCTTAATAGACTAGCCAAGAAATAGAGGATAATCAATTGCTGCAGTAACTATAGTTATGTGAAATTTGACAGTTGGGGTTTGCAGGAATTCACATGAATGTATTTTTGATTCCATCATCAGGGATGGTCCTACCACAGAGGCAACCTAGGCGGTCACCAACGGTGCTCCCTAGAAGCAGGGCCATCTTTAGGGGGAAGTGAGAGGGGTGATCGCGTCTGGCACCATGGGTCTGTGGGCCCTGCACTGTCCTGCTATGAGCAGGGCAGTGTGGGGCCCGCACCAGTGCCCCATCACAGCCATGCTGTCTCCCACCCCCTCCCTACTGCCTGTGGCATGGAGTCAAAGGTAGTGGGAGAAGGGGCAGAAGAGTGAGCCTGACCTCTGCACTGGGCTGGCTCACCTCATCCCCAGGGCAGGGAACAGCCAGCCCAGGGGCAGAGCGGGCTAGCCCAAAGGCTGGGCTCCACCCTCCTGCCCCTCCCCTGGGCCTCTTGTTCAACCCTGGGGGCAGGGAGGGCCAGCCCAGAGGTGGGGTGGGAGACCAGAGCCCAGCCCTTAGGCTAGCCCACTCCACCCCACCTCAGAAGAGGGGTGGGAGTGCAGGGCCAGCCTCTGGGCTGGCCTGCCCCTCCCAGTGATGCCTTGGAGCCCACAGCTCCTTCCAGGGAGGACACCAAAATCACAGGTACCTAGGGTACCAGAAAACCTTGGGCCGGCCCTGTCCATCCTGTTTTTATCTTTAAACTTCACATGAACCCAGCGTTTCACGCTTAAATGTTAAAGAAAAGCTGCCAAGCTTAACTGATTTTGATCCCAAAACATGGGGTTACCATTACATTGTATGTGATTTTTTTTTCACCCCAAACTGTAAGTAAATCATATGCTCCTGAAACTTGACGTCATCTTGTTCAATTAGGGATGGGTGGTCGAGTATTCATTTAAATGAAGTATACAAGCAAAGAGTCAAAGGTGACCCAGTCAATATCCAACACTGAAGTTTTGGAGAAAATTTGGGGTTTGGTATATAGAGTCCTCAGCCTGCTTACCATGATGGCAAGACTCCATTAACATTTTTTCAGGATTTTATTGAAGATATGGAAAACCAGTTAAAGAATTTGAAACAAGTATTAAGTGAGGCTTTCATTTTAACAGCATCCTTTTTTACCTTTCCTTTCTGGTGAGAGTCTTGAGCAGGAAATTTCCTCTTGTCTGACTTTCTCTTAAATAATATAAAAATAGTCCCCCTTTTGTGAGGAAAGCGAAGTTACTTGAGATGGGCTTGAGCTGCTCAGCTGTTGTTCATTTCAAGACAAAACAAGGAAAGTATACAAAAACAGGAGAGAAAAGAACAGCATAGACAGAAAATGCAGCTTCTTTCTCTCTGGCATTAATTCTCACTTGTAACCTCACTGCTGGTGAAATAAAGGTGGATCACACAGTTTTATCAACTCAGGGACCTGGCAAACTTATACCATTACTTTTAGCTGCCTGTTTCTGATCACTGACTTACAGCTGTGTTGTAAAATACACAATCTTACCTAGCTAAACCAGCCAGAAGTCAAAATAGAGAGGGTTAGGAAACAGAAAAAAGAAGATAGAGAATTAAAAGGATTTGTTGTAAAGAAGAGGAGACTCTCACATCCCAGTTTGAGGTTGGAATTCATCCAGGGGTAGTAGAGGTGGTGAATGGCATCAGGATCCCTCTCTCTGGCATGGTCTGGTCAGGACGTCTCTCAGGACTGTGACAGCCTGAGATGACAGAAGATTAAAACAGTGGTAGCCATGATGATGAAGCTCACTTGTTAGCTTCATTTCAGTAAGCCATCATCATTGGTAGCCTCCTTCTGTTTGCCCATGCCCCCCCCATCATCACTTTCTGAGGATCCCAAAAGAGAATGATGGGGGAAATAGCCACTCCCCTCATTATTTTGTGCATAATTAATCCTAATTCCTATAGCCTCAAGTTTGACTCATTGATTTCCAGTTCTTTCCTTTTCTCGTTCACTAAGCATGATCTTAACACAGTTCTTGAGTTATACCAAAAGCAGCGAGAGTCCTGTGGCACCTTATAGACTAACAGATTTCTTCGAGCATAAGCTTTCATGGGCTACAGATGACGAAGTGGGTTGTAGCCCATGATAGCTTATGCTCAAAGAGATCTGTTAGTCTATAAGGTGGCACAGGACTCTCTCTGCTTTTGCTATACACAGACTAACATGGTTACCCCTCTGGAAAATTCTACCATAGAAGGCACTGAATTATACCAGTAGTCATATTTGTTTGGATTAATTCAGTCTCTCTCGCTTTTGCACCTTTTTCTTCCACATTTATTAAAGGATTTTCTCTTGTCTATTTAAATTATATTCCCTTTTCACAGTTGATCTTATAATTAAAGTAAATTGGAGAGCCCAACTATAATATTGACCACTGAGGTAAAAGAGGTTTTGAGACCCTTTCAAATGAACTCTGGCATTTTGAAATTAGCTCGTGCAATGCCTCTTTTTGTCTATATTTTTACACCTTGGTTCACACACGTTTTAACTTAGAGTAGAAAACCATTTGTATTTGAGTAATGATTAATAAAAATGTTCTAGCTAAAGGGAAAAGCCCTTCCTATGTATTAAGGAAAGAGCACATCTTGCTCCCATTGCTTCAAAAATGGGAAGATATTTCAGATGACATAATGGGACACATTTAATTGGCCAGGTTGTCTTGACTCTGCTTTGTTAGCATTTGTGGTAGCAATGCTAATTCTGCCCCAAGCTCTCTTTTCCCACAAGCACCATAAAGAGACAAGCAAGGAATCTTCACTTATTGTCACGTACCTTAAATGTCTGTTAATTCGGAAAGGAATGAAGAGCAAAATTCTCCCAGTCCACCTTTCAGGAAGAATTTTCCTGGAAGATCTTCTTTAATGCTGGATAGAAATGAGCATGGCCATAATGCAGCATTTCCTCCTTATTTGCCCTCCTCTCATATTTGGCTCTGGTTTTGTACCCATTCCATTCACAGAGGTTGGATAGAAGATTTCATACAATGTCTTTTTTTTTTTTTTACTGAATATTACATTTGTGTTGGTAGAATAACTCCATTTGCAGTTTCCTTCTCTCTGCATTTGATGGTCTTTTAATGTATTATGTTGTTTGTTTGTTTAAAACAAAACAAAACTTTTTTTTTAGTGTCTCCTAAACAAATAGTGATCAAAATGAGCTTTCAAATGTACAACATGTTGCTCAGTTTCAACTGTGGTCCTATCACTACACAAGACTATTTAGCTTCATTGAAAGTTTGCAAACCTCAGAAAACTTTTTGGTAAATCTGAGTCAAATTCCATTTTTATACCAAAACCTGAAAGGAAAAAGAACTTCATTTTCACCTGCCTTTTAGATGACCTTTTCTCAGTTTCCATAATCCTTGGCTGAGAATAATATTTTTCCAAGATAACTAAATTATAATTGAACAAAAAAGTCATTTAGAACTTTTAAAGACATGTTGATCCTTTTTTGTCATATGAAGCTAAAAAAAACCTTTAACATCTGAGTTTTGATAGTGTTAGCCGTTCATGTTATAGCCCTCTATGTAATTTAAGGCTTAGGTCATCCAAAGATTATTTTGAAATTTCAGAAGAACATTTATTTTAATAATTTGTAAAACTTAAGAAACATGATTAAAATGGTTTTAAAGGTAATTTGTTTCAGAAATAATGGTTAAAAAAAACCAGTCTTTGATTTTTTTAATGGGATTAAAATCACAATATTCTATTTTCTTTGCCATTCTTTTTATTTTGTGGACACCTTTTTTTTCCCCCCCCTAGAGTGAGGTGCAAGGGAGAAACAACAAAATCATAGGGTTAGAAGGGACCTCATGAGGTCATCTAGTCCAACCCCCTATTAAAAGCCAGGCCACTCTCATTAAATCATCCCAGCCAGAGTTTTGTCCACCCGTGCCTTAAATCTCCCCAAAGATGGAGATTCCACTATCTCCCTTTGTAACCCATTCCAGTGGTTCACCACCCTCCTAGTGAGGAAGTTTTTCCTAATATCCAACCTCGACCTCCCTAGCTATAACTTGAAACCATTGTTCCTTATAGAATCATAAATATAAATATGCATCCTCAAAAGCATACTTGGTTTTCATTCAATTCTTAGTCATGTATTCCTTGTTTTCAATGAAGTTTGGGTAAGTATGAATCTAAAAGCATGGCTTGGTGTCTGACTCTCATAAACCTGACTCTCACTTAGTGAAAAGGTCTATGTACCAACTAACTTCTCAACAGAGATGAAGTGATGTGTGAGCTCTGTACTGACAGTCTGCACAGGTTTGAATTTTCACCCACTGAAAGTAAGAAATCCATCTTTAAAGTTGCTACATCTGTCCCCCCTAATTAGGCAAGATCAAATCTCAAAACTAGCATATTCAAGCAACAGTTTTATAATTTATATAACAGTATGATTAGCCTATGTTAAAGCTCTATTGGGCTAGGTGCTATAGAAACGTATATTGTAGATAACTCTGCCTCAAAGAGCTTGCATGTTAAAAGATGAGACCCAAAAAGGGATGACTGAAATGATCAAATGAGGTTGGTGTAGAGGGGGAGAACAGAATAACCAAAATGCCGTTTTAACATAGTGTTGCTTTGTGCTCAATTTGCAGCCACCGTAAGCATAGGTAGAGCTGTGTGTCTGTCACTGAGTCATGAAAGTAATGGATTCCATAATTTTCCATGACTTTGGCAGCATCACTGGCCAATGTGGTCAACTTCAGGGCCAGCAATCCTAGGGAAGACAAAGTAGTGACTGGAGTAGAGGCTGTTGGAGAGAAGTTGCTGGGGACCTTGAAGCTGTAGTGAGGGTCCCCTAAGGTTTAGTCAGCGATTAATGGTAAAATTCATGAACAGGTCACAGGTCTTGAGTTTTTGTTTCTTGTCCATGACCTGTCTGTGAATTTGACTAAAAGTACCCCTAATTAAATCTTAGCCTTAATTGTATTATCACAACTGATCAACAATCTAGTATGGTAGGTTAGCCCTGGGTTGCTACAAGATCACCAAAGGACAAAAAAGTTCTGTTTCCATTTGGAAAATATAAGAATACATGTGTGAAGATTAAAGTGTGTTGTGTCACTAAAGAATGGATTCAGAATAAAACTTTCTGAGAGGGGAGGTGCTAATGTTGAATAAAAATGGTTTTTTACAATCCAAACATCTGAAAAATAAGATACTAATTATACTTTAACCGCTGGGAGCATGAGTGACTCAACAGAGCCAAAGAGCTAAACTACTGCAATCAAAGCACATAACAAGAAAAACAAAAGCTACTGACAGAACTCAGTTCTTCTACCTTCAAATAAAAATGTCTCAATGACCTCCATGAGTTGCAGTAAGAGCTGAGTAAAATTATCCCACCTCTCATCAATCCTATTTCTCCATTGCTGCATCTAGAATGATGCCTTAGAATACACTAGTATGTTTATCATACCCTAGACTCTAGAACAATAGAATGTCACATATAGACACCGTTCACCATTCTGCCTTTGATACGGAAGATTAAGTATGTGGGATTACAGTACTGAATAATGTTCTATATGTGCCTCATTCTCTGTTGCTGGGAGCTGAATTGACATATGCTTGAAAATGGCAAAGCAGTGGAAATGAGTGTTCTGCTACACTTGTATGACCCATTTAAATGCACCTATTTGCTGCTGAGCAACTTCTGATCTACAACTCATCAGGTAAATTAAATAAAGGTGAATATGGTACACAGTGTGATGGATAGAGGAGGAAGCACAATATAATAGAGTGGATGGTTCCTTTCTGTAAGTTCACCCATCTTCGAAGCATCTGAGGAAGTGGGATCTTCTCCCACGAAAGCTCATGCAAAAAATAAATCTGTTAGTCTTAAAGTGCCACACAACTGCTTGTTGTTTTTTTTGCAACACTAGGGACTAGATTCACACAAGGATTTAGACACTTATCTGTCACTTTAGATACTAAATCCCAGAATGAGGCCCCTGTGGGATTCACTAACCCCCCTGACAGTAGCTGTTGAAACCAGTAAGTGCTGAAACTTTCTCCACATAAACTTTTGTGGTGCTTAGGGACCTAGGGAGCTTTTATCTGCCTTTGAGCATACATGCAGCAGCAAGATGCCTGAAAAGAGGGAAGATGGATGTTTCTCTGCCTAACTCTCACGTGGAGTCTGATCGAGTAAGCATGATCAAAATCGACCTATAGGATTGTGCCTTTGTAAATAAGTTTACATAAAGTGTGGGTGGGGGAAGGAGGACTCCTTGATAACATCTAGCTTGGTGGTTATTGTATTCACCTGAGATGTGAGAGACCCCTAGTTCAAGTTCCTCTGTCACCTGAAAGGGAAAAGGCACTTCAGCAGGGATCCGCCAAGTCTTGAGTGAGTGCCCTAACCCTAGACTATGTGATATTCTGATGTGTGGCTCCCTCAGTGTCTCCTGTTGAAGGTATTCCACTCTGGGTAAATCATGAAAGAATCATTGAGCCAGAGCTAGAGATGCTGTATAAGAATGATATAATTTGCCAGTTACAGTACTCACAGTAGGAAGTTGGAGATGTCACTTCAGCTCACTTCTCTCCCATGTGTAGAGGGAGAATTTGAATTGGTGGATTCCTGCACATCCCAGGTGAGTACCCTAACCAGTGGGCTAAACTCATCAAGGAGTTCAAGCAGCAGGAAGAGGCTTAGGCTAATGGCAGAAGACGATTTGCAGCTGAGAAATCCAAGCCGACAATCCTCCCTGGAGCCTGGATTTAGGCAGTAATCTCTGAGAGGGGAGTGGGGCTTCGTGCACTCCCATCCTCTTGGCATTGCTCATTGGCTAGATCAGATGAGGAGCCACAGTGTGCTGGCTTTTATGGCTCCCATTGTGAGACACCAGTCTGTCTCCATTCATTGTACAGGGACCATAGGCACTGAACTCAGGCTTTGTGAATCCTAGTTATTTTCTATCAAGGCACATAAATGTTAAGTGTGGCAACACTGAGCAACGTGATGGCAAAGGTCCTTTATGAATCTAGACCCAGCTTGTTTGTAGCATTAGAAAAAATGTTTTGTTTATGTTATCACTGCTTGTCTATATGGTGCCTGAGACAGTGAGATACTGGTCCCTGAGGTTTCTTATTGCTACTGCAGCACAAATACTTATATTTTTAAATAAAGGCATTCACTTACCAGTAGCTTTAGGGGGTCTCATAACTCATCACTATGATCTGTATTTTTTATTAGTAGTTAAATGAACTTTTTCTGGTGCTAAAACTAGGGATGTGGATCTCTCAGTTCATGAGAATAAAAGTTCTTTAGAAAGCAATAGTTATGGGTCACGTGCAGGTGACCAGGTCTGAACATTTAGAACCAAGGCTGTTGTATGTGGGACTGGAACTGGTGCCTATGGTTAGTTATCTGACACTTTCCATGATCACTCTTTTTGAAGTTGCTTATAACTTTGGTAAGCTAGAACTGTTTGGGCTGAAGTTTTCTATGCTGGGTGTCCATCTCAGGCTGAATCGTTCTGGAACAAAACAATGATTTAACAATTTCTTTAGATTAGTTTAGGAGAAAATATATGGTCTTGTCCACTGTTCCCTTTAAGCCACGCGGCCGCACAGCCTGCCAAGCCCCCCCCCGCGCAGGGAAGGCTGCTGGCTGTGCAGGGCCGGCAGCCAGAGGCCCTGCTCACAGCTCCTGTGGGGCAGGGAGTTATTAAAACTCCCGCCCACAGAAGCTCTAATGGAGCATGCCCAGAATATCTGAGCATGCTCCGTTAGTGCTTCTCTGGCCCAGGAGCTGTGGCAGGGCCATGCAAGGTAAGCGGGGGGGCCGCCACGATCGGGCCCGCAGGGGGGTGGGGGGCCCTGCGCAGTGAGCAACAGGAGTTGCTCAGCTGCCGGTGGGTCTTAGAGGGAACATTGGGGTCCCGATTTAAAGTTTTTATAGCTCTTTCATTGACACTCCATTCATTTGAGCAGGGATGTTTGGCTGGAAAGGGAGTTGCCCTGTTTTTAGGGACATGCCTTCTGATGTCCTTGTGAAAAGGTACATGGCTACGGTCAAGTTATGAGTTTTCACAATCTGCGTGCAGATAGAGTAGAAACTAGTTAGTTCAACAAATAAATTCCTTGAAGGGTCTGTCTGCCCTGAGTATGGTCTGTCACCTCACTGCTGTTTTGAGCTGACCAGATTGTGAGTATGCCATCCCACAGTCACTGAGTGCATTGGGAGCATGGAGGAGAAGTGTGCTGACTAGAATGTAGCTGGATGAGGAGCCAGACCAGGGGTGTTGATGAGGAAGCAGATTGGGGTAAGAGGCCAGGGAAATCCACAGTGCAGAGCTGAGGTGAGCATGCATATATGTGTGGGTGGGGTGGGGATTGGAACAAAATCTGTGGGAGGTGTGGGGGAGTGTAGGTGTGGGCAAGAAGCTGAGTGGGAACATTCAGGAGTGGAGTAGTAATTAGGACAAAGGACCTGAGTGTAGTATATGTCAAGAGGGGTGGTGTGGAGGAAACCAAGACAAAGACAGCTGGAGGAGCCAATGCAAAGGGATCAAGATGGAAGATGACCTGAGCACAAGGATCCTGAATCACTAGAGTGCCTCTCATCTTAGAACCAGGAAGAGAACCGAGGATTCCAATGTCTTGATCTTTGTCTGCTGTCTAGCAAAATGTGTGTGAACCCACTGGCAAAATATATGCCTCACCTCCTTCTAGTGATGGGCTATATTCTGGATAACCTTCTATTACTGTCAGATATTGCATTAGCACAAATAGCAAAGGTTTGTGCTCTAATCTAAAGGTTCCAAATCTTCTGATGGTCCACATGGAAATCCATACAATACACCATGATGGAATTTTAGGAGATGGTTTGGGTTTTTTTAAACCTACAAAATCACATTATCACAGAATCTTAAAAACTGGAAAACAACATGAAAGGTCATCAAGTCCAGTTCCCTGCACTCATGGCAGGACCAAGTACCCCCATTAAACCATTATAAGAGCATTCAGTTTGCAAAGTCATGCACTTTGAAAAATCAGGCACTTAGCATCTCATTTTGGACACCCAAACAGTATATTTTGATATCAATTTCTCTGTGGCTCATTCCCGCTGTGTAAACTGAGGATAATACTATGTTGTTTTCTTGGAGTGTCCAAGACCAAATATCACCTTTTAATCCATCTCCCTCAGTGGAAAAAAAAAATACTTGTTTGTACTTAAGTGGGTATCATCCCCCTGACACCACCAGTCTCTTAGCCACCCTGAACAATATCCTCAAGACAATGCTAGCCCTCATTCTCAGTCCCTGAACCCCATTGAAACATCCCCCCTGTGAACCCTTTGCCTTTTGATACTGAGGGTTTCTTTGGGTCACAGATACTACCTCATCTCAGATAATTGTTTGTGAAACACTTAAACTCTACAGTGTTGAGTGCCATAGAAAAGCCCATGAGGAAATTAATAATTTTGCATGCAGAGTAGGCTTTGAATTTTCTGAAGTCAGCACTGTATGTATGGGGCCATCCACTGAAAGATGAGATTGAATGAATAAATATTGAGTAACTGTTCATTTACTGAAAACCTGCCAGCAAAACTTGACTTTGTAACCTTAAAATTGTCTTAATGTGTTTTTGTAGGGTAATTAACATACACTAGTTAGATATTACTGTGAATCGAGACTCATAGGTCAGCTGCATACTTTGGTCAAATGGAATAGCTCCATTGAAACTGATGGTGATGCTCTGACTGACACTAAGGATCTGGCCTTGTCTCTTCAATTGTAATAGTTACTGTTTTGAGAAGTCTGCAGACCATAATACATTCATTGCAGAAATTTAAGAACTCTTTCATTTGACAGACCTGAATATATTGCAATCTGTTTGTTGACAGATCATGAACCAGAAGACAAGGCAAAGCTGACCAAATAACTCAAATAGTGCACATTTTCAGTTCTACCATGTTTAACTTTCCTCTAACTATGCAAAGTAGGAAAAGTGTATATATAGATTTCAGCATCTAGTTATAGCTACTGGTTTCTAAGTATTCTCTAAGCGAAACACATCTGGAAGCATCACTCCCATCTAGGACTTTTAGTATCTGTGAGACAGTTGTGCTTCCCCAGCAATCTCAGGAAGGAGATGCAGCTCACATTCATCTACTTTATTTAAAACATATTACTACCATTCACTTGCTACATGTCATCTCTAGAGGTCAGTAGTCTTTTGGTGCTATAAAAGGTTGAGAATTTCTTAACTTTTCAGTCAACCATGCTTCAGATATTTATGCCAGTGGCAGTGGATAGGGGTGCTAAAATTCCATGGATTATTCAATCAATAAAAATTCCACATGAAAATTTTCAAGCTCATTTATTTTTAAAAAACGGTTCATAAGGATATTTGTGTTGCAGTATGACATTTGAATTTTTGGGCCATGTGTTCAAACAAGTGAGGTCGTCTTTAGCCATCTCCCCACAATATTGAGGATCGACAACCTTAGAGTACATTATCTGTGTTTCATGGAAATTAAAAGATATTGTGGAACTTAAGGCTGAACTACACAAATATAAGAATATCTTAATCTTTACAAAAATTTTGTTTATTATATTTCTATTTAGTGCTCTAATTTATGTTTCATTTATACTTGTCATAATGTTTGTTTGCTCTAGTGCTTATTGTAATAATCTATAGAAAACCAAGATTGCAAGGTCAAGTAATTATAGAACTAATGTATAGAGCCTAAGTAATTCTCTGGACTGGAACACAATTCATCTGAGGAGGTCCATGCAGATTTTTTTAAATTGTGGTTCTGTGGGTTTGATTTGAATGCATTTTTTGGGATGTGTCTCAGTTCAGAATCAAAACCCCATAGACTGTTTCCAGAATCCTCCTCCTCCTGACCCCTTCCATTCCTGTTTAACCGTTTCCACCAGCCCCCCCCCCCATGGGCTGTTCTTGAACATTCTCTCTTCTCCTTGGACCCAAATAGTACAGTGCTACAAAGCCCATCTGGGATCACTATTTTATTCTCATTGGCCTCTGCCTAGGTGTGTTTGGTGGATGTAAAAGGACCTCCAAATTCCCCTAATGGTGCCTTCACCAAGAAGGAGTCCAAATGTGACTCTAGAGCTTTCATCTAAATTGAAACAATTGAAAATTTTTCAACCCATGCGCAGTATTACATTTGCAAAAGTGTTTTTAGAAAAAGAAACAAATCAACAGTAAAAGAATCTGAAAAGCAAGCACAATTTTCTTAACAAATATCAGTTTAAATTTTTAAAATTCTAACCAATTTGAGGCTAAATAAATATTCTTGCCTAATACTCTGTCCCAAGAAGGAAATATTTTTACAGTTTTTTTTCACTGAAAATGCCCTTTGAAGTCAGGAGCATGTTTGTCTTTTGTAATGACTTGTTTAGAAGCTTTCATGAAATCTGTTTGCCTTTTCAGGTTTTATTAGGAGCTCCCACATGCGACTGCACCACGACATATTTAAAAAAGAAAAAGCTACTTTCCTTCCTCTCAGAGGCAGAACATTTATGCCAATATTCCACACTGTAATAGCAACTTGCCTTATTTATGTATTCGCTGCCTGCTGAGCTAGTTGAAGCAATTTAATTTATTGACGTAATACAGGTGGCACTAGAGGTTCCCAGGGGATTATCTCTGTTTCCTTGCTTTCTTTGCTACCCTGTGGGAGCATGTTGTCCAATTTGTTTTTAACTTGTATTTAGCTAGACACTCTAATACCACTGTTTACTACCAAAAGGAATATCAGGGCCAGTCAAGGGTGTCATATTATACAACTCCTACTATATCTTATAGTCAAAGAAGTTCTCTGTTAGTTCATATGGTAGAAATCTGGCTATGTCAACACTGCGGAGCATTTTCAAAAAAAAACTTTTTTTGAAAAAATATTTCAAAATATATACGGAATAATTATCTTGAAATAACTTTTTTCAAAAATGCTATTCCAGGAGAATGGTCCAGGGACCAGCTCCTTGTCCCGCGATACTGCAGCTTTTTTTTTCAAAAGTGAAAGTCTACACTGGAATTCCTTTTCTGAAAAAAGAAAGCCAATGGAAGAGGTAGGCAGGCTTTTTCAAAAAAAGCCTTTGCTGCACCCGGTTATGGCTTTCTTCAAAAAAGCTATCTTGAAAAAGGCTTTTTTTCTGAAAGGTAACCAGGTTTAGTGTTGGTGAAAAAGCGTGCCGGTATTTCGAGTTACCAGCACGCTTTTTCGAAAAAGCTAAACCCAACAGCTTTTTCAAAAGAAAAAGCCTTTTTCAAGATAGCTTTTTTTGAAAAAAAGCCATTGCCAGATGCAGCAATGGCTTTTTTCAAAAAAGCCTGCCTTTTTCTTCCATTGGCTTTCTTTTCTTCAAAAAGAAAATCTGGTGTAGACCTTCACTTTCACAGGGGGGAAATAAAGCTCAGTATTTCAGGGTACAGAGCCATCCTTGGACCATTCTCCCAAAATAGCATTTTTGAAAAAAGTTATTTTGAGACAATTATTTCAAAGTAATTTTTTTTAAAAAGTTTTTTTGAAAATGCTCTGCAATGTAGATGCAGCCTCTGTGTTTCAGAACTAAAAGAAACCGAGTTTCCTTTAAAGTCATAATATAAATAAATGATTGTTTAATCTTAACCTAGCACAGTCCATGGATTTTTACACAGTGATTAGTGCAGCAAGGCACTTGAGGTGATAAAGCATATTTTAGTCATGCATCAATCTAAATATAAAGACTTGACAGGAGAAAGAGCCCCTCACATTCCTAGGTAAGTTGCTCCAGGGTTTAATTACTCTATGTTAAAAATGTGTCTTATTTCTAGTCTACATTTGTCTAGTTCGTTTCCAGCAGGGAGTATTCAGTGGGCTTGATTTGACATAGTGATGGCAGCAGAGGACTCACTGGCAATAAAATTCTTAGTGCCCCTGAGCATGGACATTAGTATATTATTGATCAAGTCTCTTCCATGGCTTCCCTTCTGTCACATTTTAATGCAATGGGTTATATTAGTAGATTTCTGAAGAATTGCAGCAGATTATCATCTATAAATATCATGGTAACAGGTATCCTTCCCTCCCCCCACCAAAAGAACCCCCAAAACATTACTATCCAAAAAACAAAGTAAAACTTGGAAATCTGCTCAGAACAAATGAACAAAAAAGAATTTCCAATAACTTGCAAGAACCTGTGTAGTACTATCATGGAGTTAAAAGTCAACCTACTCTTTCCCCCCTCAAATATTAAGTCAATTATTCCTTTTTTAAAAATAATAGAATGCCAATAGATTATTTCTGCAGAACTTTCTTCTGTAGTAGTGTGTATGAGCAGTACAAGGGGAATGGCGGAAGCCTGCTGTAGCTATGTATCCATCCAGTGACTATTCTAAAGGAAATGTGATGTAATTTGTGAATGGAATACAACTGCTGAGCAGTCACAGAATAAGTGTTAATATGCATGGACTTATTTGCATATGTGCACAGTTTCACTGAAACAAAATCCACAGTGGTTCCAAAGAAGTACTTTAGAAGGTCTACCAGTAAATTCAGACCTGCCTTAAGAGGGTACAATGCTGTTGAGTTTGATGGAATTCCATTCTTACCTCAATTTTGAATTGCAGTTTAGATGCACATTTCTGTAAAGGAATTTAATTCTTTTTGTGGGGGAGTGTATGTGGGAAAGAAATTCTTCTATGAAAGATCTCTCTAATTTGGGCCATTCTCTTCACTTTCCAAAGTCCTGCTTTATTGTAACCATGGTTCGGGAGAACATGGTTAATTAATTAGACTGTTTAGAAAGAAATAGAAAGCACTTGACTTTGAACATATTGCCTTCACAGCAACTCTAGCCTAGAGCATGAAGATCAAACCCTTTTATGTGGTTATGCAGACACTCTCCAGGATTTCTACTTTAAAAACTGTCTTATGCGCTCTAGAGTGTTCATGTAAATTCATGTCTAGGTCCTCATCTAAATGAGACCTTTTTGTGCAAATCAGCGTATCTGCTCTGCACGCATGTAATCCATTTCTTATATCCAGTCCTCCCTATGAAGAACTGGAATTCTTTGCTCTAAAATGTATAAGAAAGTAATCCATTGTGTCAAGTGTAGACATCAACAACAACATGGGTCTCAACTGCTCTTTATCTAGTTAAAAATATGTCCTGCCAGTAAATCTTTCTATTCCACCAGGCTACTTCTGAAGCAATAGTATTCACACTTCAAACAGCACTTATCTCAAGCTTTGGAAAATTTACTGTGAGAAGAGGGTAGTGGGTTTATGGCTGTTTGACATACATTGCAAAGTTCCTCAACAGAAACTTCAGAAACTGAGACCTAAACAGTGATCATATTCTGCTTTCGGTTCCACATAAACAGCTCCTGTGGGAGCGTAACTTTTAGATGAACAGAATTAAACCTCTGGACTTGAACAGTTAAGCATCTGCTAGGTACCTCTGTTCCCTCCCAGATGCCCAAACCTTTCTCCTCCTCCTCAAACTTCTAGAGGGAAAGAACAAGGAACCGAAGGCAACATACAGGACTCTTTACCGCATATTTCTGCCTTTTGTACTATGTACCCACTGTCTTCGCTTCTGGCTGTACAGTAATAGCAACTTCTATGGATTTGACTGTAATGCAGAGTTTTAGGTTTCCAAATAGGAGCATGAAAACAAGTAGAAAAAGTTGAAGATTTTGGAAAGCTTTTATTTTAAACAATAAAATCTATTTACAGGTTTTATAGTCTTTGCTTCACTCTTTCAGCTAGACCAGAGGTTCCCAACCTTTTCAAGGCTGGGACCCCCTCTGCAGAGGGAAGGGAGTGTGCGGCCCCCCTGCGTTGATGAGGTGCTGCTGCACAGCAAACATGGTCCATGCAGGGGCAGAATGTGGCCCACCGCTCCCCACAGTCGTGGCTCCCTTCCTCCTGCCTGGGGAGCTGGGAGCCACCACAACCATTACCCCCTCCCCTGGGTCAGGAGCCACTGCGGCTATGGCCATTTCTCCTTGGCCCCCCTCTCCCAGGCTGGGAGCCACTGCGGCCATGGCCCCCCTCCCTGCTGGTTCCCCTCCACAACCCCCCTGTGTCCCTTCTCCCCCTTATCTGGCCACTGGAGCTGGGGCACCTGGCTACCCCCCAGGCTTTTCTGAGTATGCTTTGCATGCTCAGCGCAGGAGTTTTTAAAACTCCCAGCCTGGGGAAGCTCCTTGCTGGCCAGGCAGAAGCCTGGGTCTCTATGGCAACCCGCAGACCCCAGCATTTCCAGCCCCAGCTCCCTGCCCGGCCATGGACCCCCTGGAGCTGCCCTGTGGCCCACCAGGGGTCTGTTGCCCACAGGTTGGGAACCACTGAGCTAGACCATTGCATAAAGGGAGAATTTTTGTTCATAGGTCTGCCGCATTCTGTAAAGATGGGCCTCTGTGGCACTGTTTCTCCATCCAACCCAGCCAAATGGACAGAGGTCCCCAGATCTGGGGCTGGCCCATGGAGAGCAGATAAAAGCTGAGTAGACTCAAGAACAGTGATTAGGGAGTGGACTGTATTTGGAGGATAATACACGTAACTCTAATTCCATGAAATTTAGATGGAAAAGATACAGATCTTCTTCATACAACTTTTGCTGTTCTTTGGGGCAATGGTTAAAGTATAATTTGATGGGCCTTGGAACTTTCCTAGTCTCTGGCCCCCTTCCTGTATTGTCCTGACCCTCTTCATGCATGTATGGGCCCAAATTTTCTACATCCTGGAATCTGAGCCCCAGAACTCTGGCCCATCAGATTTGTGGGAGACAGAACTGCATTTTAGCTTACTTCAACCCCTGCTCTTGGGGCACACATAGTTAGGTATAGTCTGGGAGTGCAGCTCCCATGGTGCCAGGAAAAGGAGTTCAGCTGAAAAAGAAATCTGGCCTGGAAGCACAAAACCTTCAAACTGATGGTTTTGGCTTTCCACAGATCCACTCATCTCTTCCACTTCACTTCTATTTACTGATCTTCAGGTGTGAAATGTATTATACTGTCAGCCTTATTCTCACAGTTTTAATGCATATAAATTTTAAAACAGTTCTTCGAAGCAGAAAGATTACAGAAAAGTGCTTTGTACTGCCAAACCAGGAGAGTACAAGCAATAGCACAAGAAGAGGAAATGTCACTCTCTTCAACTATCTAATTTATCCACTGCTATTTATCAAGTTGTTCTGCAGTAATCTTTTTAAAAACGTTGAAGACTTTCACACTTCCATTCTCCTGGTAACAGTTCAAAGCATCACTAAGTTCTTGTTTCTTTTCCACTGATATGAAGTGATGAATATTTGACTCCTTGTTTTGTGAGCTGGGAATGCATGCTGAATTCAGAATTACATTAGCTGTTAGTTAATTAGAAAATATAATGGATAATTGAGTGCTTAAAATACTTAAATTCTGTCAGTATCCTCAGGTCTTTTTGAAATACAGATGAAGATGTAATCCTGACTCAAGGAGCTTACAATTTAAATAAAGAAGACAGATAGCTATCCTGATGACTGATATATGGCAAATGGTCATGTAGTACAGTTGTTGCTTCTTATTCATAATGTGCCTCACTCATCTCTTCAGTGGATCAGCACTTATTGTCTTTAATTTAAAATGCATCAGGGATGTGAAAGAAAAACTTCTTGACTGGTAATGTTTTGGACAGGGTGAAGGTAAGTGAGGTGAACAGCAAGATCAAAAAATATGTATGAAGTAGTTGAATTGAGATGTCCATAACTTAGACGTGGTCTTATAGCCATAGGAAGGAATTTCACATGATTCTTGAAACAGTGCTAGGAGGGAAGATCACAGAATCATAGGGTTGGAAGGGACCTTATGAGGTCATCTAGTCCAACCCTCTACTAAAAGCAGGACCACTCCCGCTAAATCATCCCAGCCAGGGTTTTGTCTAACCAGGCCTTAAATGTTTCCAAAAATTGAGATTCCACCACCTCCCTAGGTAACTCATTCCAGTGCTTCACCACCAACCTAGTGAGAGTTTTTCCTAATATCCAGCCCTTTCCTAATATCCATGATGAATATGTCAACAATCTGGATTATTGTGAATGGGGAGGAGTGGAATAAGAGTCTAAGACTTGGGTAAACAGAAATAAGATGTCTGTCAGTTAATGCAACTTGGAAGGAAGGTAGGGAACATAAAGATAGAATGAACATTTTGCTGGTTATCTTTTTGTATGAAAGTGGCAAGATCTTTTTTTGAGAGTGAGGTGGATTTGAGAAGGAATTTGAAGGTGGAGAAGAATCTCACTAGCAAGGGCAGTCAAAAGGCAGACTACTGACCAAATCCAAACCACTAGATACTTCTGAATAGCCCCCAAAATCTTATGATTTACTTATCATAATTATTTTTATTTTCTCAGTAGTCTGTACCTCTACTGTATGTTGACTGAGAAATTTGGATCTTGACAAAAACTAGGCTGACTCTACACTCAAGAATATGAGGACACAGGAGTAGTTGGGGAGGGAGAGAATGTGTATAATTTAACTTTGGTTTTGTGCTCCGTTTTACTATATATGTTATATAGGCACATTTAAAAAGGTAAAATTGATTCCTGTTCATAGTCCATATTGACTACAGAATCCTGATTTTCAGTTATTCCATCCTTGCATATGAAGCAGGGAGGGGAGGGGAGGGAGGTAGAAATACCTTTAAGCTACTTTTGCCTTTGGTGAGTTCTGTGAATGTGCAGAACTCACCCCAGATCCATTATAAACTAGAGCAGATTTGGGGCTGCTGTCAATTGTGTTTGTTCCCCAGTGCCTCATAAGCTAGTGGTCATAGTACTCTCCAATTACATTCCTGATAAGTCCCTTTTGGCAGGAGACTTGGGCTTTACATTAATTTTATACTTCTCAAGCAGGCTCTATAAATTAGGGATATCCTCCAGGTGTCTTTTCCACCCACTTAATGCCTTTTTGTATTACCAGAGTGATGTGAAAGAGTCTTACCACAACTGAGGTTCAAGACGCCATTGTTCATAAAAAATAGTACATATTTTAATCGGTGCTGAATGAATTTGTAGAGCTTCAAAGCTGGTTAAAAAAAAATCACATTTTTGATGCTTGTCCAAGCTCTCTCAGATTCTAAAAGTGTTCTTCCTTCTCTTGCCTCAAATACCCTTGGCTTTAAAAATTCCCATCAGTCAGAAAATGGAAACATAGAATCTCAAAAAGACTCTGTTTATCTTGGGTTCAGGAAGTTGGAGGATTTTTATCTTACCTGAACTATTTTGCTTACTCTCAGATATTCACAATGGTGCTGAAATAGCCAAAGCGGGGGGGGGGGGGGGATGACAGTGCTCTTAGTAAAAAAAGATGTAGTGCTTTGTCAGACAGAATTTATTTTTATTTTCTCTACTTGTATTTTCCATGGTTGCAACTATCTTAAACCAGCATGTAAGTGACTAGGGTCTCTGGTGGGTCAGGAGGGCACCTCCTACTGGTGACTCAGGGGAATTAACCTTGAGTGGCATTCTTCCAGGAAGCCGAAGCATTGCCTCTAGCCTGGCCCCAAGGCAAGATGAGCAAACACGGAGTCAGTGGTCCTGGCCCTTAGGAAGGGTGGGCAAACACAGAGCCAGTGGCTCCAGCCCCTAGGGGCAGCAGGCAAATGCTGAGTCTGTGGACAGCTTGGGCGGTGGATAATCATTCAGGGTAATCTAGCAAAGGCAAAGGGCTGAGGAAGGGGATGCGGGCCCACCTGTCTCCACTGCATCCCAGCCCAGGTCCCTATCCAGTGGCAGAATGGTCCACCGCTGGATCAGTGGAGCTCCAGTCTAAAAGCACTGACACAAGCCATTGCTTGGCGCTCTGCTCTGCCTGGGCTCCTTCCTCCCACCCCAGCCCGAGTACCTAGTTCCAAAAGGGGTAGCCGTCCTTGGGGTCTCCCTCATAGGTTGCTTGGGGGATCCCAGTGAAACCTTCTGTGTTTGTGGGCGATAGATTGGGGAACTCCGTTGGCCTGTCAGCAAGGGGTAACTCCTGCAGGTTACAAGTCCCATATACTACTGGTGACTTCTCCTCTGCTAACAGAAGCTCCTCTAGGTCACAGGGGCTAGAGGGGTCGATGTCCACTTCCTCTTCAACTGTGGGTCAGCCCCATCACAGGGTGGCTGGTCGGAGCCTCAACAGGCCCTGGGGGGTCCTCCCCAGTTGGCAGCCTTGGGGTTCCCCTCCCAATTACTAGGCCCAGGGAAGCTGGGTAGGCCGTACGGCCGTTCTGCCAAGGAGGTTTTGCCACCTGGCCAGGGCCAGGCATCTTTCAGCTGCTTGCCTCCTTACAGCCACATCCTTCTTCAGTAGCTCAGCCCCTACTGAGCAGCTATTCAGGGTCTTTATACTTCCCGTTCATGGCTGGGCCCCACATTTCTAGTTCTGGGACCTGGGGCCTGCAGTTCCCTAGTCTGACCAGGGGGGTATTCAGGCCCTTCCTCCAGCCCAGGCTCTGAGAGAGGCCACAATGCTCGGTTACACTGCCCTACAATTTCTCTCCCCCACACCTATTATAAACATTCTTTTTTGAAAATTGTGTAATTTTTTTCTTTGTTCGGAAACCAAAACTGTCAACATAAAAGGAAGATGCAAATATTTTGCCTTCAAAACAGTCAGTCAGTCTTTTCACTAAACAAGGGTCACAGGAATCTGCAAAGAAGCTGTAGAGTTCTAGGGCTTTTTTCAATTAAATATCTGGACAAATCTTACTTCTGTGTAAACCTGCTATATTCAGTAAGAAAGACAATTTGGCCCTTCTAAATTCAGTGGGAATTGTTTATATTGCTCTCATTCTCATGTATGCTTATTTCCTCTTTGTATAAATTCAGTGGACTAGCTTACTTTTCTCCCTTTGTGTCAGTGAGAACTGAATCTTGACTGCTAACTATAGAGTGGTGATTCCTAACCTTTTTGAGTGAAAGCCCTATAACTTAATACAAAGTAAAACACACATCCTGCTCCCCTGTACCTTCACCAGCCATAAACACATATAACTCCTTATAAACACATTGATGATGATGATGATGATGATGATGATGATGATGATAACACTAAATTGCATAATAATAATGCATTACTCCTACCTGAGTAAGAACCTATGCCTGCCACCAGCAGCTCCCACTGTAAGCTCTGTGTAGGCAGGTCCAGTTCTTTCCATCTCTCATGGGCTGATGTTAACAAAGGTGGGTTCTGGTGGCTGGCCAGGATTGCTCCAAGTCCTCACTGGTGAAGGACTGCTCCACTCCAGCCTGGCCAGAGAGGAGGTGTGGGGGTTGCTTCTTCACTCAAGAGAGAAGGGAACTCAGGCCTGCTGCTCCCATGGCAGGGCTGCGCATCCCTTCTAGCCATCATCAAGCTTGAGACTGCTGTGCCTGATGCATCCCTTAGGGAGCTAAATGAGCTTATTATTACTGAAGCTTCATGGACCTCACTGGAATCTTTGGTGCTTCCTAAAGGAGTCCTACTGCCCAGGTTGGAAGCCACTGCTATAGATGACTTGCTGAAGTCCTCAAATTCTAAGATGTTTAGTGTTGTTCAGGCCCAATGTTGGTTTATCATAAAGTCCTTAGCCACATACAAACTCCAGATCTGAAAGATATTTCAGATTTGAAATGTCCTCGTCATTTGGGAGGTGTTGGGGACATTGGTCTTTGGTTTGTGCTTATCTCTACAAATGGAGCAAACATGATTTCCTGGGTAATTAGGCACAGATGGTTGGATCCTGAAAGGTGATGAGCTGCCACAATTGTGAGTGAAAGCAGTGAAAATTGCCAGTACTCAAGACTACATGAGCTAACACTCAAAAGGACCCATTCATTATTACCCTGTACCTTGCATGTCACATACGCCCATGGAAAATACCAGATCAGAAAGGTGGTGTTTTATGCTCATTTTGTACTGGTCTAAATGGTTTGAAAACTATGCAAAGAGCAGGGCAGGATTGAATCAGACACAAAATAAGCATAATCAAAATACTGGGCAAAAAGAAGCAAAACAGGAATCTCATACATGAGAGCTAGTTCTATCTTTGAAATTGTGCAAACATTTAATGTGAATGCAGTATTTTAAAATGGTAATTTTCTCTTCACTATTATTACAGTCCTTAAAAATGAATGACAATCTACCACTTTTGAAATTGTTCTCTAAATAATAATTGCGTATTTGCATAAATCCTTAATATGCTGTATGGTATAATTGCTAAAACCCAATAGAAAAATTATCTAACTTATTCCTGCACAAATATAATGACTGCTGTTTGGAGGGAAAAAAAGGTATCTCACTAATAGTACTAATTGCATACCTATTACAGTCTTGTCTGCCAAGATAATGAGGAAAATTGTACATGGACTAGTCTTAAGTAAGGTGTTGGCCAACAATATATTTTCCTGTCAATCATAATTTTGCCCAAAAGCAGAGTGCAATTTACAGTCTCATCTTTGCATTTAAAATGTTTTGCTATAACTGGAAATTTTTAAATATTCTGTGGGGCAAGCTTTTTATTTTCTGTTGTGTGATTGGTTTTCTTCTTGTTCCTTGACATTTTTAATACACCCTGACAAAAAAGTAAAGGAAAATCTTCATAACAAACACTAGAGCTCTGCATCAGCATGTACAAGAACTGACAGTAGCAACATGATCCAATAAAATTTGTCAACATATCAATGTTCATACAGCATTATTGATTAAAGGTAAATGTGTAGTTTCACAGAAGAAGACAAATATAATGTACACTAGTGCTTATTGTACATTTTGTGTTTGGACAATGACTAGGATATCAGAAGAGAATAAACTGTTGTTAATACTTTATAAGAAATATTTTTTTTAAAAAGACATTATTTTGTATACAGTGACTACCGTTTATGTAAGTTAATTAACTTCACAATGGGAAGTATGATATTTCTGATACTCAGGACCAAACAATTTAATCTGAGTGAAAATCTGGAACCAGTGGCAATAATTGAAATAACAGAATCCCTTCAAATGTCCTCTGGTATAAATGACAGATGCATTGGAATGCTGCCTTTATGTAGTATAATCCACCTCATGGTGATAAGGTAAGAATGCTGGAATATTGACAAGTTTAAGCAGAATAATGGGTTGTGTGCGGTGTAGTTTATAAATAGTCATCACTCTAATACCTTCAAAAATCTTGACAATGGTTAGGCCATTGGTGCAATACTGTCACAGTCTGTCATACTGACTTATATTGTCTCATTGTTTCCTTGTACTCCTCTGTCTATCCATGTGTTAGCTCTTGTTTTGTCTTAATTGTAAGCTTTCTAGGCCAAGGAATGTTTTTTGTACTTTGTGGAGCTCCTTTCACAAAGGGAGCCTGGGCCATGCTTAAGGCTTCTAGGCACCTTGGTAATAGAATATTATTATTATTAATAATAAAAATAGTGCTGATACGGCGTAGGTACTTGGTCCTGCCATGAGTGCAGGGACCTGGACTTGATGACCTCTCATGGTCCCTCCCAGTTTCTATTATTCTATGAAATGACACTCAATAAGTGAAAAATTTTATATCTCATTCCCCTATGAGCTGTTCAGACCTTCATAATTTGTCTATATCCATGTATATTACATGTAACCATTTTTTTTTTTGCTGTTGCAATGTGGTCTATATGCAAGCTTGTCTTGTGAACATTTTTTCTTCTGTGTAAACATTTTTGAAAATATCAACTTAAACAAAACCAACAAAAAATACTGTCCTGTTACATCTCATTGTAATTTCACACTAGTAATGGCTATATTAAATAGAGTGAAAACTGTCTAAAAGTGATTTATTATCCACCAGAGATTTCACCTTCAGTTGGCATCTGGAGTGTGCACAAGGTCTAAAACAAATTGTCAAGATTAATTTGATTAGAGTTCAGCCGCAAGCAGAATATTTTTTCCAATACAGTAAATCTTATAGATGGATTAGAGATGGTGCATTTTAAGCATGTTATGTTATCATAACCTCTTAAATAATTATAGAGAACTTATTTAATGGAAAAATATTCTTACAGGTCATTGGCAATACTTAACAGAACAATTAACTCCTATATTTTCAAACCATAACTGTTAGCTATACATACCCAAACTTTTAGCAGTGCTTTGATAATGTACTCATGGAATTTTTTTGTTTTGTTTTGGCATAGAGGTACAGTAGTTACTCTTAGGGTATCAGATACAGGGAGGAGGTGCACAGGAGGAAAGCATAAATGCATAGGAAAATAGATTGTTGTAATAGTCATTGCCAACAGTTAGTGCATAATTATTTCTGTGACTGTAACTCTGTAATTAGTTTTGTGCAGACTTGGAAATGGGGGAGGGATCTGCCAGCATGGAAGTAGATCAGTGCCTGATGTACCACAGCTTCTAGTTACAGAAGACAACAGTGTGAAATTTTGTCAGGTATCCCCTTTGAATGGTTGTTGCTGTAGTATGATACACATTTTATAATAGAGAACTTATAAGGAATTAAACAAAGCTGTTTTTACTGTAGCTGGTATGCAATCACTTAATTGAATTAAACTTACAGTGAGGTGGTTTCCTATGAAGGCATTATTTAACCTCTCTCCACTCATGCTTTGTTTAGCAACAACAACACAGTCATTACAGCTATTTTTTAAAAAATATTTATATATATATTTTTGCAGCACTGCTTTACTGTCAGTGATTTTTTTCCAGTGGAGGATTGTGCTATTGTGCATAATGTAGCTCTCAAGAATATACTTGGATATTGTGTGGCAGATACCCAGAAATTATTTTTTTTTACCCATTTTGAACATCATACTTTACTCCTTTTGAAATCTTAAGTCAATTGTGTCACTAAATTCCAAGGAAATCAAGAAGTTCTGTACATTTTATTGAAATTATATTTCTTCTTTGAGAACATCCCCGTCAGTGCTCCACTCAGATGTCAACTTGCCCCGGCGCCTCAGATCGGAGACTTTTGGCAGCAATGAGTTGGGGAGTCACACATGCCTGGTGGGCAGCTTGCACTGCTCCAAGTGAGCCAAACCATCACTGCCCAGCTCACCTTCTCAGTTCCTTCTTACCTGCCTCTGGCTTGAGACAGAGCTTGGCAGTGCTCTTACCTTTTTCCTAGAAAAGACCAAAAATAGCATTATTTTGATTTATTAACTGCCCTTTTCTTCATAATTCCTTTAAATTACCCTAGTCCCTTCTAAATTTAAAAAAAAAATTAAACATGTCCTTTTCCCCTTGTTTTGATTTACAACCCTCACCATGCCTGGATCTCCAGTATTGAAATAGTGTGATGGCTGCAAAGACAGAATGCTGATATCAGACAGCCCTTCCCTTTTTATAAAGCACTTAGTGAAGGGCTGTGTTGCAGCTTAGTGCCTTCATTGTGCAAAACTCAAAGTAAGAACTCACCACAACAGGGAGCTAAAGCTCAAACTTCTCTTCATGGGGAAATAGGTTCAAGCCCCCACTGATAACCTTGGCATGGTCATATGATAGATATGTCAGCACTCAAACCTAACTTACCAAAAGAGGAAGAGAACCATCACTGAAACATGGAGACTTGCATAAAAGAAGGCAAATTCCAGAATCGGCCTGTGTGCCAATACCATCCACTACTTCAAGAGCAAAATGCATGGACAAACAACTGGCAAAGACCTTGGCACTGACTAAATTGGTACCAAGAGATGCAACATTGACTTGTAAATCAATATTGAGGACAGCTTCCTCATCACCGATCAAATCACCACCTAAGGCAACACTGACACATGTGCCCGCTCCATTAGCACCGCTGCCAGTACCATCACAAAACAAAGACCTCCACCTAGTAAACCATCAGTACCACCAACACCTAGTACCAACAAATCACCTCTGCCCCTTGTGGCATCGAGTGATGAATCTCAGTCACACGTACAAACAGACCAACATTGCCAATCGCCCATGGGTTAAAATATAACTTGCTGGGCCCTGGAACCCTCCTAAATTTCCAGACCCCCTTCATAAGCCCCAGCTACTGCTCCACTAACACCTGCCCCCCCCCCAGCTACTGCCTCCCCAAAATACCTGCCCCCATCAGACTCCTCATTCCCCTTGTCTTCGTCAATCCTCATTCCCTAAGCTCCTTGCCCATTTCCCCACTCCAGCCCTCCTAACCCCCCACCCCCAGCTCCCCCATCTTTTCTCCACCTCCTTCAGCCTCCAACTCCTTCCACATCTTACCAACCCCCTTAAGTCCCCTTGTCCCCATTGCCCCACTCCCCCTCTTTAGCCCACCAACCCCTCCATGCTTCCCCAGCCCTCCTGCCACACCCTTTCCCCGCTGGAACCTAACTGTCCCCATCCCCCAAGGCTCCCCTCACCCACACTGCTGAGGAGCCATTCTGGGCTGGGCTGGAGGGAGGGATGTTGCTATGCTGGCCAGCTGGCTAGCTGGCAAGAGAATGACAGGCCTGAGACCAGGCCTGGTCTGTGCACATGGCCCAGGCCTATAAGGAAGGGGTGGGACTTGTGTAGGTCCCAGGAAAGGGGGAGAGGGGTGGCCAGGCTCACCCCAGCCCACAGCCCCTTCCCTGAGCTGGTCCTAGGGGAATGCACTGGAACAGTGTGTTCTGGCATGTCCTTTCTATTTTTAGAAGGCCCCGGACTGCAGCGTTCTGACCATTCACCTATTTTAGGGGGCTCTGAAATGCTGCCAGCCTAAAAATAGGGGGCCCTGGAATGCTGTTCTGGGGTGTTCTCCCTTACTTTAACCCCCGCAATCGCCATTCTATGGCACTGACATTTCTCCCTCCTTTTATGAGTCTCAATCCCCATCTCTATCATCTTTCTCCAGTATGGATGGCCACTATTCCCATGCTTTGTTCTCACCTATTTTCTCCTCCTAGGATAGAGCTGCCTCCATTGCCTCAATTAGATCACTAGCTCATATGGAAAAGTCTATGAAGGAGTGAATCCAATAAATGAAGCTCTTACTCAAAGATCTATTCAGCACCACTCCTCCACCTGCCAAAGTCACTATCTGAAAGACACTGAACCACATCAACCCACTTCACCTATTGCTCACACTAAAGCTACATCTCTTACTCCTTCAGGGGATCCTGATGATGCCTCAGCAGGTGAACTAGTCGAGGACATCTCTCCACAACATAACTCATCATCTTCCCCAGATGAAGCTGTTACTCTAGCCCCAACCCCTGTATTCAATAATCCTAAACAATTTCAACACCTCTTTTGTAGAGTGGCCATATCACAAGACATCCTACTGCAAGATGTCCAGGAATCTCAATATAAATTACTATGCATACTTCATCCTTCTCAAAATCCAAAAATCACCCTCCCAATTAATGGGGCTATATTGGAACGTGTCAAAGGTCTATGGCAGACACCAGCATCAACCTCTCCAACATGCAAGAGAACCAATAGAAAATAGTATGTTATGGCCAAAAATATGGACTTCTTATTTGCTCACACATCACTTAATTCATTGGTGGTAGGCTCGGTGCACCACAAAATACCATAAAGTCTACCACATCTGGAAGACGGACCATTCCGGCCACAAAGTCTACTCTCTGGCACTTTCCAGTCTAGGATAGCCAATTATATTGCTCACCTGTCCAATTACAACCATGATAACTATAAAAAGATAGAGGAGCTGAATAAATACATACCTTCAGAGAAACACCTTTTAAAGTCCTTAACAGAGGAAGGCCAACTCATTGCCTGCACTCCATTACAGTCTGCGCTAGATGTTGTGGACACTGCAGCCTGAATAACAGCAATGGCTCCAGGCTTCTGGCATACATAAGGACTTGCAAACAAAGGTGGAAGACTTACCATTTGAAAAAGACAAACTCTTCTCAAAGAAGATGGATGAGACCCTTCACTCAGTGAAAGATTCCAGAGCAACTCTAAGAACCCTAGGCATTTGTACACCATAGTTCAAAAAATGTAGATTCCAGCCTTACAAATGCAAAGATTACCAGTCTTCTTGACAGTAGTGTCCCTACGAATCATTCAGACAGCGTCAACAACATCAGCATCATTCCCAAAGAAGGAGGCAGCCCTCTAACCAGTCCACCGCCACACAACCTTCACAATCCAACAATCATTTTGAAGGTCAGGTCGAGGGTTTGACAACCCCCCTCACCACAGAGATATCCAAAACCTTTTTGGACATGGCTTAAGACCATTTTCCAATATATAGGCGACTATTACCACTGACAGATGAGCCCTAGACACCATAGACAAAGGCCACATCATTCCTTTCAGATCCATTCCCCTTCCCTGCCTTCCCACTCCAACCCTGTCCCCCTCCAGGGACCCCTCTCATGTACAACCTCTGGAACTCGAGCTCACACACCTACTCAAAATAGGAGTACTAGAGAAGGTCCTATCTTAATTCCAGAGAAGCGGATTCTATTCCAACTACTTCCTGACCCAGAAGAAGAACAGAGGTTGGAGGGCCACATTAGATCTCAGACGTCTAACAAAGTACGTACAGACCCAAAGGTTCAAGATGTTGACACTATCAATGATCATCCTTGCATTAAACCATAAGGACTGGTCCTATATCCTCGAACTCAAAGATGCTTATTTCCATTTAACAATCCATCCAGCCCACAAAAGATATCTTTGTCTTTCATCTAGTACAAAGCACTTCTAATACACAGTCTTACCATTCAGTCTTGCCACAGCCCCCAAGGTATTTTCAAAGATACTTGCAATTGTGGCAGCACATCTACATCATTCATCAATCATAATATATCCTTGCCTCAACAATTGCCTCCTACAGAACCGATCAAGAGACGAGGCCATTGTCAATATTCAGACAACCATAACCCTATCACGAAAACTAGGGTTCCTCAAAAACTTAGAAAAATCCAAGTTAACCCCAATACAGATTCTGGAGTTCATTGGAGCTCAACTTGATTCCACCACTTTATGGGCTTTTCTTCTGATGCAGAGATTTCAAAACATTCAAAACCTTATAGACAAAGTAAGCTTGTCTCCTCTTACCAGTGCCATAACATGCCCCTGGCTCCTGGGGCACATGTCCGTCACCACATTTGTGGTGAACCATGCCAGACTACACATGAGACCCATACAAGCCTAGTTAAGATGAGTGTACAACCCACAAGAACACTATCTAAACAAAAGGATTGTGGTTCCACCTCACATCTTGGGCATGCTGACGTGAAAGAATCCAATCAACCTTTTGTCAGGAGTCCTGTTCTTGACATCCCACTCCAAATATAATCATCACCAGAGATGCATCACTTACAGGTTGGGGAGCACACACCTCAGCTTATATAGTCCAGGGCCTCTGGACAGAACAGAAATCTCACCTGCACATCAATCTCTTGGAATTCAGAGCTGTCTAAAATGCCTGCTCACACTTCCTTTCCCTAATATGAAACAAAACAGTTCAGATCCTCACAGATAATGTCACCTGTATGTACTATATAAATGGGCAAGGAGGAGCCAGCTCCTCTTCCCTATGCATGGGGGCCATAATGCTTTGGAATGGTGCATTTCCCACCAGGTCTCAATAATGGCATTGTATGTGCCTAGTCATCTCCACATGACCGCAGATGCCCTAAGCGGGGCATTCAGCAAAAAGCACAAATGGCAGCTAAACACACAATACTACTCAACATCTTTCAGGCCTGGGGTGCACCATGGATAGATCCCTTTGCAACAACAAAAAACCTCCAATGCAAACAGTACTGTTCGGGGGGGGGGGGGGGAGTTAAGGATACCAATGAACTGGCAAGGCCCCTCCTTTACACCTTTCCCCCATTTCCGCTCCTATCAAAAGTAATAAACAAATCAACCATGACAGTGCCCGCATCATTCTTATAGCTCTGGTGAGGCCATGACAACCATGGTATCTCAATCTTCTAAGAACATTGGTTTCCCAGCCAAGAGAGCTAGCAACCAACCACACTCTCCTCTCTCAAACCAACAACAATGGACAACACCCAGATCTTGCCACGCTACACCTTACAGTGTGGCTCCTTCATGGCTCCAAGGCTCAGAAACATTATGCTCAGATGAAGTCCACAGTGTACTTCTAAATAGCAGAAAACTAGCCACTCAAAAGTCATACCTCTACGAGTCATAAAGGTTTGCCCTATGGGCCACCAATAAATACCTAGACCAATTCATGATACCACTTCCCTCGATTTTAGACTATCTACTACAATTAAAAGCTACTGGTCTATCCCTTGCCTCAGTCAGAGCACACCTCGCTTCCATTAGCACCTTTCATTGGGACAATGAGTCTCCTTCCCTCTTCTGACACCCAGTGATGAAACATTTCCTCTTGGGACTTCAAAATCTCTACCCAGAAACAAAAGAACACACCCCATCATGGCACCTAGTTTTTGTCCTTAATACACCGACTGGTGCTCCTTTTGAGCCTTTGGCCACATGCAGTCTCCTTCACCTGTCCATGAAAGCTGCATTCCTAGTTATGATCACATCAGCAACCAGAGTGGGAGAACTTAGAGCTATCGTGGCAAACGCTCCATATACTATTTTCCATGAACAACCAGTGACTATTAGACTTCACCCAAAGTTCATCCTGAAGGTTTCCTCACAGTTCCACTTGAAACAAACCATATACTTACCTATCTTTTACCCAAAGCCACACAAGGATCGCAACGATGCTTGGGGCACACCCTTGATGTATGCAGAGTGCTCCTCTTCTACCTACAAAGAACAAAAGAATTTTGTAAATCCACAAGATTATTCTTATCTGTAGCAAATTGTTCAAAAGGCAAATTAACATCCTCCCATAGACTTTCAAAGTGGATATTGGGTTACACAAATCTATGCTACCAGACCATAGGCTCTACTCCCCCACAGGTAATTAGAGCCCATTCCACAAGAGACATGTCATCCTCAATAGCTCTTCTTCATAATATACCAATCCCTGAGATCTGCATAGCTGCAACTTGGTCCTCTGAAAATACCTTCATAAAGCACTATGCTATCTCCAGTATACTGCATCTTGACTCAAAATCTGAATCCTCCATACTGGCCGCAACTAGAGGTGATGCTCCAAAGTCCCACCTACCTCAGCTAACAACTGCTAAATGCTCACCTGAGTGGAACACTCACAGGGACTTTCTCAAAGCAAAACACTTGCTCACGTTTGTGCACTAGCCAGCATTCTTCAAGATGTATGTCCCCGTGACTGCTCCACTACCCCGCTCCTCCTCTCTAATTTGGAAATATTTTCTTATCTGCAGTAGAGAAGAAACAGAGGGGGTGAGCTGTGCAGCGATGGTTCAGCATGCTCGGAGTGGCATAAGCTGCCCACCATGCACGCACGGCTCCCCATGTCATTTCTGCCAAAAATCTCCAACACCTGAGTGGAGCAGTCATGGGCACATACATCTTGAAGAATGTTGGCTACTGAACCAAGGTGAGCAACCTTCCTTTTCATGCAGTTGACCTACCTGCCAAAATTGTGCCTCATGAGAGTCTCTGGGCAGATCTATACCACAAAGTCATTTTGGCAGCAGAGGGAGATATCCAAAGCATTTAAAATACCTTGTGTAACTCCCTTTGACTGCCCACAACCTACTTATTGCGGTGTCGTCAGTGCACTGAGTTGAAGTGAAATGCCCTACCTTCGACTCAGTGCTACTCAAATTGCCAAGGTGGTCTTCAGTGATTTGTCTTCCTGATCAGCTGATTGGGTTTTCACAGACTCAATCAATAGAGTGGGAAGATATATTTGATGGAAGCAAATTTGCCACCATCAGTGAAGACTAGCCCTTAGTGTGATGTTTCTGAGATAGCTGGCACATAGCTCTTTAAGGGAAATATAACTTGACACTCCTTTCCCTTGATGGTTCTACTGAGTCACAATTATGTAGCAGAGGGTCCTGTACGCTCTGATAATGGTATCTGCTGTATGATGATTACCCAGAGGTTAAATTTAGCTGGAATGCCATTCCGGGGCCCACTATTTTTAGGGGTTCAGTGTTCTGGGACTCCTAAAAATAGAAAATGGAGCCAGAACTCTGAGTTCTGGGTCCCACCATTTAAGAAGAGTAGACCCTGGAATGCAGCATTCTGACTCCATTTTCCATTTTTAGGGGCCAGAACACAGAGACCCTAAAAATAGCAAGCCCCCGAATGGCATTCAGCCACATTCTGGCAGGGCAGGGAGTTATAAAAACTCCACCCCCTCCCCAGTCTGGTTTCACTAAACATGCTCAGAGGCTCAGCATGCTCAGTGAGACCAGGCTCTAGGCCAAAGGTCGGGGGGGCAGGAGCTGGGGTGCGTGAGGGGGGTTCCGCACCAGCATGGGGGGGCCCAAGCCAGCGAGAGGGGGACCTGCCAATTTAGGAGGGTTCCAGGGCCACCTGCCAAATTATACTTTTAACCCCTGTAATGACCTACAAGGATAACTTGATGGTGAAATATAGGAATGAAACTTATGAGTCCACAGAGAATGAGTGAAGTTGTTGCACCAAGAAAATGTGCAGTGTGTTGGTAGAACTAATTTTCTTAAGGCTTGATTTTTACCTATCCTTTCTCAGACAAAATTCCCATCAACTTAAACTGAAGTTCTGTTTGCATAAGGAGTATTGGAGTAGAACCACAATTATGCACTTCTAATTTTCCAAGGGAAATTGGAAAGGCAGCTTTCATTGTAGCTTGGCATATGTCGGTGAGTGAAAGCATTGACTAAGCAATTTTGAAAACTGCATACTGCATTTGTGCACATTAAATCATGTAATTCTATGACTATGCTGGTGTACAGTAAATTTAAGTCTTGCTAGCTTCTATTCACTGATACCAGTTACTGAAATGGTGGTAGGTTTTTAAAGTGGAAGCCAAAGGAAGATCTTTCTCAAGGAACTTAATTCTGATCTCAGTTATATCATCATACATTGTAACTTTACCAAAGTCAGCATCAATGAAACTGATCTAAAATTTTTGTAAGTAAAAACAGAATCAGGCTCATTGCAGCAACCTGGTTTATTGGAAGGCTTCACCTTTGAAGTTCCACCAAGGGTAAATACAATGGTATCACAGACTACAAAGGCACTATATGATACTCAGTAAATAAGGGTTTAACTCCATCATCCCTTTCCTTTTAATTTTGAAAGAGTTCTTGGGAATGGTTTCTGGGGAGACAGAGGGAGAAGAGGGGGCTAAGTTATCTTGATTGTGTCTTTGTTCACTTGCATCTGACGAAATGGGATTTTCTCCCACAAAAGCTCATGTAATAACTAAATTTGTTAGTCTTTAAGTGCCACAGGACTCCTTGCTTGTTCAGTTTGTGTTTATAAAGACTTCTTCCTCTTAGTACCTATGAATGAGCTTTGTCTGTGCTGACACAAGTGACTATCTTTCTTGGATATCAGAGGAAAACAAAATTTAAATGTAGGTATCGACAAGCAGGCTATATTTTATATCTCTAAAATTTGAGAAGTCAGACACTAGGGAGCTTTCCTCTGCCTATAGTAGTTCAAACAGAAAAAAATCATAGACCTAAAAGGTACCACATGGGCCATCTCATTTAACTCCCTGCCAGGATATAGGATTTGTTGTCCAAATTATCCAAGATGGATGGGGGCTACCCAGCTGCCTTTTGAAAACCCCCATTGAAAAGCTTCCACAACCTTCCTAGTCATTCTGTTCCATTGTTCTAAAGTTCATATGGGTAAGACAATATTTAGTAAAACAAACAAGGAGTCCTGTGGCACTTAAAAGACTAAAAAATTTATTTATTGTGTGTGCTTTCATGGGATAAAATCCCACTTCATCCTATTTTGAAGCATCTGACAAAGTGTAATTTTCTCCCACAAAAACTCATGCAATAAATATTATTTTTAGTCTCTTAAGTGCAACAATACTCCTTGTTTGTTTTACTGAACTAAACTAACACATCTACTGCTTTGGAACTTGACAATATTTAGTGTTATCTATAGTTACAGCCTTGTGGAAGTGGTACTATCCCATGTTCCCCCATTTTATTGCAGTGGTTGACTTCATACCTTAGAAACCGTGATTTTCCATAGAATTTCTTAAGATAACTCATAGTTGTTCGCAGGGATTTCCCTAACACCTCCCCTATACCCCCTTGAATTTCCTAATGCCCCCCCCCAGTCATCAGCTAGCTAGTAACATAGTGTTATACCACTTTAGTCATTGGTTGGAAATGACTGGACTGAACTGAACTCACTTAGAAGTAAGGAAGGGAAACAAGGAGTCTGATGGCACTTTAAAAGACTAACATTTGAAGAGGTTCAGATGCCATATCAGATTTCTTCTCAGTTGAAAGGGAAGGGGACAGAAGTTTGCTTGATGTTATGGGCTCTCCCTTACAAGAAGTAACTGATTAACAATCAGCTCTATCTTTTAACAAGTATTGGGCTGGTCAAATAGTGCTTGTCATTCTTAGTCAGGCTCTGTACAGAGTATTATGTTATTTTAAGTGACCATTACACCTAAAATCACAGACAATCAGGTCTAAGTATTAATGCTTAGACCTGGAGTGTGGGAAAGTAACCATATTTTGTGGAGACTAGAGACTTCCAGCCTGCATCAGCTTAAGCTCCCCTACTGAGACCTAAAGTTAAGTCACACGAAGTGTGGAGGAGACTATATCCATGAAAAAGATGACTGAGTGAAGTAGTGAAGAAAAAAAGGGACCAACAGCTGGAGTAACAAGCAAGTTACTGCTACTGCCTATGTCCCCCTTTTCCCTTTAAGGCGAAGTCTTGTGAAAGTACCTCTGAACTGTGGGTTTCCCTCCAGTATTCACAAGGAGGGCGACAAGGTGGGTAAGGTATGGAAAAGGGAGAGGAGCAGTGTAGCAGGGAGGAACAGATACCTGCCGGCCAGGAGGTAGCTAGTCGCCAGCACTCCCCCTGGTGGCCCAAAGAGATGTCGCATAAGGGTTCAGCCTGGAACTAAAGTGGGGGCTCAAGGAAGTGGGAGGACTATATAAGGGGCCAGACCAGTCAGCCCTGGGGGAAGCAAAGAGGGAGATGGCTGCTGAGGCTGGCAGAGCTCCCTCCCTGGGAGTTGCTGGGGCCTGACCGATGGTGATCTCCTCCCTCCTGGGAAAACCATGAAGGGGTACACTGGCTGGTGAACCCCCTGGAGATAAATCCCCCAGGGGAGGACCTAGAGGAGCTTCTGTCAGCAGAAAGCCTGGAAGAAAGGTCCCCGCTAGATGCTCACGAGGATCTGGAAGAGCTTCCCTCTGATGAGGAGGCCAGAGAGCTGACTTCCTTGGGACCCTGTGATTTGTAGGAACTCCCACTGGCAGATGATGCAGATGAGCTGCCAGCCCTGCCACCAGTTGACAGCGAAGGGTTGACTGGGATGCCCTGGGGAACTTATCCGGAGGACCTGGAACTACACCTGGAAGGTACGCGAGGAGGGAGCTGGGAGGAAGTGGCTCAGGGGCAGCTGGTGAGTGTACCACTGATAGATGGTGTCAGTGTTTCAGCTGGAGCCCACTGACCCAGTGGTTTGGTACAGCCATTGTTAGGGCCCTGGGCTGGAAAGCAGTGGAGCGGGTGGGCCTGCGTTCCCCTTCCCTCCCCTGCTGCTGTCTGGGCTACCAGGTAACTTGCCTTACCCCTGCTGGAGTTGAAGGCCCAGAACTGTTACTCTTGTGCCTCGCCTTACCCCTGCTGGGGTTGAAGGCCCAGAACTGTTAATGTGAAAGGACTGAAGGCTAACACCTGTTGTACTCCACTTCACTCCTGGCTGAGCCAGAAGACGCCAAGCATAGCGGAGGTTGGACCGGACCTCACTGTCGAATGCGCCCTGCCACTGAGATGCGGCACCGCTGAGGTGCGTCTCCTTTACAAGCAGAGTAAAGGAACATTTGTTTGTTGAACAAAGAAGAAGTCTAGTAGTACTTTTGAAGACTAACAAATTTATTATTTCACTGTGTTTTAGTGACTTGGCTCCAGAATGCTAGATTTGTGACTGGGAAACTTGTATAAATATTTCCTTGTAGGCCAAGATTTTGAAAATGCTTTATTTCCTAAGGTCATTATCACACATCACCACTACCTGGAGAGATCATTATCTTGGATATTTTCTGTACTAAAATTTTTTTATGTTTTAATTAACTTTTCTGTAAAAGCATTAGAATGGCAATAGTGGATCTGACCAATGGCCATCTAGCCTGGTTCCAAAGGGGTAGCTGTGTTAGTCTAGTTCAGCAAAGCAAGCAAGGAGTCTTGTGGCACTTAAAGACTAACAAATTTATTTATCACATGAGCTTTCATGGGAGAAAATCATATTTTGTCAGATGCCTGTCTTCTGACAATGGCCAATGCCAGGTTCTTCAGAGGGAATGACCTGAACAGGCAGTCATGGAGCTATCCATCTCTTGATATCTAGTCCCACCTTTTGAAAAAAGGAGGCTAGGACTATTTCAGAGCATGGTGTTGCATCCATCCCTTACCATCCCACTTAACGCCATTGATGGACCTATTCTCCTTAAACTTATCTTATTCTTTTCTGAACCCTGTTATAGTACTGGCTTTCAAAACATCTTCTGGCAAAGAGTTAAACAGGTTGACTGGTTTTATGGGGAGAAATACTTCCTTTTGTTTATTTTTTAAATCTATTGCCTATTAATTTCATTGGAGGACACCTAATTCTTGTGTTAAGTGAAATATTAAACAGCATTCCCTTATTCACTTTGTGCATACCAGTCATGATTTTATAGACACCTATAGTACCTTGGCTTTATATAGATCCAAAGGGGTAGCCATGTTAGCCTAGTTCAGTAAAACAAACAAGCAAGAAGTCCTGTGGCACTTAAAAACTAAAAAAAATATTTTTTGCATTAACTTTCATGGGAGAAAACTGGCATTTTCTCCCACGAAAGTTCATTTAAAAAAAACAAAAAACAAATTGGCTAGTCTTTAAGTACCACAGGACTCCTTGTTTGTTTGGATTTACATAGTGGCATTATGCTATGTTCTGTCTTATTAAATCCATTTCCTTCCCTAATGGTTCCTTCTTAACATGTCATTAGTTTTTGTGCACACACACTGAACAGAATTTTTCAGAGAACTATCTACAATAGACTCCAAAATCTGGTGAGCCTTGCTCATACAATCAGGGTTTAATTGATTGCCATATTTTGAGTCAGAATTCAGGACGGAATTTTCCCCCAGGGCAGATGGGCAAGGGTTGTGAGGGTTTCTCACCTTCCTGTGTAGCATAGGGCTTGGGATGTCTCACTTGCTGGTGGATCCTCTGTACTTTAAAGGCTTTAAATCATGACCTGAAGACTTTAATAACTCACTCAGAGGTTAGAAATTTATTAAAGGAGTGAGTGAGTGGGTGAGGTGCAGAAAGTCAGACCATCATATTGGTCCTTTCTGAGCTTTGAGTCTCCAGCTATGTCTACACTACAAAGCTCAATTTAGCCTACTTAATAAGATCTACTTAGTCGACTTGCCTAAGTCAGCTCAGTGAGGCCCCATTTATTTAAGTCAACTTTATAAAGTCAACTTAAGCCAGGGGACCCATTTCAAGTCCACTTAATAAAGTCAAATCTAAATGGCTCTCCTGGCTTAACTCAACTTTATAACGTCAACTTAAAAGGCTCTACTGCACTAAGTCAACTTTATTAAGTTGACTTTAATGGGCACATTGCATTAAGTTGGCTTTATAATGTCAACTTAACCCTTAAAGTCAACTTTAAGGGCAGGAGTTATTAAGTCAACTTAAGCACTTGACTTAATGAACTCCAAATGTGGCCAGGGAGTTGCTTAAGTTGACTTAAGCCCCTAGTGTAGACATAGCCTATGAGTCTAACAGCTAAGTTAGATCCCATTATTTTGTATGTATCATTGGTTTCTGTTTTCAAATATGCATTACTCTGCATTTATCAACATTGAATTTCAGCTGCCATTTTGTTGTACAGTCATCCAGTTTTGTAAGATCCCTTTGTAAAACTCTTCACAGTCTGGTTTGGATTTAATAATCCAATTTAATCTTGAGTAATTTTGTACCATCTTCAAAATTTGCCAACTTAGTATTCACCCCTTTTACCTGATCTTTTATGAATATATTCAGTGGTATTGGTCCCAGACCAGTAGCCAACTTTGTGTGATAATCTAAGAAAATGATCATTCATGAACCACTTTTCCATTTTTACTATGGTGCCATATAGTCCCTATTCACCATCACAGCCTCACAGCTCATTGGCTCTCATTCCCCACACCATAGATTCCAACATCCCCCCCCCCAATTTCAATACTTGGGGAGAACCCTGGTTGTTTGGTTCTTCTAGTTAATGACTTTTGAAGTCTCTGGGAAAGCACCCATTGATTTCAGGTCAAGCCTTGAGTTTGGTAAACTAGGTCTACATTTTTGGACTGGGAGTCTTTGATCTGTATGTAAAATTGCCTGATGTGGACATTGCCAAATGCTGAAAAATATGTATTCAGAGTCTGTCACTTCAACAATGGAAAAAGAAGAAGAAAACATATATATTTTTATTTTTTTAATGATGTATGAACTATGGAGGGAAGCTACTGTATCTTTTTGAGAAATCAACAACTTAGGAACATTGTCTCAACTTACAGGTAAAATATTTCATACAGCTCTATACATTGCTATTAGCAAGTCTTCTTTCCAGCAATACTAACTTAAAGATGTTTTTCTGATGAGAACTGTTTTCCTTTAAATCAGCATTAATAGTAAGACCCGAGTAAAGTGTATTAAGCCACTATTTTTCTGTCATTTCTGGGAGCCATATATTTTGTCCACCTCCTGTAGATAATTATTGTAACTTCTCATTAAAACAAATAAAAAACAAATAAACTGAAGTGCCTGTACAGCTTGCCAAATAGACTATGAATGTAAATTGTGGATATGTTTGGTAGCTACAAGGAAACATAATAATGACTAAAGCAAAATTTACATAATCTTTCCAACACATCTTACATACTTAACTTGCTTTGGGCTCCAAATTCAAGAGAGAAAGATAGGGAAAATACTGTGATTCCATTGGCATACAGAAGCCATAGAGACCAAGCAGGAGGATTCTCTCTCCACAGCTGCTTGTATGCCACATTTCTGGTGGCTCTTCACAGTGTCATAGGGATAGCAGATGGGAGCATGGTCACTGGATTTTTCACACAATGCAAATTCAGAATACTCTTTCCTATATTACTTTCCTTTGTCATGCCTCTATGTTTTCTGGTTCCATTAATAATGGAAGCCACAGAACCAAAATATTGGGAGAAAAACTTTTGAGGAATTTCCTGCTCATTCAGAACCAAGAAGCATTGGCTGTATCTATCATAATACAGTTGTTATGATGATACTTTGATTCCAGTGTTTGGTCACTATATGTTTCACCTAATTGTGATATTGCCCTTTCTGTGGTTTGTCCAGGATCATATGCAGATAGGGTTACTGTTTTTTAAATTGCATTCTCTGGGACAAAGTCATCAAAGTGTTCCTTGACATTTGCATCAAGACTGTTAATATCTGCGTTAGTCTCAGATCCACACTCTCTATCATAGCACTCAGCATACAGCATATCCCTCTGTTCTTTGGATCAGCTTTGATTACAGGTCTGTCTGTTCTTGTCAGTAGAGAGTCCCCAATCACAGGCTATGTCTACGCTACAAGGCTCAGTTAAGCTGACTTAATAAGGTCTACTTAAAGTTGACTTTACATAGACCTTATTAAGTTGACTTATGAGACCCCATTTATTTAAGTCAACTTTATAATGTTGACTTAATCCAGAGGACCCCTTTAAAGTCAAGTTAATTAAGTCAACTTTAAATGGGTCCCCTGGCTTAAGATGACTTTTTAAAGTCGACTTAAAAGGCTTTACTGCACTAAGTCAACTTTATTAAGTTGACTTTAATAGCCACATCGCATTAAGTCAACTTAATAAAGTTGACTTAACCCTTAAAGTCGATTTCAAGGGCAGGAGTTATTAAGTCAACTTAAGCAAGTGCTTAAGTTGACTTAGTGAACTCCAAATGTGGCCAGCGAGTTGCTTAAGTTGACTTAAGCCCCTAGTGTAGACATAGCCACATAGACGTGTTTTTTCCTGGTGCTGGTGTGATTCTCTGGCCTATCCCTTGTTCTTTCAGACTGCTTATCCTTTCATCCATTATTGTCTCTTGCTGTCCTCTGCAATCTTTCCTTTATCCTCCTGGGGCTCGTGTTTGGTGGTATCTCCATTGGCTCATCCATGCTTTGTGCAGGACTAGCTGCTCCTCTCATCTTCCTTGCCCTCCCACCCCCAGTTGTCATCAGCTGTGGCCCTTCTTAACTTTTCAACCATACAAACCTGTTCATGAGCTTTATTTCTCCTTCACTAGCTCGTCTTTTCCTCTGTCTGGTCCTCATAGTCACTTGTTTCCATTGGCCACTTTCCTAACCCAGCAGTATCCCCTCTGAGTTTGGATTTTTCCCTTCAACTTCCTCATGCTGTTGCTCCATCATCTGCTCAAATCCCCATCTAAACTCAACCAAAGTTTCCACCTGCATCTCCAAGCCTTGAATCTTCTCTTCCACTGGCTCTGTGAGGTGGTACTTCATACAGATGAAGCTCTTTTGAGGTACACGATCCAGGAACATGTACATCACACAACTTCCACACCAGTCATTTCCATTGTCTCTTCTACTGCGTCAGTCAATAGCACTGCTGCCTCTGTATCTGTCATAGCCTTCCCACCTTCTGCCTGTCAGTAAGAGATAAGAAGGCACCAAAATACACACCCCCAACAAGCACCACAGCAATACCAGAATACCACACAGTCCCTCCTCACTCTACTCTCCAAACTCCCATCAAATTCCCTTGTTTGCAACTTTGTTCCCTGGCTCCTGTGCTGTTGGATCTGCTTTGCTGCCTTACTGTGTAGTTGTCCTCACAGGCCCTCTTAGTAGGGAAGCCTTGCCCCATACTCAGGTTCAACAGTTCTCAGTACATCACCCAGTAACAGCTCCTACAAACTGAAATGGTGGAGGGGGGAAGTAACCAAACCAAATAAAAACACACACATCCACAAAACTCACTCAGTCATAGCCTCTAAGGACCAAGAGCTTGCCTCCTCTCTTCTCCTCCCTTCTCCAAAGACTTCCTGCTCAAACTCCTATGGCTCTTGTGCTGTTACAACTAAATCAACTGGAGATATTGCCATCTAGCTGATACGTAGATTGACAGACTATAACACAAGTGTTCTCACTTTGAAAACTACACTTTAATTTGGCTCAAGCACACACAGATATCCACAAAAGGTGAGTAAATCATCCCCAACCCTGAATTACTAAAGTTTTGAGGTGGCTCTTGAGCAGTACAATGGTGACTTTGCAGTTGGATAGTTCTTCTTATAAAGGAACTCCAAAACTATGTCCAAGAAGAGATCCCAAAGAGTCCAATCCTTTCCCCCTATTTATCCTTGTTAGTAGACAATAACATTTCCAAAGAAAAGCAAAACTTGTTAAGCAAGCAGTTTCAAAAGTTAATCAAGAAGTTGTTTCAGAGTACTAACTAACTAGATATGTTCCTGCAGCATCTGCATGTCCTGAAACCCTAGCAAACATCTCCTACAGCAGTGGTTTTCACACTTTTTTTTCCCTCAGAACCCAGTTGAAAAAAAATCATTTATGTTCATGACCCAACAATTACATCTTTGAGTAATGCAATCCAATCTTGTGGTAGTTGCAGCAGGGCAGGTGCCACAACCCAATACCTAAGGGTCTGTACTGGGTCCCGACCAATAGTTTGAAAACCACTGTCCTCAACAGCATGCATAGATGAGGGCTTTTTTCCCCCTCCTAAAAGATAGATCTCAGCATGTCCAACAAAGATTTCATCAGGGAGCAGTACAGGTCAAGCAAAGGCTGAGCAAGAGGACATCATGTCCCTTCACAGTTTGTTCCAATGGATGATAACTCTCACTATTAAAAAAAAAAATTGCCTTATGTCTAATTTGAATTTTTTTTTGGTCTTCAGGTTTCCTCTGCTGTTTCTTGTTCCCCACTAGTTAAAGAACTCTCAGTACACACTATTTATGCTCTCCCCCCCACCTCCCCACAACCACCCATGAAGACATTTATAGTGTGATCAAGTCATTTCTCAATCTTCTTTTTGAAAAGTTGAATAAATGGGGTATTTTGCTTCTCTTGTGGTAGGGTTATTTTCTCTAGCCTTCAGATAATTTTTGTAGCTTTTTATCAGCTCCAAACCTACCTCTTTATAATTTTTGACTAAAAAAACTTGAAGCCATTGTTTGGGCAAATATCAAAATATTTGGTTTAAGTGGTATATTCAGATTTAGGAAGCCCATGAGGATAATCATACTCCTAGTGACTTCAGTGGAACGAGGATTAGCCTTTATAATTAAATGCATATTTTGAAAACTATGAAGGAACAGTGGACAGGTGTGGGAGTGCAACAGAAGCATCACAAACATAGGCAGATATTAAACTAACATTTTTAACATGAGTTTCTTTTTTATGTTGTTTGGTTCACTTTTGTAGTGGCTTAGGAGGTAAACGCATTTGACACTTTATTCTAGGTGTCCACCTATTCCTCATGAGATGCCTCTGGCAGAAAAATATAGGCAGAGACAGCTGAAGATGAGTGATTGATTTGATAACGGAAATGGAATCAAAACATCAGGGAGGAACTGTCAAAAGATGCCTTTTTTTCACTCCTCTCTAATATAGGTTTGTGTTGTTTTTGTTTCTCATTGTGGAACAATAGCATGACAGCCAGATTTCAAAACAAAGAAAAAAAGCTTCCAGACAGAGGATAAATATTTGTATTATTTTAATTTTATAAAATCCTTTTTATGTGGTGGTATGCATGTACTTTGCAGTCCTGCAAACCCTTTCTTATGCAATGTTCTCTATTGACATCATTAGAACTTCAATGAGCTCATAAAGTAGGATGTTCTCTGCTCCATGACTTAAGCAATGAGCTAGATGATTGCCATTTTCAGGACTGGACTCCCATTGCCCTGAACCTTGTGCCATGATTTCTAACCAGTATAAAATGAAGATAAAACATTCCTCAATCAGAATAATAGCATTTTTTCATCCGCTCTGCACAGAATGTTAGTATTTAGCATACATCTAATAAGTAACTACACAAGCTGAAGGCAGTGGTTATTGGGCTCCAAGAGTCTGAATCCAGTTGGCCATTGACTGTAATGTTAACAAGTTGGAATACACTCTCCAGCCCAGTGCTAGGGTGCATGCACTAGAACATGTGGTAGCAGAATATATTCCAGTTGGTATCCTGAAATAGCTATCTTACTGAAGAATCTAGAAACTATGCTGTTTAGGAAATCTATTATTGGATTTTTCTGTACCTATTACCAATACCAAACTCCTAAGTAACAAGCAGAAAGAGTTTGCTGAAAGGCACAATCATCTCACATCCATCACAAAGAAAGACGGATTTGAGTTTATACAGAGGAAGGCTAGGTTTGAACAGAGGAGAATGTAGGATGAGTGGTAGGAAAGGAAAGCTGCAGACATTCAATATTATGCAGAAGCAAACAATGCCAAGGTTTGCTGTCTCTTTGAAAGCAGTCTATGGACCATCTAAATCTGGCACAAGTCACCTGAATTTGGCAGACAGCATAACCTTCATCATTGACAAGGAGGGAATCTTACAGAGATGGGTTTATTAGCTCAGTAGTCTACTCTGTAGACCAGTCACAGTCAATCAGCATGCTTTTGGGATCCTCTCTGATGGATTTCTCAGGTAACTGATCAATCTTCTTTCATGAGTTAGAGGTAATGAAAGTCCTCAAACAAATGAACTCTGGAAAAGCATGTGAAAAGTATGGTATTCCAGCAAAACTGTACAAGGTTGCAGACCCAAAGGCTGTTGAGGTGTTTCACAACATCCTGCTCAATATTTGGGAGGAAGAAGAAATGCCACACAACTTCAGAGATGTTACTGTTGTATTACTGTTCAAAAACAAAGATAGCAAAACAGACTGTGGAAATTGTAGAGGTATTTCTTTTCTCTATAAAGCAGGGAAAATACTAGCTCACATTTTACTGAACAGATTTGTTGTAAACATGTCTGAGGAGAATCTGCCAGAAGCGTAGTATGGTTTCAGATCAGGTTGAAGTACTACAGGCATAATTTTTGTCCTAAGACAGGTCCAAGAAAAATGCTTACAGCAGAATATAGATCTGTATGCAATTTTCATTGACTTGACCAGAGCTTCTGGTATGGACAACAGATAGGGTCTGTATGCGATTCTACATAAACCGGTCTGCCAAAAGAAGGTTCATACAAATCATATGTCTTTTTCAAGACAGTACAAGTGTTCTTTAATAGTGACTCTTTTGATGCATGTGAAATCTCAAAAAGAGTGAAGCAAGGTTGAACATTTGCTCCAGTGGTGTTCACTTTGTTCTTTGTCTGTGTCCTCAGCCATGCCGCAAAGGTCTTGAAATGGGGGGAAGTGTACATCTGTTACCAACTCAATAGCTCCCTCTTTGATCTTTGAAGACTCAGTGCTAAAACAAGGATGCTAGATAGACTTCCTATTGAGTTGCTTCTAGCAGATGACTGCACCTTAAAGGCCGATAGACATGACAACCTTCTGGTCATTGTTGAAGCATCCCAGCTCTTTGGCCTCTTCATCAGTCTCAGTCAGACAAAGTTCTTGTTCCATCTGGCACATCGTTCAAATGCTTCACCACCAGCCATTCTTGGCCGACTTTGAACAAAATCTTTAACCAACACAGCATTTGTCTCTCCACTGCATTTTGAAGATCCACAGATGTAGGATCTGTCCTGTATGGACCTGAGACATGGAATCTTTATTATAGAGGGCACATTAAGCAGCTGAAGCAATTACATGACTCCCTCTGTTCAATAATAAGCAGTCACTGGCAGGAGAGTGTGATCATGTTAAGGTCCTTGAGAGAGTAAACACACCTAGCATTGAGGAAATGCTACTGAAAGCACAACTTAAGTAGACAGGACATCTCATCAGAAAGAAAGATTGCTGCCTCTCAGAACAAATCTTTTTGGGGAGTTGAGGGAAGGCAAAAGAAATAGGGGTCATTTGTATAAATGCTTCAAAGTGGGCTGGCATCAGTATTAAAGAACTTGAATTAGTGACTCAGTATAGGACTCATTGTTTGACAACATCACTATGTAACAAGTTTGAATGGAATAGACAAAATCATCTCTAGGCTTCACGTGAAAGACGCCAAAGAGCTGCATCATCATCAAACATCAAAGAGACCAATGACTTCCCACGCCCTCAGTGTGGCAGGGTTCAGACTTCTGAGTCACATGTGTAGCCATAGATGAGAACTGCAGAACTGCAACAAGATTGTCTTTATCACCAATGATGAGTTATGAACAACAAGATTTGACTTATCAATATGAATTAAACCATGTGCTATGTAACAGCTTATTAATCTGTCTGGCAAAATATAAATTCTAGGTTTATAACAACAGTCATTAAAATGTGCAATGCCATAATCATAAAATAAGATTAGCCACAATACAATATCTGCGGTTCCTATTAAGAGATTTCTAGCCCAAAACAACATGGCTGTTCATTAGTTAGTGGTAAATTCAATAAGATGTGCTGAAAAACATTATTGAAAATATTCTGGGTCTATTATGCATTATGAACTAATTTATTATTTTCATAAGTAAATTGTTATGAAATTAACATTGCATCATGATTTGATATTACCATGATGGAGTATTAGCTTTAATGAATGAGGCTAATAACTGCAGATGAAAGGATGAAGACAAATAAGAAGTAGATACAACAATTAAGCAGCTGAATCTAAAATATGTTGCCCTCTAGTGTTCTGTGAATGGGTGAATAAGAGATTCTGTTTTGTTCTTGTGACAGCAAAATAACAATACAAAGAAGATGACTTTTAGAATATCTGCAAAATCCTACCAGCTGAGTTAGCAAATTCTGAAGACTCCTGATATCTCAGTGCAGTGACTCTCTGCTGATGCAGATAAATAATGCTGCCAATGTCTGGAGTGACTTTCCCTTTGGAAAAAACCCTACAGCAATTAAGAGCCGAATTCTAGCTGCTTGGAAGACTGATATTTGCCCAGATGGAAGGCATGCCACACCAATTAAACCCAGCACTGCCCTACTTCAGAGGGAATCTCTGTCAGACACTGTCAGAGGCTGGTACAGGAAGGGTCATTAGAAGGAGAATGAGATAGGGGAATAACTGATAGTCCATGAAGTGCTCAGCAGGGTATTGCTCCTCTTTTAGCCATATAGCTATTTAATATATTTCTCCTCACAATATGCCTGTGGGTGGAGCAGTTATCGCCATTTTATGAGATGCGAGAGAAACTAAAGCACATTAACCTGTAAGTAATAGAACTCTAACATTAGAAGGGACCACAAGGGTCACCTAGCCTAACCCCAAGCAAGATGTGAGATTTGTTGTATCTAAACCATCTCTTTCAAAACCTCTGGTGAAGGAGCTTTCACAATTTGCCCAGGCAGTTTGTTCCAGTGTTCTGCTGTTCTTATAGTTAGGAAATAAGGAGGCAGAGAGAGTTGCAAATTTTTGTTGGAAAATGTCTAGTTATTGAAACTGAGGCAGTCTGAGTGAGGGTAACTCTCCCTTGCTGTGTGTGAGTTCTGATTTTGATATTTTTTTCAAATGTCCCATTTGGATACTTTTAAAATGAAGGCTTATGTTTTGATGTAAAACAACTTCCTTTTGAATTTTGGTACTTTATGCTTAAAATAAGGGATTAAAAATGAACTGGTTTTGAAAACTATTAAAATACAATTTTTGATTGGCCTTATCATAAAGAAAAACAGATTTTTGGTTCAGAAAAGAAATTGAGATTTTGAATTTGTCCCATTTCAGAATGAAAAAATATGTGAGAGCTTGGACTTTCAGGAGATGGGAAAACTGTTTTGATCCCAGCTCTACTCACTGGAATTACAAAAGCACCTGAGGAGCTAAGTGTCTATTTCTGTTTCATTTCCAATGTCCGTCAGTGACTAAACACCTGTGTAAATCTAATAAAAGTTGTTGTTAGATGAAGAAAGGCCGGAGTGCAGCCCCACAAGCTACATATTTATTAAAAGGAATGGTTTATATTCCTCCCCTTCCCATATGAAATCCTGGCTGTTCAAGCTTTATATATCAGATATGTGGGAAGAAAAATGGGAACTAATTTCATCCCAAGTCAATATCATTAAGTGTCTTTATGTTTGGCTTTGTCTCCCACTCCTGCCAATTAATACTTTATCTTTGGCATGTCATAAAGCCATGGAAAATGAAAGTCAATCTGTTGCAAATCATAATTGGTGCCCAAATTGTTTTCTTCCTGCCACCAAGTTATTTCTGTTCTCAGGCATAGAAAGAGAGGTTGGACACATGATACCAGATCCTCTGCTGACAGTGATATAGCACCACTGAAGTTAATGGAGATATACTGTTGCACCAGCTGCAGATATGGCCTATGAGAAGTATTTCACAGAGCTACTTAGTGGTCTATAGCCAAAAAAGAGAGAATGTTAAGAAAAATATTAGAGAAAATACCTTTAACAATTTGATTATCTAATTACCCATATAATAATGACCATTCTGTTTATACTAACAGCAAAAATCTTACACAAATAATTCATTTGTCTGCAGCAATATCTTTTTTTCCTGACCAGGTTGATCTCAAATAACTTTCCTTGTCTCCAAAAAAAAAAAAAGCACTTTGCATCTCCACCCCCATGTGATGTCCCCTTTTGCACAGATCATCTTGCTTGTTTTCAGCTGCTTAATCCTTTCTGCAACAGCCTATTGGGATGCCACAGATAGAAAATCATGTCTTTAGATGGGGGATAAGCAGCAAGAACAAATGAGCTCTTAAGAAAAAAATCTAGTTTCCTTGTAAATCTCTTGGTAATATACAACAAGGAAAGCTAAATCAGGAATTGCATTATTTAAGCAGAGTGAGTGTCTGTTGAAGTTTACATGGGGTCTTGCATTCCCTCAGTACATTAAGTAGTACAACTTGTCTAGTGGATTAGGACTTCACCAGCTTCAGGAAACTGATTGTAAGTTCTTTTGCAGTTGTCCCTGAAGGCTGATGCACATGAAAATGTTGCAAAACATTTTTGATTAATTAAACCAATGAACTAAAAGATATACATTTTTAATGGGGGATTTAGATATATTTTAATGTCCATGCACCATACTGAAAATTTACTTAATTGCATCTATGTATAGCATGCTTTTGTATTTTCTGTCAGAGTGGTTTGCCACCTACTGCTTATTGAAAGGGTGTTTTTTATGGTTAATAGTGACATAACTAATTACCAAAAGATCTTTCTTGCTGCAGGAACATCTGAGTGCTGTAGGTATAAAAACCAAAGTTTGAAAATTTAGAGAGGATCATGAAAATCAAACTTTTTGACTACTTCCAAGCTAACATAAGTGGCTCTTCATGATTAGACAGCTCAAGGAAAAGGGCTGGGAAGATACCTTCTTCAATGAGGGGAAACTTTTATGATTTCATAATGCATCTTTTTGTCACTAAAGCTCAGCATTCAGTTGTCTTAGGATGTGCAGTAACAGTGGTATAGATTCAGAATGAGAGTAGCCAACACCACAGTAATGCAATCATTGTACAGAAGCAGAAGTTATATTTTTAATGGCATCCAAAATCATTTAGGCATCTTCTAAAGCACCATGCCTGTTAGGAGCTGTAGCAGGACTGAGGGGTATGCTGCTCAGAAGGCTGGAAGAGGTGCCTGGTGATTAGGGCTGAGTCACTGCCTAGGCTTAATGAGGCAACAGGGAACAGCTGAGGGCCTGGCCCAGGAGGGCCTGGCCAGGAACTCTGAAGGAGGAGGTGTTACTTAGACAGATGAAGTCTGCTTGTAGTAACTAGAAGAAGGAGAACAACCTTGAGCATCTAGGAGGCCTGGAAGAAGCCTAGGAAGCTATGGATTAGAGTGAGGCCAGACTGGAACTGCTGGTAAGAGGGGCTTGCTGTAGATAAAGAGCAGGGGTGACAGTACTGGGGAGTTGGTGAGTCATTTGTGGAGTCCTGAACACTAGGAAAGTGGGACCTGAAGCATCAGAGAAGGTGATCTGATGCAGGAGTTCAATTATATCTTTAGGCACACCCTTCATAAGGGGTAGTATATAGTATGAAGCCCTAGGAGCAGCCAGGGAAAGACTTGTTGCCAAGGGTATGTGTATACTTAGGTGCCATCTGATGTTGACATTGAGAAGTCTAAATAATGAAACCAGAGGGGAATGGCCACATCTGACTCCATGCTCTAGCGTCTTGTGTCGCCACTGGTGTCTGTTACTCCCACTTTAGAAGTGTTGCATTGTGTGTAGGTGTCCCACAGTGTAACGAAGCACTGGGGCTTGTGGGAAGTGAGCTGTCCTCATATTATATGATGCCCCCCTCCCCTCCCCTTCTCCCAGAGAAATAAGAAATACTTCTCCTGCTGTGTATCTCTACTGCAGGGATGGAGCCTGCTCAGCTCCTCCATCGAATTGCTGGCAGTATTTCAAACACATCTAGGCTTTTGCTACAGTGGGGCTGTCAAACTTCAGACCAGGGTTGGATCTGGCCTGCCAAGGGCTCTTATCCAGCTCTAGAGCTGCTGTCTGTCCAGTGATTTGGCTCTGCAGCCTGTCTCTGCTGTCTGGAATTGAGACCTAGCACTAGCAGTGAGAGAAGAGCTGTCAGCCCCTGCTGCTGCATCACTTAGCCAAGGTAGAGAAAATTTTAACTCCTTCATTTCTGGCCCACGCAGCATGGTTTGCACTGCAGACTGCAGTCGAGAGTGGCCACAATTGGGAGGGAAAGAGCTGGGGTGGCAGCAGATGCAGGGCCCCTGGGTGGAAGCCCAGAGCTGGGTATGGGTTGAAGGGTCCCTGGTGGTGATGGGTATGATACTGGAGTTAGAGGGGAGGGGAGCCCTGACCCAGACACAGGCCACAGAGTCCCCCAGTGGTGGAGGGAGGACCTGGAGCTGGTGGGAGCCTGCTGTGCGGGGTGTGGATTGTGCAGGGTCCCCCAGCAGCAGGCCAGAGATTGGGCCCAGGGTCAGTGGGCATGTGGGGGGGGGGGCAGACTAGATGGGCCCTGGCAACAGGTGAGTGTGATAAGGGGTATGTGGATGTGGGGCTTTCATGGCAGAGGGTGGTGGATTCAGGGGGTGAGCATGGCTTGGAGGTGCTTTATTTGGGGGCCAAACATCACGTGGGGGCAAGGGGATACGGGTGGTGCAGGTGGGGTTTTGCCCTGAGTAACAGTGATGCCTGAGCCTTCTGTCCTTGACATCCTCCTCCCCTTCTGTCGCCTATGAGGCATTGTGTCATGGCACCAAAATCAAATACACATTTGAAACAAGTATTGCTTTATTTTGTTCACATTTCTGGGCTGGTGGTTGGGGACTTGGACACTGCATCTCTTAATGGGTTTGTTTCAAATCTCTGCCTGCACACAGTGGTGTGGAGGCAACCACATATTGCACTCTGATCTCATCCTTCTTGATCAATGGTGGTAGGACTGAATACCACAATTTGGGGTGTGGTCTCTAGGACATGTAGGGGAACCATGTCTGAATGCTGTTCTTTCTGAGCTCAACCAGGCATCGCACAGTGTTAGGCAGATCCCACATTTTGCAGTCCTGGGCCTGTGCCACTCTTCTGTCCTCCATGCCAAACTGCAGTTTCTCAGACAAGGAGCGCTTCCATGCTCTGAGGTCAGTCTCTATCACCATGGAGGAATACATAAGCTCAGAGAACACATCATCCATCTATTTATACTTCTTCTTTACAAGCAGGCTAAGGCAGTTATTGAGAGTGTTGTGTCCCAAGGTCGATGAATCCCCTGTAATGAGCAAAAAAAAAAAAAATTCATATTCTTTAGTGAAGTAATGCAGTGGAAAGTATCACATACTGCTCCTTGCCCTCACTCTCCTGATTTCGTGGAGGCCATCCCCCTTGTGGCTCTCAGAACACTTGGTTATTAAACTTATTTTGAAAATGGCTCTTCTTGTCTTTTGGGTTGCTGACCCCTGCTCCAGGCCAGGAATTCTCAACCTTTGGAGGGTTGTGACATGGCTGTGAGGTTCCAAGCTGTGCGTCATACACTGAAGCCGCCCAGTTGCCAAGGCTCCCCCACCCCTTTTGGCAGTGGGTTCAAGTGGCCCCTGCCACTGAAAGAAACTGCCTCCAAAGGCAGTCATCCCCCCCCCGCAAAGTACTTTCAGCCAAACGCTGCTGCCAAAAGTGCTGGGGGCAGCACCAGATTAACACCCTTGTGGTCCCAGAGCTATAAGATGTTGTGGGGCCCCTGGCCAGTCTGGGGCAGGAGACTGGGGTCTCTGGCATCAGGGAAGCTATACTTGTATGGTGCCCCCCAACACTGGCAGCACCATGTGGTAGGCATCTGTGAGTCCATCTCCTACTCTCCCCTTCTGCTCTGTCAGGAACGCAGAAGCACCCTGCAGAGTTGGGGAGAGTCTGTGGGTGCATGTCCTGCACTTTCCCAGGTGTGGGGGCAGCTTGCTCTACCCTATCCACATCTCCCCTTCACTCAGAGCACCACCTCACTCATATCCACTTTCTTCCACCAGCCCATAACCTCCCTGTCCTGAGACCCCTGCATCTCCCCAACCTCCCTCCAGCCATCCACTGTCCCCTGCCCCTCCCACCCTTTCCTGGCCCCTTCACCTCCTCCAGCACCTCATACCTGTTCCCTCTCTAGCTCAGTTCTCCCCACCTCTCTCCAGCCCCCTTATGACTCTGGTTCCCAGGAGTATGGCCAGGAGCAGGCTGTGGTGGATACTCCATCCTACAAAGGAGCTCGCAAACACCACTCACAAGCCAGACCCAAACCCCGGATCCCTGCACACCTCAGCCTCTACACCCACCATGCAGCCAGGAGGACATCCTCTGCACCACTCCACATATAGCCTGTGGTTGGATGGCTTTCTGCCCTCCCCGAGTGCCCTGGGTCCACTTCCTTTTATTCTCTTCCACTGATCCTCAACATGGTCTCTCCCCCTTGCTTCTGCTTCCACCATGAGTCCTTCCTGGCCATCAGTGCAAGAGATCACTCACCTGATGTGTTGCTGTGACCAGCCAGAAAATGTAGACCAAATCTTCTGGGGGCTGCAAGCAGGGGAGGAGTTTCTTGGTGATGTGGCAAAGGAGCAGCATGTGAGGGAAGAGAGAATTGAAAGAACAGGGGATTCTGGGATAGATCCCACAGCCAATTAAAGTCTCATTGGGTACACACTTCTGTAAACCTATGTTCTTATGGTTGCAGTGAACACTACATCTGCCACAGAGGTGGAGTTAACACATTGACTTCCAGCCCCACTTAATGTGCATTTTCACTCGTGTGTGTGTCTGTGTGTAAGCACACAGCTGAAAGATGACGTAACTGCCAATAGGTCAACCTGAGCTCTCAGTGTAGTCTAAGAGTAACACAATTCCTCCCCTTTTAACAGTCCTTGATCCTGGCTGAGAAGTAATCCACACCAGCTGTTAATCGAGAGCAGACTACATCTCCAACCCTGTAGCTGGCTGGCACACTGTGTGAGGAGTGTGATGTACTGAAAAGTGTGTTCAAGTAGTATATGTTATCACTTTACATTCTCGGGAGTTATCTTAGGCATGCTTGCAGGCCAGTGGGCTCTCTAAGGAAGTGTGTGTTCAGTCAGTCTGCAGTGACCAGCCTGGAATCAGATGAGCTGATATCGCTCTCTTTTTTTAAGGTGCAAAGTGCTTGCTGTGTGTGTGTGTTGTAGGAAGGGCAGATCTTTTGTGTGGTGATGTTCTGCACTTTTAATAGTAGTGTAATATTGCAACCTTCCAGAAAGAGTACTTTTAAAATTAAGCTTTTCTCTGTGTATGACCAGCCTCTCTTCATTCATCAGCTCACGGTAGAGAGTACTAGCCATGCTGTCCCCTCCATTTCCTGTCCATACTAGGACCAAAGGTCTGGGCCTGGAGGCCTCAATCCTCTATGAGACTGCTAAGGAGCTATGCCAGGGCCAGTCCTAATCAATGAAAAAATGTTTTGCCTCTGAATGTATTATTATTTATTTCTTGTCTGGGGCTATATGGAAATTTAGCTGGCGTTTACAGAAATTGCACTGAAAACCTACACTGTTAAATGGGACAGCATTCTCTCTCCTATCCACCCTGCCTTTTGACAGCCCAAATTATTCTATAGCAAGGATAGAATAGTTAAGTAGATTTTCTAGAAATATTCCAAACAAAACTAACAGCCATTTCTTATTACAATCCCATAGGACTTTTTCTATAATGAATACTCTTTTTTAGGTGGAAGGGAAGCATTTCAAATATTTATCATATTAAAAAAGCCAATGTATGTTAGCGCAGTTGTTTAGACCCAGATTCTGATTTCTCCTGATATCTGCAGTGGGGGTAACTATTCATGAAACAAGACACTATTCAGTGTGATAGATGGCCCTTGGCCATCCAGAAATCTTGGTAATATGGGGCATGCTGGTGCTGCAAAAGGCAGTAGCAACACTTCTGTTGATTCAGAGGATCAAGGTTTGGCCATGGCCTTCACGGTCCAAATTAGATTCTCTGATATATAGAGTACTTGTATCCAAAGCACAGTTTACGTCTGAGTGAAAATAGATAAGGATTTTGGAGAAGATTTGCTCTGCAGATTGATTCAGAACCTCTTTGAACATTGCAGTGATTTACTTGTAAATAGCTGTGTAGTTAAAAGAATACACAATCAGTATTTATTAAGAACCCAATTGCTGTTGATATGAAATTTAAGTTGGATCAGGATCTGATCATAAATGTTTATTATTGTTGGTTTTTGTTTTTTTTTTAATTAATTGCCCTTGGAAAAGACGTAATGATACAGGACTCCTTGTTTGTATTTTACTGAGTTATTCATGTGAGATGAATCTTGCATAAGTCTTGCCAACACTCTTGATGACAAGTGTATTTATTTTCCAAATAAAAATAATTTATTTAAAATCAGGTAAGTGGGTTATTTTTAATGTATTTTTTCACCTAAGCTGACAGCCAAACTGTCTAGAAAGCATATAGAAACTACAACAATCTTTCTTTAATCTTGTTTAACTAAACTACAAACATCACAATTGCTTTGAGTTCTAAATCATAGAAATTGCATAGTTTGTTTAAAGAAATCAGAAGAAAGTGACTGAGTAAATGTATTTGCTGTGAACAGAAGCCCAGTGAAAGTCAATGAAATAGTGAAACATTTAAATGAAGCTGGGAATGCTGAGAGTTAACATTTAAACTATATTTTGGATTAATAACGTGATCATTTTTAGAAGATTCTTTTCTTTTTATTTTAACTTTCAAACCAAGTGAAACTCCAGAGAATTATTAGAGGCATAAATTAAAACAACAGATGGGCTTGCAGTTACATGCATTAAGGACATCTTTTCAAACAGCCTCCTGACAATTTCAGATATTCCAAGTTACTCTATTTAATTTCAAATGAAGAATCTTTCATTTTCTGCAGAGCTGTCAATCTCAACAGGCCTGTATAAGATGATGATTTTAAAACATCATGGGGTGTATTTTTCTACATTTCTTTTTTGAGTACATTAACAATCTACTTATAAAATTTGCTTCATTTTCTTAAAGAATTCAAAACATGAACGTTCAAATCTTTCAAACTGAGGAGACTGTACTGGTGTGTTAGTGATTTCTTTGCAGTCAAATACATTGACATAGTCTTTGAAGACAAAATATCGTGTTTTCCAGTAGCCTTTCTTAGAACTAGAAAGTGAACCTTTTTGACTGTGGGTGTTGCTGATTCAGATCAAATCCATTTGAATGTGGCCTATGAAGACACCTGGCTTAGTACTGGATTTATGAGATGATTCCACTACTGAAAAACAACAAAGCAGCTTGTGAACCATAATGGAAAATAGACCGATTATAGCTATATCCTCTGTCCTAGTGACTTTCTTTTGAATAACATTTTAACCATAAGAAAGAACAAAGTGGGGGAAAAAAAACTCTTTGAAATTGCGAGTGAAACTGCCTCAATAAAATGACCTTCTTAAAAGCATATCTATAAATGTAAAGTATCTGACACAAAAGTTCATTTAAATATATTATGATAATTCTGTGTAAAATACATGTATTGACTTTAAATGGCTGCATAAACTGAGCTTGGCCTATAACTGTATTCAGATACCATAAAGATGGGTATCACGTAAGGACCTAAATAGACAATTGGACACAGAGGCTTGGAAGGCTGCGGAATTAATAAAGGAATGGTAACAAAAATTAATAAATAATAATAATAATTGCTGGCTGCCTTAATCAGACTTTCAAAAATAGGATAACAAATTAGATATGTAATTGAGTTTTTAGGACATATCATGTAATGAAAGATGAACATAGCACTAGCTTTAATTACTTGGGTAGTTCAATTGAATCCATTGGAAGTACTGATGCTTAAAGTTAAGCATGTATGATAGCCTTTGTGGGATGAAGATCTTAAACTGATGAAACTTCAATAGATTTATGCGGATATAAGCATGATTAATTTCAGGTTCACTGTACTGATACAAACTCGGGTCTCAGTCAGTGTAAAGCAGTGTAGTTTCACTGAGATGAATACTGTTACAATGATCTACACCAGCTGAAGGTTTGGATCATAGTCTTATAGTCCCAACAATCACATGACAAGTTCCTATGAAGTCCAGGCTTTTGAGGATAGTACCATCAGTGTGGAAAGGAAAATTACCTTTTTTGTTTTATTTTTATAGTCATTTTCACTTTCTGGCTCCTATGTATGAGGCAAACAACTGTTGTTTGAATTTCTAGCAGTGTGCAGGGGTTCTTATAACCCCCTTCCCCACTCTCCCAAATATTTGCCCTGAAATTTAAAACAAGAATCAGGAAAGCATTTCTATTCAAGGGAGATTAGCTAACATGAAATTCTCTTCCAAAACACATTTTTGAGATCTAAATTACTGGACAGAATCCCTTTTCAAATCTAATGACTATGGCTTCTCTTATGATTTTTGGTATCTTGTTAACTTGCACCTGTCTTTATAAAACCAAATATATTTTTTTGTTTGTTTGAGGTGCTCAATAAAAAATGTGAGGAAACACTGAGTGGAGCGCAGGCAAAAATGCTTTATTACAAATATTCAATTTCTTAATTATTTATCTTTAAATACTCCCTAGTTGGATTTCTATTAACACTCCTTGCACAGTCTGAAATTATATTAATATCCTTAAATAGTAAAGCTTCAGAAAGCCTTCAAAAATCACAACACATCCAAAAGTTGGCTCTGTTCATAACAACACTTAATATTTATAGTCACTTTTAATCTAATGGGCTGTTATAGCTGTATTGTAGATTTCCCCAAGCTTGGCAGCGGTGCAACTAATTGAGCTTGCAGAGCTAATGCACTGACCCATTCCTAAGATGCTTATCTGAGATTTATAGCTGTCACAATGCAGCAAAATTTTGCTGATTTACTTAAGAAATTTGCAGCATTAAGAAAATATGAAATGGTTCAATAGATCCTTATTATCACTGTTCTCATTTATTCCTTCTTAGTATGGAAGTGAAGCAACTGATCAATGTACTGTTGCCCATTTGACTTTCTATAATAGCTTTTGAAATCCTTACTGAGAAAGCAACATCATTTTATCTTTCAATTTCTAGCCATATCAGGCATTTAAAATTGGAGCCTTTCCCCTTAAAGTCTACTTTAAAGGAGTTTGCAATGTGAACTGAAATACATGCCTTTTTATTTTAGTAACTTAGTGATGATATCTAATTCCATTTCTAAGAACAATCTTCTATTGTGATTAAATATTACATGCACAGTTCCGCCTCTTATTAAACTTCTGCAACCCTACTGATTTCAGCTGATGCTAATTTTCTAGTTCTTTAACTATAACATTAGGTAGCTTTGTTGACTTCCACAGACTTGCTCCTAACTTGGACCCCAATCCTGTAATGAGCCCAAATAAAGTCTTTGGACTTTCCTACCCAAAAAGTTATTGCACAGCAAGCCAGGGAGAGAATGCACAGTGTGCCAGCTAGCAATAATATCTCATATAAACAGTTACAGTGCTGTGAAAATACACGAGTGTGCTTTTTAACTACCTGCAAGGTGCTGTCAAAGCACACTCAAGGCCTTTCAGGGTATGTTTACACTGCAATTCAAAACTGGTGAGTGGCCCCTGACTCTAGATTGTAGGACTCAAGTTAAGTGAGTGTTTAGTTGTAATGTAGATGTTCGGGCTTGTGTTGCAGGCCAAACTCTGGAGCTCTCCCATCTCATGCAGTCCTAGAGTCCAGGCTCCAGTCAGGACCCAAAATTTCTGTGTCACTTAAACAGCCTAAACAGCCCCTTAGCCTGAGTCAGCTGTCGTAGCTAGCTGCAGGTCTTTATTTGCAGTGCTGACATACACTCTTTGGACAGTCTGAAATTATATCAGTCTCCTTAAATAGTAAAGCTTCAGAAAGCCTTCAAAAATTACAACACATCCAAAAGTTGGCTCTGTTCATAACAACACACAATATTTATGGGGGGATAGTCTACAGTGTCCACCATTTTCAGCAGCTGTCAAATGGAGATACGCATGTTACTTGCGTCTCCCAAGCCGACTGCCATATGCCCAGAATGTCGACCTTGCTGAATCAAAGGGAGGCTGCCTTCCTTTGCCTCACTGCTACTCCAGTTGCTGGGATTGTCTCAGGAGATCAGCTTGCTGATTGACTGAGCAGATCTTCAGTCAGGAAGGTTGATATGACCGTGGCAATTTAGCCACTTTCAATGAAGACTAGCCCTTAGTGCTGTCCTTTCACAGGTCATTACTATGCAGCAAGTGAGTGTGCTGCCGATTCACACACTGGCTAGCCAGGCAGGAGCATCCTTTGCAGAGCAAGTATTAGGACCCAAAACATTGTTTATTGACTTCAGTAAAGATTGGCATTGACTTCAATAGGGGTCGGCTTTGGAGTCTTGCACCAGTGTGATTTCAAAACCAGTCTTTGAACATAGATTTGTTTTATTTTGGATTACATACCTATTACTATGCCCTAGATGTAGTGCTGTGTGAACAAATCCTCCTCTCACTGATGCTGATGGAAGATTTGCCCTTGACTTAAATGGGATCGGGATTTGGAGTCAGGATACTACCACAATTGTAGCAATCGTGATACGACTTTGAAGCTGCTGTAGAATGTTCCAGAAAAACTGCTGGGGATGATTTAACTGCTTGCAGACATTATGGCTAGATCAGAGGTAGGCAGCCCCCGGCACATGTATGGACAGTGGCATGTGAGCCCATTCAGAGCAGCATGCAGTACCCTCTGTGGTGCCACAGACACTGCCACTCCTGCCACTGAAAGCCATGCTGGCTGGCTTCTTTCGGGCATGGCTGGGGCACAGGTGGTCCACATCATGCCCATGCTCCCATGTGCCATGGAAAAATGCTACCCAGAGCGGTTGCTGTCTGCAGCATGACACCGCCAAAAGGAGCCACACCTGGCAGCCTCTTTCTGCAGTGTGTCTGGGGACTTTGGGGTGGCTTCTTTCTGTGGCATTGCTGGGAAGTGCAAAACTCCACCCCCAACTCCAGCCATGGCCACCACCATATTTTTTCAGCAGAGGGGGCCACCAGTACTGGCTGACAGTCTAGTAGATAGGGCCGGCGCAGGAGTTGGCAAAGGTTGCCAACCCCTGGGTTAGATGGTGTTATGAGGACTTTTATACCAGCTAAAGTATGAGTATTTAAGAGAAGTCTGTAACTCTGTGGGCATTTCTGGGCCATGTTACTTGCAACTGTAGCAAAAACCCATTTTGCTTTAATATAAGAAGCTACTTAAATGAGCAGAAAGAAATGGAACATCAGGAACTGACTATATTTGCAGGCATTAAAAAATAAAATTGTACACTGAATTGCAACAGATAAAGAGGAACAAACTGAAACAACTGAAGCAGAGAACTCAGAAACAAAAAGCAAAAATATTACGATTGCTTGAAATACTTTTACAGATGCAAGAAATAAGAAACCTATGGAAAATGTCACCCCTCCTCCAGAAAATAAAAGCAATTTTAAAGAAAGACTAATGTAACAGGACAAATTGGGAACTAGCCACCAAAAGAACAAGTTAAGCCCAAACATTTTGACTTGTCAAATTGGAGGTATTTGAAAAGGGTACAATGAGGCAGAGTTTGTCAAAAGCTGATCTTCAGGGGCTTCTGAGGTGAAAAACCAAATCTGAATCTGCCAAAACTGAACTGTATCTTAAAGTCATATTAAGAACAAGATACAACTGAACTTAACCAGCAGCTCTCAGGAGCAGCACATGAGCCAGAAGAGTTCTCAGGATGTCCTATTCTGAACCTTAATTTGAAACAGAGTATTGTCTGGCTCACAAAACTCTCTCTAACCTAAGTTATGAAGTTATTGCACAAAACATGTTCCTCTGGTCAGTCATGCCAGATCTGCAGAATGACAATATTCAGATATGATGAGACCTTATGTAAAAGATAATCAGTTTGCACATGTGACCTCGTTTGAGAAGTTGCACACTGGGGTAAATAATGAAGCAGAGAAAGAGCAGCAGCAGTTGGTGAATGGAGCATGTGCTAAAGCAATACATATGAACAGTTTCCTTATCAGTTTATAAATCCAACTGTTGGTCTGGCATATGCACCAAGGGTTTATTTCCATGTTTGCCACATGCCATACTGAATGCTTGTTCCTTATCTTAATCTGCATTCTATCCAAGACTGGTATACTATTATCAAATGAAGTTGTTTTATGATCTTGGATAGTTTGTAATAAATTAACATAACAGCACTTTTCTAAGTAGCTTTGTGATTGCTGAATAACCCAAAATAACATGAGTATAATGTAGATCATATAACAACTGTTATTACATAAGATAATCATATCTTTATGGATTTAGGGTGTTCAGAACTGATTATACAATTGGAGTGGGACTAAAATTCCTGTGGTTTCTGCTTATTGTAAAATGAACTGAAGAAAGACGTAAAATCTTCCACCCTAGGTACCACAGAACTGGTGACATGAGAAAGGCCCAAAGCTTTATTTCAAAATGCTTGTTGTTGTAGCCATGTTGGTTGCAGGACATTAGAGATACAAAGTGAATGAAGTAATATCTTCTATTGGACCAGTAGAAATAAAATAAGTTGATTCAATGAAAGATGCATCATCCACTAGTCAGTCTGTCTGATAGCTTGTGGAATGTGTGATTGACTTCTACGAAGTCAAACAGACAAACTGAATGTTATTTTTTGTTAATAGGAATGTTGGGATGACACTGCATTTACATGGACCATTTATAGCATTCACAGGGAATGTCAGGGTTAGATTCTTCCTGTGTCGTGTCTCTTTAAGGATGGAAGGTCTGCTGAAACAAAATAGCCCTGCGACAGCAGAATTCTGTGCTTTAAAAGGACTATGTGATAAAGGGGCTTGTGTAAGCCATATAGTTTTGTTTTCCTATATTTTTACTCACTACACACTATGCTAAGCCAACTGAAAATGCCTTCCAATCAGCTTACCAATACTCCATTTCTGGGGCTGGAGTTGTTATGACAATTTCCAGGCTGACTGAGTACAGGTATACAGACCAGTCAATCAAATCTGGAAGACTGTGCAGACAGCAGCAATTTTGCCACCATCAGTATAGACTTAGCCTTACAGGGAAGTTAAGGGACTGCAGCAGGACAGAAATAAGTGTCCTTGAAGGAAAAGAAGCAAGGAGAGTTTGGGATCAGCCTTACTGCCTACTCTGTCATCTGGAACCTGAGACTGGATCTTGTGGCTCAGAAAGGGCTTTGACTCTGATGTACCACCAGAAAACACTTCTGTTATACCCAAATAAGGAGAGAAGAGATGGAATTCATTTTTTTGGACTCTTGTTATCTTAGACTTTATTTGCCCCAGGATTTTAACTTACCAGCAAGAGGGATAAATGAAGACAGTCACATTCTCATGGTTTTAAGGTTATGCCCCAGTAATAATGTGGCACTAAAAATGTGGGAAGACTAAAATTATTTTGTATGTGAGCCTATAATATTCTCATTTAAATCAGTGGTCACATAATATGTTTAACACAGTACATGAATTTCCACCATAACTTGCCTGCTCATTGTGTCACATATTTGTATTTATGAAACAGATCATTAGACCTTTTTCTAAGGTGTAAAGAGGTGCACAAGTTTTCTGTAGGCCAAATGACTTTTTAAAGGCATTAAAGAAGTCCACAAAATATAAAAATAAACCCAGATCCAAACATGACCGCTGATGATTGAAAGAAATAAAATTGCTTGGTAGTTTGTACAGAATGTCATAGCTGCCTATAACAAGAATGGTGAAAGAGACAATATTTCTAGGGGAGAAAAGGTTTGACGCGTATAGACATTTTTATATGAGAACTCAAAACCTGTCAACAAATACACAGTAATAGTCTCTCTCTCTCTGTGTACACAATTTCCATCTAGTCTAGTGTTATTTCCAATGTAAAATCTGATGGAAAAGGAAAAAAGAGGTAGATAATAAGAAAAAAAAAGTAGATAATAGCTAGCTCTCTCTCCTTTTTCCTCTTTTGAGCAGAAGCTAACCAACAAAGAGTCTCACATATCAAGAAGGTATCACCTTTGTGGGACACTAGAATGACCTGACTAACTCATTATATTGCCAAGATATACACGATACTGCTGAAAAGTATGTAATAACTTAGAAAACCATTAATGAGAAGTTTATGGTAGTCATAGACTCAGACGTTTCTAGGTCACTAAGATTTCTGCCGTCAAGAGTTCCCAAGCCTCTAGATGATGCTGTAAAGAAAGATTCACTCGCTGTACCTGAACAGAGAAAGTGAGTACTTTAGCCCATTTCTTTGCTAGCTTGGTTCCTTATCTGTTTTGTAAAAACTGCTGGAAAGCAACAGAGATTTAGCTGCCAGGTCTGAACTGCAGGGGTGGAATTGGCAGTAGTAAAAGCAAAAAGATTCAGCAAATAAAAGATAATATAGATTGTCTCCTGTTGTGCCTGTTTTCAAATTACTGTGTTTAAATGAACTTCTTGTTCTGCAAACTGTCTTTAATCTCTTGCTTGCTGGCCTCCTGTGACCTTTTTCTGATTTATTTTCCTTTTTTAGTCCCATGGCATTGCAAACTTTTATCTCTCTTCTAGTGGCTTAAATATGGGTAAATACAATGCATGCTTTTTATCGTCTTGGAAGCTTGAATTTCTAGCTATTTGGACAATAAAACAGAATGGCTTGCTATGCTCTGTTTCATGTAGTGCTGTGTTCAATTTTGGTCTGGAGAATACAAAAGTTTATATAATAAAATTTCTTGTATACCTTTTTCTTCCACTGCCAATGGCAATCAAATTAAAAGGGCAAGCTCATTTTAAAAAGAATTCAAATACTTACTTTAAAAGATTGGTGTTAATTTTCCTATTTTTAATTCTCCATTTCCCCAATTCCCTCATCCACGTTTTTGTCTTTTTTGTCCGAAGTACTAAAAATAAGCTTTAATGGTAATTGCTCCTTTTTAATGTATTAATCTGAATTATTTTAAATAGGCATGGTCTAACAGAAAAGTCTGTTTAAACTTTATCTAAATGTGAGTGTTTATCACTTTAAATATTTTTCCATGGGGCTCTCAAGCATTTGTAACAACTATCCCTGGAGACATTACATATTCAATATAGGTTAATTAACTTTTCTTTGACTCGTTCTTGGAATATCAGAGTAACATTCAGGGTCTGGTCTGAAGTGAATAAAAGTCTAGATGAGGTCCACCTGTGTCTTCACTTTATCCTGAGGACACTAAGGCAAAATATGGATGGAAGAACTGCAGAGGTACCATGCAGAGCTCCCAAGAGGCACCTTTATGCCCAAGGAACCTCTTCTGTTTTTTAGTGGTCAGTCATATTCATCAAATTTAAAGAAAAAAGCTATGTCAAAATTTTTCTCACTCGGAAAAATAGCTGCTTCTTGGAAACAAGAAAGGAAAAATAAAGGGGGGAGCTTCGTCTGAATGAGCCCCCTTCCATCTTAAAAAGCAGCATGGAGACCATAGACAAGTAGGTAGTGGTGGAGACAGGGGAACAATTAGTTCCTTGAGTAAAATAATCAGTGGTTGAGATCATCTGTTACATGGAGAATTAAAAATAGATTGGAAGAAAATATTAAATAACTTTTGCACATCATAAGGCAAATAATATCATTTAAAAGTAAGAAAAAAAGACTGGAACTTTAAACTTGGATTTGTCTCCACTTTAGTAATACTATTACCTCTATGTCTCTTAGTTACTTATGTTGGCCCCCATCATTGTATTTGAGTACCTCACAGGTTTTAATATAATTTCCTCAGCATTCATGTGAACTATTTTCTTACTTTATAGATCGGGGTTAGAGAGCATAGACTAAATGGCTTGTCTTTGCTACAGGGGAATCAAACCTGGGCATCTTCAGAGACTTAGATTAGTATCCTAAACACTAGATACACCTTTCCTTTTCCTTCCCGGCTTGGTTCAATTATGTCCTTTCCTGGAAATAATTCCATTGAGTTCAGCCCATTTATGTCTGAGTAGTCCAATTTCAATTTGCAGGACATAAAGGTTATGTCTACACTGCCAAATTAGTCTGGACTAAGGAAACTTAGTCTGGGCTAATTTAGCTCTTGGCTACACTCGCCTTTGCCTAATCTGAACTAAGTAATTTCTTAGTTTGGACTAGGCAAAGCTTACTCCGAACTAATAAGTACTAGTGCTACTTCGGACCATTAGTTCAAACTAGCCGCATGTTGTAGTTCTAAATAAAACTTTATTTTAAACTAGAACATGTGGGCAGTTTGAACTAAAAAGACATGTTTAGTTTGAACTAACCTGAGGTTAGTTCGACTAACCTCAGACTTCTTTAGTTCAGACTAGCAAATCCGAACTAAAATTGGAGATGTAGATATAGCCAAAGTTAGATATTTACATAAGTGTTTGCAGGAGGGGGCCGTCAAATTTCTTTGCCCTCTATCCCTCCATTAGTAGAATGGCCATAATAAACTATTATATCTACCTACAGACATAGTGTGCAGTCATTTAAGAACCTTGGTTCAAGGTGCTAAGTTAGCTAAGTGTGATTATTATAAATGAATGACATGTATACTGGTAGATTTAAACTGGAACAGAGGAGGGAGAAAGAAGAAATGTTGAGATGAAGGTGAAAATATGTTCTTGTATTCACCTTGCTTCTGTTGGGAAAGGGGAAAATGAAAACCATTACATGAAAGGGATTGTGAGCCACAGGAGCTGAGAGAAGGGAGGTGAAAGGGATAAAAAAAAGTCCCTCCCCGCATACAAGAGAGAACAGGTAAAAATAAAGATGAAAAACCAGGTGTGAATATCAAAACTACTGAAATACGCAAGTTGCTTGTATTTAAAAGTAGCAGGTACCTTCACTGTGGATTTTCCTTTGGACAGTAGAGATCAGTTGTCTGTGATCTGAGTAATACTGATGATACGGAAGGAAGGATAAAATGCTAATACCAGAATAAAAATAAAATGGGCAATAATACTCCTGGTGACTTGAACAGTTTAACTTGACTTTGCCTTCTCTGCATCCTGAGGTTCATCCTTTAATGTTTTGCTTTGTTTCGTTTTTTTTCCCTAGTCTTAATTTCTCACGTGGGGTGTGTTCACACAGGCTTCTTATTTCGAAACAACAGAGGTTGTTTCAAAATAAGAAACAGCACGTCCACACGATGTACTCCCATTTTGAAAGAAGGGGTTCCCTTGTTTCGAAATGGGAGCCATGGTTTGAAACGGCTTAAACCGTCTTCCGTTTTGAAACAAGGTTGTTTTGAAACCAGTGGTTTTGAAACAACCCCATGGGGGGTTAGCACCCTGGGAGGAAGGGCCACCCCCTCAGCACCCTGGCCAGGGAACCCTCAGCACCCTGGCCAGGGTGCTGAGGGGTGTCCCCTGGCCAGCAGAGGGGGACTGCAGACCCCCGCGGAGTGAGCTGCAGCCAGTGGCATTGGCGGAGTGAAGCGCCCTGCTCCACTTCACCCTGCCGGGGTCTGCAGCCCTCTGCAGACCCCTGCGGGGTGAGCCGCCGGCTCCTCTCACCCCACGGGGGTCTGCAGCCCCCCCCCGAAGCGAAATAGCTTGTTCACACTGTGGACATGATATTTCGTTTCCCTTATTTCGAAGACACTTTTTTGTCTTTCGAAATAAGGTGTTTGGAAATAACACATTATTTCGAAACGGCTTGTTTCGAAATGTCTTGTTTCAAAACAAGCACTCTGTGTGTGAACATAGCCATGGTGTATATTGAAGAGTAACTATAGAATGAACAATCTTACTTCAGGCCAGGCTCTCTTAAAATTATTCATTTTGTAAAGGAGAGGCCTGTTCATTTCCCCTTCTGAAATCCCACTAAAAGAATATTGATACCAAATTGCCTGTTTTTGGAATTTGGGAACAGGTTTTGGTTTGGGGAGCTGACTGTGTTAGGGATGTGCCTCTTTGAGTGGCAGAGACTCTTGACCTGATTTTGTTTCATGAAGCTGAGCTCCTGCATCAGTTTCTGAAGCTAACTGGAGCTGAAAGTGCTCTGCACCTCTGACTGTCAGGCTACTGACTGCTTTTTTTCCTCTATGTATATGCTATGTGCTATGGGTGCAATGTTCATGCTCACGTAAACATACACCAGCTCTTATTGAGCTAATACAAGTATAAATAGCAGTGTAGCCACAGGCATATGCATAGCAGCAGGAGAGTTGTGGTTTAACCATGCTGAGTACAAACCCACCTGAAACCAGTGTATGTGGCATAGATAAGCAGTGTACTGGTATCTGTACCATGACTATAGTGTTTGAACAAAATCAATGAGCTAGACTAAGTATGCAAACATGAACAGGGGAATCAAACCCCTACCTCATAGTGTAGCCATAACTTACGACAATGTTTCTCAAACTTTTGGATAGCAGGGTGTCAGTTTACTGCCTTCCTAAACTGGGATGGGGAGATCTCCAGGGCCAGGACTGGTCCATGGATCACTTGTTGAGGGGAAGTAGCCTAGGAGACAGCTATGACTACTTCTAGGTTTACCAGGAGTTGCATGGCAGAGAAGGTAACACTGCAGTAAATTACCCATCAGTCAATACAATCTGCTACCAAGGAATTATTGCTGAATAACAAACAAACTAAAACGCAGTTGAAATGATTCTACATTAAAAGTAGGCAAGGGGCGGGATAGATCATTTGTAGAAGCATGGGGTTTCAGGAATTTGTGGAAGATTAATAGATGTAAGAGCCTGAAGGAATCACAATGATCATCTAATCTGATCTCCAGAATAACATGGGTCATAGGACTTCACTGAATTAATTGCTGTCTGAACTAGATTATATCTTCTAAAGTAATTCAATTTTGATTTAAGAATTGCTAGTGATGGAGAATCCACCAGAATCCTTGGTAAATTGTCCCAAATTGTAGCTCTTCTCTGAACCATCTGCAACTTAACATCTTTCTTGTGCAATGCATACAAGAACTGGGCACAGAATTCTGGCATTAGTCATATCAGTATTAAATAGAGAGGTAATCTAACCTCTCTCTGCCTACTTGATATTCCCCAGTTTATCTATCTAATGATCTCATTAATTATGGCTGCAGCATTGCACTGGCAGCTCATGTTCAGCTGATTATCTACCAAAATCGCCAACTCTTTTTCAATGTCACTGCTTCTCATGATATAGTCCTCCATCCTGTAAGTATGGCCTATGTTTTGTTCTCAGATGTATAGCTTTGTATATAACTGATGTATTAAACGTACAGTTTGCTTGAAGCCTCCTTTAATAATCTTGATTGCTGTGATGGTGTTCTGTCCTCTTCATTGTTACTACTTCCCCAGTTTTCCCATCTGCAAATTTTCATGATGATTTTATATTCTCTTTCCAGTAGTTGATAAAAATATTGTATAGCTTAAGGTCAAGAACTGATACCTGTAGGACCCTGCAGGAGACATGCCTCTCAGTTCTGATTCCTCATTTACAGTTACATTTTCATATCTGTCAGCCCATTAGTAATATGTCATATTGATTTTGAATTCATTTTTTAAAATGAAAATGCTGTCTGTGGCACCAAGTCAAATGCCTTCCAGAAGTCCCTCAGTATTGTCACCATCAATGCTATTAGACAAACGTGTAATTCCATCAAAAAGATATCGTTAGAGAATATCTATTTTCCATAAATCCATGTTGATTGGCATTAATTATATTATCCTATTTTAATAAAGCCCCATATCAGCTGCTTCACTATTTTGCCTTAAATCAATATCAGACTTATAGGCCCATAATTATTCAGGTTATCCTTTGTACTTTTAAAATACGGGGATAACATTAGCTTTGTTACAGGCTTCTGGAGCATCCCCAGTGTTTCATGAAACAACTGGAAGTCAACATCAACATTCCCTTGGTCGGCTGTTTTAAAACTCTTGGTTTCAAGTTATCCAGACTAGCTACTTTAAAAGACTAACACAGCTATCCCATTGTTGGAATTCTTTTTGTTCCATGTATTCTTAGCAAAACACTTTTGTATTTTCTGTTGTATGAAAATGCAAAGTGGCAAATATCTGTGGGGGGAGGCTTGTTGTTCAGTACCAAGGTGTAAAAGAATGCTGTGAAAAAAATGTGGTCCTAAAGGATTTTAACTGGAGCCTCTATGTGCCTTCCTGCTCCAACACCAAGCATCCTTGGCACATGCCATCCTGTACCTTATTATACCAGTACAAGCTGTCTCAGTCCTGTTGCTATCAACTTATTATGTGAGATTCTCTCCCCCTCTGACCTTGGTCTCTTTTAAGGAATAATGTTAGCCTATACTAATAAGAAAATGTTAGATCTTATTACTGCCACTTTATGTATATGCATATATGCTAATGTTGCTGATAAGCTATAAAAGTTTCTGTAATGCATTACAGGGGTGGAAGACCAGCACCCAACTGCTCTCCCCACTGGTGTTTTCTTTACTTATCTATAATAAACTGTTAGCTGTGATACTGCACTCAAGTTTTATGTTTTAGTTGTAGTTTTCTGCGACAAAGGCAGGAAAGTGATACAGAACTTCGTTCCACTCCACCTAGGCTATGAGAGTATCTAAGGCTCAGAAAAAGACAAAACTGACCACAAAGAGGGTGATGGAAGAACAGCAGAAACCACCATAATGAGAGATTCAACCCTATTCATTATTGCCCATTGCAGTACTGTATGTGATGCTTTTATCCATTCCCCATCAGAATGAATGTGTTCATGGGAAGCTGACTTATTCTTTGTCTTCTCCCTTTGATTTATTTATTCTGGTAATGGAACAAGTTTTGGTATATGTGCTATGAGGGATAGATTTTTTTTTTTTAAGTGTCCTGTTTTTCATATACCATGACTTAAGAAAATTCTCACATATTGAGGACACGCTTTTATCTAACTGGCAGGTTGTGCGCTTCTCACATCAGATGATTTCAAAGACCTGGACACAACATGGTTCCCCAAACTGCTCAGCTTGTTCAGATGAAAAGGGCTGCAAGCACACTACAATATTTGGGACAATTTTGAGCTAAGCAAGTAAACTGTGGGAGGCTTTCTGCTGTATATTTGTGTCCCTTTCAAATGTTCCTCTGTAGATTATACCACCTACCAGGCATTTTGGCTGTCTGCCATCTTCCCTGTTGCCCTGCACTAAGTCATGTTGTTCCGAGTGATAAGACGATTGAACATAACACTTGCATATTTGAATTCTTTCCTCTTCAACTTTTCAAACTCATCCTTAGAAGTTATGTATATTTGGGTTATTTTCTCCTCTTTGATTAATTGCATAGGCACTATAGAACCAAATCAGTCTTCCTGCGACAGCATGATTCTGTATTTGACTCTTTTTTAAACTGTTTATTACAAGAAAGAGATGGAGTTCTCCAAAAATGTATGTGGATATGATACTCTACCTCCCAATTACAAGCAGCTCCCATAAGACACAGAGTAGGGAAGAGAGCATTAAGTTGGAAAGTGAGAAACCTGGGTTCAATTCCTTTTCCGTTACTTATTTACTGTGTGATCTTGAACAAGTGACTTTTCCCTTTTGGTGTTCAATATTCCTACATGCTCAGGACCCTGTTCCTGAACCAGAAAACAATTTAGCGCATGCTATTTTAAAGTGAATGCTCCATGACTTCAGTTAAACTCAAGCCTAAGTGTTTTGCTCGGTCAATACCTAGGAAGTTCTGCTCTTCTGCAAGATTGAGCTCCCTGTGCCTGTTTCCCTTCAATCTATTGTCTGTCTTGTCTACTTAGATTGCTAGCTCTGTGAGAGTAGGGACCATTTCTTTACTTGTATACAGCATCTAATGCAAGGCAGTCTTGATCTCAATCAGGGCCCTTCATTGCTTTCAATAGGTGTTCTACAAAGATTTCCACTTCAGGCCCCTTCTCTTAATGATAATGCTGCAGTATTCCTCCCAGCTCCTTTAATTATTCTTTCATGCTAATTGTTGTTATTTCCCTCTTAATTTCACTTGATTTTTCCTCTGATTGGATTTTACAACAGCATAATTTTGGGGGAGAGGAGAGGAGGCTGTAGTTTTGAGCTTCCTATGTGATTTGTTGGGTGGCGGTGATGGTTGTAGTCTGTTTGTTAATCTTCTGTTCCAGAAAAGAAATGTTGCCAAGTTAAAATAATTTTCCCCCCCAAGACATTGTATTTGATGAGCCAGAATAAGAGTGATATAAATTCACTAAATGGAATACCAATGGACCATATTGGCCTAGTAAAGTTGAATTTTACAGTGTCTCTGTTGATATAGTCTAGCAGTATTAGCAGTTAGAGATGGTCCTGGACCAACAACCTCTGAGTCAGACACTCCAGAACTTCAAAGAAGTTTTGATCTGGATCCAAACGAAGCATCAAAAATAAGTTATATTTCTAGTCCAGCACTGGTCAATATTCAAGGCACATTACGTGTGTCACTTTCTGCTATGTTTTATGTATTGAGGTGATAAAAAGCAAATCAATGTGCTGTATTGTGAATGGTATGGGGGAAATAAAAGATTTCCTTTAATCCAATTTAGAATCAGCCAATTTCAAGGTCTTTGTAAACTCTAATGAGAAACACATTTCACAAATGTGCAGCCAGAGAGGCAAAGATGCAGAGTTTCTGCGTCTGCCTTTACCGATCCCAGCTATCAAGAATTCCAATTTCTGTTTAAGGAAAGCTAGAAGCTACATAGAGATTCCAGAAGCAGAGGAAGATAGTTGGGACTCAGTCTGTCATGTACTTCTAAAATATGGTTATAGGCAACATGTGCAGGAGTAATTGATCCAACTGTTGGTCTGAGTCTATTCCTAGTACTCAGTATCCATCATATGTTTTCTTCTTTCATGACTTCCAAATCAAAGTTCTTTATTTTAAAATCAAAAGGTGATTTATCTAAGTGCCTTTCCTGCAAGCTAGTCATGTCTGAAATGCATAACCTTTCAGGTTCTGCAGAACTTACAATGTCTGTTTTGGAAGGGATTGCAAAATAGGTTATGTCTCTGCCTACCCCCCTAATCCTCTAATTTGAACTGATATTCTAACTAAATTGCCATATTTATTAAGGATGGAAGAGATGTCTCCCTCCTCAAAAGCTAAACTTGCACAAGTAGTACCCCTGTGTTAAGCAGTATTTCATCTGGATTAAATTCTGCTTTCCTTTAAACTAGTAGAATTCTGGAATAAACCACTGACTTTAGTGTCATTTTTCTTGATTTTACAGTTCTGACTCTGTCCCTTCATTAGAATTTCTCTCACCCATTCTTTCATTTTACCCACTCTCTCTGAACTAGTTTATCCTTCTCTTGACTGTGTGTGTGCTTCACCTTAGCATTTCACTGGACTACTTTATTTTCCTCCTGTCTCCCCTATGCAGAGCACAAACTCAGTGATGCTCAGGTTTTAGTGAAACTTTTGAATTCATAATATTGAATCACATCATAATTAAGCAAAATATGCTGTTTGGCTATAGTGGTGTATATTGGTGTCATCCCCCGTCCCGTCCCCCCCTGTAATTCATATTCTTTTCACAGAGGAATTGGTTCATTTGCCAGATTTTGTATTTGGGCAAATGGAAACTGAAAACTAGAGTAATACATATAGCAGAGATTGTACTTAAAAACAGCAACAAAATTTGATTATGTGGCACTGGTTAGAATCATAGACTCACAGAAACTGGAAAGAACCATGAAAGGTCATTGAGTCCCATCCCCTGCACTCCTGGCAGGACCAAAACTTCCGATGATGGAGATTCCACAGCCTCCCTAGGCAACTTATTCCAGTAGTTAATCACTGTGATAGTTGGGAATTTTTCCTAATCCCCATCCTAAACCTCCCTTGCTTTAATTTAAGCCCATTACTACTTTTCCCATCATCGGCAGTTAAGGAGAACAATTTTTCTCTCTCCTCCTTGTGACAACTTCTTAGATACTTAAAAACTGTTATCATGTCCTTTCTCAGTCTCTTCTATTCGAAACTAAACAAACCCAGTTCTTTCAATCTTCCCTTATAAGTCAAGTGTTCCAGACTGCTAATCAGTTGTGTTGCTCTTTTCTGAACCTTCTCCAGTTTGTCCACATCTTTCCTGAAATGAGGTGTTCAGAAGCAGACACAATAATCTAGTTGAGGCCTAATCAGGACTGGGTAGAGTAGAAGAATTATTTCTTGTGCCTTACTTACAATACTCCTGTTAATACATTCCAGAAAGGAGTTTGGTTTTTTTGCAACTGCATTACACTGTTGACACATTTAGGCTGTGGTCCACTATGACACCCAGATCCCTTTCTGCAGTACTCCTTCCTAGGGAGTCATTGCCCATTTTGTATAGGTGCAATGGATTATTCTTTCCTAAGCAGAGTACTTTGCACTTGTTTATCCAAATCGTTTTGAAGTGTGACCTATCCTCCAAAGCACATGCAACCGCTCCCACCTTGATATTATTCACAAACATAAGTGTAGTCTCTATGTCATCATCTAAATCATTGATGGAAATACTGAACAGATCTGGACTCAGAACTGATCCCTGCGGCACCCTGCTCGTTATGTCCTTCTAGCATGACTGGGAACCATTGATGATTACTCTCTGGGAGTGGCTGTTCAACCAGTTTTTCACTCATCTTATAGTAGCTCCATCCAGGCTGTACTTTCCTTGTTTGCTAATGAGAAGGTGATATGAGGCCATGCCAAAAATCTTACTAAAGTCTAGATGTACTACATCTAGTGCTTCTCCTCCATCCATAAATCTGGTTACTCCATCATGGAAAGCTATCAAGTTAGTTTGACATGATTTGTTCTTGACAAATCCATGCTGACTATCACTTAACACCTTATTTTCTTCTAGATGTTTGCTAATTGATTCCTTAATTATTTGCTTCATTATTTTTCCTGGTTACAGAGGTTAAACGGACTAGTCTGTAATTCTGTGGGTTGTCCTTATTTCCCTTTTCACAGATGGGCACTGTATTTGCTCTTTGGAGAAGTCCCAGGGGACTGCAAGTCTTCCATGATTTTTTCATATATTATAACCAATGGCTCAGAGATCTCCTGTGTCAGCAGTGGTTAAAGTACAATTTGGTGGGCCTCAGAACCCTCCTAATCAGCGGGGCCCCTTCCCATATCATCCGGGCCCCTTCCATGCATGTGCAGCCCCAGCTCAGATAAGCATTTGCAAACACTTCTGAGTACCACATGCATCAGTCATCGCTCTGCTCCACACACCCACACATCCCCCCACTACGCACACTCCAGCTATACCCCCACACCCTTCCAGCTACACCTCCCCAGTTACACACACACACACACGCACTCCATGCCTCACACAATTTGCAGCAGCTCCATGCCCCCCCCCCAATCCCAGAGGCCACAGCCGCCTCCCTCTAAAAGCCCTTTTTCCAGCCCCACCATGGAGCTCCCCTGGACTGAGCTGAGGCCTTCCCTCAGCTGTTTCTCCTTGTCCCTGCTGAGCCCAGGGGTGTTGCTGGTGCCTGGCACAGGGGCCTGTGCCCTGAATGCCGGCCCCTGTGTCCCGGATCATGGCGGGGTCCCGCCTCTCCCAGTCTCCAGCCAGATTGAGCCATAGATCCAGGGCCCTGCCACCCATGGCTGCAGCTGCTGCTCCCGGCCCTGACCCCATCTGGGGATCTGGGGCCCAGCCGTCTGCAGCAGCAGCGGCCGCTTCCGGCCCCTTCATAGGCCAGGCAGCCCCGCGGCCATAGCTGCCTCTCCCTGCCCTGTCCCCTGCTGGGGGCGTGGCTTGCAGGCAGGGGGTGGGGCCTGGGCCGGTGCCCTGGGTCATTCTCCGGGGCAGCAGTGCCGCTGGCTGAGCCTGCTCCAAGCTAAGTGCTGGGAAGCAGCTGTGCCGGGGCAGGCTGGCCAGAGAAGTTTCAGCCAGAGGCTGGGAGGTGCTCTCCAGCCACAGGCTGTTCCCACCTTGTACATGCTCCTCAGGTTGGAAGATTCAAAACTGCCAGCCTAGCTCAGCTGAGTCAGCTCCCTTCTGACCAGAGACTGTATCTTCTGGCTGGGTAGCGGCTGCAGCCTGGGGTTAAATTAAAGTAAGGGGGAACGCACCTGAACGCTGCGTTCCAGTACACTCTATTTTTAGGGGGCCCTGAAACGCTACATTCCTGTGCATTCCTCTATTTTTAGGGCCTGGAATGGCGTTCCAGTGCATTCCTCCTTACTTTAATACCTGTGTGTCAGCTCCTTTATTATTCTAAGGTGCATATTATCAGGCCATGGGGACTTAATACATCTAACTTGTCTATATAATTTTTAACTTCTTCTTTCCCTATTTTTGGTTCTGATCCTGTCACATTTTTACTGCCCTCCCCTAAGTCAGGTATCCAATCACCACAAACCTTGTTGACCGAAACAAATAAACCATTTAGTTCCTCTGCCATTTCCACGTTTTCTATTATTATTTTTCCGTCTCTATTGAATAATTGTCCTTGGTCTTCCTCTTGTTCCTAATGTATTTGTAAAATGTTTTCTTGTTATCCTTTATGCCTTCATATGCCCTCTTGTTACAACTTATGCCTTGATCTCGGTTTGTGCCTTGGCCTTTCTGATTTTTCCCCTACATAATTGTGTTATTTGTTTATTGTCATTCTTTGTGATTTGACCTAGTTCCTACTTTTTGTAAGACTGTGTTGCTTTAATTTTAGATTATTTAAAATCTCCTGGTTAAGTCAGAGTGGTCTCTTGCTGTACTTACTATTCTTACTATGCAATGGAATAGTTTGCTCATGTGACCTCAATATCTTTCATAATACTGCCAACTGTCTTTGATTGTTTTTTCTTAGACATTCTTCCCATGGGATCCTACCTGTCAACTCCCTGAGCATGCTAAAATCTGCCTTCTTGAAATCCATTGTCTTTATTTTGATGTTCTCTCTCCCCTACCAGTTCTTAAAATCATGAACTTTACTATTGGCAGCTCTTGACATGGATTTTGACTGTCATATAGAGTCACAGAATATAAGGCCAGAAGAAACTATAATGATTACTTAGCCTGACATCCTGCATTTTGAAACCCATAGAACCTCACTCACCCACTCCTGTAATAGACCCCTAACTTTTGATTGAGCTATTGAAGTCATCAAATCTTGACTGAAAGAGTTCAAGTTATAGGCAATCCAGCATTTATTGTTCAAACCAGAATTATACACAATATTCCAGCTGAGAGCTCCCCAATGCCTTGTACAATGGTGGTAACCCTTCCCTCTCTCTGTTGGAAATACCTAACCCAATACATTCTAAAGTTTCATTAGTGTTTTTCACAGCCCCGTCTCATTTGGCTCAGAGTCATCCTACAATCAACCAGAGAACCCAGGTCTTTCTTCTCCTCTTCTGTTGCTTCCAGCTGGTAACTCCCATGTTTTCAGCAAACATTCTCATTGTTAGTGCTTAAGTGTGTGACTTTCCACTACTAAATTTCATGCTATTTCTATAATTCCAGTCTTCAAGCTTGTCCAAATGATTTTCTGATTGTATTCCTTATTGGAAATACCTCCCAACTTTGTGTGAAAGTTGCAGATTTTATTATTTAATTTGTTAATCTTTAAGGTGCCATAGGAATCTTGTCATTTTTGCTGTACTCAGACTAACACGGCTACCCTGCTGGAAATTTTTTTAGCATGCTTCTGCCTTTTGTGCCAAGGTCATTAATGAGAGAACATTAAATAAGATTGGTCCAAGGACTGACTCTTGAGGAAATCTACTAGTAATTTTCCTCCAGCCATACAGTTCATCTTTCACCTTTATCATGATTGGTGTAATCTCCCCTTTAACCAGCTCCTTACCCACCTTTCATTTCTCATATTAATCCTCATTCTCACCGATTGAACTAATAATTTCCAATTTGGAAATGTATCAAAGCTTTATTAAAATCAAGGTGCATGAGGTCTACTTCATTTCCTTAGTCTAGGCCGGGTGTGGCCAAACTGCAACTCAGGAGCTTCATGCAGCTCTTGAATGAATAAGTGAGGCTCACAGAAGTGCAGCGTGGTTGAGATGGTGAGGAGAAGCATGACACAGTCGAGATGGCAAGGAGAAGTGCGGCATGGTCAGGTTGTCAGGAAGAAGAGTGGCATATTCAGATTTTCTCATAGGTCCTAATGCAGTTTACTCATTGTTTAAATAAAATTGTGTTTTACAAGTCCTTCTAAACACGATGTTGATTAATAAGAAACAAAAATAGAAAGAAGAAAATAGATTGTTTACTGTATAGGCCTAGCTTTCAAGGTAACCTTAAGTAATTATTAGAATCTGACGTTAGTAGGATCATTATTCGTCGTCTTCTTACGATAAAATTAAAGTGTGCAATGAATTTTAAACTTAGTAATTTTGGAGTAGGTAAAAGTACATGGCTATATGCCTCAGTGCAGCTCTCGAAGGTTTAATTATCAACTTGTGTGGCTCTTAAATTCCATAAATTTGGCCACCCCTGTTCTAGGCCAGTGTTTCCCAACCAGTGTGCCACGACAAACAGGTGTGCCGTCAGGTCTGAGCAGGTATGCCACAAAATTTTTTGAAAACCTACTCAAAGAGCTTTGGATTGGCTCATTGGCTCATGAATATTCAGGAGTTCATTTAGAAACTATATGGTTGTGTGCCTCAAATTAGTCGTAGGTAGCAAGGTGTGCCATGGCAGAGAAAATGTTGGGAACAACTGGTCTAGGTAATCATGCTTTTCAAAAAAAAAAGAGAGAGAAAAAAGATCTGGTTGGTCTGGAAGATTTATCTTTTGTAAAATAATGCTGTATTTCATCCCAAATATCACTTATCTGTCTTTAATTATTGTCCTTTTCAAATTTAGTCCAAGACCTTTCGTACAGTTGATATGAAGCTACTAGGCCTGTAGTTTCCTAGGTAATTTTTAACCCTTTCTTAAATAAAGGCCCTATATATAGGTCAAGTTCCAAAGGGATAGCTATGTTAGTCTAGTTCAGCAAAATAAGCAAGAAGTCCTTCGGCTGTTAAAGATTAACAAATTTATTATCGCAAGAGCTTTTGTGGAAGAAAATCCCACTTTGTCACACACATTGAAGATGGGGGAACTTACAGAATGGGAGGAAAATAAATGCAGGGGTATAAGTCATGGGATACAATAATAGCAAATCAAAGCAGTTGTTCAGATTCAAACACTGGAAAACAGCACATAGAGGAAGATGAGGTCAAATCACCTGTTGTAAAGGGAAAAGAATCCATAGTTACAGTTTTAATCCTGCTTTCACACAGTTGAATCTCCATATCAGTTCCAATTCTGCAGTTTCTCTTTGAAGTCTTGCACAAGTGGGTAACACATCAAGGCCTATTATAACAGGTGATTTGACCTCACCCTCTTGTATGTGCTGTTGCAGTATGACCTGATCCCATGACTTACTCTCCCCAGCCTTTATTTTCCTCCCATTCTGTAAGTTCCTCCATCTTCAAAGCATCGGACAGAGTAGGATTTTCTTCTGCTGAAGTTCATGTGCTAAATAAATTTGTTAGTCTTTAAGTGCCACAGGACTCCTCGCCTGTGTGTGTGTGTGTGTGTGTGTGTGTGTGTGTGTGTGTGTGTATTTGAATATTGACAGTACCATCTGCACTGCCCTTAGACACTTGCAGCTGGCCCATACCAGGTGAGTCAGGATAAAGCGCTGTTAAATTGCACTGTAGACACTCATGCTTAGGCTACAGTCCAGCCTCTGGCACCACCCCACCACTCTGCCCCATTTCTCTGTGTCTTAAACCCCAGAGTCCAGTCTGAATGTTTATATTACACTTAAACAACATTGCAAACCCAAGTCATCTGCTGTGATACCACCACAGGATTTTTAATTGCTATGTAAACCTACCTCATATATCTGATATAGGCAATTGTCCAATCATCTGGTACATTCCAATGTTTATGGATTAATTAGGAATCCTTACTGTTGGGCTTGCAGTTTAATGTGTTGATTCTTCTAACATTCTTTGATGGAGAGTATCTGGACTTCTCAATCTGTTACCATTAAATGGGTTTGAGTCTGACTTCCATTTTGAGTGTGGTCATTTCTATTTCCATTTTTATGTTCTCATTAACCACCTAGATGTTGGGCCCAATCTCCTCCTTATCCATATTAAAAACTAAGGCAAATTATTTAAATGTTGAGCCACTGCTAGATTTTCTTTAATAGCTACCCTCTGTGTGTAGTGGCCCCACTTCTTCTTTCCTTGTTTTCTTTTTATTTGTATAGCCATTTTTTTTCACTCTTGGTTTTAATTTCATTTGCAAGGCCCAGCTTTTCTTGGTTTTGGTAGTTCCTGTTGTTTCCCAGCACTTAGCTCTCCATCATGTATTTTACCTTGCTGATCCAACCCTTATTCCAATCCTTGTACACTTACTGCTTTCCCTTAAGAACCGGTTTAAGATGTTTGTTCTTCAAGTCTAATCTACAACCCTTCATTACAAATTCTTTCCTCTTGCTTGGGATGTAGGTTCAAAATAGTTTCTGCAACTTTAGAGTCTAAGACATAAATACATTGAGATCCTTGTTCTTAACTCTACTTCCTAATTGATTTCTTTAATTTTTAAAAGTTTGCATGGTTGAAACCTCATCTGTGAGATCCTCACTACTTACCAGTATTAAATCTAAAAACAGAGTCATTTCTTGTTTGTTCAGTGTCTACTTGGAGGAATCTCTCAGTTATCACATGCAGGAATGCCTGAGCCCTACCATTATTAGTAGCAATTGTCCTCTTACTTAAATCTGGGGAAATAGTCTAACATAATCACACAGTTCCCATATTTATTTCATTAAAAATATTGAAGAGGTCTTCATCCATATCCATTTAGAATTCTGGTGGTCTTTAGCAGACCACAAACACTGTTCCAGTGGAGTCTATTTTACCGTTCTTCCCAAGGTGATTTTTACCCAGACAGATTGTTTTATCCATTGCATATGCTCCAGTTTACCATCCTGGCTTTCTGCTATTACATGGCTCCAGCTCCAAAGATTCTCCATCTATTCACTTCTGCTCTTTTCTGGTTTCTTCCCTATATCCCATCACCCAATCCAGAACTCATTGCTTGTTCCCTTTTCTATTTCCAGCACCCATTTTCTATTTTCTCCTTTCAGAATGACTACATCACTGTTGGCATTTAGAGGAGTTGGGTTGAAATCCTGAAGTGAAATATGTGTCTGTCTCAGCCTTCAAGGGGCAATGATCTAGGCTTCTGACTTCAGTCCATCTCTGCCTTCTGTTCCCATCAGTACTGATAGCTGCTCTATAGAGAGATTTTACAAAGAGAAAATTTCTATAACCTTGTGATATTTTTACATATTTTTAATATAATGACCACACTCTTAAAACCATACTCCAGAGCCCAATCCATGCTCATATAAGTAGCCATGACAACAGTGGAGCTAATGCCTTCTTCATCAGCTGCAGTGAACAGATCCATCTCTTTTCATGACTGTAAACCTAAAATGCATTTAACCCACTTCTAACATGGACACCAGCTGTTTATATGCATACTTGTAATATAATAACAAACAACAAAGGTTATTTTAGCTAGTCCAAGGCAAATCAAAGCAGCTTGCAGACAAGAATACACAAGCTTAGTTTTCACCCCTGGAAACTTCTGTGGCACAGTTAAGTTCACTGCCAATGAGTTACAGGTGCACACCACATGAGTAGGTGAAAATGTAATTGGGAGGGGAGTGATGGTTGTTCTAAGCCAATAATATATTCATCCAAGTGCGCACTTTAGCATCTGTTATAAACTGACATATTTTTACTGAGGTTTTAGAGAACTAGAGCAGGTGAGAGCATCATTCCTTCTTAAAGGCTATGACTGGTGAAATGTTAAAAAGGACTGTGCTGTCTCTATAAAACAGCAGAATTGGATAATGACACAAGCTCACTGTGACTAAAAAATCTTGCTCTCTGTTGTATTAAAATGAATGATTTTTATATTTCATAAATGTACCAAACACCCACACAAAGTTTGAAAGATAATTGGCAAAGCAAGTCACCTTTGAGGAGTGGGTCAGCCCTTACACTCTTGTATAACATCTATTTTAACTCGAGCTCTGCAGTCATTTAACTACTTTTATATTTCAGAGTCAGTTGCTGAACTCGTATGTTTTAATAATGTCTTTGATGCATTGTGAAAGAACATTATAAATGTGCAATCCAATTTACTCCAACAATATGTGTTCAGTGAATCCTCCGCAATGTTCCGTTAGGTGGAAGAGAGGCCAAGACACATCTATGTTACTACTTTTGTTTGGAGAATCGGCTCTAACATTAAAGATGGCTATTTTAGGCTGGATAGACAGTTATCTTAAACACATTTTTGTAGATTTTTTTTTAAGTAACTGTTGGGATATAATTATCACTTCCTATACTGAAAAAATATGCATGGTTCCATTACTGTATCCACCTTGACTTGCCCTCTTTTTATATGGAAAAAAATGGAAATAAAAAATTAAACACATTGAGTCCAAATTATCCTTGGAGGCACATTGACAAAGTCTGTTGTGTTGTGTAGGGCTTCACTGATCTACATGATGAAAGAATTTGGCAATATATGGTACAAATGAGTGCCAGTTCCAGCTACTCTAGTTAAGGTTGCATAATAGTTTACATTAGTGCCACCTTATTTGACGTGCTCAGAAATTTCCAGAACATTGCTCTTGCAATCTGAGATTTTTCCCCTCCTCTTACTGCAAAAAGGTTATTTTAATTTTTTAATGTTTGGCTGATTTTTGAATTAGAGGGAAAAGTACACCCTCTTCCTATTTTTAAAAAAAATCCTTTAAAAAAAACCAGAAAAACCCCCAAAACCTGTTACTGAGGTAATAGGCCTGTAGAGCCGATTGTTTTAAGTGTCCAATCCCAAAAGCTCTGGAACACTCTAAGCTCCCACAGAAGTCAGCAGGAGAGAACTGAGCACTTGGAAAGACTGAACACTTGGTCCATACCTAATGAAAAGCTATATGAGACGTGCATTAACTCAGCTGTGTCTTTGCTCTCTACATAACTTTATGAAACCACAGCAACCAACTTGGGTTCCAAATAGCTATATTTATTAACTATATTCAAAGTCTCACTATGTATGTAGATTTACCAGATCTATATCTACTTAGATAAAGCTTTTATGTAGCTATAGTCAATCCTTGAATATAATTAGTAAACACTGTTATTTACAGAGATGTGTGCCTATGCACATGCTGCTGCTCTAGTAAATTATGGTGACTTCTGCAATAGAAGCAAGAGGGTTTCCCAGGGTATATTATCCAATTGCTATTCATTACATACCATGTTTGGAAGGTATTCCAAAGGAGCCCAAGGGATTTAAGTGTTTAGCTTTTATTTGTTTTGACATCCCACCTAAGCGCATTAATTGTCTGTCTAACTCTCAACTGACCATGTCCACTTACTCAATATTTCAGAGAAACATGGGTTCTGGTGAAAAAAGATCTTGCTTGTGCATTCCCCACCAAATTGCTTGCTTAGCAAAGAGAGGGAGTCCCAGAATTGGCCACTCAGAAGTCTTAAGTGGTGATCCCATTTCTTCCACTCACCTTAAAAATTCTTTGTATTTTATTCCTGTTATTTAATGAATGCCACATTGCAGGCAGGCAGGCAAATAGCATGACTCTCCTGTTATGGATGGGCAAAATGAGGCAAGTGGCTTGCCCCAAAGTTATGTGTGTGCGGGTGACAGAGAGATCGACCGAAGTGAAGACAAAACACGCACCTGTGAGATGCATGTGTTATTTATTTGATTGATTTTCCACCCCTCCTCAGAAAAGTTGCCTCTGGCCTGCAGACTTAGTCAATGGACTACTCTTTGTAATAACTTGTCAGGGCTCTGAGGCCTGCAGATGAGAAAAACACTGAGAGGAAACATGTTAATGTTAAGCTTCCATTATACAGTGAGTACAGAAAAGAGAGTTACAGTTAACTTTTGAATCACAATTCCCTAGCACCCAGTTTTCAGTCACTCACAATTTTCTGATACATTTCCTTTCTGACTGAAATGCTCCATATTTGATCTGTGCCTGAAGATGAATTTAAGTTTTAACAAAAAACAGTTTGGCTATTAAGTTTTAGGAGAATGGAGGGTGGGGGAAATACACTTTACCTAAATTAAAAATAGTTATGGCCTCTTTTTTAACAACTGAAACAGCTTTATTTTAAAAACTAATATTTCTCATGGAGGAGAAAGAGGAAATTGGTTCTGATTTTGCTAATTTAAGTGGTATAAATTGTACTGTTGATTCTCTCTCTTCTCCCCTGCATATTCAAGCAAAGCTGCTCTATGTGTATCTGGGCAACAAAGTTAGCTTGCCATAACTGGCTGACCATCCAAGGGTGGAACTGACACAAGGTCCTTCTACTCTGAGAAACTGACAGAAATCAATGGCTTTGTTTCGGAACATCTTGCGAGGATCTTGAGCTGTTTAGAAGAGGCACCATTCATTATTCCTAAACTCAAATCCAGAATTATGGTGTGGTAGACTGACTGGTGGTACAGTATATGCATGGATATGATGGGAACATTTTAAATTCAGTTACTTACCAAACAAGATCTTCTATTTTAGTATCTACAAAATAGTATCTTATCATGTAAGAAGAAATGCTATTATTATGTATAACCCAAGGACACAGTGTTAAGCCTGTCGTAATTCCAATTTAGTCAAATCCTGACATTTAAATCCATAAACATGCACCTTAACATTGTCTTAATGTATTCTGTTATACCAATATGATATAGTAAATGGGACTCAGTGTTGCTGTAGAATATTTTTAGTTGGCAGTTGCATTTCTGTGTAAATAAGGAGGTGATGACCATTACCTAGAAATAGATCTGCTCTTTCTTCACAGCAGGAGCAGTGACTGAATGCTTCTTTATGCAAGTTCTTTTTTTTACCATCTGCTTTCTTCCCCAAAGAACAAGAATGGAAAGTTCATAGAAGGTATACCTCAAATTTCCATTGTGTTTTTACAAGAGTCCCTTTGATTACATAAAATCTGTCCATCAATGGATCAATTTGACATCTCATTTCATAAGGACTTCTTAATGACAATTCCACTTAAGAATATCCAAACAGTTGCAGTTGATCAAATCATGAGCAGTTTCCTACTTAAATTAAAATAATCTTAACTCAGGCGTACTCTGTGCTGTGCAATTGGGGAAGAAAGCAAAGGGAGCCTCTCCTTGCTGCATAAGTATGCAACTCTGTGGCCTTGATGTTCTATTGCTGTTTCTTGGTTTTTTCTGTTTTTGTATGCAATATCATCTATTACTTACATTACTTTTGTTGAGACATGCTAGTTCCAATTATAGTTAAATTTTAATGTTTTTGGTCTGGTTTTAGTTCAGACCTCTTAGTGTGACCCCTTATTTTGATCGTGCTGCCAAGAAAAGAGCCATCTGCCTGATATTTCATTTCCAGTGTTGTTTTTTATTTTCCTTCCCAGTCATGAAAGCCCCACCAATGATAGTTTGAGACTGCAGTGAGGTAAAATGAAGATCATCATCTCTCATGTTGACTTCTGGTTTCTTGTTAATTTGAGTCCTCTGTCAGATGAGGTCATTTCCTTTCTAATAACCTTGACTAGGGCCCAGCATTGGTTTCCCACTTTTCATAAAACAAAAACTCTAAAGTATTGTCCTAACTCTCTACACAGGTGCACTCATCCCCATTCCAAAGATGTTACAGGATCTGGGGGCAAGTTGGAGGATGCAGCAGAAAGAGAATTTTGGGTCTTGCAGTAGGCATATCCAATCAAATAAGTTTGCAAAGAGACTCCAATTTTGTTTGAACTGCCTCTGCTTATATTTCATATGCATGCCATTAGAGCATGGTAGACTTTTCTGGAAAACTTTGGGGAAAAAACAGACTGGATTTCTGCAGTAAGACAGCTCAGAACTAAGGGAGCACATTCCCTCTTCTAGGTCATTTCCCTAAAGAATTCCTCACCACAACCCTTGGACAGCTTCACTTCAGAACAGCTTAATGTGGATGCTCCTAATTCATTAGTATTTTATCCCCTGGACACAATGGGTGCATTTGACAAGGGTTCCTGCCTCCACAAGCTAGGGTGGAGGACCTGCTGTGAGGAAACTTATGAAACTTAAGGTATTAACATGTAAAGCTAACTTGAACTTAGAATGCTGATTCCTTAAATCTGAAACATTACCTGAAAACATTGTTTTGATGAGTTTCAGGTAGGGTTTCATCTGTCCAGTGTTTCCAAAAATTATTTTCAGAATTTCCAGTTTGTGAAGCATTTTTTTAAAAGAATTGCAACAAGTTCATATCTTGAAAGATAAAAATTTCCCATGAACTGGAAATCCTGGATTTTGTCCTTCTCTCTTACAAAGTCCCTCACAATGCCCTGTTCACAGCTTTGAACCAAGAAAGTTGTATTTTCAGACTTAATGAGGTCTGAAGTGGGACTTCAGTGCTGCATTGGAACTTGCAATCAAAATTAGGATTATTGAAATGACCTGAATGGTATAATCCCATATTTTCCACTGTTTGGTATGTTTTAAAGTCTTTTCATGCCTTTTTAATGAAGTGTATATAATTATCAAGGTGAAAGTTGGTGGGAACTCAAACATTTACAATATAGAGCAAGGGTCTCAAACACATGGCCTATGGGCTGCATGTGGCCCCTAAAGGTATTTCCTGTGGCCCACAACAACACTATTGTTACCAATATTTGCAATATTGTTGTATGAGAAGATTTAGGTGGTGTGGCCCTTTGGCTAACATATTAGTTCTCATGCAGCCCTCATGGTGATTTGAGTTTGAGACCCCTAATATAGAGAGTAAAACTTTCAAAGGCGCTGAATTCCCATTGTCAAAATGAACTTGGGCTCCTAAATTGTTTATGTGCTTTTAAATTGATTCTACATGCTTGTCAGCAATAAGTTTTTATATGCTTCCTGAATTTCCTATATAAAGTTGTTGGAGGATTTAAGTACAGAGAATCCCGGCATTTATAGGTGAAGGAAGATATTTAGACCAGGCTCTTAGTGTTCTTGTGATCACCGGTAATCAGGAAGAAGAGACTTGTTAATGAACAGCTAGAAGAATTGTTAAAACATCATAATTAAAATACTCTCATAGTTACCCACTTCATACTTTAGAACCCAAATGACTATCATTTTTATTGTTGGGCTATCTTTTGACATTATTACTATTTGTATTGGATTTCCAGGAGCTACATTTTATGCACAATTACACACATGCTACTTTGTCTTCTGTTTGCTCCTCCATACAGCCACAGAAGAAGGCTTAAATATTTCACAGTGCTCTCTCCAATAATAAAACCTACAGAGTTTGCTTAGTATCAAATGCAATATCTCAGCACTCTGTATTGTATCCACCACAGAGTAGACCTGGTGTTTCATTAAGTTTTACAGGGTTTAGGAATCCTACTGTTTTAACAATGTATGCTGGAAAAGGTCTTAGTAAAATAAAGGGAGATCACACCCAAAAGCCTCCTAATTTTTGCCATGCAGTGTATTAGTAATAATGTGGTACTGCACACACAACACAGTTGAATGTATAATCCTTAAAATGCTTCTCACTGCTTGAAGTCAATATTTTCACCAATTCCTTGCAAGAGGTTATATGACCTAAAGAAAAAAAAAACTGCTTTGTCCTTTTGGCAAACTCGGTAGCACGCCTGTTTTGGCCTAAGTTCCTCATGCGCAGTTGTAATAGTGAAGTGTTATGTTGTACGGTTAAATTGCCATCTTTTGGATGAAGCCTATAGCTAGTATCCATTGTGCACTCCTCGGAGAATATTAAAAACCCTGCAACACCTGTGGAGAACTCTAGTAATTTTGGTACTGAGGTCAACATTTCCTCTTAATATTTAAAGCGTCAGGTGAAAAGGTATTTTTGTATGTTTGATGCTGCAGTTGCATATAGAAATACAGGTAAAATTGAATTATTACATGTTCAGCTTCAAATGCATGAACTTTCTTAGCACAACAAACATAACTGTTATTCTGTTCCATATAAGCTTTGATATTGTGCTTATCAGCATAGTATCTGAGTGCCTTCCAGCAGTACATTATGCATTATGACCACACATTTTGTCACTTGTTGTTTGATCTCTCAACCTCTCCCCAGAGGGATAAATGTGTGCAGTGGAATGTCTTATTTTTATAGGTTTTTCAATATGAATATACCTGGTACTTGCATTTGTGTTAGAGAAGGCAAGGTCAAAGAAATGTGCCTGGCACTTGGAGTGGAAAGTGGTGAGGTTTTTCACAGTCCTAATTCCTCAATCTGAGACTTTCTTCTAGAGGATGTTCCTTATCCCGCACAGACAAAGTTTATTCTTACTGTGGAGAGTTCCATTGTGATTGAGGAGTGAATTTGTTGACCACAGTCTTCATAGGAGGGTAGGTCTTTGTTGAAGGCAGCAAATTAGTCACCTTCAGATGAATTTCTCAGGATTAATTGAGTGGAAGTGAAGACCTGCTCAATCAATCTGGAAATCAACTTACTAAATCCACTCATGGGAAAAGAGTAATGCTAGGTCATAATGAATGCATTTTCCATCTGTACAGTATAGTAGAGACTGCACACAGAATGGACTTTAGGAAATCAACAAAAGATGGCCAAGCTACTCTACATAGCTTGTGTTTTTCCTGTCAATTGTTGCCAAATTTGCTGGTAACTGTAGACCAGACTGTAAAGATTTTACATGGTCTTTTAGGAATCCTGGGCCCAGGCTATAAAGTGCTTTGGACTAATAAGGACTGAGACCTTGAATTTGATTTTAAAAACATATCTATGGAAAGACAGTGCAGATGTTTGGGCTTACAGTAGCCCTGTACTGCTGAGGACTCACTACAGCATTTTATGCTAGCTGGAGTTTTCTAAGTGCTGAAGTTTTCGTTCTCAGAGATATCACACCATTGTCATACCTCTGAGTGGTGGTAAAGACATGAATAACTAAGGAGAGAGCATTCCCTAGTCCACTGGCGATGGTAAAAAGTATTAGTCACAGCCATTAGTATGTAAGAGCTCAGCATCAATGAGGAGAACTGTCAGAAAAATTATGGACTAATTGATGAATTGTGGATGCGAATCTTTAGTCAGAGGAGACAGTACCATGGCTGCTAACTGTTCAGACATTTTCCTCTGCCCACCAGCATCATTTCTGTTTTGTTTGGTTTCAGTTTGTCAGCTGTTTTTCATCCAGTAGCTGACCTACAACAAGCACTGAACAATCTTGGTGCTGGTGATGTGATCATAGATTGTGAAGGGGCAGTAGAGTTGTCTCATTTGCATACTGCAGACTGTCTGATTAGTTTAGCTAGTGTTTGACGATAAATATGGAAGACAACCAGAGAGAGAATTGATCCTTATAGAACCCAATGAATGAAGGATCTAGTGGTGGAAGTGCAGATTCCCATTGCTACCCCTTACATATAGTTCTTCAGGTAGGATTCAAACTATATTATCACATTATTCTGGACTCCTACCACCTCCCTCAGGTCAGAGGGCAGTATCTAATACTTAATAGTATCAAATGTTGCAGAAGGATTCATGAAGATGAGAATGGATGTCTGTCCACTGTCTATTGAAAGGAAGAGATCATCCATCAGTCCCACTAAAACAGTTTCAGTTCTGTGCCTTGACCTGAATCCGTATTGTGCCAAATTTACAATATGGGCTTTAGTTACGTGATATTTTGCTATAAGTTTTACTCAGAAATGAGAAGTTTGATATTCAGTCATAGTTAGCTAGGTCTGACATAACCACAGTGCCATTCTTCAATATTCGTGAAATGACTGAGTGATTGGGCGAAAGGAAAATTCCTTCTCCGAAATGAGGTATTGGCAGTTTCAGTCAAGAAGCAGAACTGGTTGTTCATGACTCTCTTGTGTAACCCAGGAAGGGCATGGGTTGGATTCACAAGTCTGGGGCTGGGACTTCTTATGGTGTCCAGAACTTGCTTGTGAAGTAATGTACAGAAACCTGGGAATGCAGGTGGGCTGTTGGTTGATGGTTCCATGCAGAGCAGAACTATGATTCTCAATTGTGTGTGATCTTTTCAGCAAAGAGGATGGTAGTTGTCAGCGCTTAGTGGTCAGGTTGCAGGTGTGACCCAGGCCTCCTGAGATAACCACCTAAATATGCAAAGATCAGGGCAAGATGCAAAAAGGATAGCAGATTCTCCCAGCAGTGGTGGATTACGTGGAGATAAGCTCCCCAGCCAGTCACAAACAATGCTTCTGATGCCCCACACTGGATATCAAGAAGCTACCATAAAATATACTCAGCCCCCTTTATTGAATTTCAGGCACTGGTCCCCAATACAGCCACTGGGTTTGGTAAAGAGACAAGTTGCTTAAAACTCCAGGTTCTTCACCCAGAGAGGTTTCTCCTGACCCCAATGGGTTACCCACATTACACAGACAAGTATAAGTTTGGATCTTACCAAAAATATCACTCTGCCAGCCAATCTTTTAGTAACTAAAACTAAAGGCTTATTGTACAAGGAAAGAAGGATGATGAGAGTACAGTTAGAGTTAAAGTCACTGCATACATACATTTGAAAGTCCAATACATCAGGTTTCCAGCAGAATTTGAAGTTTGCAGGTCATAGGCATACATCCAGTACCTAGATGGATTTAAGCTTCAGTTGTTAGAAATACAGTTGGAACAGAGACCAAAAAGTCCAAGTGTAGAGTTTGCTCTAATTCTCCCATGAGAATTAGCAAGGTGATTTCCAGACTAGTGCTGGCTGGGATCTCAATCCTGCAGCCCAAACTTTCCCTGAGAAGCTTGGACAGATGTGCAGTAAAGGAATTATGTTCCCAACTTTCTTTGATAGCTGTAGCAAGGTGGACATTTTCAGGCCCTTTCTTTCTGTGGTCTTTGATGACAGTTGCCAGTACTTTAAGTGGAGAATAGTAACGTATATTGTCCTTTGAAATAAAACCTTCACCTCTTGGGCACCACAGGTAATTAGCTGCATTATATCCATTAACAGAAAGTTTACATGGGTACATCAAAGGTCCATTTAGATGTTAATGTTCCCTTCTGACCCCTTCCTACAGAACTATAGTAACAGATAGGAAAGCAGTTTGTTTACCTTACTAACCTCTAACAGGATACATGTAAACATCATCAAGAAACCACCAATGATACACATGCACATCAAAGCCCTAGCCTACTTGTAACTCTACCATTGTATTTTCCTTTAATATGTCTTTAAGGGTTTGATTTGGGTCATGTATTTTACAAGATGGCTCTTAGGCCTTGCATGACAGCAGGCACTCAGGACTGTAGGCAGGACCACTCCTTGGGCTGGGATTTGGCTGCTTCAGTGGTGTTGATAGGAAGACTCTTTTGGCCCATAATACAACCTCAGGATAGGCTTTGATAAATGTTTTTTAGCCTGCCTGAATCAGCTCTTGAGTTGTCATCCCTCTCTTTTGATGAGGTGGAGGATGCCAGAAAATCAAGGAGATACGTGCTGGTGATAGGGAGGAAGGAGCTGTTTGGAGGTCTGTTGTCAGTGGTCGAGACCAGTATAAAATAGTGGTAATACACCAGGTCCACAACTTTTCATCCTGTGGGCAAAGGGCTGTTGTTCTTCAGCAGATTTGGAATTTGATGGTGTTTGAGTCTTCATGGTCATATCTGGGTTCTGGAAGATCTCCGATCACTGCATTTATGAAGAGATGGTCATTCAAAACAGTGGTTAGGTAGTAATTTCCTGTATCTTGATATCTAGCTCACAGGTCAGGGTCCAAGGTGTGATCAGCTGCATGGATCAGAGAAAACCTCCTGAAAATCCTAGTAAGGAAAGCAAGGAGGTGCATTTTTCTGGTTTTGTATCTGTAGCTTTGTTAAGATTGTTGAAATCTCCCAGGATGACAAGTGTGGAGTACTTTACCACCAATGGCAACAAGAGGATAGTGAGCTCCTTTATCAATTCTTTTGTCCAGGGTGGTCTGTAAATAATCACAAAACCTTTTGTCTTCAGCTCTGGTTTCTATTGTCAGATGAATTAATTCTGATGAATTTGATTTATGTGAAACCCACCTCTCTTACTTTTTCACAGCTTCCATCTGTGGGGGAAAGTACCCCCAAAAGTTTGCCTTATTTTTGTATTGCTACACATAATTATACAGCTGCTACTCTTTTTCCTCAGATACCTAAAGTAGTGTCTTCACTGTAGTAACTCAATTTTAGGTTACTAGACAATCAATCACAAATTTTTGCTTCTCAGTTTTTTTTTGGCCAAGTATTAAACCCTGAAAGACCACGATGGATTTACTTCTGAGGAATATATACCACTCAGCAAACAGCTTAGTCCATCTTATTGACATATAGCCTTCAACTTCCTAGTACTGGGGAAAGCAGAAGGAAGAATCAATGAGAGACTCTCTCTTCTTGAGTGGAAGATGGTAGCATTGCTTTGTTGATCACTTAGTGCTATTTGATTTTCCTGTATGCTTTAGGCCTTAATAGGAACAGTCCGATGAGCCCTGAAAAAGAGAGAGCATACCACTATTCTGCCTCTAATGCACACCGTACAGACTCCCAGCATTCTAGCATCCCTGTGCCAGCTGGTGCATTTGGTAGTGGAGCCCACACTGTGCCCATTCTTTACCCTATCTTGCCTGCTTGCAAAAGGAGATGTCTTCCCTTTCCATGAAAGTGATAGTCACCTCAGATTTGTCAAGAACAAATTGTGTCAAACCAACCTATTAGCTCTCTGTGATGGAGTAACCGGCCTTGGGGACACAGGGGAAGCTGTAGATGAGGTACCTCTAGACACTATTAAGGGTTTTGATACGGTCTTGCGTCACTTTCTCACTAACAAAATAGGGAAATACAACCTGGATGGGGCTACTATAAGATTCATGAAAAATTGATTGAACAACCACTCCCAGAGAGTAGTTATCAACAGTTCCCAGTCATGCTGGAAGGGCACAACGAGTGGGGTACCACAGGGATCGGGTCTGGGTCCGTTCTGTTCAATATTTTCATCAATGATTTAGATGACGGCATAGAAAGTAAACTTATAAAACTTGTGGATAATACCAAGCCAGGAGAGCTTACAAGCACTTTGGAGGATAGGATCATGATTCAAAATGATTTGGACAAATTGGTAAAACGGTCTGAGCTAAGGAATATGAAACTGGATTGAGACAATTGCAAAGTACTCCACTTTGAAAAGAACAATCCATTGCACTCATACAACATGGGCAATGACTGCCTGGGAAGGAGTACTAAGGAAAGCAATCTGGGTGTAATAGCAGACCGTAAACTAAATATGAGTCAACAGTGTAATGCTGTTGGGGAAAAACAAAAACAAAAAAACAACAAAAACAAAAAACCACCATTCTGGAATGTATTAAAAGGAGTATTGTAAGTAAGGCACAAGAAGTAATTCTTCTGCTCTACTCAGCCCTGATTAGGCCTCAACTGGAGAATTGTGTCCCATTGTGGGCAGCTGATTTCAGGAAAGAAGTGGACAAATTGGAGAAAATCCAGAAAAGAGCAATATGAATGACTAGAAGTCTGGAACCAACTGACTTCTGAGGGAAGATTGAAAGAGCTGGGTTTGTTTAGTCTGGAAGAGAGGAGAAAGTGGGGACATGACAATAGTTTTCAGGTACCTAAGAGGATGCGAAGGAGGAGGGAGAAATATTGTTCTCGTTACCTGCTGATGATAGGACAAAAAGTGATGGGCTTAAATTACAGCAAGGTTTAGGTTGGGCATTATGAAAATATTCCCAGCTGTCACAGTGCATAGAATAAGTTTATAGAATAAGTTGCCTAGGCAGGTTGTAGAATCTCCAGCATTGGAAGTTTTTAAGAGTAGGTTAGACAAGCACCTGTCAGGGATGGTTTAAAAGAGTACTTGGTCCTGCCATGAGTGCAGGGGACGACTTGATGACCCCTCATGGTCCTTTCCAGTTTCTATGATTCTGTTACTCTGTGATTTGGATAACCAATGTAATGGCGTCATGGTGAATAAAACATTGGCGTAACTGTGAAATGCTGTTCGCACACTTCACAAAAATCATACTGAAAAATTTGACTACACTGTTTTCTGTTGGAAAATCCTATTTTATGAAACCATAACGTTTTGCAAAAATTTGTGGGGTTTGACAAAGAAGTCATCAAAAAGTTTTCTTGGATCCAAGATGGTATTTCTTCTCAAAATGAGGGAGAAAGAGAACCATCATAAAATATTTTTTCATGGGGAAAAAATAGAAAGACTTTTTTATTCCACATTGAAACAGAAGAATATTTCTAAAACTCTTCCTTTTATTCCAGAATTGTCAAATTTGTGTGCCTGAATTCAAGCACTTAAATCCTTACTGAGGCATTTAAATAAGTGATTCTGATTTTTCTAGCTGTCAAACAGCTCCTAGTAAAACAAGCATTTGCTTTGGGAGATCAGCACCTTTGAAAACCTGTCTGTCTGTGTATCTAAATACCTGGTTTAGGTACATACCGTCAGGCATCACTGTTTGATAACCTTTTCCAAAACTCTGGTGTCCTATCACTGAAGCTGAGATCAGTAAAATTCTACTTTCAGTTTTTATAATAGACCTTTCTGAGGCCAATGGCTTGGAATCCTCAGAATGGCTCTTCTCGGTAAAACTAACCGCTTATGGTAACTTACCATAACTTCAGCTTGACCATCATCAGAGCATGGAATGAGTTACAGTGTGCCTGTCCAATCAGCCATTTAATTGATAGTCATCATCACTGCAGCAAACAGGGATTTAGAACTGATGAATGAACCACCAAACTGTAGAGAAAGTGGTTTTGCATTTTGATAATATATTTGCTTGTAAATGATGTGAAGCACCCAGGTCCTATCAGGTCCCATCTAAACAAAGAAAAAGGAACTTGAAAATGTAAGCAGTCCCTTATTATTCCTCCTGGGCACGGAGAAGAAAGTTTTTGTTTTTAAGATTCAATACATTTGAAACAAACAATTTGATAAAGGTGCATTATTAATTTGGGAATTGTCTTAATGATTATTAACTTTAACTTTCAGTAGTAAGTGCTGGTTCTATATTTTTTATGAAGGTGAGTTGTAGTGGAACTACAGATTCATTTGCTAGTATAAACTGGCAGGGAGACTGTTTTTTTAGTTTCTTGCATTAGGATCAGATAATTCAGCTCAACCATATCACTGAGTTATTGGTGACACTCATGACATGAGGTACATAATAAATGTGAAGGTGGCTGACAGGGAAGGATATCAGTGCCATTTGAGTTTTCTTCCATGCAGGATGCTTGATCTGTTGATGATCCACAATTATGCATGGTACTATATGTGGTCTGTTCTTATGAAGATTGATACCTTTTCACACGTCTGTTTCATTCCTTGCCTCCTTTGGTAAGGCTCATTGTGAGGGAAGAGACTATAAAAACAGTTTAGAGAATAGAGTGAGCAGCCAACAAAAGAATCACTTAAACACATGGATGTGTAAAACTTGATTGTTCTAAGCCTGTCCATGCCAGGACTACAATTTGAATTAAACATAAGGTGACTTCTTTCACTGAATCAATAAGTGCAAATAACGTAGCTTGCAACCATGTTTTATGTCACAGACAAAAATGGTTCGTAACAGCTCTCTGAAGGCTATGCTTTAGCCACCTGCTGTTAAAGTTGTTTGCATTTTCTTAGAAAATTTGTTCTTCTACAACATTAAAATAGACAAGCATGCAGTCAGCACACTTGGGGCTAGAATTTGTAGATGTTTGAAAGGCACATTTCTTAATGAACGCTATAACTTTCTGCAAACTTCCTTGTAGCAAATATAGATGGCAGGGAGGGAGTGTAGAGAGACTTTACTGCAGCTTTTTTTTTTTTTTTTTTTTTTTTTTAAGTAAGGCTGACTGTTTTGTGGATAAAGACCATTCCTATTATTGTTGGAAAGGACAGTTTGCTGATTAAACCATGTGCCTCTTTTTGTCACTTTCATAATAATGAAGTCCATTGACTTCCATTGTTCACTTTTATTCTTGTTTTGGTATGCATGCTCCACTATTTGGGACCTCCTAACAAGTGTTTCACAGCAATTGTTTTCTTTCCACAAATATACTTTGCATACTGCAATATTTGTTGATTTTATTTCAGCTGGTGTATGATTGTATATTTTGTAGCTGCGCTAGGAGAGTGATTGCAAAGGAGATGCTATAGCAGGAGTGTCAAACTCATTTGCTATGATGGACTGGATTTGGCTTACATGTACCTCACGTGGACCATACGTAACAAAAATTGCAATACTAGGGCAGTCTCGCAGCATCACAGAGTGCCATGTATGCAAAATTGCGCTCCACTATACCCTCCTGTGTGTATTAGGGAGAGACTGTGGTCTTGTGGACGCAGTCTCACGTACCCTGTGCTCTGTAATGTTGTGAGACCTGACAGTCTCATAGCACTGTGGAGTCCTGGGTATGCAAGACCTCTCTCTCTCTCTCTCTCTCATGGAGAGCGTGGTCCCACTGAGCATAGTCCCGGGCCTGATGGAAGAAGTTCATGGTTTGAGTGTTTGACACCCGTGAACTATAGTATTCCATTTCCCCAGTTGATGGCTTGCAATGGGAAAAAGACTCCTAGAAAAATGTTAGACCTCTGCATGTGTTGGAGCTCTGATCTTTACTTCCCCCAAGGCAAAATCTTAAGGCGTGTTCAGAACTTGTTTCCATCTCCCACTCATCTTCCTTCACCAAATTCTGCCACAAAAACAAGTTCCATTACTATCTCTTCTGCATTCTGCCATAACTATCCTTCTTCTGCAGTCTTGCCAAAGATATATGTCTGTACATAAAACTTTTCACAGTCTTTTCATTCGTAACCTCTAAAGAGAAGGTGCTGAGCACGACCTATGGTACTTGAGGGAATGAGAGATACTCAGATTTTGAAATGCTCAACACTTTTCATTTCCCCTCCCACACAAAAGTCCCTGTATATTTCAGTTCAGTCCTGTTTTTCACTTCGGCTTCCTCCCATATTGAATAAGAATTGGTGAGTAAACAAAGGAGGAACTGATTTTAAAACATTTTCTTCTAAAATGTATTTGTTTTCCCCATTTTAAGCATACCCCTTTAGGAACAGCTCCTGAACTGGTATCAATGCCAGTTTATACCAGATGAGGATCCAGGTGTTGTTATTCCATAACTGATTTGTAAATTTGTGTCTTCCAAAACCTTTGCAGTTTACATTTAAGTGGCTATATGAACAGCAGGCAAACTGCATATATTAACATGTTGTACTGCTGCTAAATCCTAAACCATTTTGGAAGAAAAGCTTAAGGGGAAAGAAAACATCCAAAACCAAGTCCAAATGGAGTATTTAAAACTCAACCAGAAAAGGAAAAAGCCAAATAAACTGAGCATTTTTGTTGCTGTTAGAAAGGATATGAATCTGGACTGACAGCTTGTATACCCAGATGCAATTTGATCTGATTTCAAATGGCAAAGATGTACCCAGAGAAAGGACTCAAGGGAAAAGTATCACACTGTGTTGTGTTATTATCAGTTAAGCGCTTGTGGTCTTGCTTTCTTTTCCTAACAAAAGGATGTTACACCCCAAAATAGAAAGCAAACATCAACTCCATTCTAACTAACGTTACATTAATAAACAATAAACACAATAAAACACTTGTTTTGTTCATACAGTGGCCAGAACTTTTCTTTATTATGATACAGCTAAGTGGGTACATTTTTTATTGGTGATTTATAAAATCCTAGTGAACACTTATTAATCCCATATCATTAATGATACATTTACAAAATATGTATCATGTACACCCAGGCACTTGATCATAAAAGCAATTCCAATTTTAGAAAAATAAAGCTGGCAGAATTGCTGAGTTGGAAAGACTATCTGAGAGGAAGAGGGCCAATATCCAAGTGTGCTAAGTCAATCTGGTCACTATAGCAGTGAGGCAAGCCAAGACCTCCCATTATATGTCAAATAGCAATGCCAGGCATGATAGATGTGACAATGTAGCACAATATAATTGGGAAATCTTACTGTATTAAGTTTGTGTATCACTGTGCATCGGGTTCATAGGTAATTCCATGGGGTAGACTAATCACAGCATCTCCAGAAACTAAGAACAGTAGGCAGTCTTTAGGCAAACTCACTCAGGCTGCAACACTGCCAGGGAGGTACCACTACCTACAAGTCTTGAATATACTGTTTCAAACTATATTCTCCAGCGACTGACAAAAAAAGGACTTTGAATAAACAGACTGAGTTTAAACTGACTCATGGCTTTCTTTGGATTTAGCAAACAGTCAGGACCATCTGTCCAATGGGGGAACCCAACTTATGTGCAAGGGTTGTAAGGACATGGATTCAGTAGAGCCCCATAAAATGGATGGCCGACCTCTGGGTAAATTTTTAGCATACATATAGGAACTCTGTTGTTTAAATATATCTTCTTTGTAATGCTTTTACCTTAAGAATAAAAATGCTTGCTTAGAAGCAGTTATGCGGTTATTTGTAACTGCAGGCAATGCACTGTTTACAGTCTTTGGAGAGAAAGCCAAGGGCAGAACCTAGCCTATGTAGGTAATCTGGCTAGATTACCCTGAAGATATCACCAGGCAATCAAAGCAGCCGTGCAACCTTAAAAACCCCAGTCAGGTGGAAGTGAGATACAGGTCTTTGCCCAACACAGGTGATGACTGAGAGTCTGAAAATATTGTTGGCCCTGGGGAAAACAGATGCAGTTGTCCTCAGAGAGTAACATCACAGTTCCAAAATATTTACTTGAACCACTCTTGCCAGTAATGGGTAGCTATTTTGGTTCCCTAGCCAATGTCACTGTTTATACAGATTAGATAACAGCTGCTCAAACAGCAACAAAAAAAGGTAAGAAAATATCTATGGAGCAACACAATGTGCTTAATTTTTTAAAAAGTGATGTAAATTTCTACAGCTGTGGTTCTTAACGACTGTGCCATGACACAAAAGCATGTCAGGGCACAGCAGCAGAGTGTATGGCCTCAAGGCAGCCTGCTGTTGAAACACAACCTCACAGATCTTCTTCTGGCTGTGTGGGTCATCTTTTGGTGGTGAGATGAATTGTGGTGACAGGATGCTGCCCAGGCAGGGGGTTCTGCACTGCCACTGAAATTGCCAGTGCCAAAATTCCTCATGATGACAGGGTCAACTTTTACTCAAGCCTCTACCAAAACTGCTAATGGTAGGGCAGGGGGACCCTCGGCAGTGGAGGTTTTGTCAGTGGGGGGCGCTGTCTTGCGCATGTTCAGGAGGGCTTCCAACTGCGCCATGATAATAAAAGGAGTGAGAACCCCTGTTCTAAAGCAGCATGTTCATCTCTGATTCACCTTCAGGGAGCTGAGTGACTTCCAAAAACCACTTTACACACGCCATGGTGCACAGACGCTTCGTTCTCTCCCTTTCTATATGATATTTAGTGAAAGCTGTCTAGCACTTCCCAAACCAGCTGTTTATAAAAGCCCCAGTGGAAAAGATATGTCCATTAACTTTATCTGAAAAATAAAAAAAGAACCCTGCAGTTAGTTACGGAAGCAAAAATCACCAGGACTGACAGTGTTTCCTGGCGCTTGGTACTTTTACTGTGCTATTTGCAATGATGGAGAGGGAATGTGCAACCACAAAGCTGTTGGAAATTAAAAATAACTCCATAAATAAATAATATGTAATATATTAAAATAATATAAATAGATAATATGAAATTACCAATATTCTATCACATAAACATAGGTGCCTTCAAAGGGTTATAGCTACCATAATACATTAATTCACAAAGAAAATAGTTTATTTAATGTAACATGCTAGGTATACAAAATGAAATGTGGGGGGCTCCCCCATGCAAAATTCAGTATGACTTCTTAACAGCTCCCAGGCCCACTGCTTAAGACCAGTGCTGCTTCCTCCAGAAACTAAAATGATACAATAATAAAGTTAAATATTTGAATGCATTGTAATAGTAGTTCAGCTTTAGTACACATATATGTAGTGTGACAAGCAAGGAGTCCTGTGGCACTTAAAGACTAACAAATTTATTTATCGCATGAGCCTTCATGGGAGAAAATCCCGCTTTGTCTGACAAAGTTCGAATTGGTGTGACCGCGTTAGTTCGAATTAACTTAGTTTGAATTAACCATTATTAGTTCAAATTAATTAATTAAAACTTAGTTAATTTGAACTAACTTCTTAAATGTATACATAGCCAAAGGTATTTAGTATCTGAGCTTACATATGGAACTAGACAACTACAAAATGTCTCGTGAGGTAGGGCATATTGAACAAATGTTAATTTCCTTGTGACTCCTTCAACTGATCAGGCTTTAACAACTCATGGTGGCTGTGAAGTGAGATATGATTGCTTTTATTTGGTATAGCTTTCAAAAGTTTTGTGAATACTCTTGTAATGTGACATGAGAAAACTGAACACTGTTAATTAGTCTATAATTATGACATTATATGACTGTCTGCTCCAGCAGAAAGGAAAAATACATATTTTTTTTTTGAATCAGGGACTCAATTGCATATGCAGCTTATAATACTGTTTGGGACCAGAAAAGAATTTTAATTACTTAAATGTTCCCAGGTCTGGTTATTTCTTGCTTCCGTGGTATAAGTTTGTGACTGAATAGATCTCTGTATTTGCAGCCTACACACTATTCTAATAATCTTTGAACCTTGCTATGCCTTGTGAGTTATCATTTGAAAGCTCATCACTCTCTGGTCAACAATATCATGGGGAAATGTATGTAGCATCATTATATATAATGTTACAAAAATCACTCACTATGATATTAAAGGCACTTGTTCACACTCTCATGGCCCTGATTAGATAGATCTGGTCAGGAAGGACTGTTGTAAACAATGGGATGTGTTTGTCAGTTTGTATATTAGCTGTAAACAAAGCTCTTTAACAGTCAGAGGAGGAAGCAAAGCAAAAAATTTACATTTCAGCATACACAGATGAAAAGAGACAGCGCCTTCCTTTACCAGACCCTTTGTTTCCTTGACTTTAACTAGGGGTCACGCTCAGGAAAGGCTTTTCAGAAGATGACTGAATTATAGAATTGAGGGCATAAACACCCCAAATGCTGTATCCCTGTCCATCTGTCTTTTTCAGTTAAGACCACCCAAAAAAACCAGCCATTGGACCTTGCAGACCCTGACCACAAAGTTGGTCAGCAATGCTATTGAAAACCTGCAGTAAGAATTTCACATTGAACCAAGTTTAGTTTTAGTACTAAGAGGCATTTTGTCTTTCTCTTTAATGCCTTGTACTCACTTATGGCATATCTCTTCATAGCTCAATAAGCTTATTTTACCCTTTCATTAAAACTAATCCAGTATTATGTATTGTTTGGGTAACTCCGTTTAAGGTCATAGTCAGTTTTGTATTTTGGTCCCTTTAGAGGAGCAACAGCAGGGTTGGATAAGGGCAGGGTCTTTAGAGGATGCAGCTCCAGCCTAAAGCCCACCAAAATCTGTCTCTGTCTGAAGGGCAGGCTGCTGCTGCCCAGCAAAGTCTTGCCTGTCCTGCTCTGCCCCTCTAGCTGGTCTGCTCCAGACTAGCCAGCCTGGGAGTGGGCCAAGAACACCATGGACACTGGCCCGAGGGCTCCCTGGATGCTGGGCAGGCTCTGGGCCCTGGTGTCCCAGTCCCCCACTGCCAGCATACCAGTGGGCACTCTGGATCCTTCCTCTCTGCATGCCAGCTGAGCCACAAGCCCTAGACTCACCTCAACCCCAGACCCCACCCTTCAGCACTGGCTGGGCCACCCACTGCTCCAGCTGGCAGCCACTTGGTGGTGGTATGGGGGCCTCAAGTGTGAGCAGCCTCCGGCTCCCTGGGCCTTGGTTTAGCCCTGAGCAACAGACCTGGTAAATCTGTGCTGTCCAGTTTTCTCTTGGACAATCCAGAGCACACATTTCTAAGGAAAATATGGGAGCCTGAGTAAGCTGGACTTACTTTACGTGTAGAAATCGATGCTGCTGGAAACCAGAGCATGGCAGGTGTTTACTGATAGGCTGTTGGGGTCAGAGATGCTAGACTAGGGCTGTCGCTGTATACAGATAGTCGAAGTGTGACCTGCATGCTGTTTGTGAGAAGCACAGGTTGGGAGCTACTCATGAAGCACACCAAGTTGTAGGGCAGGTGGTGACACAGCTCCACATTTGTCTGAACTGCATTCTGAAATGTGATGTTTCCTTTGTTCCTATCCTCAAGCCAACCTGCAAGAGAAGCTGTAAAATATAGGGTATGTCTCCACTTGGAGCTAGGGCTATGATTCCCAGCTCAGGTACACATGCTCACATTACTGATTTTTGCATGTTGGCTTGATAAAAACCAAGTGTCATAGGTGCAAGGGGGGCACCGGCACACCGTGGCTTCTGTAGACATGCTTTGCAGTTTGGTTCATGGGTTCTCAGCTGTGGTAGTTCAGGTTTGCTCCCTCAAGTGTAATTCCACCTGGACCCCATGGATACACACTTGGGATAAAAGAAGCAAGGAGTCCTGTGGCAGTTAAATGCTAACAGATTTGTTTATTGCATGAGCTTTCGTGGGAGAAAATTCCACTTCGTCAGATGCTTTGAAGAGGGGGAACTTACAGAATGGGATGAAAATCTATGCAAGGGAGTGTAAAACATGGGATCAGGTCACACAGTAACAGCAAATCAGAGCAGTTGTTAAGATTCAAACACTGGGAAAAAGCACATAGAGGAGGGTGAAGTCAAGTCACCTGTTGTAACGGGAAAAGAAGTCATAGTCATGATTTAATTCTGCTTTGACACAACCTCATCTTCATATCAATTCTAATTCAGCTGTTATCTTTGAAGTAAGTCTTGATGTCACATTGACAGGTGATTTGAATTCACCTTCCTCTATGTCGTTTCGCAGTGTTTTAATTTTAACGGTGTTTGAATTTTTCTCTGTTCATGTCCGTTTTTGGTCACTGTTTCGTATTTCTATGCAAGCTGCTCTCTAAGCCACAGGTTACTAGTGTGGACCGAAAATCAGCATTAATCTCTGACATAATGTAGGAAAGGAAAAACATAAAAAAATAAGTTAATAGCTACAGGCATTTGAATGGGCCCCGGGTGGTGTGCAGCAGATTCTTTTGGTTTATGATTTAGATGGTCAATTTCTTTTACATATGCAGGCAGTTGTCCTGAATCATCTAGAGGAAACGATGCTTAGTGTAACCTCACACAATAATCCTTGACTTACTTTTTAGCATCCTTAACACCTATCCGCTAACTCTTTCGCTCTGCTTGAATCAATACAAGTCTAATCAGAACATCTCTCTCAAGAAATTGATTCAGGCTCAATGATACTTTAATAGTAATGATGGCTGCTTAGTGGGTATGATAATCTGCTTAATGGAGATGCTACCTGGTTATTTAGTGGAGTTAAGAAGCTGCATCTGGATCTTGTAGTTCTGTGGATTTTCTTGTAACAGTTCTCCCGGTCACAGAAACATAACATAGGAACTGACATTTTGAATCAGACTATTTGCTTCAGTATCTTGTGTCTGACAGTGGGCAGTGCCCCATATTTCAGAGGAAAGTGCAAGAAACCCAGCAGCAGGCAGGTAAGGAATAACATGCCTAGAAGGAAGTTCCCTTCTAACTCTTGACAGTTAGTGCTTAGATTATGTTTTGAAGTATCTGTCTTTATATGCCCTTATATTTTTGTTGTCTTGTCTAATGGAGTTGTGGATTTTCTCATTATCCATGTAGGTGGGCTTGTCTACATAGAAGGAAAAAGACAGAGCAGCTAGTACACATAAGTTAATGCACACTAGCCATCCTGCATTAACTCCCCATGTGGACATTCTTAAGGAGTAATACAAATGGCTTTGTGCATTTTGCTTACTAAAGCATCATAAGCTAGAATGCACAAAAACATTGTTAATATACAGGAAAAGTGGCTACATAGGCCATTAGTGCAGAGTGACTAGTGAACCATAGTTTACTCCATATTAACTTCCTGCTGTAGAAAAGCCTTCAATGTTTGATTTTTTTTTTATACAAACTTACTGACTCTTGGCCTCACTGACACTTTATGGCAATGAGTTTTACAGGTTATTTTGGGGAGAGGTATTTCTTTTGATCACTTTAAAATGTATTGTGTTTCTATTTTTGTGTTGCCTCTCAGTTCCAGTGGATACCACATTCTTCTTTTATGTAGGAGGGTTTGCCTTACTGCACTTCTCTATGCCATAATACTCTACCATGTTCCCTCTTAGAGTATGTCTGTGCAGCAAAGAAAAACCAGCAACTGTCCTGTCTCAGCCAACTTGGGCTTGTAGGGCTCAAACCGTAGGGCTGTTTCACTGCTGAAAAACATTTGAAGACTCCTATTATGCTGGTTTTCAAGGTTTCATTCAAGGTTTAGGTTTGAACTTCAACTCTGGATTCCTCACACTTCACAAGATCTTAAAGCTGAGGCAATGAAACAGCTAAGTCAGTTGAAACTAAATGGAAGAATAAACAAAAATAGATCTGCAAGAGGGGTCCTTGATTTCAAAATGACAAACTGTAAAATGTAAAAAGAATTAATTAGGAAAATGGACTGGATTGAAGAACTCAGGGATCTGAATGTAGTGAAGGCTTGGAATGTAAGTAAAAATTGGACAAAGTATTTGGAACCAGCATCCCAAGTGGTGGAATCAAGGGAGGGGTTGCAGACCAAGTGGATGAGCAAGCGTCTCTAGCAGAAGATTCAGAGAAAGCAGAATGCCTACAAGGAATGGGAGATGGGATGAGTCAGCAAGGAAGACTACATCTTGGAGGTCAGACAAGGTAGGGATAAAATGAAAACTGGTGAAAGCCAAGCAGAGTTAGACTTTGCAAAGGAAACTAAAACCAATGCCAAAAGATTCTATAGCCGCATAAGTAAAAAGAAAACAAGGAAAGAAGCGAGACTATTAAACACGGAGGACAGGATAGAGATTAAAGGTAATCTAGGCATGGCCCAATACCTGAACAAATACTATCCCTCTATTTTTAATAAGGCTAATGAAGAGGTTAGTAGTAGTGGCAGCAGTGCTAACAGGAGGTAGAAATTACCCCATCTGAGGAAGTCAAACTCTAACAGTTTAATGGGACTAAATCAGAAAGCAGAGAGGTATTCAGATAATCTACATCCAAGAATGTTGAAGGAATTGGCACTTGAAATTGCAAATCCAGTCAGAAGGATGTTTAATAAATCTGTAAATTTGGAGATTGTATCCTATGACTAGAGAATTGCTAATATGGTTCCTATTTTTGAGAAGGGTGGGGGGGATGATCAGAAATACTAGATGCCTGTCGATTTGACCTCAATTGTATACAAGGTCTTGGAACAAATTTTGAAAGAGCAAGTATTGAAAGGAATAGAGGTGAATGCTTCCTGGGATAAAATACAAAATGGTTTTATAAAAAGAGGACATCATGCCAGACTAACCTGATTTACTTCTTTCAAAAGATTTGGCTTTGTTTGTTTGTTTGTTTGACAAAGGAAATGAAATATAGTCATAGAATTGTAGGGTTGGAAGGAACCTCATGAGGTCATCTAGTCCAACCCCCTTCCAAAAAAGCAGGACCAATCTCACTAAATTATCCCAGCCAGGGTTTTGTCTAACTAAGCCTAAACTATCTTGAAAGATGGAGATTCCCTAGGTAGTCCATTCCAATGTTTCACCACTCTTCTAGTAAGAAAGTTTTTCCTAATATCCAACCTTGACCTCTTCAGCTGCAACTTGAAACCATTGCTCCTTGTTCTGTCCTCTGTTACTACTGAGAACAGCCAAGCTCCATCCTCCTTGGAGCATCCCTTCAGGTAGTTTGAAGGTTGCTATCAAACCCCATCCCCCAGTCTTCTCTTCTGCAGCCTCAATAAGCCTAGTTCCTTCAGTCTCTCATCATAGGTCTCGTGTTCCAGCCCTTCGATCATTTTCTTTGCCCTCAACTGGACTCTTTCTAATTTGTCCATGTCCTTTTTGTAGTGGGGAGCCCAAAACTGGACACAGTATTCCAGATGCAACCTCACCTGTGCCCAATAGAGGGGAACAATCACATCCTTCGATTTGCTGGCAACACTTCTTCTGATGCAGCCCAGTATGCCATTGGCCTTTTTGGCAGCAAGAGTACACTGTTGACGCATGTCCAGGTTCCTATCCACCATGACCCCCAGGTCCTTTTCTACAGTGCTGCCACTTAGCTGATCGCTCCCCAGCCTGTAGCAGTGCAAGGGGTTTTTCCATCCCAAGTGCAGGATTTTGCACTTGTCCTTGTTGAACCTCATCAAATTTCTATTGGCCCACTGCTCCAATTTGTCTAGGTCTCCCTGGATCCTGTCCCTGCCCTCCAGCATGTCTACCATTCCCCCCAGTTGTTGTGATCTGCAAACTTACCGAGTGTGCAATCTATCCCATCATCCAGATCATTAATGAAATGTTGAATCTAGCTGGACTTCAGTAAGGCATTTGATACAGCTCCACAACGGAAATTATTAGTTAAATTGTAGAAGATGGAGATTAATATGAGAATTAAAAGGTGGATAATGAACTACTTAAAAGAGAGGCTACAAATGGTCATATTGAAGGGTGAACTGTAAGAGTGGATGGAGGTTATTGGTCCATGTACCATTCTTATATAATGTTCTCATTAATGATGTTGGCATAAAATGTGGTGGTGTACTAATAAAATTTGCAGATGACACATAGTTGGTATGCATTGCCAATACAGAAGAAGGCCAGAATATCATACAAAATTATCTGGATGGCCTTGTAAAATGGAATAATAAAATGCAATTAAATTTAATTGTGAACCATTATATATTAAGGGACTAACAAGAATTTTTTAATGCAAACTGAGAACATATTGGGTATGTCTACACTGTGGGCTTAAGTCATCTTAAGGAACACTCTGGCCATATTTGGAGTTCATTAAGTCGACTTAAGCATTTGCTTAAGTCAACTTAACTTCTGCCCTTAAAGTCAATTTTAATGGTTAAGTTGACTTTATTAAGTTGACTTAACACAATGTGGGCATTAAAGTCGACTTAGTGCAGTGGGACCATTCAAGTTGACTTAAGACAGGAGACCCATTTAGTTGACTTTATTAAGTTGACTTTAAATGGGTCCCCTGGCTTAAGTCAACATTATAAAGTCAACTTAATGCAATGTGGCCTCTCTAAGTCAACTTAGTAAGGTCTCCTTAAAGTTGACTTTAAGTAGACCTTATTAAGTCAACTTAACTGAGCCCTGTAATCTAGACATATCCATCAGTTGGAAGCCACAGAAGAAGAGAAATATATGGCTCTACTGAGTCACTAATATGATACAGCTGTGAAGGATGTTAATACTCTCATGCATCACATGTGTTTTTTCCAGTAGGGGGCAGGGAAGTATTAGTACCATTACACAAGGCACTGGTGAAACTTCATTTGGAATGCTGTGTGCAGTTCTGGTCTCCTATGTTTAAGGAAGATTAATTCAAAATAGAACAGATGCAGATAAGGGCTACTAGGATGATCAGAGGAAAGGAAAACCTGCTTTGAGATGACACTCAGAGTTTGGCTTGGTTAGCTTTACCAAAAGGCAGCTGAGGGAAATATGATTGCTCTAATTACTTCAGAGGGATAAATACCAGAGAGGGAGAGGGGTCATTTAAATTAAGCACCAGTGTAGACCCAAGAATAAATGGATGAAATCTGGCTATCAACAAGTTTAGGCTTAAAATTAGGTGAATGTTTCTAACCATCAGAGGAGTGCATTCTAGAACAGCCTTCCAAGAGGAGCAATGGTGCAAAACCCTAACTGGCCTGAAGACTGAGCTTGATAAGTTTCTATGAAGGGGAGGATATGAGGAGACTATTACAATGGCATGTTGTTAATCTATCACTGCTAACAGCAAATATCTTCAGCAGCCAGTAATGGGGCACTAGAAAGGGGAAGGATTCCGAGTTATTAGAAGGAATTCTTTCTTAGATGTCTGATTGGCGGGCCTTGCCCACATGCACAGTCTCACTGATCACTATATATGGGGTCAGAAAGGAATTTTGCTCCAGATCATATTGGGGAACATGCTGGGTGATTTCCCTCTTCCCCTGAAGCATGGAGCACAAGTTATTTGTAAGTTCAAACTCATATACATGGTGGATTCTCTGTAATTTGGGGCCTTTAAATCATGATCTGAGGACTTTGGCAACTCATCCGGAGACTGCAAGGGTCTATTACAGGAGTGGGTGGATGAGGTTCTGTGGTCTGCAATGTGTAGGTAGTCAGGAAAGATGATCACAGTAGTTCCTTCTAACCTTAGTCTATAGGTAGGCCCTGTGAAACCTACTTGATTGGCACGGGCCAGTTATGATTTTTTTTTTTTTGGCCTCTGCAGACATAGTAATAATCAGCTTATTCCAAAACTAAGCTGTATCAATCTTTTAGTCTCTATTCTTAAAGTTTTTTCTAAACGTTTGTTCCTTTTCCAGAACAAACCTTTGTTTAACTTCTCTATTTCTGAAATATCTTTTGTTCAGTTTGAGTAGCTGGAACTGTCCACCCTTTTGTCTTGGTTCCAGTCTTATTGCTTACACATCCTGATATTTTGGTTTAATTTTTTATCATCTTGATGCACTCAATGGAGGTTTTTATTAAGCTATTTTCAGGGATCTCTGGGTTTTCTTCCAGAAGTCTGTTTAGTGCTCAGCAACTTCATGAGCAGTTGAAATGATTCTTTACAGCACATGTTGCTTTGTATTTCATCTGCAGTCATGCTGTCCAGTTGCCCAACTTTGCTTGCTCCCTCTGGAGCACTTTACATCTCTCTTGTTTAACTGTCCTGAACAATTTTGTACCATCTGCCTCTTTAGCCATCTGACAATTTATTTTCAGATTGTTCATAGATACTCTTCCTGTCCTGATATGGAACTATGGGGTACCTGCTTGCAATCTTTTGACATGCTGAGACTTGCCCATTTGTCTGGTTATCTGGTTTCTGCCTCTTGATCGGTTTCTAATCTATGACAGGAACTTAGCTCTCACTCTGTAAACTGTGAGATCTTGGAAAGGGTAATAATTACTTCAGCACTTCCTGTGCCTGACTGGTAGTTTGCTTTTTCCGTATCAGCTACATATCGAGATGCATCGTGGGCTTCCTGGCCTTATTACTTCCAGGGGCAGATTACTGCACAAGGTTATAGGGCTGTGCCCTCCTGCTGGTGCTGGGGGGCAGTCAGGGCCAACCTGAGCCAGCAGCTGGGCTCCACACTCCTGCCCAGCACCCTGGGCCCTTAATCAGGCCCTGGTTCCTTCCACATAGCAAAGAGCAACTTCAGTCCCTCTCCCAGTGCAGGCAGTGCCTCTGAGCACCATGTCTGTGTAGCAAAAGGATGGCCTGCACAGCACCCCAGAAAATAGCACAGCTATTAAAATGATGATAATTAGCAGCTCCTTTTAATTGGGAGAAAAGAATTCTACTATACAAGACAGGTTTTCTTAAGATGCCTGATTACCCTACAGTATTTGGAATAGTAGGTAGCATTCAGTATGACAAAGTTTTTAGGAGCAAGCTGTAATGAAATACTGCACTGAAAAGAGGAATCCTGAAACAAAGGTAAATATTAAAAGATGTGTTGTATGTGGGATGGAGTGTAAATCAGCTCACAGACTTCTAACAAGTTTAAAATGTTGTCTCATTATGTTCTACAATTCAGCAGCACATTTGGCTGATGGGTAAGTCTTAGACTTACTTAGCCTGGCAGGAGTGATGGAAAGCACTCACCAGAGGGCAGAGTCTAGTTCTTGAATAGTAATTGTTTTACTATGTAGTCAATTAACACATACCATTCCATGAATTGTAACAAGTGCCTAGCATTTAGTACTTGTATGCATTTCAAGCCACTCAGAAACTCTCAGGATCAAGCCATCACTGTTTAATGCCTTAATGCTTTCTTATATAATCAGTTTTTCTTTAAAACCCTTAGTGCAGTGGTTCCCAGCATTTTCTCTGCCCTGGCACACCTTGCTACCTTTAATTAATTTGAGGCACACCACCATATAGTTTCCAAATAAACTCATGAATATTCATGAGCCAATGAGCCAATCCAGAGCTTTTTGAGTAGTTTTTCAAAAATTTTTGTGGCACACTTGCTCAGACCTGACAGCACACCTATGTGTCATGGCACACTGGTTGGAAAACACTGCCTTAATGACTAGTACAATGGTGCAATATTGAGGTTGTAGAAGAATCTTCAAGTACAAACAGAGAGCTCTCTGCCCTGGAATTGTAAACAAGAACAAAACCAAAAGGTGACATTTCTTAGTTTTTGCAAATCTGTTTTTACAAAACCTAAATTTCAGGCCTAAGTTGACCTGACATGTGTTTTTGAAAGAACTCGCCCAAGGTCACACCCTGTCCACATAGTGTCAGCCATAATTAGACCTCAAGATCCGTAGGTGTTCAGTCTACTAGACCAATCTGCCGCTTATGCTGCCATTATAACTCTTTGGGCCAGATCAGACTGATATTTTTGTAGATGGGAATAATCTTTAAAAACACGTACGTATCAGCACCATGCTGGAGACTGAAATACCATTTTGCACTAACCAAAGGCATAGTCGTCATTTTTAAGCTTTTTAAAAAAAGCCCAACTATATGCAAGAATTGCATGTAAAATAAATAGAAAGCAAATCAGGGTTCTTAATCTCTTGTCCAAAATCACCACTGAAACATTATGTAGGAAATCATTTTAGATTGTGAGCTTGCTGGAGGAGGGTCGTGCTTTCATTTTATGTTTGGACAGCACCTATTGCATTGTGAGCATTACTGACAGAGATTTCAGGAATCGGACCCAGACATATAAAAGGACTTAAGTACAAGCTTCCATTTTTGATTCATGTATCACAAATTTAGTCATCAGTGTGATCCTCAAAGCTGCTGTTTGTGGGCTGCCTAACTCAGGAGGTACCTAAAAACCTTCAGCACCTGAATTTTCACCTTAAAAGTTCCCTAGGTGCCTACATATCTGTGTGCGTACAGTGCCTCGGTGTACTTCTCTGCATGTCTAACTCATGCCTAAGCCCCAGTGCATACCAGATGAAGGTAGATTTTCCCTCAACTACATTGCCTGTGTGGCTTGATTCTGTGGGTATTCTCAGAGCAGGCCTAACTCTACACACAATGACGGTGGGGACAGGAGAAGGAGGAAAGATGGGGCCTCCCTTAAGCTGTAGCTCAGTGATTAGGCTACTCGCCCAGGATATGGGACATCCTCCGTTCAATTTCCCCTGCTCCCTGATGAGAAGGGATTTGGATTTACCATAAATCCCTTCTCCCCCGCCCTCCTCAGATGAGTGCGCTCTCCACTGGACTGTAGGGTCACTTGCAAACTTTCCAGCCCAATGGATAGTGAATTATTTATCTGCAGAGGATCAGTGTTAACAGGAGAGACTGAGAGAGTCACACCCAACCGTGCCAGAACCCAGTAATTAGGGCATTGACCTGAGAGGTGGCACCTACCTTCAAACCCCTTCTCCACTTGAGGAAGAGGAGGGATCTGAGCTACATTCTCCTACATCCTTGGTCAACTCGCTAATTAGACTACATGTTATAAGAGAAGCCATCTCTTCCATTGTTTTGTGTGGACTTGGGTATGCATTGCCAGCTTTCTTGAGAGAAAAGGCTTAGACGTCTAACTCCAGGGGAGGGTTTTCAGCTGTGGACTGCAAGTGAAGATATGCACCTCCTTCCACCCTGCATTCTTTCCTGTTAGAATCTAGTATTTTCATATCTTTTTAGATATTTCTTTCTGTCAGGTATCTTCTGTTCTATTTTAGATACCTCTCCAGCAGGAGTCTCACTGCCCCAGGGAAGGACCTGGGGCACCGGCCCAGGCCCTGCTCTGTGACCGCAGGCCACGCACCCAGCTGGGCACAGGGCAGGGAGCGGCAGCCGCAGCCGTGGGGCTGCCCGGCCTAGGAATGGGCTGGAAGCTGCCACCATCGCCACCGCTGCAGGCGGCTGGGCCCCAGATCTCCAGCTGCATCCAGACAGAGACCGGGAGAGGCAGGGGCCCCGCCAAGACCGGGTGCCAGGATTTGGGGTACAGGCCCCGCGTGCCAGGCACCAGCAATGCCCCTTCTCTCCAGCCAGCCACTTGGGGCATGAAACTCACGCAAATAACAGATATGTATACCAGGTCCACCCAGGACAATGGTGCTGTAAACAATCAGTAAAGCAATGGCCAGCTGCCTATTGAGAAACCCTGACTTAGATGAGAACAATACAGCCCCCAAACTTTCTGGCACACACCCTGCTTACCAGTAAGGACTCTCTTCTCTGCCCCATTCCCCACCCTAATTGTAGTCATAGGGTCTTCACTGTATTTAACATTGTGTATCTGTCATTATCACCTGTGATCTCTCCAGGTGAAACAAAGTCTGTACTTATAAGTGAATAGGTAAAGAATTCCAAATAAATTGTGTAACTGATAAAGAAGCATATGTATTTGACCACTGTAACATCACCACTTTGAAGCTGAATCCAATCAGCCTTCCTTCTTGGTACCTTGAATAAAAACCTCTTCAGTATTATCTGTGCTGCCTGATTCTTGGGGAAAGAATCTTTCATGCTTAACATTCCCAGTTTCCTGAAAGGAGCTGATCTTAAAGACACATGTCCCTTCTCAACATTTCCTACTGTCTTCTTCTCTATCATGCAGACTTTCTTGGATCCCATTCTTAGATGCCTTTCTCTTGCAAGTATTGTACAGGGAGCCTAAATGCATAACCTGAGGTTTGCAAATTCTGCTGGGTGGCTAGGCATTTAAAAGTAATTCCTACAATGATTCAGTCCCATTACAAATTCAGTCTGTTTCTTGTCTACTACATATTTTCCAGGAAAACTCCCTCTCTGGGGCCGTTTAAAGTGCCAGTCCTTTTAAAACTCCCTTGCTGTCCACAAATTACTGAACATAAGGCAGTAGCAGCTCCTGCTCTGATGTTGCAGAAACGTGTAATACTTTTTACAGTAAAGAGACAGTAGCAGTTGGCGAGCTTCTTACCCTAATGTAATAACAATAATGCTTTGCACAGCTATAATGCCTTTCATCCAAGGATATCAAAGGCTATTCCAACACTGACTTGTTAAAGTTACACCGCTCCTGTAAGGTAAATACTTCTAATGTGGGCACCATTGAGCTACTGTAGTTCTAAGAGCTCGGAGGTATGCTGTCAGACCCCATAGGCTCCTGAGAGAGAGGCAGATAATTATAGAGTGGGAAATGTAATGTTTGGATCCCAGGGATTAGGACAATTTAGACACAGGTCTAGTTAGTAAGGGCTACTTTTATCTATTTAAGCTGTGTTCTTGTCAAATTTCCTCTCAGCCTAAACTCTCAGTGGCTAGGTTCTCAGTAGTAAGGGGATATTAACATGCAGGTAATAACAGCTATCAATGATGTCTGTGGCCAGGGGGTAGGAAAAACCCCACTACTGGGTCAGTGGTTTAAAATGCTTATTTATTTATTAAATCCCTTTACTATCTTTTGTTTCTAGTGAGTGTTTGGCATCTGAGTTTACATTTGGACTTTCCTTTTAGTCACCGAGTTTAAATGCTAATAGATCGCTTCTTGCTTCTGTGAAAAATTATTCTTTTCAGCTTAATTTTTCCATGCTTGATTGCAGTTCAGAGTGTGTATTTATTTATTTTTTTAGATGTTCAGCCAAATAACTTTTGGCTCTTTGAATGAGAAGAGGGTGACACAAATGTACTTTTCTCACTTCTTGACCATTTTTGGGAGTTCTTTCTGCTCACCAAACCAGATAGTCTGATATGCAGAGTTCTCTCAACCCCATCTGAAGTCAAGGAAGTATGCTTGCTTTGATGTCTACTCAGACTCCTCTCACAGGGGCTTAGGGTGTTCAGCACTTCCAGGAAACAATCTGTATTTTGCAGCATCAGGTCCATGTAACTAAAAAATGGCTGATCTTTCAAATCTGCAATGTTCATGTTAGCTAATGCTCTCTGAGAGCTAGGCCCTTTCTTGAGTCTGACTGAATTACTAATTTTAAAGAATTTAAATACTCAGTTTCTAGCATATGCAATAGCATCCAACATTGGCTAAAGCTGCTCTGATGCTGTCTCGGGTCCTGATCTTTGCAGTAAGCTTCATGTGAGCAGACCTCTGTGTCCAAATGGAGCTGAAACTACAGTGAGGTTTAACATGAAGCTCATGGCAAGGTGTACCTTCAGTTTTCTACACATATATTAGCTATTTTATAATGTAGATAGTATGGTAAGTTCAACACACAATCTTAAATGCTTCAACCACTTCATGGTGGCCTAAGGGGTAGGATTGGTCACATTCAACCATTGGGAGGGATCCATTCTTTGCCTGTAGAGATGGCTTAACTTTTTGGAGGACCCAAGACTAATGACAGCTATGGTTTAGGATGGCCTTATTAAGAGTATTCTGTCACAATAAAGGTCCAAGTTAAGGTTTGGACTTCCTCACCTTTCATATATCCTGACATCCAAGTCCTTAACCAGGTAACTTCAATTCTGAAGTTATAATATATGTCCCAATCCTTTAGACACTTACATAGATAGATGTTCTCTTTAACTGTATAAATTGTCCCTTTGGCTTCAGTGAGACAAATCACATGTTTATTAAGCACACCCACAAAAATGAACCCATAGAAATTATTTTTTCTGTGATATTACCTCTATGAATAAATAATCATTCATCTCAGTAGAGCTGAATCACTGCAGGATGCGTAAGTCACTGCTTAGCTGCTGTGGTCTTGATCGGGAAGGATTTACAGCTGTTTCATGTTTTCTGAAGAAAATCCAATACCCTCTATTACTTTGAGATCCCTCAACAGCAGTACCTTTAGTAAGACATACATGCAAGATGCACCACAAAACAAACAACATCTAATTGAAGGCAACCATACAATTTATTCTGTTAATTATTCAGTGATGATTATGGTCCAACTGCTCTGGACACTTCAAAAAATGGCGCATGTTCCAGCCATGTTGTGTAGTGATGCCAACACCAGTCAAAGCAACAGTGCATGTGAATTGCTGTTGAGACATGTAATCTTGTAAAAATAGCCACTGCTGTTACATTTTTATTTCAACTCATCAACACCTGGGTTGTCTTTCAGAACCAACATTTGTTGTATCTTGTAAAGGAGGCTCCATTATATAAGGGGGCAAAATGGCCGCCTTTATATAAGGAGACAAGATGGCCTCCCTCAAAGACAGGCCACCAGGTTTACCCTGCCCCTAAGTGGGCGGAGCCGGGGACAGGGAGTACTAAAGGCAGGGCTTGGAGCTCAGTCAGGACTTGGTGGCCGAAAGGGAAGAAGCTCCCTCTGCTTTCTCCACAGGCCCAGCTGGAGACCTGTCCAGTGGAGAACCTACCAACCCTGTGGGGATGAGATGGCCACCTGGACCTACCAGCCATGGAAAGGACGTGGATGCCTCCTCAGGACCCCACAGCAGCTGCTGCCACCAAACCCAGAGAACCCAGTAGGCCCGGTGGAACCCTCTGTTTCCTGTGACTTAAATGAACTTCCCCTGGCTAGCGAGGACCGCCCAGAGGAGGCCAGGTCTGACTTGGAGGAGTTGCCCTTGGCGGGGGACCTACCTGCCTTGTTAGCCCGGCGGCACTCTGAGGAGGACAAGGAGGAGGATAGGGACTTATCCCTTGCCCACCACCCAGAGGAAGCCAAGGAAGTTGAGGTGCTGCAGGTCACTGGAGCCAGGGGTGAGCCAGGGTCTCCGAGCCTCAGGGAAACAGAGACAGAGCCCAGGGACAGACCAGTGTGTTGCAGACAAGACCCTACCAGTCCCCTAACCTGATATGAAGCCCAGCATCGGAATCTGGGCTGGGACGCAGTGGAGTTGGATCAGTCTGTGACCTCCCACCTCCCCACTTCTGAGTGATTGTTGGAGGTTTCCCCTAATAACCCTTAGCAGTCCAGTTGTTATTGCCTGCCCTTTTTTGTCCTGAACTATTAGAGACACTGATAAAGACTGTAATAATTAACTACCTGCCCTGCTGCCGGGCCGGAGACAGTGATATTTGATGATTTAGGTGAGGTCACCAACAACCGTGCACATGCACCCTACCTGGAGGGCCCGTGTGTCCTGACTTACATATCTGCAGATGTTTTTTTGGTTGGGTTTGCCAGGAAATTTTTAAAATAAAACCTTCTCTGGCAGTTGATCCCTCTCATGCTTATTGATTTTAATGGTGAGATCTCAGCCCTGATCCATGGCTCTTGTTTGCTTACTTGAATCTCCATATTAATTGGGAACCCTCGAGCAAGACAGGGTTTACAAACAGTTCTAATCTTGCATGTCAAGAGCAAAAGAAAAGGCTTTGAGGAGCATTTGCACCTCATTGCTGCTTTCAGATGGAGTTGTGCCAAACTACTCACCATTACTGTGAGCAGCAGAGTACACAGCTTAGCCATCAATCTTTGAAGAACTGGGCTATTCAGAGCTACCTTCAGAGGTTGGTGCCAGCTTAAGAACACAATGGTGTCCTGAAGCTCTGGCCAAATTTCTTTCACTCTTCCTTTTTATTGCTGCTTTTTGTTTTCCTTTCCACTAATTATAATCTTAATGGCTACAACAGGAGGGAAAAACCTACATGTTCTGTACAGTGCTTTTTTTCCTGTTTGACTCTTGCATCCAAATGTCTTTTGCACACATACTGTAGCTCATTCTTGCTGTATCTAAGATGTGTTTTATTGTCTGTGAATATTTAAATGTTTCAGTTTCTTAAAACAAATGTTTAAATATGTTCCGTCCTAAACCGCATATACTTAATTCAAAGTAGGGTGCAGTCACCACAAAATATCTGTGAAGCTATGGAATATTTAGTAACTAGTTATCCATTGTTGACTGCCTTTGCTTTTCAATATGAAAATAAAAGGAAATGATTACAAAAGTGTAACCCAGTAATCCTAGTGTGCTACTTCATATGAAGCTATCCTCTTCCAGTGATGGTCCTTTTCAAATTATTATTGGTGGTGGGTGAATGTTTGGCTTATTCATTTCATAACAAGGAATCTGGTGGCACTTTTAAAGACTAACAAATTTATTTATCATTTGAGCTTCCATGGGAGAAAATCCCACTTCATCAGATGCTTGAAGACACTTTAAGTGTCTCATGAAGTGGGATTTTCTTCCACGAAATCTCATGTGATAAAAAAATTTGTTAGTCTTTAAAAGTGCCACTGGATACCTAGGGTTTTTTTTGCTGAACTAGACTATCATGACTATCCTTTTGCAACATAACAATTATGATCTTTTTCACACTTATTTTACCAAACAAGGAAGCATCACTAAGAATAAATCCAAGCATTTTACTGTTTTTCATTATTTTACATCAGGTTGTCCAAATTTTTGTTAAGGGTCCTTTGACCCACTCTGGCAACATAAAAGGGCCATAAAGCCATCTTCGCTAATTATGGCAGAGAATCCTTAGGTGAAACAAAGACCCTATACCACCATGCAAACTCTGGTAAAGAGGGCATGATTTGAGCAAATAGGGTATGGTTAGCCCAGGCAGATGATTGTAAACAACTTTTCAGTATATCAGGATAAAATCAACATATGTGACCCACAGTGAGAAGGCTGTGAATCCAACAAACACTTGTTCCTTCTGTAACTGGAATATGTTAGTTACAATTGAGCCGGGTGGGAAGAGATGGATGTCAGAATGACTATTCACCACAGGCGGGACCAGCCTGGGGTCTTTTGGCACCCAAGGCATCTGAGATTTTGTCACCACCGGTGGCCTGGCCAGGACCAGGCTAGATGGTGGCCCTTCTGTCCATGCCACCAAAAGCCTGGCCAGGTGGTGGGTGAGCGCCACGCAGGCTTCCAAGCCAAATCATGGTGGCATGGTGGCGGCGGCTTTGCTCCACAGGCTGGGATCAGCTCCCTACCAGCGGCCAGATGCTGGCAGAGCAGGGCGGGAAGCTCGCTGGCCCACTCCCCAAGTCCAGCCTTTGGTGCCCCCTACAGGCTGGCACCGTAGGCAACCACCTAGGTCTCCCGTATGGGTGGGCCAGCCATGATTACAGATACAGTGATATTCAAAACCAGTTCTTTACATATTTGTTAAATGGTGTTGATGGAGGCCCCATGGTCCTACTACACCTTGCACCAGGAAAGAAGCAATGACGGTAAATTCTTTAGGCCTTCCTAGATAGGCTGCAAAGAGTTAGCCACTCGGAGCCCAAGTGGCTCAACTAAAAGGTGCTGCAGGGCCTTGGCAGCTCAGTTGCTGGCTGAGACTTGAAGGGAAGGGAGCAGAATGCTTCTCTGCTCTGACTTGAGGAGCTTGACTGGCTGAAAGAGAAAGAACTGAGAACTTTAACCTAGGGTTAACGGATGAAGGTAAAGGGATCAAGAGGAGGAAAGAGGCTTAGGAAAGTGCTAAGTAAAGGGTCCAGTTACATGTCTGCTGGCTATAGAGTCCCTTGGTTGGAACCCAGAACAGCGAGTAGGCCCAAGGTCCCTGTCTGATGAATTTCCATAAATCCTGAGAATGGGACAAAACTAGTTTAAAAGCAATGAATTTAAAGTCACAGAGAAGGGACTGAAGCCCCTGGTAAAGGGTTTCATTTTGGCTTTGTGGCCCAACCAGAAGGCCAAGCTGCTTAAAACCCGCCAAGTGAGACTGACCACCTAAAAGGCGTGCTGGGACTGCGAAAAGCCTGCCATACCAAATGTAGCAACAGGAAGTGCACAAGAGACAAATGCCTCCCCTTGCATTGTTGTAAATGTTTGTTCAATTATTGGAATGGAAAGAACTTTTAAAATCTAACTCTTCTCATTTATGCTGTACCAAGGGGGTAAAGGTTTCACTCTACTTAAGTAATGAAAATAGAAGTCAGTTCCTTTACATAGTTCTCAACCACCAGTACAGTGCTTCAATGTCTGGGTTGCAAAAAGGAGAATATGTCCTCTGTGTGTGTCTGTAGTTACTGAAAAAACTTCAACTGGAAATTTTTGGGGGGAGGGGCCTTGTTTTTTCTTGGTTTTAATCTTTTCCATAGATCTGGAATTTGATGAAAAACTTACTTTCACAGAGTCTAAATTCAGGGCCCCTTGTGACCTGGAAAGCATTTATGCTTAGCTGTTCACCTTTCAGTTTCATCAGCATCAAACTGCAACATATACCCTCCCACAATTTTGTTTAATGAAAAGAAGTGCTTGTACTAACTACTGAGGCTCATCAACATTTCTAAGCACTCCAGTTCTTTAGTGTAAGTGGTTGCATGACAGCTTGGAACAAATGTTAATTCAAGCCAGAAAATGTGTAATTTACAACAAACTAGGTAGAAGGCAACTGGGCATCTGGTTTTAATCAAGCTGGATTTAGATTAGCATAGGATAATTAGCATAAGCGGGATCTGAATGAGCGCTTTCCTGCTGGGCTGGCTGGTTGGGAGTGGAATAGGCATCAGAACCAGACTGTGTTTGCATGATGAGCTCACCTGCCCTGCGTAAGTGCTCAGCATTATGGGACTGCTTTGCTCAAATGATCCCTTTTGCTGGTGTTGGGTTACAAATCAGTTCAAGGTTGAATGCAAGGGTACTTAAATGTTGTTTTCTTTATCTGAGAAAAGGGCAGCAGAACCATACTTAATATGTCCTGACGGAAGGGTCCCTCCCATTTGAACTGAACTCATTAAGCAGAGGGCTTGGATACAAACCTCCCCACCTTGTGAAAGGTAGAGGAAGTGGGCACAGGTACACATGCCAGGAGATGGCCTTTGCTTAAGAGCCTGAGGTACCTGCCTCTCCCCATTGCTCAAAGATAGAGCTAAGTGCTTTTAAGTGAGCTGAAATCAGTTGCTGTGGTACAGCATCCCCGTCCAGCCTGCCTTCTCAGTTAAGTTCTCCCGCTGAGAGCTGAAAATCCCTGAGAGCTGGGAGGAACCTCAGGAGACTGACCTGCAGAGGAGCAGGTGGCAGTATAAGGCTATGGTGAGCAGCAGGCAGAGGCTAGCATTCCCCCATTTCCCCAACCCGAGCTGGGAGGTGAACTCCCCAGCTGCACCTTTAAACTCTGGGTCTGCCTTGATGAAGGACAACACCCATAAAAGGGGGGCTGTGAAGGGAGGAGCATATTAAAGTAATTTCTTCTTGTTGTACTTCATCTGAAGTTTATAAAAGAAAAAAACCCACCTGCCCAACATATTCTGAGGTCTGTGTTTTGTTCATGGTTTTATTCACATAAATTCTGCTTGCAGCATTTTCCCAAGATAATGCTGGGTTATTTTCCTCTGTCTATTAAATGTCTTTTTTCTATACTCCATCTTTGTTGGTGTGGAAGGTGCTCAAGAGATGTGTATAATTGTTCCAGATTAGGGTAGGGACTCGAGTTGGTTTCATGTTGTATTGTTGAAAGGAACCCAGGCCTTGTTGCTGCCAACTCCAACTGGCGTAAGAGTTATATTTGCTCTGTTTGTGAGCACCTGTTGTTTGGAAAAGTGTTGCTGTATTTTTAAATACTTCTAATGGATGTTGATTAAAGGTAAATCCTACTGGAGTAGCAGAACTATCCCCTTGTGCCCACAGCCGATCGCACCTGGTGTCATTAATTCCATCAACTAGCACAATACAATGATACTTTGTATTCCTGCAGTTTGTGTTTAAAATACTTGCCAAAGACAAGATAAAGGAAAATTATTAACACAGATAAATTATATAGAACACTTATCCTGTGAATACTTGTCAGCCCCCGCATTTTTAGGATTTATAATACCTAGTTCTTAAGGACAGGACCTAGTTGTAATATAATAGTTGAACATTATTTTATAGGAAAGGTTTCCTCCAGGAAATAATGTTGAGAATGAATTTGCCTAGTTATTCCATTTTTGTTTTTTAGTCTCATTGCCCTCAAGTCCTAGATGAGAAATCTCTGTTTTAACTACATGCTGGTAGAGGAAAAAATGGTTCTGTCTCCCTCAATATTATTTTTAAAGGATTGAGGGTGGGGAGAAGAATTTGTAATAAGGAACAGAACAGAAAATTAAAGGAGCCTATTTCCTTCTTCCAAGGATTTTCAGAATGTAACAGTGCAAGCAACTCAAAAGTAGGTTTCATGACAATGCAGCAAAAGATCACAGTGGGTGACAAAATCATGTTTTTGGGGGGACTTTCATTGACACAGTAAAGCACTTGAACCTCTGAATGTTAGCCCAAATCCACCCCTCCCCTTTTTTTAAGATTCTTAGTTTGCTAGTTTCAGACATTTTAAAAATATCAATCTGTGATGTTCCCCTCCTGCAATCTGGACTAGTGTGCAGTTGTATCACCCCAATTCTCCAGTTCTAGGCCCCAACCTACCCCACTTTGCATTATGAACCATCCCCCCCAACTTCTGGGTCTGCTTATGCCCAGTCTCCTGCATGTAATCAGTCCTTCACACAGTAAAGGAGCCCTCCAGCTTGTCATTCATGGGATAGACACCCAGCAAACAGCACATTCCCAGATGCAACCCTGGGAACTACTGTCTTGCAGGCTCCAGTGCTGCCCACTGCTCACTGAAACCTTATTTTCACTTGTCCATCCATTTATCAAAGACTTTGGTATGCACTAGCTCTGTCACTCCATGAGGTCTCTCCACCCACCCACACATGCACTGCTTCAGATAAAACAAACAAGCTTATTGACTACAGTAAGATTTTAAGTGAATATAAGACAGAGTAATATAAATCAAAAGATTGTCAAGTTTGTCACAATCAAATAAAAGATAACTCTTATCCTAAGCAAACATCACTGTTCCAGACTATATCCAGCTTGCCATACAGGTTGGATGCAACATCAAGCAGTTGTGTGGCACTTTAAGACTAACAGATTTATTTTTTGCATGAGCTTTCGTGGGAGAAGATCCCACTTCCTCAGATGCTTCGAAGATGGGTGAACTTACAGAAAGGAATGAAACTAAATGCAAGGGGGTGTAAAACATAGGATCAGGTCATAAAGTAACTGATTTGCTGTTACTTTATGACCTGATCCTATGTTTTACATCCCCTTGCATTTAGTTTCATTCCTTTCTGTAAGTTCATCCATCTTCGAAGCATCTGAGGAAGTGGGATCTTTTCCCACGAAAGCTCATGCAAAAAATAAATCTGTTAGTCTTAAAGTGCCACACAACTGCTTGTTGTTTTTTTACTGGACTAGACTAACACGGCTATCCCTTTGGAAATTGACTGGATGCAACATGTCTAGCAACGAGATTCCTCCCTCCCTGTGGGTAAGTGGCAGTCTTTGATGTTGCTTGGAAGCAAGCTCCCAGAGGAGAGCCCTAGACAAAAGCACCTCTTTCTTTTAACAAATTTCCTCAATCTCTCCTGGGGTTAGGTGATCATCCATGTCTGGCAATAGACATGATCTTTTGTTCTTGAGCCAAGGTACTTTAGGTCAGTCCATTGCTCCTTTATGCATGCTTCTGTGGGTCATGGAGCCATAGCTCTGTGTTTGCATGCATTCATTTTGACAGTCCACTCCCAGAATCTGGTCTGATTTGCTGCTGTGACCCCGGATTTCCACTCCTGAACCATGACTTAATCTGTTATACCAGATAACCACTCACTCCTGAGTCAGTTCACACCAGCCTCTTGCATGTAATCAGTCACAGGCAGTGGGTGTGCACTGTTTGGCCACTTGAGGGACAGTCCTCAAATGAGCACCCCCAACGTCCAGACACTACACCAGAAACTTCTATCCTACAGAAATTGGGACTCTTCCCCAGTCACCATAGACTCATCGACCCTGGTTCGTCCATTTGACATTGAAATGGATGTGCCCAGGTGCTCTGATTCACACCCTCTAAAGTTCACACCGCTTTAGATAAAACATATACTAGTTTATTGATTAGGATATGATTTCAAGTGAGTATATCACAGATCAATGCACAATCATTTAATAAAGGAGTCAGGAGTTACCACAAGTAAATAAAAAGTATAGAAAACATGCTAATAACACTATTCCAAGATTATTGTTTCAATATATTCTCCTCATTCTTACCCACAAGACTGACTGGTGGTGTTCAGCCAATCTGGGCCCTCCTGGCCATGTGGATAGACCCAGTCTTTTGTAGTTGCTCAAGAGATGGTGTTTCTCTGGCCAAAGTCAAAAGCTTCTCCCTCATTCCAAGTGTCTGTATTTGTTTTCCAACCTTCTCAGACCCTCCCTCTATGTGCTGCTGTGTATTTCCTTTCTTCTACTTGAGCCAGGCAATTTAATTTGCATTGCCTTTGTCACATATCTTGCCAGCCTCTGTGCTGAGAGAGCCCTGCTGGTCTGCACCAAGTAGTGTGCTTCACATACGTGCACATACATGAAGCTGCAGGAAACATGCAACAACAATACGGCAGAGTGTTCAAAAGTGAACATCGAATGACATAATCGGCATCAAACCATACAATTACACTGCAAAAGTGAACAGAAAAGTTACATAGATCATAGCCTAGTGGCGCATGGATGTGCATCCTGTGACATCATTCAAGCCACGTGCAACACACAGTGGGGTTAAGACACAGCAGAATTTCATAGCTGTACATATGAATGATGTTGCAGGAAGTATGCAGTAATGTTCAGTATCCCATGAGCATTCCAAGAACACCATACATCAATGATTTTCAACATTTTTTCCTCAGGACCCAGTTGAAAAAAATCATTTATGCTAGTGACCCAACAGTGATATCTTTGATCAATTCATTATAGTCTTTGGATGGCGGCCGAAGGGTGGGCCGCAACCCAGTGATGACAAATTCTACTATCCATCATGGGGAGTAAATGTCAACTCCCATGCACTCTTATTGAACCAGACAGACAAAAGTGGGTATTTAAAACACACCTGCTACCCAGAAACAATCTCTGATAACCTAGAGTTCCAGATTGTCTTTGGGGAACAAGGCAGTGAGCATATCTATGATTACTATTTTCTCAGATATACTTACACTTGTAAAACATGGCCAGAGAATTCTGATGCTGGAATATGTGCCCTTGCACCTGTTTCTTGCTGGGAAATTACTCACTGTATATGAATAAAATTCAATGAATCCTAGTTGTCTAGTATGTGAGGTTAAAAAGCACACACTGCCATTCATGGCTATGCTGTATATAACTGTTTTTCTCATCATCAGAAAGCATGCAGGTAACATAACATCATGGCCAGGGGCCCAATTACTGAATTGGGTGAGAAATGGCTTTCCTGTCCTGCCAACATTTTTGAGGTTTCAAAGACTTCTCTCATTCTCCATCAGTATGAAACCTGGTGCTTTTCAATCTTTTTTGAGGACAGATGAGAGAACAGGACCCCATTAAAGCGAGTAGCCCAAAAGTTAGAGCACTACCTCAGCCACAGAAGTGACTCAAACCGACATCTAAATCCTCGATGAGTGCCCTAATTACCTAGCTATTCTACAGAAGGATGGGTCTTTCCCATTCACATTCCCATTTTGAACAAAAATTCTGTCCTGGACCTGCAAATTCATTCCCAATGCCATTTTATCCAGCTGTATCCTTTACTGAGCACCAGTGAAGGAGCTGAGTGATGCTGGCTTTCAACCTTTTTACATTTTTACTGCAGCAGATGCAGCTTCTTAGGCTGGCAGAAATGAGCTCAGGCTGGCACACACACAATGTCTCCAAAGCTAGCTTATTTACAAAAAGAGAGGGGGAGAGAGCGCCATTCATCCATCTTGAAAAGCCCTTCTTCAGTGCACTGTGTGTACAGAAATACATTGCAGACAAGCCAATATTCTTCTGTGAGGAAAACAAAACAACACTGTGATATGACTGCCCCTGCAAGATCCAGTGACATGGATGAACAAGAGAGAGGTTGCTTTATTAAGACTAGGGGAGTAGGGATATAGTGGGAAACTATATGACTAAGGCCTTGTCTTCCCTAAGAAGTTTAGCTAAAACATCCTACTTTTGCTACCTTTGGCTCAGCTCCACTGGAACTGGAAGTATTGATGGTGAGAGAGCTAGTATAGATAAAAAGCCACTGCCATCACCACGCGACACTAGATCTTGTCTGAGCACGGTTCAACACTGTACTTGAAATACTTAGTGCCCTGCCCACGTTACTGGTAACAATAGTGGGAAATTTTAGAAAATAACTCATGGAATAGACACAATCCATGAGGAAATCTATGTCAATGTTTGTTTTCCTCCTCCTAATTATTCTCCAGGTCTCTTTTGGGAGACAAATTCTCCTCTAAGTGCTCCAAACTTAGCCTGTCTACACTGGAAAATTATTCCACAGTAAGTCTTTGCATTATTCTAAATGCAGTTTAGTTATTCCACAATTGCTCATCTACACAAACAACCTTTTGCTGTTGTCGTGTGTCCACACTAGGACCACTTCCAATGGCAAAAGAAGCTGCGTGGGGAAGCTGAGAGGTCAACCTCTCAGCTTCCTGCAGAGGGAGCTGCAGGAAGCCCCAGGCATCCCCACACATGCCAAGACCTGGGTCCATGGCAGCTGAAGGGCTCCAGTTGCAGGCATCTGGCCTCCCTGGTGGCTCCGAGGCTGCAGCCGCTGGATATCCCAGGTCCCCAGTGGCTCCATGGCTCCAGCCATCAGGGTTCGCTGCAGGCTCTGCAGTTCAAGCCGCCGGGGTTCCCTGAGGGGTTCTGTGGCTCCAGCCACCAGGGTTCGATGAGTCCCTGGTGGCAGCAGCCGTGGAACCACCAGAAACCCTCGAACCCTGCCTGCCCTGTCTCCAGGCCCTGGGACCCCCAGCTGCTACAGCTGTGGGGCCGCCTGGGACCCGGAAACGACAGCATGTGCCTGCCTCGCTGTTGTGACTGGGGAGCTCCAGCTGCTGCCTGTGCTGCTGCTGGGGACCCAGAACCCCAGCAGAACTGCTTGGGACATGGGAACCCTGGCAGCTGGAGCCCCAGAGCCACTTCAGTCCCCAGGGCAGGCCCCATCTCAATTTCACTGCTCTGTCTGTTACAGCAGCAAAACTGACAAGTACGACAGTTGCGGTGTCCCAGAGTGGCCTTGACTGGAGCTCTGGGACATTTCCAGAGGCCAGTTATTGTGCAACAAATTTACAGCTCTGTTCGCAGAGACATTGTAGGCTAATAACTGTTAGGGAACAGCCCTTATTCCTCTTGCTCATGTTATTTTATTTTCTGTGGAATAAGAGGGCACTGATAGCACTACAAGGGGGATTCTAGCATGGACAGTGTGCTTGTTATATCACAATAAGACAACTTACTGAGCTACAACTCCCGTATTGTGTACAAGGCCTTAGATGGCTGCAAACAAAGGCAAGTTGAGTTCAAGTCATTTTGCATTCAAGATGTCTTCTTTCAATTAACTCTTAAACAATATGATGACCAAGTCTTTTACTGATAAATGATTCTCATTCACCAGAATGTGCTAATTAATTGATTTGCATTGAATGCTCTTAATGGAGAGAGGGGGCTGAGCATGACTCCTATCTGTCCACCTAAGTGAGATACACTTGATAGTTAAATTACAGCTTTCTGGCTGGGAGTTATGTTAGTCATTGTTGTGGATAAGTGCTGTGGAATAGCCTCTTTCAAGAAAGTTTTTCTTGACTCCAATACACAAAATAATTTGCTTTGTTTCTAGTCTTCTAGGAAAGATTTCACTTTATTTCTCCCTCACCAAACATTCATTTCATCAAGCTAAGGTTTTGCTGTTTTGTTCCTAATTAAGTTAACGAGGGAAGTGTGTGACCTAATTTGGCAACAAAATATCTGATTGTGCTATAGACTCTTCAATACTAGAAGAAGAATCCTTTAATGATTTAGTTTTTCAAGCTTTTGAGTTTAGATCAAAAGCAAATGATACCTTTTTGAAGACATTTCAAAAGCATGTGTTAAAAACATGAAAACAATAATAGTTTTGCTTTGCTCTGTAATAGACTGTGTGCTGGAAACCAATACCTCTTCTTTGTTTTACTTGTTTAATTTACTAAGAACCATATGTATAATTATATCCCTTTTTTCCTGTCATTTGTATTGAAACAGAAGCAAAGAATGCCCTCAGACAGAGCATATAGTAAGGGAAAATGTCTTGTTGAGAAAATTACACAGATTTCTTAAAAATACATGTTCTCCCCAAACAAGAATGGTTTAAGTTTGATTGAAAGCTCTAAATGGATTGGTGATATTAAAAAAAATTAGAATGTTATAACTGAGAGATGCATTTGAAAGTTTGGAAGTGAGTGTGTGTATGTATATATAAATATTCAGAGTATATATAAAATTTGTAAATGAGGGGAAAACATGGCGAATGTTAGGAATTCAGAGAGTACTAAAATTAACTCCATCCAATTTTTATTATTCCTCCATTCCAAACTCTATTGGTTGCCATTTAAATTGCACTTTCTCATAATTATGTACATGAATCGATAGTGTGTCCTTTTATTAAACAAACATACAACCAGGGCTCAGTCTGTATCAGTCACAAGGGAATTTAAAGCATGACTTTCTTTGTAGGGTGCATATGTATTGTCAATGGAGCATGCTCCAGCCCATAAAAGGGTGATGGATGGTTCTTGGGTGAGTCACAAATGGAAGATAACATGTAAAGGTTGTCTCTGGCAAATCCCCTGACGAGGAAGAAGGCCATTCCATTCTTTAGTTGTTAAAAATGTAAATGAGTACAGTTTTGTAGCTGTGCCTGGCAATTTTACAAGTAGAGAACAGAGTCTTTATCTAAGGACTTTACCAGTTGAGCCAGGAAGTGAAGAGATCAATAGTGGGGAGTGTTGGACTACATAGAAAGTTATGTGGGTGAAGGTAATTGGATATCATAGTCAGATTTAAAGATTGTGTTAGAACAGTAAAGTTGTTTGCAGACTCCTCCTTGATAATCCCTGACATATGATGATGGGCTACTTCGCATAATATGGGAGGAAAGGGGGTCAGATGGTACTGTACTTAAAAAGATGGTTAGAAACATAAAATCTATTCAGGACCAAGGCTGTATCCTATGATGCTTAGAAGAGAAATCTTGGATCTTATAAGAATTGAGGACTCTCCTTTTGGTGAGCTAAGAAGTATCTTCAAAATTGACCTAACTATGGGCAATGTTCTTCCCTCTGATCGTGTCACAGTTCAGTTGCATATGCTGCATGAATTCCACTTGTGGAAATTTCCTTTAATGGGCCCAGGCAGCTCTCAGGAACTCAGTCCTGAAATTTTACCACTATGTCGGGAAAACTAAGGTAACTTTCCTGCATCTGGTGAAGTCACCCCGTCACAGGACAGAGTTAAACCAATCCTGCCAGAAATTACTTTTAAAGTACTATGGTGAACTCATTTATTTGTTGACTTTTGGATGGACAGTATCACACCAAATGGAAAGTATTTATTAAAATGTACAGGCTAGAACACAAGTTCTACACTCCCACATCTAATGATACAAGTTGGAACCCAGGCGGTATTATCAATATACTGAGTGTATTTTTTTTCCCAGAATCAAAGTGAAAGTGCTCTCAGAAAAGGCCTTTCTTATAAATGTGCAAAGTGTCACTGCCATCTTCCTTGGTTACACTTAGGAAAAATGGGAAGGCAGAGGAAAATGGTAGAAAGCAGTCTCGCTCCTTGTAGGTGCATGCCCATTTAAAGGCATAGGCACCATTTAAAGAGAATTTGGGGGGAGGGCACCGATCCCATTCTCAGGGTTTCATGCTACATTCGAGTGAAGTTTGCAGCAGAAAGGAAGATATTGCTCCTGTACCACTGCCCTCTGCAGTCACAGTGCTGTGTGCCCTCCTCCCCCTGCCATGGAGCTGTTGCTGGACAGAAGCTGGGGAGTCCCCCTCTCCCTGCTGCATATCTGGTCTCTGCTAAGCCAGCTGAAAGGACAGGGTACCTCTTTGAGCCAGTGTCTCTGGCTCAGGAGTGGAAGCTGCTGAACTATGCAAGCATTCATGCTCCTGTGTACTCAGCTTGAAGAGATGCCCTCCTGACACACTCACTCAGTCATATACAGTCTTCCTTACACATGTACTTCTGATGGTGGTGGTGGTTTTTGTTGCTGCTGCCTTGCACTTCTGTTGAAATGCACATATACCTCCTTTAATTTTATTCTTTCATAAAATAAGGATTACTGTACTTTTTTAGTTTTCTGACTGGTCTGTGCAGTCATAATTCCATTTCTTTCATGCTTGATTTTAATTCTTTGAGTAGTCAAAATACATAATCTGTCCTGGCTGGAGTAATTATCATTATTACTTTTATAACTGAATTGTGCTTTGTCATTCATTATTTTAAATGGTACGATCAGATAGAATAGAATTCTTTTAGAATGTGAATTTAGCTTGTGCTTGCCTTAGCAATACCATTAAAAAAAAAAAAGTAAAGAAAAGAAAACCACACAACTTCAGACACTATGCAGATAAAACAAAAAAAGAGTCCTGTGAAACTTAAAGAAAACAAGTTCCAAAGGGGCAGCCATGTTAGTCTAGTAAAGCAAAAAAAAAAAAAAAAGAGCAAGGAATCTTGTGGCACTTAAAGACTAACAGATTTATTTATCGCATGAGCTTTCATGGGAGAATATAACAAACTCATTTATCAGGTGAGCTTTCATGAGAAAAAATCCTGTCGTCTGATGAAGTGGGATTTTCTCCCACAAAAGCTCATGCAATAAATAAATTTCTTAGTCTTTAAGTGTCACAGAAGTCCTTGTTTGTTTTGCTGAACTAGACTAACACAGCTACCCCCTTTGGAACTTGGCAATATGCAGATAAAGGCCATTTATTTTAAAACTGTGTTTTTAGTTATATCTTTAAATGTAAAATGTGTCAACAAATGCAGTTTCAAGTATGGAACTATGATGATAGTCAGATATTAGTGAGTCAGTACATGATTGTGACCAGTCAACATAAATGCTAAAATAAAAATAAATTCCCATTCTTAATAAGAGAAGAGTAAATTATTTGTGTTAAACCTAAATAAACTTTAGTGGTGTGAAAACCAATTGATGTAACTACAGTAGATAATAGCAGTAATACTGTGTGTGTGTGTGTGTGTGTGTGTGTGTGTGTGTGTGTGTTAGAGAAACATAGTGATTTATTTATTTTTCTAGATCTTTACTAAAGCTGGCATCTCAAATTTGTGTTTCTGGGGTCTGGTTTCTGGTTAAGACTCCAAAACTGATACCTGAAGATTTAGGATTGGGACTGTCTTGCTGTGTTATATCCTAATTGTTCTAAACTTACTTCTAAAATTTAAAATATGGGGTTTAATTAGCGTTTGTCTAGATATTTTTCTTCTTTATGTATGAACCAGATACAGCATGTCTGTTGGCTAATTTGAAAGATTTTTAGCTGCAGCAAACCTTGGAGTTTTCAGGTGCTTAAGTAGCTCCTGGAATCAGGCTTAAAGTTGTCTCCCACAACCAAAATCTGAAATGATGCCACCGTTGGAATAAAGGGCTCTTGCGTGGGCATGATATGATACTTTGGTAGGGCAGAGAGCTATGCGAAGTGGGAGAGGTGGTACAGAAAAGCCTAGCAGCTAGAGTCAAGAAATAACATGAGAAACTCTGTTTTCATTTTTCTAAAAAAAGGTTCAAATCCTGCATGGTTGTGCAGAAAATGTTCCAAAATTGGCAAGGGTGCAACTAATGAGCATTAATGACCAATAAATCACAAGGCAAGTGTGAAAAGAAATCCATATATATATGGGTTTTGTTCCACCTTGGGTTGCAGTGGTGGTGAGATGTTCATCTTGGTTTTGGTTTTTGGCCAGCCTGATTACTGGTTTTTTGAACACTTGAGTTTATGAATAAAAGGCAAAACAATCAATAAAATCCACAGTGTCAGTTAGAGATCCATGTTACAATCATGCTGATGCTACAGAGGATGGTGGTGCGTAAATTTTATTAAAGGCACAAGGTGAATTTTCCTGGCTTTTAATGAAATATCATAAGCAAGCTGGAGTAAACACCCATTCTGCCTAGTTCAAGGAAATTTCCCCTGCAGGGCATCAGGTGTCACATTTCACCTTGTAACAGAAAATTTTCATTGTCTAAGTTCTCAGAAGTGTATAATGAGGTTTGCTAAGCATTGGTGAAAGGAGTTAGTATTGTGAAAATTAACCTACCTTGGCACTGGTGTGCCTTTGTTCTTCCCATTCTCTGCCTGTGGCACATAAGAGTCTGGTTTCTTGTGGAATGTAGTACTTTGGTCTAATTTTGTGTGTTGGGTTTAGTGTGTGTGGAGGCCGGATGGTGGTGGTGGCCTGTGAGAAAGTGATTGGGATAGATGATCTGGTGGTCCCTTCTGGCCTTAAACTCTATGACTTTAATTCTTCTCATGGGTGTCGTGCACCACTGAGCAGGTTTGAGAGAAGAATTCTGTCCCTGCGTCTTGTCCTGCTCTGGCCCTTGATGAAAGCAGCTGTGACTCTATTGAAGTCAACGCTTAAGCTAGGTTTTCAGCTGCTTTGCTTTGCTTTGCAGGAGGAGTCCAAAGGAAATGGAGAGCATTGGTGAATCTGGTCCTTTACTTTTAAATGGCTTAGTCCTCTCAGTTCATTTTAATGGTGAATTTAAACTTTGTACTATTGGTATAATGTTTGGTGAACATGAATGTCAAAAGATTGTTTCTTATCCAAATTCTAATTGTTTTTTGATTTTAAGGGTAAATACAGTGTGACAGAACAAGCAGCTTTTCCCAGCTCCAGCCAGCAGGCCCAGTGGCAACCCCAGTGCCTCTGCTTATTTAAAGCAAAAATCTGACTAGAGATTAAGTGAATGTCACAATACGAATAGATATTTTAGGCACTTATTCTCCACTGCCCAGCACCTTGTGTAATCATTGACATCAATACAAAATAGTTGTTTATTACTACCATTTTGATTTCTTAGCAGTTAACTCTCTTTCTGTGGGTGCAAATAACTATACAATGGCCAAGTAAGTGAAATCTACTACCATAAGATTACCTCATTTTCAGCATCTTACTTTCACACAGTGGGATGATATGAAGTTTGACAGCTTGGTGATGGATCAAAAGTGTATGCATTTTAATTAAAACAAACAAGGAGTCTTGTGGCACTTCTAAAGACTAACACATTTATTTATTGCATGAGCTTTTGTTGGAGAAAATCCCACTTCATCAAATACTTGAAGATGAGGAAACATCTGACAAAGTGGTATTTTCTCTGGTGAAAGCTTATGCAATAAATAAATTTTGTTAATTTTTAAAAGTGCCATAGGACTCCTGGTTTGTTTTGCTGAACTACACTAATATGGCTACCCCTTTGGAGCTTTTTAATTAGCAACAATAATGATCAAATATCTGTACCTGTAAAGATAAAAATTGTTCTACTATTTCTAATTGTGTTGACTACATTAAGTGAATTTCAAACTATTGGATTTTAATCCACTAGAATATTTGTTGGGGCATTTATTTTCAAGATATGTTCTGTAGGGGACAACTGTGAGAAATGATTCACTCCAGGGTGCTCTAGAGTGAACAGAAAATGAGGAAAGGCTATGGGCAGAAAATGGAAGGCGCTCTTAATCTGATTTTTATAGCTAGAAATTAGCAAAGGAGATAGATACAGAATATAATTTACAAAAGTCCATTTCATGCAAATTTAGTTGAAAAGGGCTATTGATTATTCTAAGAAATTTCTAATGAATGCAGGTGAGACAAAAAGCCTAACTGGCTTCAAGACTGAGCTTATTATATTTATGAAGGACATGGTATAATGAGGCTGCCTACAATATCGTGTAGCCAATCAGTGACTGTTAGCTGCAAATATCTCCAATGGCTGATGATGGGACTCCAGATGGGGAAGGCTGAGTTACCACAGAGAATTTTTTTCCCAAGTGTGTGTCTGATGGGTTCTTCCCACATGCTCAGGGTCTAACTGATTTGCCATACTTGAGGTCAGAAAGGAATTTTCCTCTGTGTCAGACTTCCCTCTTGGGTCATCTGCAAACTTAAACTAGAGTAAATGGTGAATTTTCTAACTTGAAGCCTTTAAACCATTACTTTGAGACTTCAGTAACTCAGCCTGTGGCTGAGATCATCACAAAAGTGGATGGATGTGTTTCTGTGGCCTGCGTTGAGCAGGAGGTCAGACAAGGATTTTGATGGTCCTTTCTGACCTTAAAGTCTATGAATGAATCCCATAATGATTTCTGGTGTAACTTTCTGCTCTTCAGAACTAATAAATCAGAATGTAATTCTTTTAAATATATACTGAGCCCTCTCAGTAAAGGGGTGCCTCCTGCTCTGGTAAATTTCCCACCTAAACTCTAGTGCCGACCACTTGTTCGGCAAATTCTCAGCTCTGCTGTGCCCTCTTTTGTACTGTTCTGGAATCACAAAAGGAATTTAAAGTCACCTGGCAATTCATCCCACTCCTCCTCCACTTTGACCCAGGTTCCTCAGACCTCCTCAGCTGGTTCAAAGGGTCTTGTCCCAAGTCCAAGTCAAAACATAGATCCAGATGGAAGCCCAAATTGAAATGGAATTTCTCCTCTTTTAGTTTCTTTTATTGGAAAAGTTTCAGTTTAAACTTTAGGCCCCAGTCCTGCAAGCAGCTCCAAGCAGAGGGACTTGTGCAAAGTGGATATCAGGACTTGGGTCCATAATAAAACTCAGTGGAAAACATGGATGTTAGTGGCAGTTACACATGAGCATGGAAAGAAGGTAAATAGAGGCTTGGATATAACATGTGGTCTGAAAGTTACTTAAATTTTTTACCTTTGTTCTTCTGTTTTCATATGTGATATTTGCAAATACATGTTGGATTGGATTCAGGTCAAGGTGATTTTTTAATGCTGAACTTAAATAGGACAATGAAATAACCCTAACATCATCTGATAAATGATTATTTTACTTGTACTGTTTAATGATAGCTTCAGAGATTATTTGCATATATCCTACAAAAATATATTTACATAACTGTGAAACTGTAATTTGATGCACCATAACATTATGTAAGATTTCTGACTGCTTATGGTATCAACACATTTTACAGCGGGTTCCATTAGTTACTTAAAATGTTCATATTAAATGTTGCAATTTATTGCCTATAATTTGGCTAATGGATTCATTTTTTGCATATTTACAGTACCTTATATTTGATATGAACAGTGACATCTCTAGTTTTAATGTATCCAAGATCAGTAAAGACCATTTAAGTCTTTATGCATTTACATTATTAAGAAGTAATGTTTCATTGACAGCTCATTACATTAGACTTCCTATGTAGATATGTTTTCTGGTCTATTTTCATAATCTTTTCCCTCATCCTCTGTCTTGCGTGCATTAATTGGTTCTGACTTAGCATGAAATGTATGTAGGAGTGTCTCCTGTGAAATGTGTGTCTCACAGGAATAAATCTCATATATTTGCAAAAAACAAATATTGCTGTTTGCTCTGCCATAAATTACTGAGATTATATTAGTCCCACATATATTAAAACTGACAAGCATCAGTCTCCAACTTTGGTAGAGAAGAACAAACCTCAAATATTCTGTTTGGTTCTATAGGGTTATTAAAAAATAGTTTGGATGGGGGTGGGTGCAAACCTCTGATTTTTCCCTTGCCGTTCCATGCTACTGGGAGTGCCTCAGCCTGGCTGGGAGTAGCATCACTCTCCCCAGAGTGCTCCCAGAAGCACCAGGAAAATTAAACTTCATGTGGAAAGGTCAATTTTACAGTCTGTGAGATGTTTTAATGGTTGTAAAACCAGGAGGCCCTACTATTGTGCATAAAAGGCAGCAAGGATGAGGGCTTTTATGAAAGCTTGCATGTTGTGAACTTGGTGGTTATTAGGAGATGCATATGCAGATTCTCAATGTAAATATGTGTAGAAGTTTTATTTATAGCCATAGTTTAACTGCAGCATCACCTCACAGCAGTATAGTGAGACAATCAGGCAAGGAGGGCACCTCCCACGCCATGTGTTCAAGATACCATTTCAAAACACACAGCACTGTCCCTCCAGGGATAGACGATGGTTGGTCACTATAGTTAATGGGAAAACATTAAAACAACTTGAAATTCTCAGTCTTGAAAACCATGAACTACCATAGCTGAGTGGAAAAGGGGATGGAGGACAGCTGCAAATTCTCTTGAAAGGGAAGGGGTTTTAAGTGAAGGCTATCCAGAAACTGAGGGTCAGCATCTAAGCCTGTTGTTGTCCATAAGGCAATGGATCCCTTATAGGACAGAGGTCATGGTGGAAAATGGACAATAGGTCACTTGCATTAGAAAAGGGAATTTAGTTTATATGTCTAGAGCCCAGCAAACCTGCAGATATCCACTTTATAGCTGCAGACCATTTTTGCAGCTTAACTGAGGTTACAAATTTTGAATCCGTGCAGGGGTCTGCAGCACATACACCCAAAGACCTTCTATTACCCAGCTCTCAGGCTCCAGCTCAGCTCTCTGAATCATGTAATAGCAGGCTGCAATAGGTGGCCACATTGTAATACCCCACTGGCCATTCTGGGTGTTGTAAGTCCCATCTTTGCTCAAGCGGAGAAGGTAAATTGCAACTCACAGAAAGGAGAGTGACTGTGCTCCTGCACCATGAGCCAAGCACCATTTTGAAAGAGCTATTGTATTTTAAACTAGCTGGCAACAACAGCTCCACCGTGAGCCATATAGGTGTCAACACTCCCAGGTCAGCATACATTAGAGCGACCACAGGTGCTTTGGGGTTTCAGGGCCACTCACTGAGAGGACAGAACTACACTCAAGACCTCAGGATTGTAGCCTCCCTGCCTTGAGTGGGGAAGGAGTTATGAGTGGGGGTGGAGCAGGTGAAGAGAGGGCAGGGGCTTGGCACAGCTCTGCATCATTCGTGTATGGTAACCTTTTAACAGAGCTCTGCAAATATCTGCTTTGTATCTGTGAGTTGTGGATTGGAAGCAGATACAAATTTTGTATCTGCACAGCTCAACTTACAGAAGGAGTGCAAAGGCTGAGACTGAGTATTTGTTTTTCTGTGTAACAGGTACCTGTTTGCTCTTCTGTACTATTTCATCTTAAAAGCCAAGGGGTTCTTTTACTTGAAGCAGGTCTCTCTGCAAACTGTGTTGAGTGTATGTGACAGTGAAATGACAGTTGAGAGAAGGTTTCATGCCTTTGGAGGTGAGGTACCAGGGGGAAATGCAATTGCCTAGTAGTGGATCTGTGGGGAATTCAGGACTGGAAGGAAGTGTTGAGTTCGTCCTGCAAGATCCAGCTAGGCGGGTGGAAGACAGTGTGGGACTTCATGCTTGCAAGCTGACTACTGGTGCCACATTGCTGGACTATAGCAATATAGCACTGACGACCACAAATTACAAGGAAGTGGTGACTGAGTCTCCTATTGGAGTGTCTGATGATCCCCAAAATGTTGCAATAAGAAAGGGGTTATTGGTAGAGTGCTCGGTTTATTGGGGCTCCATTGACTATAAGTTTAGGGTGCAAAGTGTACCAGTCACAGGCAGCAGGTTCTTTACTCACGTGGCTAGGTAAGGAACTTTATGGAGATAGGTGGAACAACAAAAATAGCAGAAGAAGCAAACTAAGCTCACAAGAGAGCTTGTTTGTATTCAGACTTCTGCTACTTGGTCCTCCCTTGGTGTCAGCTAGAGGACTATTTTTTTGTATTGTTTTTCTTATGTTCTCTCACACATCCAGGACCATATCTGATGTAGGTCTCAATTGCCTGCCCATGTGTGTCATTCAAGGGGTTCATTCATAAGGTTCTGAGTGTTCACAAAAGATATTTGCATCATACATTTTCCAGTGGTTTTGATACATGTGTGGTGTCTCCTCAGTTACATACTCCTCCAAATCCCTAGGAAACCATTATTTTAAGTTTCTGTGATGAACTTGTTTTTCACAAGCTATGTCTTGCAGCATCTTATGACCTCAGGTCAAGCATTTGTGCTAAGATTTCTACAAAGCCTTGGTTAAGTCTCAGCTTTTTACTAAGCCTAAATGTTTATATTATAGGTCCTTCTACTTCCATTTTACCTATCTCGTACATAATGTATAACCAGAACTTGCCCCTACAAGTTCAGATCAGGGGGCAGCAAGCCAGCTTCAAGACGGTTTAAGGGTTGCATGTTTTAGTGATACAAATCACATTTTTTTAAGCAGCAGTGTGCCAGGCCTTTTTATATTTGCACCACACACAAGAGATGGATTAGAGGCCTCTGTGCCTCCCCCGACAGCAGAGCCACACCTAGGGCCATAAACTAGCCAACACCCACCCTTGCCTGGGACCACAGCCCCCCTCCAGTCCAGGGCTCTGCCAGCACTGGGGGAAGAGAGGGCTGGGTACAGAAAGGCTGGCCCTGGCCGAGCTGATTGGCCCCCCCAGGGCGGTGGGGCCAAGTGGTACATGTGGGGTGACTTCAGGAGGCTGTACTGCAAAGCAGCCAGCTCCGCCATGCCCAGGCTGTGGGGGCGGACCGGCTGGCCCAGGGTGGGGTGGGAGAGCAGAACCCAGCCTCTGGCCCAGGCGGCTCTTCTCCACCCTCCAGTGCTACAATGTGTGGGCCCCTGGGCACGTTCTGTAGGCCCGTGCATTAATCCACCCGTGACCACGTAGCATATAAATGCTAGAACCTATCTACATATATGGCCCATCTTGATGCCACAAAATTGATGTGCACATCACCACAAAGGACTTTACACTCCTCCAGTGTCTGTTGTGAGGGAAAACGGCAATTTCACTTGGTTAGAGCTATGGCCCACAGGATAATTCATTAATTTAACATTGTAGCAAATACCTGAAAGCCACATCAGCTTTATGGGTACAATAAACTGTGTCACCTAACCAGAATGTGGGCACTTCACAGTACCTATTGAATACCGACGTGATAATTGTGCTGTTTTATGAGGCAGTAATCCGGTACCTGAGTGGATAAACTACAAGGCTGAAGGCTCGGTAGTTTATCTTGATGAAAAAACTGGATTATTGCTGAGTACAACAGTGATGATACTACTGCCACTGTTCTGTTGCTGGTTTATTTTCAAGTACATAAATGTGTTGGTCCAGCTATCAAAGTACATTTTAAAATAACTAGATTTGCTTTTTGCTTTAAGTTTAAATGCTCACAAAACAGAGAGGATCATGGCCAATAAACACCTACATGATGAGTATATATTCAGGTAGATAGCATTGAAGAATGTAGAATTCAGTGTCATGGTGATACTGGAGTGAATTCTTTTCTTTTTGTGGATTTGTGTTGACTGCTGTCATTTGATCACTGTAGAGTGAAATTCAGTCCAATTAACTGTTGTAACAGGCATAACAAGGGAGGGACTTGGTAGGTCAGCTGTATGGAAGGTTATTTGTACACCCTGAATATTGGCACAGATTTCTAAGCTAAGTGTAAGTCAGGGGGATTTGGATACAGACTACTGGCAAATTCCAAAGAGGCAGCTATGTTAGTCTAGTTCAGCAAAATAAGCAAGGAGTCCTGTGGCATTGAAAGACTAAGAAATTTGTTTATTGCACAAGCTTCGTCAGATGCTTTGAAGACGGGGGAATTTACACGATGGGAGGAAAATAAATGCAGGTGAGTTTATGTCATGGGGCAGATCATAATTGGAACTGATGTGCAGATTCAATTGTGTGAAAGTAGGATTAAATCGTGACTGTGGATTGTTTTCCCATTACAACATGCAATTTGACCTCACCTTCCTCTGTGTACTGTTTCCCAGTGTTTGAATCTTAACAGCTGCTTCAATTTGCTGTTAACAGTATGACTTGATGCCATGACTTAAACTCCTCAGCATTTATTTTCCTTCCACTCTTGTAAGTTCTCCCATCTTCAAAGCATCTGACAAAGTGGGATTTTCTCCCATGAAAGCTCATGCGATAAATAAATTTGTTAGTCTCTAAGTGCCACAGGACTCCTAGAGTACAGGCAGAAATCGTGGATCTGTGATTACTTGGATTTCATGTTTTAGAAACCTAGTGTAAAATGTCAGCAGCCAATATAATAACCACAGCGGATAGGCTGCACTAAAACCCCTGTCATGTTTCTGGCAGAGGCTACTCAGGATTTCTGCCAGTGTATGTGTGTAATAAGTTCTGGTATTCTTTTTATTTCACCAGCTGCATCAAAGTGGTTCGCAATAACTCGGTCATGCTTCCTAAGTTTCTGTTTTTGCTATGTAAAATCAATAAACAAAAATAAGCAAGTGGTTTATATTCCTTTCTTTTAAATATGTATCTTCTTGATATATATGAAGAGAATGTTAAAATTTATAGTTCTTAAGAATTCAAATGATAAATGGCATCCTCTGAGAAGTCTGGCAGACACAAGAGAAATTGAATGGAAAAAATGTCTTTGTTTCATAAGCTCCTCTCTTCAGGCTTGATAGGAAAAGATAAAATCACCTGTATCCAACCTGTCCATATAAAATAATATATGATAATACCACTCACCAGTCTGCAGGCAGAATACACCGGAGATGAGTGGGCACTTACCTATAGAAATGAAAAAAATATTTGAGAAATAGTCCTAGGAGTGATCATAAACCTTACATTGGACTGTTTTTTGCCAGCTATTTATCAGTCAAGTAGCAGCCATACCTTTGCTGAATTCACCCCACCCCTGAATGTACCAAATGGTGCCATAGTAGAGGAGCTTGTCCATGTCTTGTTACTTGTGAAGTACTTTATACACTGTGCCTAAAAACACTGCTGTTTTTCAAATGATGTTCCCCATATGTATTTCATACTGGTGTAATATGCATGCCATGTGTTATGAGTCTGTTAGAAGTATGTGTTAGCAGTGTCCACTGACCTCAACATGTGTAGTGTGTCCCTTAATGCTCACAGCAATGGGTATAATGGTTGTATAAGTTGATGCCTCTCCAGCTCCCTACATAGATCATCCAATTTATTGGAGTGCAGCTCAATTCCATTGAGACGTAGGCCTTTTTTTCAACACTGGCAACCATTATTACATACTTGTGTCACAAGCTATGCATCATGGTCTGCTGTTATCTATCTCTATCTCTTTGAACATATGGCAGCCTGCAACTAAGTGATGCCACATGCCCATCTGCAGGTGTTATGTGCAGGTGTGGCTCCTTTCCATCTACAGACCCACATGGAGGCCAGGATCATTGTTCCATGGATGATACTGGTCTCCCTCAAATAGTGAGGTGATCATTCCAAGATCATGGTCAGCACCCCCTTCATCTCTCCCACCTCACAGACAACCATCATTGTGGACTCCTCTCCTGCAGGTTGGGGAGTTCACCTAAACCATCGCAGAGGCCAGGAAATGGGGACAACATGGAAAGCCAAGATGCCCAGAGTTTTAACTTGTTTATATGCAGTCTGTGTCATGTGCCAGGCATTTCTTCCTTTCATCTGATCCCACCTTGTTCAAGTGCTCTCTGACAGCATCACAGCAGTTGTGTACACAAGAAAGCTTGGTGATGCCAAGTTTCCCTCCCTCTTCTCCAAGTCAGTCTGCTTTTGGAAATGGTGCATCAAGCACTGTGTGATTCTTCAAGCCATGCACCTTTCAAGCGCCCATATTTCTCTAGCGCAGTGGTTCCCAGCCTGTGGTCTGGGGGTCTTTCAAAGCATCCCACCACTTCCCGCCTGCTGGCTGTAGAAGGGAGCTGATGTCTAAGGACTCAGGTGAAGCATGTTGTTGTGGGACTACAAGACTAGTGCAGGCTGCTTGCTAGAGCCAAGGGAACATGAGATGAGCACTCCCCTCCCCCTGGTTATAGCAGAGAGCAAGGCAAAATTGTCATCCTAGGTCCTTAGGCATTGGGGTTCCAGCTGGATCCACAGGGAGAAGAGCTCTGATTTCCTATCCTGGCTGCAGAAGGGAATTGTTGCCTAGGGACCCAAGTGGAGTACATGGGGCTACAAGATGTGCGGTGCTACTTCAGTCAGGGGGACAATAGATCAGCAAGAAGGCAGCCTTCTTACTAAACTCCTGTCTGGATGCAGTGTGTGGCATGGAGGTGGGGTGATCTCTATTGGTGGAGCAGCCATGATGTAATGTGCTTCAGGAGAGGCAGGACTGTAAAAAGCAGTGGTTTGACCTGCACTTAGCAGGGCGCCCACTGTGACTTTGACACCAGCCCATGTGTTCAGTGTATGATAACAGTCACTTATCCACATTAATGTTTGTCTGTGGGTGTGTAACATACCGGGAGTAATTTGTAGATATAAAATAGTTAATGTAAAAATGAGCACAGTAGCATCAAAATGTTTAGTTTAAATTTGTAGTTATATGTAGGTCTTAATGGTGTATATGTCAATACATTTTTTTTATGAGTAGATAGACTGGTGGCCCTTCAGGGTTATAAAAATAGAATTTGTAGCCCTCATCCCAAAAAGGATGGGAACCACTGCCATAGCTGATATGCTCAGCAGGACTCTCAACACCAAACACAAGTGGGAGATACAATGATGCCATTCTCCAGTACTGCTTTAAAAAATGGGATGTCCCATGGTGGGACCCCCCCCCCCAACAGTCACAGTGACTGAAAGTTGTCCTTTATTGTTCCAGGAAGTAATGTGAGGACTCACAGGGCAATGTTTTCCTTTTCCTTGGACAGGACACTCCACTATTCTTTCCACCCATTTCCCTCCTTCCACAAGTGATGTGCAAGATAAACCAGGACCAGGTCACCTTTTTCTGCTTGGTTCTACTTACTTGTAAAATGGCGAAGGGAGATACCGTATTTGGCTAGGAAGGTTCTGATTGCCTCCCCAACTCCAGTGTAGTTCCAGCATATAAGGATAGGATTTAACTAAATAGTTCTACTTCACTAGAAATATCCTCCTATGAAACCTGAGAATGGTTGTAATTAATTGTGTGTGCATGTGTAATACCATTCACTGTTGAATAGAACAGTGGCTTCCAACCTTTTCAGTAGCATGCCACACTTCAATGAGACAAACAATTCCATGGCACACCCACTTTTTTCAGCTGAATTGATTGCTCATAAACATCACAGTTACTTACATTTACTATATTTATGGTTAGGGATTAAAGTAAGGGGGAACGCCCAGGAATGCCATTCTGGGGCCACGTATTTTTTGGCCCCCTAAAAATAGGGGAACACCCTGGAATGCTGCATTCTGGGGGCCCCCAAAAATAGGGGGATACACCAGAATGTTGAGTTGTGGGCCCCCTAAAAATAGAAGGGCACACCAGAACCCCTAAAAACAGAAGGGCACGTCCCCCCTAGGCCAGTGAAAAGGAGGGGCTGTGGACTGGGGCCAGCCCAGGCACTCCTCCCTCCCCTCCATGGAGCCTGTGTGGCTCTGTCCCTTCTGGTCAGGCCTGGCTGTGTGCACGGCCATGCCCCAGCCTCTGGCCCCGGCTCCTCCTTGCCGGCCACCTGGCCAGCCAGCACCACAGACTCCTGCCTCGTGCCCAACTCTTCAGCCCAGTAAGGGGGCTGGGAGGGCAGCTGGCAGAGAAAGCTTGGAGACAGGGAGGGTGCATGGGGAGGGGGAAGAAGGGGTCGGGATGGCGGGCTGGGGAGGGCTTGGGGGACTAGGAGTGCTGGAATGGGGGGTGGGGAGCTTAGGGAATGGGGATTGGGGCTGAGAAGGACATGGGGAAACAGGTCTGATGGGGGTAGGTGTTTTGGGGGCAGTATCTGGGGAGGGAGGCTGGCATGGGGGGCTGGCAGCTGGGGGGCAGGAGCTGGGATGTGGGGTAGATGGGCAGGGGCTGGCATTTAGGGGCAGGCGTTGGCGTGTCGGGGGGAGTGGATGTGTGCGAGGGAGGCCCACCTGTGTGGGAAGGGGGCCCTCCCAATTAGGAGGGTTCCGGGGCCTGCCAAATTATACTTTAACCCCTCTTTATGGTCTTACTAGAGTGGTTTGCCACATAGTGCATATAACAAGCTAAAGAAAAATCAAATGCATTAATGTTTCACATCCACCGGAAAATAATAGACATCATCTCAATTTTGCCCTTTGCCCAGCTGTGTTCAGAATGTTCATGTTTGAGAATGAAAAGACTAATACCTCGCTTTTAATATAATTAATTTTTATGAGTTGTACAAGTTAGCATTTAGTTGGATGGAATATTGTTTAAAATGAAGCAGTTCATTTCACATTGATTTTCATTACCTTTGTACAAAATTTGACAGCACACCAGTGTGCTGCAGTGTACTCGTTGAGAACCCCTGGGATAGACTCAGGGTGGCTCAACAATGTGTCACAGCTTTGATTAATATAGGGCCTAACAAAGAGTTTCCTTTAGCAACAGTGCAAGGGTCTCTGGAGGAGAAGAGCATTTATTGACCAAACTACTGTAATGTAACTCCTTTCCCAGTTTTGAATGCATCATTGGATGGGAGCTAATACCTTGTACCATCAGAAATGTAGGTAATAATCTCCCGTGTCTTTGGACAAAATGTGAAAAGCATATTTCTGCTGCTCTCATATGCATCTCATAATTAAGCCAATTCATTTTCATACAGTAATATTTCAGCCAGTAAATCTTCTTGTGTTGCACACAAGAAAGGGCTAGGTATACAGAAATGCTACTCAAAGGGAGTCCTTTTTTATTTTTCCTGGAAACTAAAGTCTTTGTTAGAAATCCATGTTTCCTTTCAGAATCCTGGATTGCTCTGGCATGTCAAGATTGATCATGTGAGTCACAACATCTTATGTAATGTGGATATGGTAAAAGCCAAATTGTCCTTGTCATCTCACCATCTTTCTTTGGTATGTGTGTTGTCTCCAGCTTCAGTTCGGAAGAGCTCAGGGTTAATAGCGCTTCAAAGCTATAGATTGTCCGCAAACTTAAAAAGTCTGAATCATGGGTTTATAATGATTTAAATGAGGTGAAAGAAAAACTGCAGTCCACAGGCCTGTCACCTCTCCATTAATGAGCACAGAATTCACAGCTCCAGGTTCCATAAACCTCATGTGCTATAAACCTCATTTAAATGTGTCAGCAGAGCTATATAAAAGGCCTGAAACAATAATTAAGAAGACTCTATGCCAATTACTTTTCATTTTGGAACCACTGCTTACAGTTCATTCATGACAAATACTGGAAGGTCATCAGGATATTTTTTCCTATGATGAATAATGGTTATTTAGATTTTCTGTTTGTCCCTAGCACCCTGATGTGTTCAGGGAAGAAAACTCTATGTGATACAAGACAAATAGTGCACACTTGTCTCTTTGTAAAGCTGTTTGAATCGAAGTCATACAAGGACAGTCCATTTTCCCTTTTAATCACTGGCAATCATAATGGTTTCTGTGCCTTCCATTTTCTTATTACTTACAGATAATGCAATGGTAATGTAATCATTTTTAATTATTTACTTTATCCACCTCCTTTATCTCTTTCCTTTCTTGAAAGGTGAGTTTGTTTTAATCAGCTCCCTTTGTTGAAGTATTATAAAGCCATTGCATTTTACCATGTGCCTTCCAGTGCTAATATTCACACATCCACACATTACAGCAATCAGTGCTTTGGTTTAGAATCCTAATTCGGTCCAGTCCTATGACCAAGATTTTAACTATAAGAAATCTCTGGTCTTCTGTAGCATGACCTTGCTGCTATGCCATAGTAGAAAAAAGGGCTGTGACATATCTCTCTTTTTCATGATGTGAATACATTGTACCTGTCATTCTCTTCTGAGGTCTGATGTTTCAAAGAAGATGCCAAATTAATTCTCATAAATATTCCTCCTTTTATTAATGCTAAAAGGTGTCTTCTCTTTTGATATTTCAAAGTGCTGTTAATAGAAAAATGAGGTACAATCTCAAGTTTAAAATAATGTTATTTTAAAACTTTAAAATATCCTTACTCACCCAACTAACACCTTAAAGAAGTTTTAACAATTTAATACCCTTTTCACTAGTTATGTTCTATAATCCTTGAAAATAGATTAGTTGATTTCATTTTTATTTCTAGCTAATTTCACTGTTTCCTGTGTCCTAAAAAATTTTGAATTGGAAACACTGTAGTCAATAGTCAATGGTATAGCACATATGCATTAAAAATTCCCACTAAATTTTTAAAACATTGACTGTTTCTATTTCTCTAGCAAAAGGTTGTTTTTACAAAACTTAAATTTGGAGCAAAATCTGACTCTATGTTGGTCCTCTTAACAATTCTGTCTCAGCTCTGCAGCCAAGATTCAAAGATTCATAGTACAGATATACTGCCAAGCAAAGCAAAAACTAAACAAAAAATGTTGCATTCAAATGCCATGATACGTGATGCATTCTTCTGCTTCTGTATTCTCTACAACTTAGTGCCTTTTCTTTTTTTCTCAGAGTCATCTGGTAGTACGCTGCAGGCCAAAAATTCAGGGAGGGTGAAAATGGAAATACATGGGGAATTCATACATTCATCAAGCAACTTATTCCTGTTCATAAGGGAAAATCTTTATAACCTTGTCCAAAATGTGTGTATATTTGTAAATGATTCTTGGCAGCAGAGGGCAGAGTGCAACAGTAGAGCTGTTTACTCTTGAGTTCTGTTTCTTTCCTCATTGAAGCTTCTTATGCCATGCTGAAATTACCCTGCCAAGAAGTTTATCTGGGTATTTTTCATGTTGGAAACACATTCTGGACAGTCTAACTACAAACAGAAATCCAAGCATCATTTCACCCAACAGAGGCTAGGGGAAATGTAAGTTTTGTTCCAATGGTTTGATTTCTTGACCCAGTAAAAAGTGGCCCTAGACAAGGTCATTTAATGTGACATTCAAATGACTGTGGTTGCTATATGAGAGAAGCAATAACAGGGTCAGTTATACCTAACAAAATACACAAAGTAAAATAAAAGGTTTTGGGTGGTAGTAATGGCAGGAAAGTGGGAAAAATGCTGCAGATCAGCTGAAGGTATAGAGTGCTTAGTTGGTATGTCAATGATCATAGAAATACATAAGGAAGATGGCAAGAATCTGAGGATAATAGAAGTTGAGATAATGGGAATTTTGCTATTACTGCAGTGGGGCCTGGATTTCACCTAGAAGATTACCTGTATCCTGGACTGTAAATACATTAGTCACATTGCCAAAGAACAGATAGAGTTGATAGCTGTAGAGTAGTGCTATAGCATTAGTCAAAGTGGCTGATGATGAGAAAGTGGCAACATCCAAAATTGAATGTGTCCTTTTTGTGACAAATGTCACCAGAGTTAGTGATTATTTATGATTTTGACTGAAAATCTGAAACAAGAAATGGATATTAGAGTCATTTATTCTTTGGCTCTTGGTGACAAGTGCAGAGTTAACCATACTTCAGATCAACTGTTGATATTTGTCATATGATTAACAAGGATTTTAAGAAATGACTGAAGCTCGTATCCCTGCATGGTGCTATAAAAAAAGATTTTATTTTTAATCCTGTGAAGAGAGCTGTGAATTGCTGTGGTGGCTTTGACAAAATAACAGCTGTGGTAACGGACAGTTCTCCAGCTGTGTGTGGGGGAGTCAACAACTTTATTGGTTTACTTAAAGAGAAATATGTAGTGAACTTTGGACCTTCTTACTGAAGGAGACACCAAAAAACCTTTATGTGGGAAGGTGCTGTAACTGACAAATGCCAGGGAAGATTAACTTAGTTAAAGCAAGGAAATGAGCTTTCAACAGCCATAGTTTTTCTCTGATGCAAAAGTTGATTAGTGTGGAACCTGGAAATTGTCTTCTTCATACTAAGGTACTCTAGGCAGCTTTCTGAGAAACAGAGGGTTTGGGCTCAGAGAAGACCATGTTAACTTTCTTCCTGAAGCCTTTTGGAATCAATAACCTACTGCTGAACCCTACTGGCAAAAATTGTGGAACATTTTTTATGTGATTTAGCTTTTATTGTAAGGTAACTTATTTGAGGCAGTGGGGTGGCTATAAAATAAAATGAGCAGAAGGTAATATTCTCTTTTCAATCATACAATATTCTCATGCCACAGAATTCACATAGAGACAATTCAGTGAATTATTTAGAACTATAGTTTTCAAACATTTTTTCTCAGGACCCAGTTGAAAGTAATCATTTAAGCCCATGACCCAACAATTACATATTTCAGCAATGCATTCCAGTCTTTTGGCAGTGGCATCAGGGGGTGCCATTACTCAATAGGTGGGGGTCTGTGCCCCAGTCCTGGGTCCCAACTTGTGGTCTGAAAACCACAGATCTAGAGCTAAGAAGATAATGCAACTTGTTTTTGCTGCTGTTACAAAAGTAACTTTCTGCCATATATTAGGAGAAGAATTTTAACTCAAAGGATAAGTACTGGAACAGGCTTCTAGGAATCGTGGAATCCCCATTGTTGGAGGTTGTTTTAAGAATAGATTGGACAAACACCTGTCAGGGATGGCCTAGGTTAACAGGGTCCCACTTCAGATCAAGAAGGCCAACTAGGTCTCTTGAAATCCCTTCTAGCCCTACTTTTCTATGAATCAATATCAATATACTGATCCATTTCTGACATACACCAAACCAAGATACAGTAAAATACTATGCCTTATTTGCAGGTAGCAGGGTGTGTGCATTAGCTTCAACAACTTCAAGATTTAGGCCTAAAAGAATAAAACAATGAAGGAGTTATGAATAAACATTGAAATATTTCTATAATTTGGATTATGCTACGAAATCTGAGCTCCAGACAGTTATTGACATTCAATCCTAAATGAACAGTAATAGTTGTATTAGAAATGGACATAAGGTGCAAAAACTTTTTGGATTTTGAAACCTACCTGCTGCCATTTCATGTCTGTGGTAGCTACCTGAAAATGCCAAGGTTAGGTCAGGCCACAGAAAGGAGAACAAATTCTCCCACCACTGATCTTTCTGGAGCAGGGGTTTCTGATCCCACATTCTGATTATCCAGAGGCTAAAACAAAAATACGCTCAGTCCCATTTACTGCAATTTTGGTCTCTGGTTCCCAGTCAGCCAGTGGGTGTAGTAAAGAGCAAGTTACTTACAACTCCAGGCTCTTTACTTTACATGTTCTTCCAACCCCAAAGGATCATCCACATTTTCAGATTAATATAAGTTTGGATCTAACCCAAAATACAATGCTGGCAGCCAGTCCTTTAGTAACTAAAACTAAAGTTTATTTTAAAAGAGAAGAAACAAACTGTAAGAGAACTGCCAAAGGATTAAAGCAATCAGATACATACACATGACTTAATGGTCCAAATATTATCAGGTTTCCAGTAGATTTGTGGCTTCTAAAGTTTCTCTGGAGTACATCCAGTACGTGGATGAATCTCCATCCTTCATCTCACAGTTTCACTTGTTAGAAATCCAGTCCAGAGAAATGAAGACTAAGTAGTCCACATATACAGATTGTTCTAGATCCCCATGAGAATTAGGAGGCTGATTCCATGCTGGTGCTGGGACCTCAGTTTTATGATCCAAACTTTCCCTCAGAAGGTTGGACAGATCTGGGGTAAAAAGGGTTAACTTAGAAGTTTCCTTTATGGTTGAAACAATTTCCTCATAGGGGGTCTGATGAAAGTGATGCTTGACCATCATTCATGGAGGGGTTCTTCAGACAATACAGTCAGCAATAATGATTTAAGGTCTCAAGACAGTTCACAGATACTTTCCTGAGTGGAGAATAGTAAATGAAGTAAACCCTTTGCCTTCTAGGCACACATAGACAGTTAGTTGCCTTAGCACAGTCAACAGAAAATGTATTGTTACATCAAAGGTCCCCTTAGATATTAATATTACCTTTTGACCTCTTGATCAAATAGACAACAGAAATATATAGGAAAGCAGTTTATCTACATTGCTAATCTCTAATAAGAAACATGTAAACAACATTAAATAACTAACAGCAACACACTTGCATGCACAAGTGCTAATCAACTTCTAAGGAATGACCATCACTACCATAGTATTTTCCTGTAATATGTCTTTAAAGGTGAGATTTGGGCCATGTGTTTGCAAAGTTGGTTGGCCTTTTCAGGCCCAGTGTGACATTACCTCAACTCAGAAAATTGTGAAGGCTTTGGATTTAGGGTTCTAGTTCCGTTTCATCTCCAATAGCTAATACATTTAAGGAAAATACTCCTATATTACAACTGAGCTATTTGAACGTGTTGCTGAAAGAAGAAATCAGCTGACTTCTTAATTGCACATATGCAAGGTTATAATAAAAATTAATGCCTTTTCAGCCTCGTAAATAAAGGTCAGTTAACACATCTTCCGTGATGTGCAATGCAGCGTGCTAACAAAATAGAACTTGTAAGCTTTAGCTAATAAGAAAACTGCTTTAGTCAGCACTCTGATCATCTCAGAGGATGATTTCTCAAGTTTCAAAGCAGTGACATTCTATCATCTTGTGATGCTCCCATCCATGAAGTTTCAGCTCTGAAGCACCATTTTAGTGTGTGTTTAGCATTATGCAAACTGCACAAGATGGCATCTTATTATAAAATATTCTGCATTTTAAAGAGGCTTGGGATTTCAGAACTTATTGTTGTTTATTGAGAAAGGCCAATGTAGTTAGCACTGTAAAATGTGGCCACCCTCTCACGGAACTTGTAATTGAAGTCTTCTATTTTATCTTTTTAAAATCAGATTTGTAGAGAGAGAGGGCTTGTCTTCACTGGAGAATTAAAATGCACTAAGGCCTCTTGCTCCACATTAATAAATCAAGTGTCCACACCAGGATGCAGTTTAGTGCATGAGCACTAAGCACCCTCTTAAACCAGATTGATTAAACCTCGAGCGAGAGGAATAAGAGCTAGTCCAGAACAGTTAACACGCATTAATGAGTGTGTGTTCATAGTGCGCTATTTAGTGTGCATTTACAAGCCTCTGGAAAAGTCCCAGAGTGCCAATCAATGCCACTCTGGGACATGGAGCTGTCATGCTTGTCATTTTCACTGCTCTAGCAGAACAGGGAAATTCACAAGTAATGAAATGCCAATTTCAATGCTCTATTAGCAGCAGTGAAAAGATCAGAGCCACTGGGGCATAGGTGCTGGGGACCTGGGAACCCCGGTGGCTGCCTGTCCCAGGGACCTGGGAATCCTAGCAGCTGTAGTTCCAGAGCCACTGAGGACCTAGGATGGCTGGCAGCTGTTGAGATGCTGGGGACCTGAGGCACAGTGCCTGGGTTTCAAGCAAGGGTGGAAGTGGCAGCAAGGGAGCCTGTAGGTTGTGGGCTCCCTGCAGCTGCCTGTGCAGGGAGCTGAGAGGTTGATCTCTCAACTCCCCCCCAACAGCCTCTTTTGCCATTGGAAGTGGACACATTCCAACAACAAAACAATAGCTGTGTGGATGCACAATTGCACAATAACTAAACTGCGTTTATTGTAACACAGTGACTTATTATGCAACAGTTTTCCAGTATAGACATCCCCAGAGCAACTATGCGTGTGCATACATGCAGAGCATCCATCCCTGGCAGTGAATTACTGAAGCTGGTGGAATGCCTGTAGGAGCGTTGGAACAAGTTTTCAGGGTCAGAATTTAAGAGAAACTTGAGCCTGCTTTTATGACACTCCGTTGCACCAGCCTCATGATACCAATGGACTCATAGTGAAGGGGTATAATTCTGGTCTTTCCCCAATCTAGCCAAACCATTGCCTCATGTCTGAGTGGGCAGAGCTACTACACATTCTCATCATTCCCCGCTAACTGGAATACAAGGAAGGATTCCAGCAACATCAAATCCCTCCACTGTTCTCCTCTCATCTTCCAAATGAAGTTTAAACTTAGCATCCTTATGCTCAAAATTACCGTCCTACCTACCCACCCAATTTTGTCCTATATATTTTTCTGGAACTTCCATATAAATCATTTTGCCCTCTCTATTCCTCACACTTATGTGCACTGTCTTTATTCTTTTCCTACATATCCATGAGCCTGCTTCCACCCTTATGCCTCAAAATGACATCTTTTTCCAGATCTTTACTCAAAACTCATTTATTCTATGAAGCCCCTCAGCATTACTCTGCCACTCAAAGATATGCTGTTATTTACTTTATAAAACAAAGCACGTGCTGCTCAGCTGTGTGACAAATCTACTGTAAGGTATCCAAACACTTTAAAGATCTTGATGATTTAGAATCAGTAACTCCTGGCCCTGAAAGAGAGCACAACTAAGCAAGGAAAGGGAAGAATGGATAGGAAGCATGCTTGTGCCCACCCAACCCATGCATTGTGTAGAAGAGGTCAGAGGAAGACTTTTCACTGCCACAGTCTGGCTGAACTCAAAAGGCACGAGTAACTGGGGCACTTAAGAAACAAAAGTTGTAGTAGTTTAGTCAGGAGGCTTTTAGCCACGAGACAATACTGTAGAGGTATGCATGAGAAAGCCATGATTTGGCAACATCCTGGGCATTGGGGGGGGGGATAGTAACAAGTGCCGATAATGTTAACTGGTCCCCAAGGGCTAAGGAAGTTTTGCTTTAAAAATGGTCCCCAAGGGCTGAGGAAGTTTTGCTTTAAAAATGTTCATATCTGCAAATACCTGCTTAGGTGAAAATGCTTTCTCAAAAAAAAAAAAAAAAAAAAAGCCCTCATTAAAGCAACGTACAAAGAATAAAGACATTGTCTGATAAAAATCTTTTATATCTATTTCCCGACAACAGGAGCCAGTGTAGATATAGATTAAAGTGAAAGCTATTGAAGTAATCTAATCACTGTAGCTCTTTGTACTGCATTTGAAATATGTTTCTATTTTATTTTTGTTGTATTTTTTCTTGCTAATATTCTGAAATTATAATTGTCCTTTAAATAAGTTATATGAGGCAAGATGGGAGTGGGAGCCAACATTCTTTCATAATAATCTAATTTTATGTCAACGTTCTTGCTCTTTTGAGTTAAGTAATATTTTTGGTTGCAGACAATAGCATTATTATAAAAAATAACAATCATCATTTGGCTTTTTCAATATTAGTCATCTCCTATTCTAAAGAAATCCCCTTCATCTTGAGGAAATATTGGCATAAACTAGACTAGACCAGAAATAATATCTTTCTTGGGAAACACCTATGTAAATTTTAACTAATCCCAGACCCATTGGCTATGTCTACACTAGGGGCTTAAATTTGACTTAAGCAAAGCTAGGGCTATATTTAGAATTTATTAAGTTGACTGAAGCACTTGCTTAAGTCATCTTAATAACTCCTGCCCTATAAGTTGACTTAAGCTTTTAAGTTGACCTTACAGGGCAGGAAGCCCAGGGCCCCACCTACTGCCCTGCTCCCAGTCCCGATCAGGCTCCGGGGGCCCAATCCAGCCCCAGCTGCTGCTGGCAAGTGGCTAGGAGCCAAATGTGGTTCCCAGCCCCTTGCAGCAGATGGGGGGCCAGGAGACGGCCCCTCACCCCCACGGCAATGAGCGTAAAGCCCAATAGCCTGTGAAATTGACTGGGCTCCGAGCCACCTGTCCATGGCAGCAAGTGGCCCAGGACCAGATCGGGCTCTGAGCCAGCTCCTAGCCCTTGCCACTTGCGGCAAGGGGCTGGGGCCCAGACTGGGCTTCCAGCCCCTCTCGGGAGGCTGTAGGAACCAGCTGCAGCCTGCAGAGAGGGGCTGGAGCCTGATGGGACTCCAGGTCCAAGCCCCTGCTGTCTGCCTCAAGGAGCTGGCAGCCACATTAGGCTCCCAGCCCCTTGATGTGGGTGGCAGGAGCTGTCTCTCGGCCCACAGCCTGTGGCAGGGGGCTGGGAGCCAGAGCTGACTCCTAGCCACTTCCCTGCACCCCCGGAGCCAGATCATGCTCCATAAGCCTGGCCAGGACTGGAGGTGGGGCAGCGGTGGGGAGGCCCCGGGTGTGTCTGCATTGCATCCAGTGCAGACATACCCTGAAGTTGAGGTCCAAGCCCCCCCCCCCCCCAATGTAGACATAGCCATTCAGATCAGCATTGTAAGGCTCCATTTGAAGGCTCCTTTAACAACATCATGAGTAGTTCTGTTGAAATCAGTGGAAATATTCATATGATTAAATTTTAAGTATATGTATAGGTCTTTGCAAGATCAGCTTACTGTCAACATGAGTCCTGCCATACATGTACCCTGTCTGACCACATTATTGGTGCTAGGACTCCCTTCCATTAATACCTCTCCAAACTCCAACTGATGCAACTCCCACTTGCTTATTCAGTATCTCTGTGCCATCTGGGAGGATACTTCTACTCTCCATAAAACAGTCTCTGCTGTCTGTGTAAACTCTGCAGATGTGGGGAAATGCGTTTCACCTTCTCCCCCACCCCAGCCCAAACTAGCTGCCACTTCCATTCACTGACTCCCACTCCGAAAGCATCTCTGATTTCCTTTAGCTGTCATTTGTGGAAAATTGGCTATCTAGTCTTTAAAGTATGTGCTCCTTCCCCATAAATCAACAGCTGCTTAAAAGCAAACTTTTTTTGTTTTGTTTTGCTAATGACAATTGTTTGTAATTACAGTCAAACTCCCTAACTCCTTCCATACTGCATTAATCCCTCTGGTGTGACAGACTCTGGCTGGGAGATATGCAAGTGCTGAGATCTAGCATCACAGTACTATTATGACTGTCATTAATTTCTACAAGTAAGGGCATATTGGAAGATAGCGATTGATATGTATAAAATCAGTCTAGGGTTCTTCACGGTTGTATGAGTGCTTTGAATGAATTCAGCCCTTCTTTTACTTTGCTGCTAATTATTCGCCTTATTTCATGCAAAGCATGCACCTATAACTAGAGGCCTGCAACCTGTGGCTATGGAGCTGCATGCAGCTCTTTAAAAAAAAGCAAGGAGTCTTATGGCACTTAAAGACTAACAGATTTATTTATCACATGAGATTTCGTGGCAGAAAATCCCACTTTGTCAGATGCTTTGAAGAGGGGGAACTTACAGAATGGGATGAAAATAAATGCAGAGGAGTGTAAGACATGGGATCAGGTCATACTGCAACAGCAAATCAGAGCATTTGCAAAGATTCAAACTCTAGGAAAGAGCACATAGCGGAGGGTGAAGTCAAATTACCTGTTATAATCTGAAAAGAATCCATAGTCACAATTAAGTCCTCTTTTCATACAATCTAATTTGCATATTAGTAGAATTTCATCTGTTTCTCTTCGAAGCCTTGATGTCCCATTGATTTTCTTGAGGACCATCGTTAACAAATCATTAATGGAGTGATTAGGAAGATGGAAGTGCTCAGCAACTGGTTTTTTATGTGTTGTGATTTCTGATGTCAGTTTTGTGCTCATTTATTCTTCTGCGTGGGGACTGTCCTGTTTGTCCAGTGTATAAGATGTGGGGGCATTTCCGGCACATGATGGCATAAATCACATTAGTGGATGAGCAGGTGAAGGACCCTTTGATGGAGTAGCTGGCTTGATTAGTTCCTATGATGGTGTCTTTTGTGCAGATATGTGGACAGAGTTGGCAGCGTGCTTTGTTGCAGGGATATGTGCCTGCTTGAATGTTTCTGTTGTTAGGTCTGTAGTTGCTGGTGAGTATCTGTTTATGGTTCCGGCATTGTCTGTAGGCAAGGAGAGGTCTGTCTCCCAAGGTTAGAGAGAGTGAGGAGTTATCTTTTAAAATAGGCTGTAGGTGCTTAATGACCTGTTGCAGAGGTCTGACTTGAAGGTTGTATGTGGTGACCAGTGGTGTTCTATTGTTTTCTTTTTTGGGTCTTTCCTGTAGTAGTTGACTTGAAGATACCCGTCTGGCTCTGTCAATCTGTTTCTTTACTTCTCCAGGTGGGTACTGTAATAACAAGGGTCCTCAAGAAAATAAATGGGACATCAAGACTTCAAAGAGAAACAGCCAAAATCCAACTAATATGCAAATTAGATTGTGTGAAAGCAGGACTTAATCATGACTATGGATTCTTTTAACATTATAAAAGGTCATTTTATTTCACCCTCCGCTATGTGCTGTTTCCTAGAGTTTGAATCTTTACAAATGTTCTGATTTGCTGTTCAGTGTGGCCTGATCCCATGTCTTACACCCCCCTGCATCTATTTTCATCTCATTCTGTAAGTTCCCCCTCTTCAAAGCATCTGACAAAGTCGGATTTTCTGCCATGAAAGCTCATGTGATAAATAAATCTGTTAGTCTTTAAGTGCCACAAGGCTCCTTGCTTTTTTGCTTTACTAGACTAATACGGCTGCCCCTTTGGAACTATGCAGCTCTTTGGCTGCCCCCCTTGTGGCTCTGGGCTCCAGGACCTCTGCCATTGGGGAAACTTGTATCTGGTCTGCACCAGGCTCTGGGCTCCCCTCTACTACCAGGAGATCCTGTGGGGGGCCTACTCCTGGTTCTGTCGCGCACCCCTGACCCCCACCAGGGGCCCTGCAGCGCATGCTATGGCCCAGCTCATAGGTCTGTCCACTGGGAGGTTACACCCATTGTGGCTTTCAAAACAGTCAATTATTGAAGGAATTTTTAAACATGGCTCTTCTTATCTTTTGAGTTTCTGACTCCTGATCTATAGCCTTAGTAGGCAGCAAGATCTACAGCTTGAGTTGATGTTATAAATAATATTCTCTTAGGCTTAGAGCAATAGTGAAACCCCATGCTTATCAATGGGAGCTCTCTGGTATAGAAGACAGGGTTTGCTAAGTCATTTGTCCGCCCAGAAAAAGCCCAGAGTGGCAGGTAGGTAATATAATGGTTTCTTAATCTGGGTTACTTTTGTCTTGTGGAGGGAGGAGCATGTTGCTCTCCTTTGACTGGCTTGTGGAGATGATAAAAGACATATGTCTCCTTGTATTCAACTGATAGTCTGTGGATTGTTATTGCAGCTGAAGAACCTGAGCTCTAGGCCCAGCTCCTCAGGTGCATGTGGGTCTGAAAAAGAGAAATTTCTGCAGTAACTGTCTATGCTCCACAGCACATGTATTCATTACAGTTGCTGAGCATAATATTCCCTGCAGTTCCTCAGTGAGACATCAAGGGTAACATATTCTCTGGAAGCTGCTATAAACTGTTACACCTGGCTTGATTAAAATCTGTTTCTGTTATGCTTCATCCTTTAACATGTGGCTCTGCAAAGCAGTGCGTTGGCTATTTAGAGATTTGCTTTAAAAATAATGTGATGAAGTAGAGTCCTGAAGGACTATTACTACAATCTTTCTGAAGTTGTCTACATTATTTATCCACAAGATACCACTATACTTGTATAGCTACCACTCCCACAATACTCCTTTCTTTCTTTGTAGAGATATTGACAGAACCTTTCCAAGAGATTTTAATACCATTTTGAGTTCTGCCTACTTACACCATAGTTGACATTGGCCTCTTTGTCACCTTAAAGAGATCTATTCTTCAAATGAGCTAAGTACCCAATATCTGAAACTTGGGCCCTTTAATGGGATTTGAGGTTAGCTACCCAAAAAACGAGCCACCTCAGATAATTAGGGTAGCAAATTTTCCACTCCTTTATGGTGGGTGTGACGGGGCAGGCCCGCCCCGCACTGAAGCGGGCCTATATGCCCGGAAGAGAAGGGAAGCCCCGCCCCTCAGGCCCTGCTGGGCATGCTCAAACAGCTGCCCAGCTATAAAAGGCTGCGATTCCCCTCAGTTGGAGACTGGCCAGCGGAGGGAGCAGACGCAGGCTAGAGGCTCTCGCTCAGACTCTGGTCTGGCTCCTGCCTCAACGGGGCAGACGCCGGGGACGCTAGAGGCACGGAACTCGGAAGGCACTGCTGGCCAAGGCACCCTCGGGCGTGAGGATCCGAGGACCCCGACTGAACAAGGCACCTGACCAGGTGGACGTCAAGAGTCCAGGTGGGGCACCTCATAACGGCCAGGTAGGAAGTAGCCCAGGGCTGGGTAAATCGGGGGTGAGCATTGGCCACACCTGGGCCTCAGTTGGCGTGTTGCGGTTTGGATCCCCGCCGACCGGGCCAGGGTTCCCGTACACCCCAGGGCCCTGGGCTGGGGTTCAGAGGAGTGGGAGGGCCTGAACCCCCCTACCTGGGCCTACGTCCCTCAGGGCACCCAGCCAGGGCTGAGGCTCATTGACTCTGGCCAGTGGGCCACACTGCCCTGACGTTAAGGGCTGAGGCTCATTGACTCTGGCCAGTGGGCCACACTGCCCTGACGTTAGGGGCTGAGACTCATTGACTCTGGCCAGTGGGCCACACTGCCCTGACGTTAAGGGCTGAGGCTCATTGACTCTGGCCAGTGGGCCGCACTGCCCTGATGAGAAGGACTGGGACTCATTGACTCTAGCCAGCGAGCCATACCGCCCTGCCTGCAAAGCACCCCGTGGACAGGGTCAGTAACCATAGGGCCACCCGGCCTTAGACTGAGAGCCGCCCGGCTCGAGAGCACGCGGAGCTAAAACACTCCGCGACAGTGGGTCCCATACTTTTCTTTTGTGTGGTAAGTCACAATATCAGCTGCTTCTGGATGTCAGGGCCTCAGTAATGCACAGTAAGGACAAAGGGACCCAGGCCTGTCCTTTGCTCCTGGCCCCAGCCCAGAGGTTCTGCAAATAGCAGCTGTAGGCTGCTGACACAGCTTGCAGCTCTGCTTCTTTCTCCTGTGCAATTTCCCCCACACTCATCTCTTATACCTTTCTTGTGGCTCTTCTGGTTCCTCTGATTGATCGCAATACTTCTCCCACCCTACTGTCCTTTCTCCAACTCCTCACCCATCTGGCTGGAGCAGGGTTTTTTATCAGGACTCTAGCTGGGCCTTAATTCACTGAAGATTCCTCTAATTAACTTTTAGTGTAACCCCTGCTCAATCTACATGGACCACAGCCCTGACCATTCTGCAGCTCATATCTCTATAATCCTATTGCTGCTGTCTGTCCTGCTCCCTCCCATTGTCACTTTTGAAGCTCTTGGATGTTCATTTTAAACACTCCAGATCTAATGGTCCATTATCCCTGTGAAGAGGGGATACATTAGGGCAGGATCGTTTTGGGATTTCCAGTATGTAAACTGTGCAGGATTTCACTTCTATACTCTTTTTCCTTAGATTATGAAGCCTATTATAGAGCTTTCTGTAGAACAAATGCTGGGATCCTGTCTGAGCTGGATGAATTATCCCAAACTGGTTTTTCTGATAATCCATTCAAATGTTCCAGTTTATTATTTCTGCTCTGTTTGCTTTGTTTTCATGTCCACTTTCTGCAGGTGTTTGAGTGATCAAGTTTACTGGCCCAAAATTTCATGAGAAGGGTATTTCAGCCCTGTGCTGGAAGTGCCTGCCTGCTGCTTTAATCAGGAACACAAATAGTAACGTGGCTTTTCCTGTCACATCACCCCAGCACATTCTCTTTCATCTCCTTCCCAGTCTTATTATAATTCCCCACCCACCCAAACTACACATGGTTTTCAACTTCTGTTACACTGCAGGCAAACTGAGAGCTCTGTTCAAGCCCTATATTTTAATATCCCACACATCTCAGGAACAGACCTATGTTGGAGAAAAGTACAGAATCACAGAACAGACTTGACTCTACTTTAAACCACTGATGTCCATGATTAGATCCCATTTGAAATGTGTTTTAATCTAATTTATGACAGCAAGTATAATTAAACAAATCTATCATTTTTGCAGTTTTAATATGTCTTATTAGACACCATCTTATAGTGAGTGCTTAAGAAGGTGCAGTGAATGGAATTCTTAAAAGCAGCCAGGAGGATATTAATAGCTAGAACCTTTACATTGTACTTTTCTAGTATAACAAAAGGAAAAATTAGGAGTGGTCTTTTGTCACTGATGCTTTAAGCTAATGATATGAGGGAGTCGTATAGAAAACACACTTTTACGATAAGTTAGAGCTACCTTACTAGCTAACATGAATAAACTTTGCTAATTTGGGAACTTTTTCTTGAACTAAGATAAGAATTGCTGTATCACATCAGACTCATAGCCCTGCTACTCCAGTTAGCTGTCTCCAACAATGGACAGCACCAGATGCCTCAAAGGCAGCGCAAGAATCCCTACAATATGAGAAATCTGGAATAGCCTACCCACTGAGTGTGTTGGTTTTTACCTCTTCCGTTATAGATTGGCTTACGCCCTGAAACACTACAAACACTCCGAACTTAAAACAAAAAACTACTCTGCTAATGTAACTCTGAATGATCTCATTCACAGTGTACATTGGAAGATAATGCTCATCAGTCTGCCAGCTGGTACCTGATGTGTCACTGAGTACAAACTAAATCACTTCTGAAACTCTTGACCCTTATTTTTAGTCACTCCTGATCCAGTGATCCATTCTCCCAGTGATGCTGGGCCATGGGTCTGGATATGTGAGACAAGGAGAATGCTGGACTGAGTTGTTAATAAGGTGTCCTGGTGTTAGTACTAAACATTATTTGCAGGTGCAGAAAACAGAAGTGGAAATGGACTTGTTTCCTATTCCTTCTTCAGAACAGTCACTGTCCAGATAATGAGGGTTGGAATTGTTCAGTTCTGGTCTGTTGTCTCCTTTGTGAATATAGACCAACATCACAAAAATTTCCATCAGTTGAGAGTCTCAGTCAAAACTTTAGGAGCTATTCGGGAAGGCTTCATAGCTTGAAATGGGTTTGTTGATAGAGGACATTTGTGAAGGTGTCTTAGAGGCCTCTGCCTCAGTTGCCGGTCTGCTCAGTGCTCCCGCTGAATGGACTATGTGCTGCACGTTCTTGGGGCTGTAAGCAGCTGCTGACTGCGCATTCATGTGGAAGATGAAAATGTTCCACTGGCAGATATATAACTGTGAAGGGTGCACAGAAATGGAGAATGGCAAAGTATAGATTTCAATTTGACACCTCCTCCTTTCCCCACACCAAATGAGCCAATCCAGATGCCCCAAAGGCAGAAATGTGATGTTTACATACAGAATGGGTCTTGCCGACATTATGTTTCACTACTTGGTGTTTCTGTTTGGTTAGCAGTATTTTAGAGTAAAACTTAAATCAGGTTGATTTTAACAATTGGGATTTTGGGCTCATGGATTCCAGTCACATTCAGAAATGAGAACAGAGTTTGTCTTTACACACATGCTTGATGCTGATATTTTTGCTTTACCCACCATTGTCATGGTGTGTAAAGAACTAATGAGGCACAACTAAAAAATTTAATGCTCATATCTATTAGCTTTTTATTCTTCGCTAAATAGCAAGCACATAATCTTTGATAATTTGTTTGTTACTTTAAAAATGCAGTTTTAATATTATTTTCCCATTAATCTGTGACAAACTGTAAAATTGAATGTTTTCTCCATGACTAACCCATGAAATTTGTCATCTTTGTCTCTGGCTTACACAGCACCGTAGTCATGGTTATTATTATACTTCACTTGGGTGCCTGGGTGTGATTTTTTTTCCAGTGGGGGTGTTGTACTCATACGCTGTTATTATTTGAAGGGACATCACAAGTAACTGAATTTGGACTCTTGCATTGTATACTGTGACCTAAAGGCCAGTCCCCATAGGATTCTTGTTTCTTTTTTTCCCAGTAATTCATTTTTAACTGTAAGTAGTGCTTCTGAAGGGAGCTGGAGAATAAAGTCCTGTTAATCCTTAAGACAAGCACAGGCAGAAAGACAGCAAAGGATGCAGTAAGTTTGATTAGTAAATCATGCACCACTTGTCGGGTATGAACATATGAGAATAACATTAGGTCAAATTGACATGCATAGCATAGGATGACATTTTTTGTGTTTAGCTGGAACCCAAATTTACCTGAATTTGGAGTGGATTCAGGATATTTGTCCCATGTAGCCTTCATGAACAAATATTTTTCAGAGTCCAATAGAATAGTGGTTTTCAAACTTTTTTCCTCGGGACCCAATTGAAAAAATCATTTAAGTCTGCAATCCAAAAATTATATTTTTGAACAATGTATTCTAGTCTTTTGGTGGTGGCAGCAGGGGGGGCTGTGACCCGGTACCTGAGGGTCTGCAACCTAGTACTGGATTCTGACCCTAAGTTTGAAGACCCACTGTGGCAGAATACCAGTGGAGGAAGGCTTTAAACTCGTATGCAGAGAGCAAAAGTTCAAATCGCATTCCCATATGCCAGTCAGTCCTGTCCTTCAAAAGTCTTCTGTCATGAGCCACTGTTTTCTCCCACATATTCTTAAGTAACTAGAGACTGATATCAAATGGGTATCTTGTATTGAGCAATTGATCTGTTTGACTTTCAGGGAGGTAAATGTGTGAAGAAGTTGACTGAGGGTTTGTCTACACTGTGGGCTCCACATTGATCAATGGGAGATGGGCTCTCAGATCAACCTCATTAATCCAACTCCCCAGTGGACTAAAATTGCATTGACAGACAAACATCTCCCATTGACACAGCACCGTGTAGATGTTTTGCTACATCAATGTAAGTTCATCAGTGGGAGCTGCATGAGCTATATTACATAGCTTGTGTATCTCCCATCAACTGCTGGCTGCAGTGTAGATCAGGCCTGAGTTTGTGAATCCAAATTCCACAGTTAGTTTTAGTTCTGGGTCCAAACAAACCAAATATCCAAACCTAGAGTTCATATTTTCTCAGTATACTTTGTATGTAGCCCACAATGGCAAAAATATCAGCATTCATGATGGGCAGTCTTAGAAGATTTCCCTCTTTTTACAGAAAAATTGTTCTTTTCAGTGGTCATGGATCTTCATGATAAAATGAGAATGATAGCAGAAATGTTACTGAAGGTTCTGTGCAGACCTTTCACTATCTATATATCAACAAAAATACATCATGTTCACTTTTGGGCTTCATCAAGTCACAGAATTTCTTCAGGATACCTGATTGACTGTGTATTCAAGAATCATAAGAAGACGCTTGTCTTTTCCTTAGGCCTAGGTGGATGCAAAAGATGCAAGATGAGAGCACCTGTGGCAGATGTGCAAATATGTGATCATGTTCATTTTTTATCATAGATATAAAATGGTGTGGAGGAACCTAGAAATAAAAATACATTGGTACTGCAGCCATGATGAGGGGATATCAACAGTGTAATTTGTGGGAAAAGTTTCCTCTGTTTCTCCAGTTCTTTGCATTGATAACACCTGTCCATTTAGATTCCAGGTGAGAGTAGCGTTCCTTTATTCTAAGAAGAGGTAAGGAACATTGGAGAAGACAGAGGTATGGAAAAGGGTATCTGGAGAAGAAAGCAGTGTTAGTAGGGCTCCAGGGCCTCGTAAGAATAAGAACATAAGAGTGGCCATATCAGATTGAATAAGCTCCTGATGGAGTATCTGATTTGATTAGGATCTACGATGGTGTTACTAACATAGATATGTGGGCAGAGTTGGCATTGGGGTTTGTTGCAGGGATATGTGCCTGCCTTAGTGTTATATAATCAGAAGTTGCTGGTGAGTATCTGTTTAAGGTTGAGGAGCTGTCTGCAAGTAAAGAGAAGACTGCCTCCTAAGGCTTGAGAGAGAGAGAGAGACCTAATCAGACCACTGCTCTATCAGGGGTTCATTTACCTGCTCATCCACCAATGACATATATGCCATGATGTGCCAACAATGCCCCTCTGCCTTGTACATTTGACGAACAGGACTGTGTCTGCATAGAAGAATAAATGGACACATCCGACATCAGAAATAGCAACATCCAAAAACTAATAGGAGATTCTGTCTCCTCAGCCACTCAGTGATAGATTTATCTGTGGCTATCCTTAAACAAGTTTGTTCTAGATTAAGGCTTCAAGGAAAGACTTCAGAGTTAGAATTCTTATTCAAATCTGATACCATCAACTTCGGTTTGAACAGAGATATTGCTTGGCTTTCTCATTATGAACAGTGACTGCCACCTCTCTTACCCTCCCTATCTGCAGTTCCCTCAGTTTGAATCAATACCATCTGTTTGATTTGCTGATGTATTCAGACCTGATCCTGTGATTACATTTGCTTCACTGCATTTATCCCTCTTCCTATACCTTTCTTCCATTTTCAGGGATCTGACGAAGTGGGATCTTTCCTATCAAAGCTCATGCGATAAATGAACTTGTTAGTCTTGCAAAGTGCTCCATGATTCCTTGTTTGTTCTGTCCTTAGCTAGTTGTTCTTCAAATCTTTTTTTGATCTGCCTAATTGGACTTTTAAACTTGACTTGTCAGAGTTCTTTCTATTTTCTTAGGTAGGAACTGAGTTCTTCCTTCATGAAGATTTGCAAGTTTAAATAGTGCAAATAGGCATCCAGAATTTTGGATGCTTGTCCACCTGAATCTTTCAAGATTTCTTGATCACTTGACTTATGTCTATATCTGGGTAGAATTCTCTGTGAGACTGGGCGAATCATGTGACCTCCCTGCACCAAATTTCCTTATTCTTGCCATCCATACAAATTCAAGACACACACTAAATTCCAGTTAGTACACAATGGCAAGTTCACTTTATAAATGTATTGGTTATTAAGTTTGATTGCGAACTAAGATGTGTGTATTCTCTCTCTCCTGCTCCCTTCCAGCCATCCTTGCCCCCTGTTTAGACTGCATAGAAGTAAAACAGCAAGAGACTTGGCCTCTATCATCCTAGAGCCTTGAAATTCTGTCATATAGACAGAAGTTAATTTCTATTGCTTTTACAAAAACACAGTGCTGTTCTGTGGTGCAGAATTTATGCCATGCTCTAAGGACTACTGAAGTCAATGGACTCTGGATCGAGTCTTTCACTCTGCAGGACAAGTGCAATATTAAAACTCTAAGAGTGCATACTGCATGCACATTGGCAGTAAGAGAAGTAGTCAGCATAGGCAATTGCCTTCTGGGGCTCTCAGTTTCTTCCCCATTAGGTCAATTATGCACTAAGTCAACTTGTTGGATTGGCTGAGAGGAAACTATATTTATCATTCCTTTGCCGATGGGTCAAAGTAACTAATATCTGGCACAAACATACATCAGTTATCTGAGGAATCTTTGGAACCAGAGGCAAAGTATTTGTTTGCTTTCCTTTACAATGTACAGACAAATGTACAGTAATTAATAGGAAAGGCTTAGCATTTCATTGATTGACAGAGCATTTTCATTGGCTAATGCACATTGTAAAGGAGTGCATTAATCTCCTCTATATAAACGTAGCAGATCAATTGAAACTTGTAGTTAGCAATTCAAACTGCCAGCTTCTTCTTGCAACTGAGTGTGTGTCTGAGAGACAGAGAGAGAGAGAATAAACTGTTATTTTCCACAAAGTCTCTTCTACTGGAAATAAAATAACTCCAAGTAGTTATCATGATACCAGTTAACACATCTGTTCTTCCTAGCTTATGGTACTCCAGGGTATGTTTATCTCAGCTGTGCTTTATGACACACAGCACCCCGGGGACATGGTGTTTCTCATAATGTCTGTACCTCCAAGTTATGCTTAACTTTTTAAGTGAGTTTTTAATGTGGGTGGTGATTGAATTTGATCAAAATTAGTCTTTTTTTTTTTTTTTTTGGCAATCATCATATAGAGGAACATCAAAGGTTCAATTTCCATGCCCCAATTTTCAGGGCTAATTCTGTGTGTGCATGTTGAAATCTAATGAATTAAAATAATAATGACATTTGACAAACTTTGGTGGAAGTGGACAAGAATTTGGGGACTTTGCGTGGTAGTCATCAATGAAGAAGCCAGTGAAACTGATTTAGGGGCAAGGGAGCTGGTGGAATCTTTCTGGAGTCAGCCATAGAGGGTTCTACCACACAAGGTCCCCCTGCTACCTGGGGATCTTTCACATAGGTAGTGGATACTTCAGCTTATGCCATGGCGTTGTCTTAGCCCAGTTCCCTGAAAGGCTCCATGTTGAGTAGCTCAGTATTATGTTATTGCTGTTCTGTTCACTGACTTCAATCTCACCGCAGCTTTGAGCTTTAATGTCCTCACTTGCTCTGTTTAAGAAAAGCAAATCTTTGTGCCAAGATGACGAGTTGATAAAAAGCTTCCTCCTCCTTATGTCCCCTATTATGTGACAATGGAAAGGGGCATAATTTAGCAAATCCTATGAGACCTAGGGGCAGCGCTCAGTCTTTTATGGGTTTCTGCAGGATGAGACTGAGATATAGTCATTGTTGAATTCGACCCTTAAATAGTGGCGAGCACTCCCTTTTTATTAGAAATTCTTCCTTATTTCCCCTTTTCTTTTGAAATACGTCTGAAAGCCACCTACTTTGTTACTATTATTTCTAAATCTTGCTTGGAGAACATAGGGGTAAATGATTCTTTTATGAATTAATAATATATATAAAATCACAGTTCATGCATGCTCTTCTGCAAGTTAACATAATACAATATCCAAAAGTATTAGACTTTAATATACAAGCTCCTAAAACTGCAGTATATCCATTAAGCCTTTGATGTCAGGCCTACAAAGCCCATTTGGGACACAACAACCAGAGCCTAACTTAATAAAATGGAGATTGCCTGGTTGAGAAGCATGACCGAGTAAGAGTAATACAAAAAGGACTGATCTGTTCTGATTTCAGCTTTTCCCTTCAGTGATCACGTGAAACGTTTGTTGTGAACTAGTCAGAACTACACAGTTAACCCAGATCCAGTCTGGGGGTGACTAGCACAGGAAGAGAGTAGATCTTCTGGAAATGGGGGAAAAAACTGTGCTTTGGGACATCCCATAAGGCAGTGGTTCCCAAAATGTAGGGCATAGTCCCCAATGGAAGCTAGGAGGAATGTTGGGGGTTTGCACAGAGGGGCTGAGCAGGGAAGGAGGAGCTCTGCCTCCTGTCACAGCTCCACTCTCTTTGCCTCTTCACTACCAAGACAACTCTGCCTCTAGCCCCAGGCCCTTATCAATCCCCAGTTCTGCCCCAGCTCCATCTTCAGCCCAAGTGCCACCATTGAGCCAAATGTGCTATAATCGAGGGAAGATACAGACAGGTTTTATGAATAGCGGCGGAGGGGTGTGATAGGGAAAAGTTTGGGTCCATTGCTATAAGGACATGATGAATATGGCAGGTTGGGGCTTTGGCAAAAGCAGGACAGTGCACAACTTGCCATTTGTCCCTTAGGTAGAAGTGCAGTGACTGGTGGTCAGGGTGTGACAATATTGCAATCTGCTGTATGTAGTGGCTAGATTTGATTCCAAACAAATGAGTGGGTCTCTGTGCTTCCTGTCATGTCCTTCACAGCCTAAGTTCTCAAACCAAAATAGTGCCTTTATATTTTTCACCCAAAATGGGTTGAAGAGGTACTACAGGGCACTAAGTGCCTTGGCATATAATACTATCAAGGGATTCATCATGGTGAGATATGTGTCATACTAATATATTCTCCTTTCCCCCTCCCACCACAAAAACAAATGTGTTTTATGGAAAAGTCCTTCACTTTCATGTAGCAGTAAAACATCTCCCCCACCTTCTCATAAGTACTCCTAGAATTGAAACTGCTAATATCGTTGCTGTTCATGACACCCTCACTTAGGACTAAACTACCTCTTCTTATTCAAAGTCAGAGTGATTTTGTAGTTTCCTCAAGGTGAATTCTACAGAATTCAGATGAGAGGAAGGTTACCTCCTCTCCATAAGTCACAGTGATCTAGCATAGCTGCTTCTCAGCTTCTATTGCATCCTTGGATCTGTGCCTGTCTACCCCATATGAGTGATTGATCCGTCTCATCTGTCATTCAGTGACTGCTCCCTGGCCCCGGTCACAAACCCCTGATCAATACTAACTTGAAAGGAGCCTCAGAAGTCAAAGCTCCATAATACAAAAGGATGTCACGCCACCACACAGCCTGATTCTCGTGTGTCACTTTCTGCAGAGCAACAACCCTATTTTTTAAGCCTATGGAGCTTTATTACACCCATAGAGAGAAGTGGCAAGATTAGTTGTTCCCTCCACCCCCAATAAACCTCTACACCCTGGGCACATACAGCGATCTACACCTTCCATTGCTAGGACACTGCAGCTGTAATCAGCTCTTCTGGGCCCAGTAATAATGAGTGTGTGTTAGATCATGAAAGGTACCCTGTGTTTTGTTTCATATACTCTTACACACTAGTCATACTGATGCTTGAAAATTGGTGAGTTTTTATTTGCAGGTGAATTGCACTGTTTTGCCTCTTAGAGAATTACAACTTTAGTTTTGGTCTATACTTAGCATGAAAATGTTGCAACAGTTGATGGGATTCCTATGTGGCTTGCATCCCCAGTACGCTATATCTCCCGTTGACTTCCTAGTTCTAACTAGCATGTGCCCCACAGTGGTGTGTGAACAGGAAAAAAACATCCCATCAACATAGCATTACTGTATTTCCAGGGGTGGAATTCTTCAGTTGACTTCTGGATTGACTGAGATTGAGCAGGTCTCCAGTTCTGCTCAGTTGATCCAGCAGCACTAAATTTGCCACTATGAGTGAAGACATACCCTTAAAGAATCTATTATTTCTAGAACAGAATCTGAAGAGATGGTGGGTTTTTGAATTCTCTCCTTTGTTACTCTGTACATGCCCCTGAGATATTGGAAAAATTGAGACACATTAGTTAAATTCAGCAGACAAAATAACATGCACATCAATTAACAGTGTCCAAAATGTTGTTTATTGAAATGCATTATTAGAATATGCATTATTCTAATGATTGACACATTACAAAGACATACATTTTAGAGGAAAACAATATAAAAGACTAAAATATTGTGATATGCTTGGTGGGAAAATGTGATTTAATTTAAAAGTCATAATTGTTATGGGAAGAGGCATAGAAATCAAACACTTTAATGTTGATAAGATTTCTATCAGGCATTCTAATCCCTTGTAATATCCTTTCTATCATCCATTAGCCATGTGTGATAAAGTCAATTTTCAGGCTGTTACAGTAAGAATAATGACATAAGTTTTCCTCACTCCTTTTCACCAGTGGGAAAGTTTTGCCCTATTTATTTGGCTCTGGTATGAATAAGAAAAACTGCATGAATATAAAAGAAATCATCTGCTATGCCTATGAACTCACCTATAGTACATTGCCAGCAGCATACTTACTTTTCTTAAACTACAAAAATTCAGTGCAGATTCTTTTCCTCCTTAGCTAAATGAATCAAATGGACAGAAGAGTCTTGTGTTTCTGTTTGACATGAATGTGTACATTTAACAAACAGCTGTCATGGGAAATAGCCACCTGTACGTAGATGAGAAACATCAGTACTACCTGATTGATTTCCATTTTTATCTACTACTCTCCAATACATTATGTTTGCTAATTAGGACCTGAGTTTATGGAAAGCTTCTGTCTAGCAGTCCTTTAAAATAAAAGTGGGCTTTTATAAAGCTGTATGTATGCTGCCAGGTATGGCTAGCCTTCTGTAGAAAGGCAAAGTGATGTGAGGGAGGGTTTTGTTATTCTACAGTGACCTGTTTTGGGTGGAACCGAAGACACATATTTCAGCAAATTGAAAAGTTTTTAAAAATCTCTTTAAGTCATGTCACAACATGTTTTTGATCTTGTGTACTTTTAATGTGTTAACTGATTTTTTAATAGAAAACTGAAGGAGATTTCAAACTAAAGAGTTTCAAATAACAATCAATGATCTGTTTCAGTCATTTCAAAATGAAACATTTTGATTTTTTTTTCACCTTTTGGGGGGGGGGGTTGTGAGAGAGAGAGAAGACTGGGTTTGTTTTCATTCTTTTTATCTGAAACAGTTCAGCAAAACTGACATGAATCCATGAAACGTCTCAGTGTTGCCAAATCTGCATTCCTCTCAATCAAAATTTCTCCCAGCTCTAGTTACTGGTCACCACATCTGGTCTCAAGCCTGAGGTGACTAACGGTTACAGGAGGGAAAGGACCCTTGAGGACTTAATTTATGAGTGTAAAACTATCTCCTGGTACAGGGAAAGTTGAGATATTTAAAACAAATTCACAAGCTCCCATGGTTGTAGATTTTATTTCCAAATAAAATTACCTGTATAATGGTAGTTCTGTGATTTACATTTTAGGCAACACTTCCCCTCTCTTCACAAAGCAGAGTAGCATTACTAAGGGAAATATCTGCAGATGGGAAAGAAAATAATTTTGTGGCTAAACAGTCTTGCATCAAGGCTTTCAATGACTGACTTCATAAAACCCAACTCTTAAATAGAGAGGTTGTAAGCCAGTTCCCTAGAATTAAAAGTGGGTCAAAAGGAAATGGCTTCTCTGAGAACAAGCTGACCACTTTGGATAGATAGACTAGACACAAGCCACCAACACAGCTGCCTGTGGAGCTAGCCAGTTGCTGAACTGCATGCTGCTGGAAGAATCCTGTATCGTCTATAAACTACCTAGCATATGGGCCTTTTGACAGCCAGCTAAAACAGAGAAGGAGGGAAAGAGGCATCAAAACACCAGCACGTTGTGGTTTGTTTTAATTATCGGGGAGGGGAGGTCTCCAAATGCAAAAACAAGGACATATGAGTTGCATTTGGAAAAAAGGAGGAGAACTTGCCAAAAAGATGGGTAATCCTCAGTAGCACTTTACCAAATGAACATATTCTTTCTATGTTTGGAATTCCACATTTCAGAATGGATTCTATTCTTCTTCTTTGAGTGCATGATAAAGTCAATAGGGAAACTGAAGTGATTTTTGCTGTAGTACGGACATGAAAATGTACCATTCATTTGCACTCTTAAGCATAGCTTCCCAGGAAGATAATTGTAATGGGAAAAATGGTACATGCAAAAAGAGAGCTTTCATAGACAAAGAGGTAAGTGGAAGTTTACAAGGCTGATATATTTGTCTTGAGTTATTGTTCCAGACACGTTTCAAAGAGTGCAATTGACTGTGGACAAATCCACTTCCCACTGAAGTCAATGGAGACCTTCCATGGACATCAGTGGGAGATGGAAAGAGGCTCAAAGATAATAAGCCTCCTGGATCTTGCTTAGGAAGCTAATTTTCATATTCGTTTGTATATACAGAAATACAATTACTGTGAAGACTGTGGGAATATTTATGAGATACCTGAATAGCCTTTCAAGTAAAGAAATTAGAACAGAAATCAGAAGTGTAAGATTTTCCATTACGGTCATATTTCACAAGGCATATGTTACAAAGCTCAATTAGAAACTTGTTGAAAGCACCTGTTGCCTTTAAAGGAAAACCTGGATATTGTTTAGTATGTAGAAAGTAGACTAATTCCAAATGGGGCTCTTTCTTTAACATTTTTATAGCTAATGTAATCATACTTATAATTTATATTTTTTACTTAAAATTTGACAATTTTTAGTGCCTTTAATTTCAGCATATCTCTAGACAACTCAAACTATACACATGAAGTGCTGAAAGGCAGACAGCTCTGGGGTCATCTTCTTAAAATACCTATCTATTTTAAAGTAAACTGAATATAGTACATTCTGTTCTTGCTGTTGCTTTCCTGTTAGGTTCAATCTCCATGGTGACCTATTTGCAAACTCATCAGAAGGACAGAGTCTAAAGAAAATGTTCAAAATATCCTCTTTGAACTGTTGGGAATGCAAGCACATAAGAGTTAGTGAGTTAGCAGAGTTGCAAAAAATAAATGTCAAAGCAAGAATGAGATCACAACCTCATGGTCTAGTTTTGAATGTATTTTTATTGAAGGTGGTAAAGCTAAGCCCAAGGCCAGACAACATTACGAGGGGGAAGGATCTGGCATCTTTCTCTTTTGCTCTTTAAAAAGAGAAAAAAGGGGGGGTATTTATTTTTCTGCCAAATATATGAAAATTAGAGCAGGCCTTGGTAACTGGAGTTAGTGTGATACCCTTATTCATGCAGCAGAGTGCTTTACACTTTTTTGAATCAGTGGGTTTACTCATGAGCAGGGTACTACTTTATGAGTGTAAGACTACTGCAGTCTTCCCCTGTGTGGTCAATATGGCAAGGTTCTGAAAACCAAACTCTGTTGCAAGGTCGAGGTCTCACTTTAAGCATTATTCCCCAACCCCAGAAGGAAAAAGGGAACCCCCATCTTTTTTCCTTTTCAGAATAACAGTTCATCAACACCTGAGTTCAGAAATGCAGAATCATTGAAAAGTCAGCATTTGGCCTCCGGGAGAGTCTTTTCAGTGGGCTTTGGAGAGGGCCCAGTGTGCTGTATGCAGTTCAGCAACAACGCTCAGGACTGGGTTCCTGCGGATTCTTGGAATGCACAGAGAGAAATAAAGATAGGAGTTGGCTTAAATGTGTCCCAACCTTCACACATTATGTGGAAGATCTGCAGAATAGGAAATGAGCCAGGGCTTTGAGAAGCATTTCAGGGCAGGAGGGTAGAAAGGAGCTGTTGGAACCATGGGCACAGTGAGACTGAGGTTTTGTCTTCATTGCATACAGAGATCTGTTTTAGCAGTTTAGTGGGAAAACTAATATACATTAGCTGTCCTGCTATAAAATCCTAGAAAAGGCCAGGCACTGTAATGTTTACCCTATGGGGTAACCTAGACTAGGTCAGCCATGGGGAGGGATATAGTTTTGACCTTGCAGTAGGAGCTACAGGTGCCTGGTCTCCAGTAGGAATTTACAACAGGATAGTTCAGTGGTTCCCAAACTTTTCTTTGCCATGGCACACCTTGATACCTTCAAATTTTTTGAGGCACACCACAATTAAACTCATGAATATTCAAATTAACTCAAACTACTTATGAATATTCATGAACCATGGCACAGTATTTCAGAAATGCTGTTATGTGGGGTTGTAGGGGTAGCAGAGCAGGGGTGGCAAAACATGGGAGGTCAGGAGTCATGCACAGTGGTGTGAGTGAGAATGGGGAGCAGAGCAGGGCAGGGGTGGCAAAAGAGGACAAGGGCGGCCATGTGGGGAACAGCACAAGAGTGGCAAGAGGAAAGGGAGAACAAGAGTGGCTTTGTTGGGGGCTAGGGGGGAACCTGGGGAGTGGGAGGGTAGGGCAGGGGAGCATGGCGCAGCACCCCCTTCTCCACAGTGGCTCCCTGCCACCCAGGGCAAATCCTCACCCCACTGCTGCTCCCTCCCACCACTGTGGATCCTTTCCCCCCTCCCCCAGCCCCCTGCTGCCTGCGATGGACCCTCCCATCACTGCAGGGGCCAGAACTAGGCCTCTAGCCCCCAGCTACATGCCCCCATACACACAGCCACCCCACGCTCCAGCTACACACCCCCCAACCAAACAGCCACCCCACAACCCCAGTTACACACCCTCGGCTACACAGCCACTCCCACCCACCTCTGTTGCACACACACACCAGCCCCATGCAACCCCCAGCAGCACCTCAAAGCCCTCACCTGGGCTGTTTGCAGGCTGCCTGACACAAGCTGCTCTGCCCTGCAGGGGGAGATTCACACACTCCCAGCCTCCCGCCCCTCTCTGCTGGCTGGGTTAAGGTGGAGCAGGGTTTAAAGTGGAGCCACCAGAACTCTACGTTCCCACTGCTCCTGCTACTTTTAGGGGGACCCCTGGAACTCTGCATTCTGGTGCCTTCCTCTATCTTTAGGGGGGCTGGAATGCTGCCTGCCTAAAAATAGGGGGCCCTGGAACTGTGTTCTGGTGCCTTCCCCCTTACTTTCACCCCTGTCTTTTCCCAGCCCTCCACAGCCCATGTGGCTGGGCTGAGCAGGGAGGGAACTTTAACTCCAGCTGTACAGGATGCTCACGGCACACTTTGGGTGTTGCCGCAGCACACCACAGTGTCCTGGCACACTGGTTGGGAACCACTGGGATAGTTAATGCACGACCATTGCTCTGCTGTGAAAGACCACCTTTTCTGCAGCAAAGATATAGCCTGTGTGCTGTTGAAGAGCATCACTGATCATTTCCATTCGTTGCTAGATTACCAGTGTAACGGTGTATCAGTGTAATCAATTAAGTGGGCACCTTTCTCCTCCTACCCCTGCATGCCACTTAGTACTGTTACACGTTGAATATCCCTTTCTATCAGTTTTTGCTTCTGCAATAACTACAATAATCTTCCTAACTTTCTTTCAGTTGATCTAAGGACATTTTTATTGTTCCTTAATGGCTTTTTTAAATTCACTTTCAAACTATCTGTGGAGTTCAATTCAGCATTAAACAAAACAAAATGTGACCTTAGTCATCAGAAAATGTTTTGAAAGGCTACTTTTTTCCAAAGGGGAGGTACTGTTGACTAATCTAATAGTTAGAGCAGGGAAAGACTGACACTCAGAAATTATACCTGCACCTGAAAAGGCCATTTGGATTACATCTAGCCCAACCCTCTCTCCTGGGCAATTAAAGAATGATCTCTACAGCATATTTTCTAGTGCTTTTGTCCAAACTATTTTTAAATTTTTAAAGTAGAGGATTTTCCACCACTTCCTGTGGGAAGTCATTCCACAGGCTAATGAATCTCACAGGCCAAGGTCAGAAGAGACCAATATGATCTCACTGCTCTTCCTGATATTCTGCCTTCATCTCAGTTTGTCCATCTCTGAAATGAGTATAAAATATTTACCTACCAAGCAGGTATATTGGTTTGTTTCTGGAAATCATTTTGAGGGGATTGAGTGAAAAACACTGTACAATGAGGTAAATTCTGCTTCTGATTAACCCCTGCAATCACTCTGAAATCAATGGGTTGCAAAAATATAACTGAAGGCAAAAGCTGGCCCTAACTGTAAAGGGTTACTATACCTCCAGTTCTAATGTGCTTGTCAGTTTGTTGTTTCTTTAGATGAGGGCAAATGCTTCCTTGGTTTGGGTTGCACACTGTTAACTGTGGGTCAGATTCACAGGTAGGGAAAATTGGCATAGGTCCCTTGACCTCAACAGTATTAGACTGGTTTACAGCACTTGAGAAACTAGTCTATTGTTGTGTTAGGATGGAAAGTTTTTGGTCAGAAAGGATAGTGTTATATGATAAGGTGTATCAAGTCTAATCACTGGCCCTTTTTCCCAAGTGTCACTCTTTTCACAGGGGTGATGGCAGGGTCTGCCTCCAGCAGATGGCAGAGAGGGTCCTGTACGCTCCATCACCAGGGGGTTTGCAAGTCATCATAAAGCAAAAGCAGAATCTCCAGTAAACTCTGTGTGGACCCACTACAGTGACCACTGTATTTCCTGTGTGTGACATCTATTAGCTTATAAAAAACAAGATTAAATAGTGTCTAAAACACAATATATAAGCACTTACCAGACCAAAATAAAAATTGAAAGTGAGTTCTTTAACCTAGCAGACAAGTGTATAAGATTACCTAGTTGATTGTAAATAAGTCACAAAATTTTAGAGTAATTAACTCACTGAACAGATTACCAAGTGTTGTGGTAGATTCTCCATCACTGGCAATTTTTCAATCAAGATAGGATAAGTTTATAAAAGATGTGCTCTAGTTCCAACAGGAGTTAATACAGTGCAAGAATGCATCAGGCAAGGTATTTCCAGTAGAGATAGGAAGGTGTTAGGATTGACATACAAGATGTTGGTCAGATCTCATCTGAAATACTATGCACAATTCTGGTCTCCATGTTTAAGAAAGATGAATTTGAACTGAAGCAAATGCAGAGAAGGGCTAGCAGGATGATCTGAGGAATTGAAAATCTGCCTTATGAGAAGAAATGCAAAGAGTTTGGTTTGTTTAGCATAACCAAAAGAAGACTGGGGGGGGGGGTAAAATTGGTTTGTATAAATACATTGTAGGGATAAATACCAGAGAGGGAGAGGAGGTATTCAAGTTCAGCATCAGTATGGCCAAAAGAGCAAATGGCTATAAACCAACCGTCAGGAAACTGACTTGAAATTGGATGATGATTTCTAACCATCAGGGAGTGATGTTCTGGAACAGCCTTGCAAGGAGAGCAGTGGGAGAACTGAGATTTATAAATTTATGAAAATGATGGTATGATAGGATTGAAGGGATGGTGTGATGGGAAAGCCTAATTTGGCAATTGACTTGTTTTTGATGACTGGAGATAAATATCCCCAATTGTCTGTCTTATTCTCTCTATTATCCCTGTAACAGCAGGGATAATAGAGAGAGTAATCAGAACTGGGGGGTGGAGGAATAAAATCATTGTCATAAGGGTCCTAATGAAGCCCTAATACCTGAGGTGAGTGGGGAAGGAGGACACCAGGAAAAAAATGCAAGGAGGAAGATGCAACAGGGGAGATAATCAACAGAGTAAAATAGGGCAGTTGGTCCAGTATTTTAGGTGCCTGTACATAAATGCAAGGAGCCAGGGAAACAAGCAGGAAGAATTGGTAGAACTGCCACAGACAAGGAACTATGATATAATTGGAATAACAGAGACATGGTGGGATAGCTTGCATGACTGGAGCTCTGCCATGGATGGGTCTAAATTGTTCAGGAAGGACAGGCAGGGAAGAAGAGGTGGAGGAGTAGTGCTATATGTAAAAGAGCTCTATGACTGCTCAGAGCTCAACTGTGAAAGTGGAAACAAGCCAGCGGAAACAGGGAAGGTCCTGGAGGACTGGAAGAAGGCAAATAGAGTACCTATCTTCAAAAAAGGGAAAAAGGAGGATTCAGGGAACTACAGACCTGTCAGCCTCACCTCAATCCCTGGAAAAATCATGCAGCAGATTCTCAAAGAATCCATCCTGAAACACTTGGAGGAAAATAAAGGGGTCAGGAGCAGTCAGCATGGATTCACCAAGCACAAATCGTGCTGACCAACTTGATTCCCTTCTGTGATGAGACGACTGGATTTGTGCATGCAGGAGTAGCTGTTGACATGATATACCTCAACTTTAGCAAGACTTTTGATGTGGTTTCCCATAGCATTCCCATCAGAAAGTTAAGTAAGTATGAGTTGGATGAGTGGACCATAAGGTAGATAGAAAACTGGCTAGATCAACGGGCTTAGCGGGTAGGAATCAATGGCTCAATGCCTAGCTGGCAACCAGTAATGAGTGGAGTGCCCCAGGGGTCAGTCCTTGGGACCATATGTTCAACGATCTTGATGATGGCATAGATTGCACGCTCAGTAAGTTTGCGGATGACACCAAGCTGGGGGGAATGGTAGACATGCTGGAGGGCAGGGACAGGATTCAGGGAGACTTAGACAAATTAGAGAAATGGCCAAAAGAAATCTCATGTGGTTCAACAAGGACAAGTACAAAGTCCTGCACTTAGTACGGAAAAACCCCATGCACTGCTACAGGCTGGGGACTGATCGGCTAAGTAGCATTACTGTAGAAAAGGACACTGGGCTTATGGTGGACGGGAAGCTGGATATGAGACAACAGTGTGCTCTTCTAGCCAAAAAGGCTAATGGCATATTGGGCTGTATCAGTAGGACTGTTGCCAGCAGATTGAGAGATGTGATTATTTCCCTCTGTTCGGCACTGGTAAGGCTGCATGTAGAATACTGTGTCCAGTTTTGGGCTCCTCACTACAAAAAGGACATGGACAAATTATAGTCCATCAGAGGGCAACGAAAATGATTAGGGAGCTGGGGCACACGACTAATGAGGAGAGACTAAAGGAACTAGGCTTATTTAGCCTGCAGAAGAGAAGACTGAGGGGGGATTTGATAGAAACCTTCAGCTACTTGAAAGGATGCTCCAGAGAGGAGGGGCTAGGCTGTTCTCAGCAATAACAGAGGGCAGAACAGGGAGTGATGGCTTCAAGCTGCAGCTGGGAAGGTGGAGGTTGGATATTAGGAAAGACTTTCTCACTAAGAGAGTGGTGAAGCATTGGAATGGGTTGGCTAGGGAAGTGGTAGAATCTCCGTCTTTGGAGATATTTAAGGTCCAGTTGGACAATACGCAGGCTGGGGTGATTTAGTGAGGGTGGCCCTGCTTTTAGCAGGGGGTTGGACTAGATGACCTCATGCAGTCCCTTCCAGCCTTATGATTCTGTGAGCTTATAGTGGTCTATGAATCTACAAGGAAAGTTCTCTGTCCTCTATTACATAAGTCCGACTATGTCATCACAGTGATGCCTTCTGGCATTATAATCTGTGAATCTCTGACAAGCTGCAGAATGCAGCAAAACATATTGAAAGGTGGCAAATGTGCCTAGTAATTGTATTTTACATACAATTTATCATTTGGGAGATATTCAGATTAATCACAATCTATGAAGAAAACTCAGACAATTGATCACTAAAAAAGAAACGCTTTTCTGAAATCAGATTTCCTTTGTTTGCTACCAACAAATGCTTTTGTTGCTAAAAATGACAAGGCTGAGTGTGGATTGTAAAAGGACAGGGCTATGGGATAAAACAAGCACCCTGGGAAAGCTGAACAAACCAGTATTTATCTATGAGGTTGGCTCCTTTAGCAGCAAGGCGTGCCAATAAGAAGTACTTTTCACACCAAAATGAAAGAGGAGTCCTGTGGCACTTTTAAAGACCAACAAATATATTTATTGTATAAGCATTTGTGGCCACAATCCCACTTCATCAGATGCACAGATGGAATGGAATCGAAAATGTACCATGTTAGCTGTATATATAGATACAGAGAAGGCTGGGTAACAAGGTCAATTTAGACAATTCTAAGACATTTCCAACAGACTATCCCTCTGACACTGTTTGAATTCACCTTGTGACCTATCCTTCTGACATGAAATACAAGATCTTGCCTTCTCTGCAAGCCAGGCCAGGCCACCAAAAATAGATTTGTGCAATTTCTTTCATAAGCACTGTTACTCAGTGACCTGAATGTATCTGTTCTATCATTTAAGATCTCAGGAGCAGTAGAATAATGATGCACAGTCCCCCCATGTCCCAACAAGCAACCAGAATGGACTGATAACTCCATTCTCATGGAAAAATCAGGAAGGAGGCCACGTAAGACTTGAGAGTCCCATAGGAATGTTCCATGCATTACCAGATCCATAACAGTACTGTGACAACTCAAATTGCTTTCTTTACTTGAGTAGCAATGATGAGTGTGTTCTCTACCTTTTCAAAGTAGAAGACTTCTTTCTAGCCAATATACTGATATTTAATTGGTAAAGGTAGCCTTCCAAGACCGTGTGTGTGTGTGTGTGTGTGAGAGAGAGAGAGAGAGAGAGAGAGAAGAGACAATGCTCACTGTTGCATATGACTAGCAGCCAGTGGCGGAATGCCTGTCTGTGGTCCAAAAATTGATGTTAGAGGTCAATGATCAGTAACAAATGTGAACTTCCATCCAAATAAGTACTGATGAAATTTCCAAGTTCAGAAAACAACTTTCAGTGCTTCCCATTCAAGATGGGCACAGTTAGTTTCTGCTTTCGTCAGGGTTTGTGAGACAAAAATAGTGGGTCTCTCCTTTCCCAAAGGCATAATGTGTGGCATGACTGCTTGCATTCTGTAAGGGGAAGCATCTTGAGCCAACTGTAGAGGTAAGAGGGATCATTTAGCTTTGTTAAATGCAACATCACAGGCTTGAGTCCACTTCCAGATTTTGTTCTAGCCAAGGAGCTCATGTAATGGTTTTAGTAGTGTTGCTAACTATGGAATAAACTTTCCAAAATAGTTCAACAGCCCTAAAAAAGAGTAAAGTTGACTTACATTTTGAGAAGCTGGAGCATCTACAATAGCCTTGACATTTGCAGGACCCTTCTGGACGTCAGTAGCATCTGTTCCAAATATTCAACAGGACTGAAAGAATTCTTACTTGTCTTTGCAGACTCATATAGCATCCTCTTGTAGTCTTTATAATGTAACCTCCAAGATCTTAAGGTGATCCTCCTCATTCTTGCCAGTGTCCAGGATGTCCTCAAGTTAGCACTGGACTCTTAGCAAGCCATTCAAGATCTGGTCCATAGACCTCTGGAACAAAACTCAAACTGATGTTATTCCAAAGGGCAAGTGATGGTACCTGCACAGCCCTTTATGCATCATTATAGTTGACATCTTGGGGATATCTCATAGACTCTAATGTCAGAAGGGCTCAATGCAATCATCTAGTCTGACTTCCTGCAGGCCACTAAAACCTCACCCACCCACTCCTGTAATAAACCTCTAGCCTATGACTGAGTTACTAAAGTCCTCAATCATGATTTAAAAACTTTAAGGTACAGAGAATGCACTAGCAAATGAGTTGTGCCCCATGCTAGAGAAGAAGGTGAAAAACCCCAGAAGCCCTTGCCAATCTGCCCTTGGGGGAAAAGGCCTTTCCAACCCCAAATATGATGATCAGTTAAAACCCTGAGCATATGGGCAAGTCTCACTAGTCAGACACCCAAGAAAGGATTTTCTGTAATAACACAGAACCCACCCCATCTAACGTCCCATCTCAGGTCACTGACATATCCACCACCAATAGTCCAAAAATCGGTCAATTGCTTCTCACTAACATGCATCTGTAAATATGATTGACTCAGCTCAATCTTGCTAAACTTTTGTCAGCCAGTCAAGCCAATAAAGAGGTCATTGATGCAATGAAGAGAGGGTATTGCTTTGCACACAGCACTGGATTAACAGTGACCTTGTATCTTTTTTTCAATACTGGAATGATTGGGGTTGCCCACTGGCTGTGGGAAATTCATACTAGGATTCCATTTTTGACCAGACATTCTAGGTCTGCTTCAAGTTTTGGCCTGATAGGATATGGCACAGTTCTGGCTTTCAGACATTCTGGTTGGATGTCAGGTTTAATGTTCAGTTTCACAGTGATTTGCTACACACTTCCCAGGTCCTCTCTGGGAACAGCAGCACATTTCTTCAGTACAACTTTCGGACCTATTGTTTCTTTATTTATCCTGTGCACTTCTTCCCAATTCAGCTGGATCTTCCTAAACCATGATGACCTTCCCTTTAAGTCTAGGTAATTGCCTTCCACCACAGAAGTTGGCAATTTAGCAGTCTGTCCATGGAGCTCCACCTTAACATCATAGTACAAACATTGAAACAGCTTCTCCAGTGTATATCTTCAGAGCAATTTTTATTGACTTAAGCAGAAGAGGCTTTTGCTTCTCTATTATACGCCATTTGACATCACTGAAACTGCTGCTCTGGTGTCCAGTTTCATGCATACCGGTTTACCTTCCAGCAGTGGGGCTACTCAGTATTCATAGGAACCAACTGCCATTGATAAGATATGGAGTGGCACTTCTGATTGTGTGTCACTTGATCATTCTGAATCTGCTCTACTGCATGCATTTTCCTTTTTGGTCTGCCGAAGAACAGGCTTCTTTCTCTCTGTTTGCCTGTTCTGTTTAACTCTTCTTTCTTTTGTTTACAGGCACACCCAATGTGTCCCTTTTTTCCAGCTTGTCGACACACTAGGTCTTTACACCAGCACTCCAATGCATGGCACTCCGATGCATGATTATCCAGATTTCCACAGTGGTAACATTCATAGCTCCCCATTGGCTTGTAGGCAGGTGGTTGTGACACCTTATGTGCTCTGGTTGATGCACTGATTTGTCACTGCTCCTTGGTGGCCAGTTCCATAGAGACTGCAATAGCAAGGGCCTCTATTGCAAGGTGAGCTGGATCTTTATCAATAGGGGCTTCTGTACTGCTTCAGTGTGCAGACCACATACTAAGCTATCATGCAGGGCGTCATTTAACATCTCATTAAATTCACAGTGCTCAGCAAGCTTCTTCAGAGCTGCTACAAATGGCACAACTGTTTTATTTTCTTCTTGATTCTTTTTGTGGAATCTGTATCTTTCTACAATTACCAGCAGTTTTGGAGAAAAATGTGGTTCCAGGATTTTCACAATGTCATTGTAAAATTTTGTCTCTGGCTTATAAGGTGCACTAACCTGCCCAGAATAGTGCAGGTTTTAGCTCCAACACCACTTAGGAAGATTGGTGCCTTCTTTGTCTCTGTAATTTCTTTTGCAATAACAAAAAGCTAAAAATGCTCAGTATAGGCATACCATGGCTCCAGAGCATCATCAAAAGGTCCTAGAGTTCCCATAAGTGTAGCCATTGCTGCCCTTCTCTTTTTTCCTTTCCTTTTTCTTGTCTTTTAATGACTTTTATTTAGTCTTTGTGTCATTCACACTAGCATCGTTTTTTCATTTCCCAATCTCTCTCCAATTTGAACAAAACAAAGCCTATTTTAGCTTCAGTTTGAACTTTCAGTGTAAAGCCTTGCTCCAAACTGTAAAAAGCATTTTCTTACACTGACTTCAACTTTTCTTCTGATGCTGCTGTTGCAAGGTCAGTCCTGCCCTCGTCACCACTTTTATTATGTTGAATCCTTTGAAACACCTATTATTCAGAGAAAAGCTAGCATAGATTCAGAAAGAAGATGAACACAGGGAGAGTTCTTTATTCAACACTACACACCAGCCAGGACTGCCACAACTATCCCCTAATGGTCTAACTCTGTCACTACAGCAATCTGGGCAATTAGGTAAGACACCGAAATACAGAACAACAACCCCTGTCATATTTAAAATTTAATATTGGATTTTAAATGGTAATATTTATCTAAAAATAAGCATTTAAATATGTTCTGTCTACTTCTAGATTGTGCACAACATTTTCCAGTATCCTTCCGCACTTGTCATGACAGCCACATGCTATCTGTTAGATACATTTTGTAGCGTAGTGGGTTGTCCCACCTAATCTCTCTAGGGACTTCTGTTACTTGTTTAGCACAACTCGTGTGGCAAAAGCATAGATTCATACAAGTACAGGACTGGAAGGATCTCAATTTGTCATGTATTCCACTGCCCTGCACTCAAAGCAGTACTAAGTAATAACTAGACGATTGCTAACAGATGTTTGTCTAACTCATTTTTAAAAACCTCCAGTGACGGAAATTCCACAACCACCGTGGCCAATTTGTTCCAGTGCTTACCCCCCTGACAGCTAGGAAGTTATTCCTAATGTCCAACCAAAACATCCTTGCTACAGATTCAGCCAATTGCTTCTTGACTTAGTCTCAAAAGTTAACAAGAGGAATTTTTCATGTGCATAGAAAATATGCACTATGTATGAATGGTTAATTTTTTTAAGGAATAAAAGAGATCTCAGTCGGTCATCTACTCTAACCCCCTGATCAAATCAGGACCAACTCTTTGTTCTTTGTTTTATATTCAGCCTTTGTAATTTGACCTACTTTCCACTTTTGCTAGGATTCTTTTTTGAGTTTCAGATCACTGAAGATCTAGTTAAACCAGGGTAGTCTCTTGCCTAGCTTCCTTGCTTTCCTGTGCAGTGGGATAGCTTAAAGGCACTTGTGCCCTTAGAATCATAGGAACTGGAAGGGACCATGAGAGGCCATTGAGTCCAGTCCCCTTCACTCACGGCAGGACCAAGTACCATTTTAACACATATGTGTGTTCTTTTTATTCTTCTGCTTAGCGGTTTTTGCAGTAATCTCTCTCAAGTCATCTTTTGGGCTATCTGCCCTTCCTTCCCCTGCCTAGTCTAGACTAATCAATAAAATGGTCTTTTTCTTCTATTTTAGTCAGTAGGTGGTGATCATGTTCCTTCTGCTTCCAGTAAAGATCCTATCAAACTATTGAGTCATATCTGCAGCTGATGTAAATCAACTTAGTCCTGTTGTGGAGTGATGTTCAATTATTACTATGCATTTGCATTGTCCTTTGGAGCAACCCCATGCTGATCCTGAGGATTTTGCCCAAGCACTGAGACAAAGGAATACTTTTCCCAGACCAGAAGAGCTCATGTGGCTCAAAAGCTTGTCTCTCTCACCAGCAGAAGTAGATCCAATAAAACAATGGTTCTCAACCTGGGGCATACACACCCCTGTGGTTACACAGAAGTCTTCCAGAGGGTACATCAATTCATCTAGATATTTGCCTACTTTTACAACAGACTACATAAAAAGCAGTAGCAACATCAATAAAATTTCATACAGACGATGACTTGTTTGTATTGCTCTATATGCCATGTACTACACACTAAAATGAAAGTACAATAGTCATATTTTAAGTCATTTAGTTTATAATGATATGCTAAGAATGAGAAAGTAAGCAAGGTTTTAGTAAAAATATGCTGTGACACTTTCATATTTTTATGTCTGATTTTGTGAACAAGTAGTTTTCAAGTGAAATGAAACTTGTGGGTACAGAAGACAAATTAGACTCCTGGAAGAGGTGAGAACCACTGCAATAAAAGATATTACCTCACTCACCTTCTCTCTTTAATAATGTTAATATTCATGCAAATACAGATTCAATATCAGACACTGTGGGAAAGTGCCCTCCACCTGTCCCCTAGCATAATGATAGCTTATAGAATCTGAATCTTTGAGACACAAGAAATCCTACATCTTGACAGAGGTTAGATTCAATGACCCTTACTGTCCCTTTGACCCTGTGGTTCTACGATTCTATGAACGCTGTCAGTGAGATTGAGCTGTGTGTTTCATGATGCTGGCTATAAAGCTGATGTTTACACTGCTCTTCTGCCTAAAAGAAATGATTGTTAGTGATGCTTTGGATTTGTAGTGTTCCATTGTAAATGTGATGGATCTAGTGGTAATTTGCACTTCTTATTAGTGACAGGGCTAGACTCGATGAAGTTCATTAACTGGATTTATGCTGCTTGTTGCGGATGACAAGCAAAATATGGAAGCCCAGGTTAACACATTACTTCACAGATGCTGAACCATGTACATGGCAAGCATTTGATTGGTTTATTGCCACTCACAATCATGAGGCCTTGTTTTTGTTAATGATTATTGTACAGTGTATTGTGTGTGCACATGTGTGTGATCACTTGGTGTTTGACTTGTTTATGTCTGTACCAGTTATTCGCTGAAAAAGCCTAGAGATATTTTAGGATGCCTTGTTGTATCAGCAGCTATTTCAGTGTTCTGTGCTACAGAGAGAGCACGACAATCAGTCTCATGAAAGCTCCCCGAACATTTTGCTTTCACAGTAATGTCGTGCGGGTGCCAGGGATGTCAAAAGGCAGTGGGGACATTAGTAGAAGCAGTCCTGGGAAGGAGGGTGTTAGTATTGGGGCCCAGATCATAATCCATGAAGGGTCGTGACAAATGAACACTCATGCATACTGTTTCAGAGTGCTTTGGAATACTCTGCTATTCCTGCAGTCATTTCAGCGATGCGTGATATAGAGACGGCTCTTTATCCCAACACTCTGACCCACGTCCAAGGGTGGTGGTCTCTCCCCCTTCCTTCATGGGTATTTGTGCAATCCAGGAGGTCCCATGGGGGAATAGCCAGGGTTATGTTGACTTGTCTACATCACAGTGAGGCTTCTGTGGGTAAAGGGGCCTAATGGTGCCCAGTTCTAAATGGATGGATGTGGTTCAAGACTCTTGTGTGTATGCTAAGCTTTTTCCTAGAATTTCCTGCCATTGGATCAGCTGCAGATCTCCACTAGTGCGGACTTTCCTATTCACAAACTGTTGGCATTTTTACCTGCATGTGCTGTAGCTCCCCTGAGAATTGTTTAAATGGCATGATGCTAAGAACCCCCGCAACACCATGGTTGTGCTAGAGCAAGGAAACTGAGACTGAGGCTCAGGAGCTAGAAGTGTCTCTTAATGCATCACATGCAAATCATTGCAGCAGATGATACTAAGACACTGCTTTAATTATTAACCAGTCAGGATGCTTTTACTACATTATTAACCAATAATAGTTGAGAAAACAACAATTCATTAGTCATTTTGCTATGAATAGTGTGTGTATATATAATATCGAAAAGGTAAACAAAACAATGAATTCATGAGTGCAGCTCTTTTGGATAATGTTGATAGCTAATTTTGCTCCCGCTCCACTGAGGTCTGAGAATCACTGTGCTAGAATGTTGGCCATTGCTACCAGTGGTGGAGTTGTACTGGAAGCTGGTGGGGGAACTCTTGAGAAAGTTCAGTTCAGTTTTTTCAAGGTCTTTGAAAAAGGTATTCTGCTTTTTCAAAGGCAGATTCTGCTCTTCCAATAATGCTGTGTTCTTTGGGCCAGGAATGCAAAACCAGACTTTGAACATATATTCCTAAGGCAGCTAATGAATATTTCGTGCTGTGTTCCCTGTGCGTGCTTAGTGTGGAGAGGAAAAGGAGGGTGAGTGTCAAGAAGTGCAATTTGATGCTGCAGTAGTTTGGTGCCTTTTAATATGTAGACCTGCATGTAAGAGGTGCATGTAAGAGGACTGAGTACATCCTTGCCTGAGATTCTTTTCTATGGGGCCTTGTGAGAGGTCGATGTAGTGGTAACATTTTATGTAGGGGTTGCTTTTTCTGTTTATTTACATGCCACTGGAGCATCTTTTTCTCTCAATAAACCATGCAAGGGTTTTACAAGCCCTTTATATATCTCGTTCTCCTACTGAGTACCTGTGCTACCTCTTAAATAGTGCATTGCTGCAGCCAGCACCATTTTCTCCAAGCTACAGGCGAAAATTGCAATTGTCCTCAATGTATCTAGTGCCACATAAGCTTGATGGGGTCCCTATCTGATTATGTGGAAACTACAAATCCTAGAGCTGTTTGGAAAAATGAAAATCCATTTTCCTGAAAAATTTTGACTTTTTCACTGGAAAATATTGTATGCAGTTCACACATCTCTAAATTTTTACTCCCTTGAAAAAAAAACCTCAACTTTTAGGAAAAATATAATTGAAAGTGTTACTAACAGGTTGTTGTTTTTTTGTTTTTTTTGTATATTGAAAACTTAAATTGAAAACTAAATGAAAATTCTGTACAATTTTTCCTAGAAGAAATCATTTCAGAAATTGGACATTTAATTAAAATCCTTCCAGTCACAAAATATTCACTTGCTTTCTTAAAGACCAGTGACATACATTGGGTTTCCAGCATCTGGGTGCCAATATTTAAATGTGTGCCCCACTCTGACCTCTGTTGGCAGTTGCAGCAGCACCCCACTGGGGGTGATCCATGAGCCTGTTTTCCACTCTCTTCCCACTTCTCTCCCCCATTGTGGGGGAAGTTGATGTGGTGGAGAGAGGGAGTGACTGGCAGATGCCCCCAGGTCACCAAGGGGTGGGACATAATGGGATCTTCCCTGGAACCTCACCTTTGGCTGCCTGGTGCTTATGCAGCCAGTGTCCCCATGGCTCCCTCCTTGAGCCCCACACGGGGTAGAGGGGTCAGGATGACGTTTCTTTCTTCACAGTGAGAGCCCGCAACTGCCAGAAGGCTTGTGCTGGGATCTGTGTGGCTAAAGGGGGTGTTAAAACCCAACATTTCCTGGCCATCTGCTACGGTAGGGAATGGCTCCTCCAAGGAGTGCCCAGTTGGGACCCACTCCTCAGGCCAGAGCTGAAGGCCATGCCCCCTCCCCACCTGCCCTTGATACATCATTGTCAAAGACAAAAGATGTAATATTAAACAAAGCATTAATACTGCAGTCTGCTGATCTAAAATACATATTTACATGTTCTATCCAATAGCAGTACTTGGTCAGGGAAGTGTAAGCCCAGTTTATCCCAAGAGTCTTAATAAGCTTCTCAGCAGCTGTGTGTTTCAGGTCATTGTCTGAACAGAAAAGAAAAGAGAGACATAATTGTATCCTTTACGTGACCAAGACACAAATTTACTGAATTACAGTAATCAAGTAGTATGCTTGTCTTTGCCATCCTTTGGGGGTGAGGGGAGTCTGTCTATCAGCACTCGTGTGTAGGGTATCAGTGCAGAGTGGATACTTTCCTCATCAAAGAATTTATCATCCATGATACACTCATCTGAAGTTAGTGTTCACAGTGACAAACTTTGACGATATAGGGAGAAATCTGGACCCCACTGAAGTTAGTTGATTCCCCTTTAAGTGTAACTGTGGGTCAACCCTGGGTCTGCTAATCATTCTCCTAATGCAAAGTTAATATTTGGGGGTGCTTGAGTCAGTTAACTCTTTGGCAGCAGAAACATTTTTTGCTACGTGTCTCTGTGATGGGGCTATTGTTCCACACTGGCAATTCCAGGGTTAAAAAAGGCCTGCAGGTGACAGCCAAAAAGAAACTGAAGCAGAGGAGGCTAATCAGGGGCCAGGATCCTTGTATAAAAGGGGGCTGCAGGACTAGACATCCGTTGGATCAGGGAGCTAAGGGAAGAAGGTTGCCTCCCTAGCTGGCTGGTGGAAGGAGTCACTCTGGCCAGCTCAGCGGGAACCAGTGGGACATGGTAGGTGCCAGGGCGGATGACTGCACTGCGGAGGAGGTTCCTTGAGCTAGAGGCTGCATGGAACAGAACTTCTCTGGTGGAGAATCCAGAGAAGCACACTGGGAGCAGACTGAGGAGGTACAGCCTGTGTGAGACTGGGGGCTACAGGGAAAGCGGCCTAGAGAAAGACTGTTGGAGTGACTGGAGGTTGGCAGTGATGGTACAGAGGTCGCTGCATATAGCGTCCCTGGGCCAGGGCCTGGAGAAGTAGGTGGGCCCAGGTCCCTCCCCACTTGCCCAGAGAACCAGGAGTGGCATTGGGCCCACTGAATTGCTGAAGAGTTGCCAGGACCACTGAGTAGGACTTTTTCCTCCAAGAGGGTGTTACAATGGTGCTCAGCTTGGTAACTGGAATGAGTGACAGCATGGGCCAGATGGGTGGATCACTTGAGCCTAATTCCCCATGACATCACCAGGAGGTGCCCATCTAGCTGGGAGCATGCCACCCCATCACAGTCTCCCTCCGTAGTTTTGTCTCATCTATGAAGTTAATACTATAAAATGTCTCCACTACTTTTAACCCTTTCTATCCCTGATCCTTTCACTTCACCTTATTCCTAGTCCAGATTAAGCAAGCAATTGCTGGAAGCCAAAGAAACCAGATAAATTCATCCAGCTCTCTAACTAAGTTGCAACAAAAATAGAAAAACAGTGCTGATGTGTTTAATTATTTATCTGACCTTACCATAATGCCATCCCAGATTTTCAGAGGGGTGGGTTTTGCCTTATTTTGTTTTCATTGCATTCATGAATGGTAAATACTACTTTCAATGTGCACATGCCCTAAGAGCTGTCAGCTCATTATCCTCTTATATTATTACCTTTAGAATTTCATCATTTATTTCTTTGCATTGGAAACTATAAAGAAATTAACATACTAAAGACCCTCTTCAGTTTCTTTACAATAATTCATATATGTTTAAAACATGGCTAGCAGGTACTTCTATGGAAAATAGGAATGAAATCTGGATCCCATTGAAATCATGGCCAAAGTCCTACTAATTTCAGTGGAATCAGTATTAATACAATGTGGCAGAACTGCACGGGGGTGTCAGGGATCTTCAGAAAAATCTGAAATTGAGGGTAGACCTGCACAGAGAGTTGAAAACCAGATCACCCCACATCCATACTGGAGTGTGGTAGCTCCTGTCCTGAGGGGCTAGGCTTAGCCTCCTGCATTGTAACCAGGTATGCAGGGTCAAAGGCCTATTTAGGTTTGGCACAACCACCTCCCATCAACTTGCCCCAGAATGATGGAAGGGCTGCTGGGGCAAATATGAGGGGAGTTGCGACTCCACACTCCAATCATAATGCCACTCAGTTCAGAGGCTCCCTCAAACATGAGTCCCAGGGCGCACACACAAGCAGATCATCTCACCAGTCTCCCACCCCCTGGGCTGCACTCCCTAGCCCAATAGTCAGTTTGTGTAGATACGAAGGCTAGACCTGATCATTTTTAGGCCCATTTTGGAGAATTAACATAACCATCTCACTGATGCTGGTACTATCTTTCCATATTGCCCACAGGTAGGTAATGTTGATGATCTCATTGAGGGTTAAACAGTAAGTTTCTGACAAAACTGGGAATAGGATTTAGACCTCCCAACACCTTGCCCTACTTTAATCCATAGAAAGGCATCCTTTTCTTTCCTTTCCTTATAAAGTCCTTTTAAATTGTTTTGTATCTGTACAATATTTTTTCTTAGATATAAGGCCAGCCCCTCAACTAGCATAAAGCTCTCTTGACTTTGGTGAATACATGCTGATTGACACTAGCTTCCAAGGACAGCTTAGTAAGAAGAGACCTAGCTTTAAGTCTTGTAATTGTTTTTATCTAAACTTGAATGACAGGGGATGCATGAAGATATTCCAGCACTGATCCAAGACAGTATTATCACAGATTTTGTTAGTTAATCTCCCATCTGTAAAACAAGCTTTGTCTGGATTATCTACAGGGTGCACGTTCCTTTGTGAATTTGTTTTTTTGGGTAATGGAAATATAGTCAAGTAAATTAATTTGCAAACAGATACAGTCCCTGTTGGATGAAAGGATTCTCTCTTGGCACTTGAGGTGTGTAGCTCTGCTGACTCTTGGCATACACTGAAGTCTTTAGATTACTTGCCAGAAATCTTCCTATAATGTTGTAAGGAATACATGTGATAATTTTGTAGTTTGAATGGCAGGTTGGAAACTCCTGCCCTCCAGTTTGATGCTAAGATAGTTTGAGGGAAAAAAGAAGCAGGAAAATGATAGGAGCACAATTCTTTTAATACAGCAATTGCATGTGATCACCATTACTGATTTGTTCACCTAACTCTTTCATCATTTTAAAACTCTGGTTTGGGGCTGAGTAGGTCTGTGCATGATTATACACAGCAAAAACCACTGATGACCTACCTATTCAATAGCACTCTGTTTCCTAACCCTAGGCAAACTGGAAAATACCTTCCCTCTCAGCCTGTGGCAAGCATCCCCACAGAGCAGCTGTTAAATGTTTTGCTGCCCTAGGCAACTAAACATCTAGATGTAATTCACAGTTTAGCCAGGTGATTTATTGTTTGAAACCAAAATGAACAGAAAGTGACTGGAAGGGCCCAATGACTTGGAGGGCTGTGACTCTTTTGTCTTTAACACCAAAATGAAATTCAGAAATTAAGTGTGAAGTAAACAAAATAACAGCACAACTATAATGGAAGAAATAATGGAAAATATCTGATTTGAAAATGCCCATTGGAAATTGAAGAATAAAGCACAGCCAGAAAAGTAGCTATATACAAATGCACCCTCTGACTTATCTTGACCCTGGGTATCTTCTAGTTAAAGCTACTCATTGTACAGACAAACAAGTTATTTTTGCTGCTGTTAGCACTAAAGAGTCAGTACATCTGTGACAAAATAAAATGGATTCTGTTCTGCCTCACATATTGATAACAGACTGGTCCACTCCAAACTAAAGGCCCAGTCCTACAAGGAGCTTGGTAAGCAGGCACCCATGGTACTACTGAGTTCCCTGGACTTCATTGTATCTGCACGTGGGTTGGCTGAGTTTCAGGATTGGGGTCTAGTGGCAGAATCTTTTTTTATAGCAGGGGTCTCAAACACACAGCCTGTGGGCTGCATGCGGCCCCTACAGCTATTCCCTGTTGCCCACAACGACACTGTTCTTACCAGTATTTGCAATATCATTGTATGAAGAGATTTCAGTGGTTCAGGCCTCAGGCTAACATATTAATCCTCATGCAGCCCTTATGGTGATTTGAGTTTGAGATCCCTGGTCTACATTAATGGTGTAAGTAAGAGGTAGTGAGATCATAGCTTGATCCTCAGATCTCTGGTTTTGTCAGCTGGGATTTGGTTGTTAAAACAAAACAAAAAAATCGAAAAAAGTTTGACTTGTGGACTGAAAAACGGGCATATTAATTGCAGAAAGAATACAGATAGAACACATTCCAAATAAATATGACTAATTACTTCAAGTGCACAAGGCAGAATTCTGCACTATTGATTTGCAACTAAGGCCACACGTACACCTGGGTGTTCAGTATTCCTCCAGAGGAAACATCAACTCATATTTGTCTAGATTTACAACTGGTTCCATGAAAAACTCGAGCAAAGTCAATACAAACTAAAATTTCATACAATGACTTTTTATACTGCTGTATCTACTATATCAGTGTTTCTCAATATGAGATAGGAAGCAACATTTTAGTAATATTGTGCTGTGATGCTTCTGTACTTTTGTCTGATTTTATAAGCTAGTAGCCTTTAATTCAGGTGCACATAAGTAGTCTTTTCCAGGAACTACCCTCTGCATTGCTGCAGAGGCAGTTAGGAAGCAGATACCCACTGCACCTCACCTTTTTTGTTGTTGTTGTTGTTGTTGTACATATTAAGTATAAAATATAAATACAGGTAACCCATACAGTTTGATTGATCTCTGCAGAGGTGCATTTCCTTCCATCCCACTCTGCCTTGATGCTGTTCTTCAACTGGCTAGGCTGTTCCAGACTTAAAAATAGCTCCTGGCTTTCAGGGAGAATCAATGTCCACTCACCTGTCTCCCATTCTTATCATCCAGAATATCATCCTCATTGTTACCTAAGGTGGCCCAGGTCTCAAGACTCCTACAGGATATCCATGCTGCATTTGATGGCAGTGATGGGGTTGCCGCCGAGAATCAGTTTCAGCTCACTGTCGAAGCAATATGTCTGTGGTGCAAAATCAGAATGACTTCTCATCTCTCTTGTCTTCTGCTATGCCTGCCCAAGTTCTTCAATTTTTACACAGCACTGATTTATGTCCCTAGTGAAACCCTTCAATCTTTTCAAAGATGTCTATGTTTCTGTGGCTGGATAGAAGCTGTGCCTCCACCACTCTTCTTCACACAGACCAGTAATATCTACTTTATCCACCACCTCTTGTGTATTCCAAGCTAGGGTGGGTTACGATGATCAGTTAGGCTGCCAAACTCTCCACAACAGATCAAACAGGAAACGGGAATTCCAAAGTTCCTATGACTTTAACATGGGACGGACTGATTCCTGTGTACCTGGTTGCTATGCAGCAGAGCTGAAGACTATCTGCAGAGCTTTTACAGTGGTGGCTTGTGGGACACCACCTAGCAATCAATCAATTGACTCACACAATGCTGCGTCTACAGTGCCTCTTTGCCTCATCAACATTGATTTAATCACTGTGCCTCTCATGCAGTAACTGAAGTTGACATAAGAAACAAGTTAGGCTGGAGGTAGGGATGTGGTAGTGTAAACACATCGGCTGTGTCCACGCGTAGCTTTTAAATCGAAACAATGGTCGTTTTGATTTAAAAGTTGTCATGTCTGAATGATGTTTCGTTATTTCGAACTGACAAGCCCCGTCATTTCGAAATAATGAACCTTATTTCAAAATAGTAAAACCTAGGCTGAAATTGAAATAGCCTTTATTTCGTAATGGTTGTTTCAAAATAACACGTCCGAACGGCATTATTTTGAAACAACCATTATTTTGAATTAACGCTTTTGCCCTTCTCTTTCCCAAGGTGCTTTCCTTTTTCTATATATTGGGTGGGGGCATGGCCCAGGGATGGGGCCAGGTTGCCACACCTCCCATGGTGCCCCTCTCCTGATTTGAAATAGCAAGTCCTGTGTCTGGACTTGCTATTTTGATTTGAGGTTTTTGCTTATTTTGATTTGTTATTTCAAATTAGCTTATTTTGAATTAACTTATTTCGAAATAAGCGTCTACGTGTAGACATAGCCATCCATTATTATTAGGTCATCATAAGGCAGCTTCTACTGACCTAAGTTTGTAGTGTAGACCAGCCCTCTGTAAATAGATCCTCGGCAGTGTGAAAATAGAGAGAGTCTGAGGGCCGGTCTATGCTACTGGTAGCAGATGATGGAAGATATGGAAGTTACATAATGTAGCTTTCATATCTCCCATTGATGTACTTACAGTGATGTACAGTGGCGTCTTCACAGCGCTCTGTCAATGGGATACACCCTCCCTTTGATGCGATCTTCTGCGTTTGGGTGAGGTGGACTAATTGAGTTGACCAGAGAGTGCTTTCATAGCAACTGAGCAGATCTACACAGACCCACTCAGTCAGTTCTGCTTCATTGATCCCTGGTCCTGTGGCAATGTAGACATACCCTGAGAAGACAGCTCCATTCCCTGTGGCTGCCAAAATTTGATTTTATATGCTTTTAAAATAGATTTCTTCTTTGATTTTGTATGTGTTAGGAGTCAGGCAAAGAATCCTCAAAAGTTTTGGGGGAAAAAAGTCACTTGGTAACAGACTTCTTTCTGCAATGGGATCAATAATTCATTCTACTTTTATAGGGTCCATTCTTCAGCATGGATAAATCAGCATAGCTTTGTTGAAGTTGATGGGATTAGGCTGATTTGCACCTGCTGAACATCTGGCCTTCATTAGTTCTTTATAGTCATTTTGTTTAATAGGTGGTCTGAAAGGGATGGAATGAAAGAGGATGTCTTTCAGAGATCAAAGGTCCAAGCTATGTTAAGTACGACCATGCTGGGGAGCCCAATTACAACACTCTCATTCTGGTAACACAGTTCAAGCATGATTCTATTTTGCAGTGTACTGTGTCCTTGACCATACTAAAGCCTTGGTTTATCAAAGGTTTTATAACACCATTTGGGAACCACAGTTAAGGTTTCATAGATGCTGCAGAACAGGATGAACTCTTGACTTAAATTGAATTAACATGGCTCCTCTAGAAACCCAAATTGGACTAGCATGTCCATGGACAGCACTTGCTAGTTAAGTGTAAGTGTAGACATAGTGTAAAGGTATGTTTACACAGAGAAGAAAAAATTGCAGCTGGCCTGTGCCAGACAACTAGCATGGGAAGGTCTCAGAGCTTAGGCTGGAGACAGCCTGGAAGCCTACACAGTGCTGAAAAAACGCTAAGCTTGAGTTCCACAAGCTGGCACAGCCAAACTGGAGGGGGTTTTTTCCTGTGTGGGCGTCCCCTCAGGCTAATGATGAGCCAGTGGAGTTGTGCTATATGTGACTTGACAATGAAGATAGTTGCTTTAAATAAGTTTATTACCAAATTCATGTGGTGGAATGGGGGTGGGGCTTTCTGGTGGCTCCAGAGACAAGAGGGAAGATTAAATGTTTGATTTGACTAGAAATCAATAGTTTTGCAAAGTTAGGTCTCTCTCCTTACCTTAAGGCTGGCATCGCTCCTCCACAAAGGAAATGGACAGGGATTAGGCAATCTAGAGTGAAAGTTTTAATTAACCCATTGGATCACTCTTTCTGGCTTTCCAGTACTGTGGTCCAACTGTGATCTTCAGGGTGGTGCTATAGGTAGAAACCAAACAAAAGTAATTGGAGTTACATCTTGGGGGGGGGGGACAGTGCAAGTGAGCAGAATCAGGTGTTTACTCTTGAGTCAATACCCTTCTTCCTCTAATTCAGCTGATGAATGCTTCAGGGGTCCTGCCTCACACAAACAGCTCAGGAATCAGGGAATACAGAGGGCACATCTGGATCTTCTGATTCTCAGGTGTTCTGAGCACATCCATACTGCAGCTAAGGATTTCACCCTTTTGCAATTCCTCTCCATCTCCCACCTCCACATACGCCCCCACACTGGTACAGACATACTGAGCATCACAGTAACAAAGAAAATAGAAAAGATGATTAGGCTGAAAAGCCCTTTTCATGCACAGTCTATTCCCTTCCATGACTTTAACTTAAGTAAAGAAAAAGAAAAACTAAATGAACAATGCACCATCACCCAAATTACCCTAATGATATCTGACAACCAGCCGAAAGGCAAGGAAGATGGAGAGGACAACTGAGTATAAAACCACAGAATAAATACAGCTGATCAGACAAAATATGCTCAGTCCTTCTGGGAAAGGTTTTCATTAGCACAAAAGTGATGCTGTTGGGCTTTCCATTTGTGGTCTCCAGAGAAATGGTGGGATTTGCATATAGTGAAAAATGGACTAAGGTTACTGAGCTAGAGAAGGGTTCAAAGAACTTGACTGAAGTTTTGAAAATTATGAAGGCCATTGTAAAACCTAATCAGTCCCGTCTTTTTACTCTGCTGTATCATATGAATAAAAGGGGTATTTTAATAAATTAAAGAGTAGTAACTTGAGTGAACCAATAAAATTAAATACTTATTTTTATGTGACACACATCAGTCTTGGAATTCATTACCACAGGAAGTCATCAGATCAGATGTTATGGATAGAGTTTTAAAAGGGGGTTATGAACATTGGTGACATTTGTGACAATGCAGGCTAGAATAGCGCAACAGGTAATCCAGTCTCAGGAGTCACTCTGTAAGATGTCTGCCAAAGGAGGTGGTATAGGCGAGAATTCCCATTCCTTCTTCTATAATAAACTTACTTAAACTTTATAATAACCTAACTTTGGAATTGCAAATAGGTCACATACTTTTTTTTCTTTTATATTTTAAAAAGCCCTATCTATCACAACATTCAATAACCTGTTGTTGGCATGGACCTAATGCTCCACTCTCTGTCTTTACTCCCCGTTGAATACAGAGTTCATAGTCTCTGTCCTAAAATTCAAAGCCCTCCATGGGGTTGGCCATACCAATTGAAGAGATGCCCTGCCCACTTATATAAATTTTAAAATATTTAGTAGATATCTGAGTGGCAGTGTTTGTTGAAAATGTAAATATTTGCTTATATAACATATGTCAGGAGGTGAGAGAAGAGAGAGCAATAAAATGTATGGGGAGGTGTGCAGAGAACTTCTGCTTCTGAAAATAAATTCCTGTTGACTACAGGGGATGTTTCTGCGGTACAGCTCTTCTTCCAAAGATGATAGTGAGAACAGTAGATGGAATAGATACTTTGAGGGGGGTTATTCTTTTCCTGTGACACCTTTCAATATTCATGCATTTCTTGATTTAAAGTTTGTGGACTGAAAAAAGTCACTGCAGACTGTGGCTCTGAGAAGCTGCAGGCTTCTGTTCATATCCTGCATATGCAAATAAGTTCATTGCTGGTAGTCTGCACATCATTAGTGTCTGAAGTAGCTTATTTATAGAGTGAGTTCCAGTTTGGATCTGTTTATCCAACTACCGGCCCACCTCCAGAACTCTGGGAATTCAAATAAAATGGGATCCATCTTCAAACCATCTTTGGTTTTAGTTCTACAAAAATGTAATACAGCTGGCAAGACTTTCCAAAGCAGCCTTCATATCTGTTTGTTTACAGAATCCTGAATAGGCGTGCATGCGCCACTCAGAGCTTTCCAACACTTTCAACAGCATCTGGAGTTAGTCTTAGGTTTACGTAAGTATGCGCACACATGCACTCACACACTTTGCTATGAAATAATATTAAAGCATGTAAATAGAATTAGGAGCAGGAGTCTGAAAAATACCAAGCGTTTTTTCGGTTACTAATATTTAATTCTTAACACTGAAAAATAAACTCACAGGGGAAAACAGACTGTGAAACCTTATCTCCAGTGAGTTGAGTTTTTTTTTTTTTTTTTAAGAATTCAAACATGCATCTTGAGAGGGACAGAAAGATATTGGAAAGCTTGAAAAATGTGGATAGTTTTAAGCTTCTTTTTATATGAGCGCTGATCCATTTGTGGTTGATGTTTTTCCCACCTCTTAGAAGTCTTTTCTTAATATACAGTATATTTTGGAATCAATGCCTGTTTACAGCTGCATGAAATTTCAAAAGCTCATATCAGAAATTTTTTCTACCAAATAATGCACATTTCTCACATCCACAATATTGCACATGGTTGCAAAAAATACATGGGCACAGAGAGGTGAAACTCTATATGATTTTGCAGTGGATAAAATTTTGCTCCCAACTGAAATGAAAAATAGGCCCCTTCAGGCTAAAAATGGTCCCATTTTACCATGAACATTTCACAATAATGGAACCAATTTCAATTTGCAGCAAAATGAGAAAACAGTCACATTTGGAATTTTGTTGCAAAAAAAAAAAAATGCCATCATACTCTACTTACAATAAAGGTCAGGCTTCTGACTGAGTTGCTGATCTTGGATTAGAACTGTTTTTTACTATTGGAACTGTAATATAACCTGGGAACCTCAGTAGTGACCAGGGCCCAATTGTGCTAGATGCTCAACAAACATGAGATCCATACTGCTACACCAAGTCCACTGAGGTCAGTGGGACTCTGTCCAAGACCAACACACTATCAATTGCAAGATCAGGGCCGCAATCTGCTCTTTAAATGTCTTATGCTCTGATTTTTAACTATGATTTGATATCTTTTTTTCCATTGTTTCTTGATTTTTTTTTCTTACACATTCTCTCCATTTCCTTCCACTCTGGTGAAGTTCAAACCCCATCTTCTAAGCTCAGCAAGACTTGAAAATGGGGAAATAAATCCTAAGTGAATAAACTTCTTGCCCATCTCTTTGGAACACTCTCTGGGAAATGTATAGATGAAAGTTCTGACTGAAATCATGTCTCCATCAGAATCCAAGAGAAAAATGTGGATGAGTTTGATAGGGCTAGACTTTTATCCTGGTTTCCACTATAAACAAATATTACAGCTTGCTGCTTGTTTTTTGGAGACATGGAAAGTTTAGATCTTATTTTGAAAAGTAAGGTGTCTTCTTTATGTGCACTTTTTGGAATCTAACAAAACTCAAGCTAAGCAATATAAACATTCTAATCTATTCTTGTATTTCATTAGTGAAAACAAGTAGTCTATTATCCTAATCAAGGTTTTGGAGAAGATTCAGAATCTTCATAGAAAGAAATTGGTATTTGTGGGTAATTGGTATTTGTTTTGGAAATTGATATCATCTCCAGTCCTGCTGTTAAGAATTTGTGGACATTCACATGATAAAATGGAAACTGTTGTTACATCAGAAATCTAGTAGACAGCTTCCTGCTTCAACAGCCTTTGTATCTCTAGCTATATCACTTCCATCACATGTAGAGATAATTTCTCAACTCAATGATCTGGTTTCTTATCTTGAGTTCCCCTCCTTTACATTTAGATCTCTTGGCTGAATAGCTTATTCATAAACACTTGGCTTTTTATAAATTAAATTGGAACTGATTTGGTAAATGCCTCCTGCATGCATGCAAATACAGGAGGAACATGTATCACACACAAATTCGCCTTAATTTAAAGAACAGTCAGGTTGCGCAGAGTCAAGGACTGAAAAATTAGGAATTTAGAGCACTGCTGCAATGTCAATCTGGCCCTTTAGGAATGTGCATTGTAATATGGTCTTTAATTGTATGATCAGGGACTATTTTTCCACTGGTCTCCTGCCTCATCAGTGCACAGTACAGATTAAGGCTGTCCAGGTCCGCAGGACCCCTGCATCATATTTGTAGATGTTGGAAGGTGACCAATGAAGGAGGCAGAGTACTGAAGGAAGATAAGAGATGGTTACCTGTGTTAGACAGTTGAATGCTGTCCTGTCGAATTCTGTCTCTCTGCCATAGTGTTCCTTTGATGCTGGGCAAATCTCTTAAACAGAACATTTTACAGGTAAACACTAATTGTGTTCATTTTCTGGGGGTCTGGTTTTGGTAAGAAAGGGTCTGATTTGAAGAAGTGTTGAGCCCTCACAGCTAGAAACTTAAGTCAGCTGTGATTTTAAAATATGAAAATCCTATCTAATCCAAAATACTCTAAAAAATCAGAGCCCAGGCACTCCAAATTGGGAACCCAAAATTAGCGGATATTGTGACCATAATCTCTTTGCTCCAGCTTCCCATCTGTAAAATGAGGATGATAATAGTTTCTCATGGCATTGGGGAATATAGATACAATAAATGAATGAATATTTGGGACATACTTAGATACTATAATAATGAACCACATAGAAAAACCCAGTGAGGAAATAAACAATTCTGTCTTTGGAACCGGGTTTAAATAGTGTTAAGTAGATAAGGACTGCATACCACAATGCAAGTAAAATTAAGTGTTGAATAGCTGCTCATTAAGTGAAGAGAAGAAGAAATGGATAGGAAGGACTTCCTGAGTCATCCAGCTATTGGGCAGAAAAAGAGTCAGGACAAAAGGTGGGTACCATGCAGTCAAATGCAGGGGCCTAACTGGTGCTGTATTCCTGTAGACAGAATGGAAACCTGTCAAATTATAAATTCCAAAGGGGTACCCTTGTTAATCTGGTTCAGCAAAACAAGGAAGGAGTCCTGTGGTTCTTCAGAAGAATAAAAAAATTATTTTTCGTACAAGACTTCGTGGTTGAAGTCCCACTTCATCAGATGCTATTTCATTTTCTAGCATCTGATGAACTGGGACTTCACTCATGAAAGCTCATGTGATAAATAAATTTGTTAGTCATTACAGGTGCCACAGGACTCCTTGCTTGTTTTCCTGTCAAATTATAGATGATGAGGAAGGGTATAGAATTATTACTAATAACTTTTTCACATCACTGAAGCTGCTTTGTAAACCATTTCTAGAGACCCCCTTCTTGCTGAAGATACTCTCTCTCATCAAAACAAACAAGGAGTCCTGTGACACTTAAAGACTAACAAATATATTTATTGAATGAGTTTTCGTGGGAGAAAATTCCACTTCATCAGATGCTTTGAAGATGGGAGAATTTACACAGCTGCCCCTTTGCATCTCTTTCACCATTTAGTTCTATTGGATCTTTCTGCTTCTGTTGACACTATAGCCAGGACCATTGTCAGACCGCTTGTTGAATCATGCAGATCTAAACTTTGTTCTTCAGGGGTTTGAATGTCATTCTTCTCAATCGAGTCTGTGTTTGTTTTTAAGAATGCCACCGTTGGTATTATTTAAACTTTCTGGGGTGTTCCTTGATCTTCCATCTTGCATCCTCTGCTGTTTAACAACACTTGAGGCTTCTTTGAGGGATCTTTATTGTATCAGGAATATGCTTGGACCTATTTCTCTCTTTTGCAACCAACACAATGTGAGTGATAGGGGCTCTAGCCCTGTGTGACTCAGCAGAGACCTAGTAGAGGTCACACACACAACTTAAATATGAATATTATCACAATCCAAATGTTTCTTTTTCTGAGCCAAAGTAACTTGATGATGATATATTGTCACTTTCGGGGCACCTATGAGCTAAGGGTCTCAAAGTACTGACAAGCACCCACTAATTCAGCTTTTGAAATAACCCTAAATTAAAGAGCTCATTTCATTTACTACTTAAATGTGGCTACTTCCCAGGGGGAACATCAGACATTTAGCAGAGCACCGTTATCCTGCATCACAGTAGATTAGGGCCACAAGTGACAAAGAAAAGGATGTCCAGTTGAACTTAATATTTTTACTACAAACAAGGAGTCCCATGGCACTTAAAGACCAACAAATTTATTTCTTGCATGAACTTTCATGGGAGCAAATTGCATTTTCACTATTGTGTTGTATGTCAGATTCTTCTCCTCAGCAGAGCACAGCAGGGTTGATGCTGCTAAGTGACATAATTAGGAAGAAAGGAAATTGGGATTTTTTGAGTCTTTCACACTTAGGGTATGTCCACACAGGCTTCTTATTTCAAAATAACAGAGGTTGTTTCAAAATAAGAAGCAGCATGTCCACACGATGCACCGTTATTTTGAAACTGTTAAACCTCACATCTAATCGAAATAGCCGTTGTTTCGAAACAGTTGTTTTGAAACAACGGCGTTTGGACACGTTGTTTCGAAACAACACCATTGTTTTGAAACAGCTGTTTCAAAACGACGTGTCTGAATGGCCTTGTTTCGAAATAACCATTTTGAAACAATGGCTATTTCGAAAGCAGGCTTTCCCTTAATTTGAATTAACAAACTGTTAATTCGAATTAACTTATTTCGAAATAAGGACTTTATTTCAAAATAACTCATTTTGAAATGGGTTATTTTGAAATAATGAAGTGTGTGTGGACATAGCCTTAGGCTGCTTGTTCTAATCCAGGCCCAGGCTGGTAGTGACTGAAGGAAAGCTATTGCTCTCTGACTGCTGGTTCATGGGGGGGTGAAATGAGTTTGGTCTCAGCTGGGGCATTGTTGTCCTGTGGAAAGACTCCTGTCCCTGGCCCCAATCTGGAGTCCAGCCCCAAGTTCCTGCTGCTGCCAGCCCAGCCCCCAATCCTGGCAGGGGCCGGGGCTGGGTAAGGCAGTGGCTGCCGGAGGTGGCCCAGCCCGGATCACTGGCCGAGAGAGGCAGGTGCCACCACAGCTGTCCAGGCCCTGGATATATGGCTGGGGATGGGGACGAGAGGCGGGAGTGAGGATCCACAAAATAGATTCAGGGCACTGGTGCTGGGACTCGGGGCACGTGCCCCATATGTCAGACACCAATGATGCCCCTGGGTCTCAATACAATTTTGGGAGAAAAAGAGCATGTGTCACTAAATTGCCAGCAACTGTGACTGCCTGGCATCATTCTTGATATTCTCAAGCAAGGACTCCATGTCTAGATAAACAGAGCAAATGAGTTGTCCTCCCCCATTACAATGGATATCCAAATTAGGGATTGAGCATATTTGCAGGGCAGTAAGAAGAATGCCCTTGCCTATGTTCCTTTTGGGGGGGATTCCTTCTCCAAGACTGTTCCTCTGACAATCAATTCAAATTTAAACTAATTAATAAAAGGTTACATAGCTGTATTATCCTTGGTATGCATCTTGTCCTGCATGTTTGGTACGTTTGGCAGCACTCAAGTGACTGGATTTGGGTCTCATTTCTTACTAACCAAAATATGACATTTCCCCCTTTCAGAATGAGAGCGCTGATCTTTCTAACACCAATGTAAATCAGAAGGAATGCTACAGATGTCATTGGTGTTAATAGGCATAAAAGTGGTGTTGAAACTGAGTCACAAGACTGTGATTTTAGATTCCTAGAAGACTTGATTCTTTCTACCACCTTAGACATATCAGCTAGAGTATGTGTTCTCTCTTTAAAACTGGTTTGGATTTCAAGTCTCCATGACCTACAGCCTTGATTATTATAATTGTTTTTTGACTTCCTGCTAAATTAATCTTCAGTCTCTAATTTATGCAGTTGCTACAGTAGGTGTCTGGCTAATATTTGTCCTAAGCAGCATCTCACAACCGAGTGTTGATAGCAACCTTTGTTTCGTTCAAAGTACTTGTATGGCCCCTATTACAACAGTCTCCAAGCTTCTCATAAACATTAATGTAGTTATCCTCACAACACACCGTATGGATGAACTGTTGCTCTTATTTTACAGAAGGTGGGGGGGAACTAGGGGACTCACCAGACAGGAAAGCTGTTGGAAGAGAAGAAAACTGAGCCCGTCTCCTGCCAGCACCATCCTTTTTCTCTCTTCTGATGGTCTTTTATGTTCTTTTGGGTTCTGCTTGTACTTGTTGTTTAGAAACCGTATGCTCATCTTAGGTAAGGATAGTAGCTGCTTGACCATAGTAAAGAGCAAGATTCTGTAAAATTCACTTAATATACTTGACCAAGGCTTTGAATCAACTAGAGTTGACTGCAGCTAAACTCCATTTTAGGGCTAATGTAGGACTCACCGCCTTCTGGGACAGCCCTTCAGGGGAAGTGGGATTGGTTAGTCCTGCTTAGATAGACAGCCATAGTAAGGTATATTTAACAAGGCTGCTGGTGGTTTATATTAGTGCTGAATCTAAAGGTACTAATTTAAGTTTCTTAGCAATCAATGACAGCTTATAGGTGGATTTCTTTTCCTCTTCATTTTCTTAGTAAAGCTCCAGCACCTCAGCCATTTGCTAAGATCTATTTGCATCCCTAACCTAGACAGCTATTGTCTTTCTCTGTCAATTACTTTGTGCACTATACTTGCTAAGCATGAGTGCTCTAATTTTACAGCTTGGCCAGCAGCCAGTAACATAGTCAAGTACAACCAACTAGACCATTGGCCTCATTTTCTGAGGTGATGAGCACCAGCAGCTTCCTGTGAGTTCAGGTAATGCTGTGAGTGCTGGGAATTTCTGAAAATCAGACCCTCTCTTCTTAAGCAATCATGACAAAGACCCTGGGGCTGACGTGCTGTTGCTGGAAAACCAATAGAAAATATACCTTTTCTCACTTCAAATCATATCTTACAGTGTGCCACTATATACCCCACCTGGGAATCACGCATGTACATGTTATCAGAAAGGTGAAATGTGTTTATTCCACTGTTTTCTTAGTTATAATACAAACTGTCTTGTCCACTATTTATAAAGAATTATGAGATACAAGTTCACACAGGTTAACATTGTGTGCTTTACAAATGGAAAGTATATGATCTAGTAGTCTTGCTTTTATGTTTTGTAATCAAAGGTTATTGTTCACGTATACTAAAATATATCTGAATATATTTCTAGATGTAGTATTTTTCAAGTCCAATCCTTACCCCAGGGGAGGTCAGTGGGAGGTTTGTGACTGACATCAGTTGGAAGATTAGACTGTGTGCTTTAGACTCAGAATTGATATAATCAGAGTTGTTTCATGGAAATAAATACAGCTATGACATTCCAGGCTGCAAGCCAGACCAAATGAGTGGCTGTGTCACCACTTGTCATGCAACTTGGGGTGCCTCAGCAGGGTCTGATTAACCCAGGAGCTATAGGGGCTGAAGCATTGGGCTTTTGGCCTGAAGGTGGGCTCCCGGCACCAGCCTCTGTCTGCCCCCCACACTGCCCCACTCAGCCCCCATAGTACTGAGGGGGCATGCTGAAAGAGCCCCTGCCCTGCCCTGCCAGCACTAGAGAGGGCAGAGCCCTGGGACATAGACTGGGCTCCCCGCTCCCACCCAGCCTCTGGCCCATGCTGGCCCTGTTTGGTCCACACCAGGGGCAGGGATGTGGCCAATGCTGGCTGGCGTGCAGTACAGCCTCTGGTGTTACAGCTGCACCAAAGTTGCACCATGTGTCAGCTGGCCCCAACTCTGCCCCCAGAGCAAAGCAAAAAGGGGTGGCCTAGGTGACCCAGGAGGAGGGTGGGAGCATAGCTTCCCCCCCCACATGAGTGCTAGCTCAGGTGGTTGGGGGCTGGGGTCCCAGGCCAGGGAGGAGACAGGGACATGTAGCCCTTTAATTCAAGTTCATGCCTTACAATATTTTTCTGCTGCAGTTCCTAGCCTACAGTCCTCACAAACAGCCAAACTGTCTACTGAATGTCTGTCTATAGTCACAGCCCTATTTCAGCAGGCTGTCAGAAAACACCTGCCACACTCAGCCTTTCTGTAGCCTTGGATGCCACTTGTAGAGTGAACCCAGCTCACTCTCAGTCCTGGATTCCCTCCTTCACCGAGACATGGGTTCTGCACTTTCCAGCCTTATCCTGGAGAATCCAGGTATCCGAGTCAGTTGCCATTCTAAGACGATCTGCTGCCTTTCCAAACAATTCACAGCACTGGATTAGTTTTAATTAAAAGCATAAAAAGTTTAAAGAGAGATTCTAACTGCATAAAGCTAAGGCATTAAAGTCAGAAATGGTTACAAGAGAACTAAAGATAAAACACTTCCTAAACTTAACACACTAGACTTACTGCAAGACTAAGTCCATTGTTGCACATTTTTGGTTCTCAGGTGAAAAGCAGAAGCATGGGGACAGATAACTTTGGGTGTGTTTGTTTCTCATTTTTATAATCCCGTCCCTCTTTGAGATGCATTTTTCCTGAAGTTTACTCATTAAAGCAAAATTTATTCAAACAGTAAAGAAAGTGACATAGTGCCTGGTGGTTAAAGAAGTTCCCATTCTGTTTTTGCTCACTTCCATTTGATATGTAGCTTTTCCTTGTCTGTTGTCTTCCCTCTCTCATTGTCGGAGGATCCTGTTTACAATTTATATGCAGACTGAGGTAAACACAAGTCCTTTAAGACCTGTTTGATCTCTTCTGCCTAATCAGAGCTACATGGTTTGACCATGTGCCACCATCATGTTGAGGGTGTTCAAAACTTTATGCGTGAAATATAATACATGTTATAGATGGGTAAACTTAGTCACAAGGTGTTGTGGCTTGCCCAAAGCCACCCAGTTAGTGTCAGAGGTGGGAATAGAATTCAGGAGTCCACAGTTTCACTGCCATAAGATGAGCCTTTGTATGTATTAGGATGTGGGGGGGATAATTATTCACATTGAGGAAAAACACCTATACACCACTTCTAAATACTTTATTTTAAATAATGTATCCTTGTTTTATTAATCAGTGCCATAAATACACCACTTGTACTAACATGGCTGTGAATTTTAGTAATAGTTCACATTCAGCAGTAATGTAATTAACTTACACTTTTTATCATTTTTTAAAAATCAGGGTGCAGTTTATTAATAGAGATTTCAGAAATTAGTTGACTGGGGAGTAGTATGTGATCCACTGAAGAGTGGAGGTTATAAATCACCTTCTTTACCCAACCTGTAGAGAGTGTGAATTTGTCACAGCTGTAGCTCAAGAACCTTTGCTATGATATTCATGCTGTTGCAGCTTATGCTTTTAGTTTGTAGAGTCACATTTAGACCCCTGGTATGTTAGCCAAGATGGCAGCCATCACAAGCACACAGATCTTCATTTACATTACCTGTCGACACTTCAGTTCAGATCTGCAACTTTGATCATCATGGAAAATGAGATGGTTGCTTAGAATAGTCCTTGAAAATTTCTACACACCAGTGATGGTCCAGTCTAGCACCTATTGTGTTCACATGCTGGATCAGACCCATAACCAAAATGTGGTGGTAATGAATTCACTTGGCAATCTTTACTTAAGAACATCATGGACTTAAAATGATGCCACCCTGACGTTAAGAGAGTGGGGAATACAGTAGAGCTGTAGGAGTATGTGTATGTAAATTTCTGCCTGCACAGTTGGCTTAAGCCTGTGGATACTCAGCCTTCTGTGGGATCAAACCTTCAACCTAGCTCTTACCACAGCTACTGTTCCTTTGCTTAGAATCTGAATCACATAGAATCCGAAATGCAAAAGAGGAAAGGAAAAGTCAGGGTATCCTGGGTTGAATGTTACTTCAGAGATGACAAGCCAGGTAGAAAGAAAGATGTGGGATAGTTTATAACAATAAATAAATAAAAATTAACCACTGAATAGAAAGTAGGTCTCCCCCCCACCACACACACACACACACACACACACACACACGATAGCTGCGGTTTGTTCTAACCTCTCTCTCTAAGAAGTGATCTAATAACTAACTCACTCTTAGCTGTACCACTCAGAAGTTATCATTCTGCTCATTCATGAAGATGAATGTAAATGTCATCACAGCACTTGGCCAGCATGTGTTCTGCAATTCCATATGCGTATGAATAAACTTTGCTTGTAAATTAATAAAAAAGCTTCACATAAATTATCGCCAAAGATGTATTTTTCTTTCTTATTAGTAAACTAGCATTTGTAGTAGCATGACTATTAATCATTAATTTGTAAGTGCTTGTCCACATCCGATGCAAATGAGTAAATAAGAAATAGTAAATTATAGATTATCATTTTTGAGAGACGCAAAAACAAAATTTATACAGGTGGAAATTAATCCCAGTTGCTCTTCTACAACATAGCTGGTGCAGAAGTGTGATTTCTCTTGCAAAAATCAAATAGCTAGATCGTTAAATATGGTTGATAGCACGATACCAATATTACACTACGGTGTGGTATAGTACCAACCCCTGCAAAATTGGTCATTATAAAGTTTGATGACTGGGTTGCTAAAGATTTAGCATATGCCAAGGTTGCCTGGGATTATTAAATGCAATGTGGTGTTTCTTTTAAAGTTCTGCTTACATTATGCATATGTAGTTGCTGCAGGTGTCATTTTATACAAACGAGGGACTCGGAAGTAAATAGGCTTTCTATGTTTATAAAAATGCTTTTTGTTTGAACTAATAGAATGATATAATAGAATCATATAATGATTCTGGTGTATTCTATAATTAGAAAAGACAATTGCTCACTATATGTAAAACATATATTTTTTTAAATTTTTTGAACTTAAAATGCACAGCAAGAATTATATTCCAATCTGTCACATTAGCACAGAGTTTGGTTTTGTATTCCCCCCTCCCCTCATGAAAATGCCATGTTTTCACACAAAACTCAAAAGCTTTTAATTTCTAGCCCCAAACTTTTCAGATTATGGGTTTTTTTCAGTGAAAACTCAGTTCTTCTCAGCAGGAAATCATTTTTTGCTTAAAAAAAAAAAAAACCTTTGGTTGTAAATTCAGTTCTTTCAAAAAGAAAAAAATACCAGCAAGCTTAAGTTCTAATGTTATTTGGTAAGCTTTGAAGGAAATTCATACATTTATTATTTATTTACAATTTACAATCGTGTTCATTACATTTGAGCACTTGGCCCAACTAGATTGAGGTCACATTGTACTGAGTGCTGTAGAAACACAGAGGAGCACACAGTCTGTGTCTTGAAGACCGTATAGTCTAGGTAGAACAATGGGATGGTGGCAAATGTCGTTTGTTTCATGATATTTTGGAGAGTTGTGTGGTGTGGTCTGCTTAGGCAGGGGATAAGCTAAATAGGAAGAAAAGTGATAAAAGACATTACAGAGAAGGAGATGAAGGGGAAGGGGTAGGTGGACAGGAGAAGAGGGTCAGGTGTAACTTGAAACTAAGTCTAGGGCACTGTGAAGGCAGCTGAGGGACAGTGTTGGAGCAAGTAGCCAATGAGTATAGGGCAGAGAAAGCCCAGTCAAAACTTTCGAAAGGTCCCTGCATGCCAAGTTGCCTGCTTAGGGTGCCCCTGCAGTTAGGATCTCTGGTTGATTCCTCTTTGTAGTTTTTCTTGAAAGCCATATGCCAAGAACAGGGAGGGAACAACCTGGATCTTAATTTTCCCACAGTGTCATGTGTCCTATACCACAATGGTGGCTGTGATGGTGGAGAGTGACCCTGCTAGAGCCCCATTTTTTCTGACTGCAACAATCTCCACTTTGGCTAGTTTTGCAGCACCTCCTATCAGGTGAAGTTTCTGGCCAGTTTCTCTCAGAAATTGTTTCCCAAGGCCACATCACCGCATATTTTTCCAACTAAGGAAGATGCTTGCCCACTCGCATAGATCATTCCAGTTTTATAGCAGTTACCAGGAATGACAACATTGTTTGTGCTTAAAATGGGCACCTCTAGAACCAGAGTGAACTTTTTAAGTACACCCACCATGTGTACTTCCCTTAGGAGGGGTTTTGTAATAAGTGTTTAAATTGTGCACTAATACCAAACCATAGAAATTGAACCAATTAACAAAATTATTTCTACTAATGAAGCATTACAATATAGTAAATGCAATAAATACTGTAAAATGTCCATAGAGTTTTTGTGTGTATAGCCTTGTTTCACAATGTGATCTCTAACATACAGATGCTTCTTCTCTGGTTGGTCCTGCACCTACTGAAATCAAGGGCAAAACTTCCATTGATTACAATGAAGCATAATCAAGTTCCATGTTCTAGTACTGCTTCTGTCATTAGCCATAGCATCTGAAAAGTTGTAGGTAGAAAGCAAACATCTTGCTCTAGTCTGTCAAAAAATTAGTCTTGAGTATCTGTGACGTTCAAGGACAAATTGCATAGCAATCCATGCTTTTCCATCTGAAACAGATTGTTTAATAATGCTGGAAGTCTTTGCACCATGTAATGTTATTTCTCATTTGCTTTTTCTTGACTTTGCAGCTTCTCCCTCACAGACAAATGTAAAAATCTGAGTTTCCTTCGTCTGGTAGCCACTTCCCTTCTGCGGCTTACTGCTTGCAAAAATCCAATTGCACTAGCTCAACATGTTAGACTCTGGTGCAGCCTGTCAGAAAATAAGTAGAGGTTAAATGCATAGTCATTGTGTGCAGATGTGTAAGAAATCCACATATTAAAAAGCTGTAATTATAAAGCAGAATAAAATACCAATCCTAGAAGAGAAACATTAATCTTCATAAAACAAAGCTCTGCGGGTCATTAGGCATCGTGCTGTATCAGTGCAATCATCCCTAAGAGATTGCTGTTTTCAAATAAGCCACTAAATGTGGGGATTTCAAAATCATTTAATGTTGGTCTAACTCTGCTCCTTCTGAAGTCAAATTGATCAACAATACTCCATGAAATGTTTTTCAAATGAAATTTTGGCACAAAATTGTAAGGTTTTAATCAACATCTTCAGAAACTTGTTGCCACTTGTTGACCAAACATTTTCAGCCCCAATCCCAGAATGGCTGTTTTTCTGCAGTCAAAAACTGGGCGGGGGGGAACCTTCATTTCTCATTTTGGGTGTTTTAAATTTTTCAGTTAAAAACTGGAGAAGAAAGGTTCATAAAACCAAAAACAAAAAATATCATTTTTATTAGAGTAAATAGTTCCCAACCTGCTCTAGTTTTAATATTTACATCAGTAACAGCAGAGTTAGACTAATTCTGAGCAGGTTTGAGACCACCACCACAAATGCAGCTTTGATTTTTCTAACATGACATTCTCAGCAGCAGTTAGACAGAAGATAGATGTCCAAGGTGCAAATGTCTACATTGTATGGCAACTTGTTAACAAGCTATGATAAGCAGGGTTGTGTTTTTTCTTCTTTCCTTAATTGATATTGCATTTATCACCAAAGTAGCTAAGCTAAGTATATTAATTCAACTAATATTTAAAATCCATACATTAATGAATTACATGTAATATCAGGAACAGTGACTTGATGCATCTGTGTTTTGGAGTGAAGAAAAAGACTTAAAATAATTCTCTCTCCCCTCTCCTTCCATTCCATTCCAAGTGATCATCCTATGTATTTGGCACTAAGTAACAAAGGTCTCCAACAAAGCATGAGTGTTTTCTGTAGTGAAGGGTGCTCCAGTACAAGGTGTTTGCTAGATGTAAGACTGCTGCTCCATCTACCCCCAGTGTCTCTCTCACTGCTGTAGTAGGCTGTAGGTTGCACTGTTAATGAATTAAATGCTTTGACATGATCTATGGTCTTCTGAATAATTACTATTTTCACCTTCTAGTACAGCACAGTTTAACTTAGATAGCAATATATAGTCTTTATTTGGGTTCAAGCAGTAATTGCGACAGGTGCTAGAACTAGAAAATAATTCCTGACCTGTGTGTGGCCCATGGCTCCCCTCCTGCTGGCAGGCAGAAGGCAGCAACTGCCTACAGACCCAGGTGGTGTGCATTTCTGTAGGGCTACAAGACCAGTGCAAGCTCCTTGCTGTGGCCAAGAGGACAGGATTTCAGTGCTCCTCTTTCCCTGGCTGTAGCAGAAACTATGGAAATTGAAAGAAGCAAGGAGTCCTGTGGCACTTAAAAGACTAACACATTTATTTATTGTATGAAATTTCACGGGAGAAAATCCTGCTGTTAGTCTTCAAGTGCCACAGGACTCCTTGCTTCTTTTTCTGAACTAGACTAACACAACTGCCCCTTTGGAACATGGGAAAGTGGCCCATCTAGGTCCAAAGGGGCTGGGATACCTGATGGAGCCAGAGGGAGGGGAACACTGATCTCCCCTGGCTGCAGAAGGGAGCCACTGCCTGGGGACCCTCGTAGAGTGCACAGAGATACAGGATGTGTCCAGTTTCCTTGCTGCAGCCAGGGAGACAGGAGATCAGCAAGAAGGCAAACTGCTTTTCAGGGGAGCCTTCAGGGCTGTAAAAATGATATCTGTGTTCCTTAAGTCAAAAAGGTTGGAAACCACTGAATTAGGGATTATTACTACTTCACGCCACACCCCCAAGCTTCAAGTAGTAATACCAACTCAAATACATGCTTTCTATTTTCAGTATCCCCACTACAAAAATTGTTCCAGCACCACAGTCATTTTTCATTTATATGTGCTATGGCTATTATCTTCATGATTGGGTCTCTGGTTATCCCACCAGACACATCCAACGACTAGCACATGCCAAGTTCTCAATGTACCAATCAGCAGATTCAGGCTTTTTCAGTGCACTTAGGAAAAACGGGAGTCTTTCTGATGCCACATTCACATTTCATATGAATGACAACTTTTTAAAGATGAAAAGTGCAGTTTTATATCAGCCATCAAAAAAAAAAAAAAAAAAGAAAGAGAGAGAGAGAGAGCTAAAATACAGCCTGGCCATCACTACCCAGCTGGTTGATTAACAATACTTGCTTACTGGCATGTAAAGACATCATCTCTATTAATAGCAAGAATATAGTTCTGCAAAAACACGGTGCTAATTTATAAAAAAAACAGTTCAGGCTTACCAGGGCAGGATGGAAATGCAGAAGATAGGGCAAGGAGCAGAATAATTATTCTTGCTCCCAAAATGTTATATAGCATAATTAGAACATAGCAGCAGCATAATCTAGTCTATGAATAGAACACAGGACTGGCAGCCAGGAGGCCTGGATTCTGTTCTCAGCTCTGCCTTTGACCACTCTTTAAGTCATTTCCCTACTCTGTTGTTACTTCCTATCTCACCATTTCTCTATCTTTTGTAAACATGCAAAGCCCAAATATCTTGTTTCATGGACTGTTTCCCACTATGCATTTGTATAGCTCCTAAAACAATGAGGCCCAAGTGTTGGCTGGGACCTCTGAAGGCTATTGTAATGCCAACCATAAACAATGAAGTGATCTCTTTATTTAAGGATGATGCAACCAATAACAAGGGCTGTACTCCAACATACTGTGGGTAATCCTGCCTTTATTTGGATTGTCCTTACCCTCTGTGAGCAGTGATGAGGCATAAAATTCAGTGGCATTGGTAGCCTCTGCAACCAAGGCACCACAGACCTTGGAGACCTGTACTGTAGAAGCTTGAGATTCCTGTTAGAATCATGTAGGCATCTAATACTCGGTGGTCTTGATTAAAGACTGCTCTCTAACACTACAATCATAGGGTAAGAAATAATCTTTACTCTGTCTGACAGAGCTAAGTAAAAAACATACATGTTAGTTAATGGTGTACTGTGGATCATAAATGTCACATGAAACATAAAATAGTAAATAATATTCAGATTTCCCATAATTAATTAATTAACAATGGATCTTGATGTTCTAAATTCCTTGGTCAATGTGCTTTTCCATGGAAAACACATTTTGATGGGGGGTAAGGAAACCTCCTTCCAAAATAGGAAAACGTTTGGTACTGTACTCTTTGCATTTTAGTCCCTGTTATCTTCCTGGACAGACTTCCCACAGTCTCAACTTGTCCACTTCCTGCTGAATCTCTGGCCCTCTTATTTCTGTCATTCTTCAGCCTCTGGACATCCATTTCCCCAGCTTCTCAGGAATCTGCATGTGTTCAGCCTTACAGAACTCTGCTGCAGGCATGAAGCTTTTTCCCAGCTGCAATCCATTGGTAAAAGCTCTCAAGTCTATGAGGTATAGCCGTGGAGAAACTTAACATTCCTCTCTGGTCACATCCAGCTCCCTCTAAAGTGGGTCCTCAGAAAACCTTTTGTGAAGCTCCTGAGCTGAGGCTATTTTTACCGGACCCCTTATTACTGATCCCTCCATTTTTCAAGATGAAAGGCTGCCACTGAAGACATAACACAGATCTCTCCATCTCAATGCTGGATTCCTGAAGCCTCTCTTTCTTACATGACAGAGGCAGAGGACTACCACTTCTCCCTCCTGCTTCACAGAATATGACTTCCTGATTGCTTTTGATGAAGAGTTAAAGTATAATTTGGTGGGCCCCCGAGCCCTCCTGCATGGGTGCTCCCCCACACCCCAGTTCCTGCCCCTCATATGCCAGCTCCTGCCCCCCAAACAGCCCCCACCCCAGCTATTGCCCCCAATATCCATTCCCCTGTCCCCAAAATCCAACCCCAGCCCCAATACCCACCCCCAAAATCCACCCTCTGCCCCCCATACCCATGCCCCAGCATGAACTGGGCAGCCGCATGCTGGGCTGGGAAACTCCTGTATTTACTCATGTATAAGCCAATCCTTGCATAAGCCAACCCCCCAATTCTGAGCCCCAAAAAGAAGCAAACTGGGTGATCCATGTATAAGCCGAGGTCCACTTTGGCCTTGGCCCCTAACCTCCCCCCCCCCAGCACTGCTGGCTTTCCCCAGATTTCCTGACATCCTCCCTAGCCCCCAAACCCCTGCCTCTGCTTTGCCCCTGTGCCTGCTGCTCTCTTCGATCCCTGCTACTGCTCCCCCTGCTGTCCCTGCTCTGTCCATTCCCCCTGCTGTTCCCCTACTTGCTACCACCTTCTCCGCTCTGCACTGCTGTTCCCAAACACATCTTCCATCTCTTTTCCTGTCACCCCCCCCGACCTCTGCCACCGCTTTTGCCAGCCTTCCTGACACCCCCCAACCCCTGGCCCGTGCCACCTCTTCCCTGGCCTCCCCAAACCTCAACCCAACCACCAGGCTGACAGCCTCCCCAGGACCCCAATACCTTGCCACTCCAGATGGTGGGGTTCTCTCCTAACTCTAACCACAGCCCAGGCCAACTGCCCAAGATGGCTGCCCCGGTGACACTGGGGATCCAGCCCATAGCATGCCCAGTGAAATGCCTGGGATGGGGCCGTGAACCATATTAACCCATGTATAAGCCAAGTGCCTGTTTTGAAGCCAATTTTCGGACACAAAAATCTCGGCTTATACACAAGTATATACAATATGCAGTTATGCAGGCTGTCCAGGCACCCCCCCCCATCTCCCCTGCCTGCCAGAATGCAGCAGAACACCATTCTGGGGCCTGCTATTTTTAAATGTTGGGCCCCGGAATGCAGCATTCCTGCTCTATTTCCTATTTTTAGGGGGCCAGGAATGCAGGGCCCCTAAAAATAGTGGGCCCCAGAATGGCGGTCTGGGCCATTCCAGCCCACTTTAACCCCTGCTTTTGATGGAGGACAATCTGATTGCCTGGGGCAAAGAAGTTGTCCCACTTTCGCTGGAATCTGATTGTTTGAATAAGGAAGAGACCATGCTGCTCATCAAACATCATCACATCTGCTCTGAAGTTTCAGCAGCTCACCCTCCTGCTGATGGCATGACAGTAATGACTTTTTCAGAATCCATTACTGTTTTCTCTACCAATAAATAGCTAGCTTCCAATATAGTTCTCCCCATAGCAGCTGTCCTTCCTTCTTTCTGTGTGCACAGTATCTACAGAATACACTCTATTGATAGAAAGTTTATTCTTAATCTTATTTACAATATTAGAACTTCTCTGTAGTTTTCCATTAATGCGGGGTTTATTTCCATAAAAATGCAGCTTCTTCAAAATCAAAACTACATGTGGAAATTTTTGAATTTGTGAAAATGTTTTGATTTTTCTATTGGGAACATGTAAATTAAGAATTCTATTTTGGCATGTTCAATCAAAATTGAAACATTCTGTTTTGGTGAACCAAATTAAAACTATTCACAGTGAACCACTTCAGCATTTCTTCTCTATTCGAATAGCTATGAAGCATCATTGGAATCCCATGACCATAATGCATTATGGGACATGTCTGGGACCATTGTCCATAGAGGAGTATCATGTCACGAGGCACCTGCAACTCCAGTAAGGTACTGCAATGGTTCTGCTGTATCCATTACAATGTCAACTCAAAAACTTCCAAATCAAACATTTTCTGAACCTTTTTGTTCCATGAAATTTTTTTGCTAATTTGACTTTTCATTCCAATTTGGGTTGAAAATAAATGTGTAAATATCAGAATTTTCCATGGGGATGGAGGAGAGGAGAGGAGAGTACCAAATTTTGATCAGCTTTTATGTATTTGTCTTATATTAGAAACAAATGATTGAGGTTGCATGAACTATGCATTGTACAAACACATAGTGTATTGTCCTTGCCGCAAACAGCTTATAACTAAATAGGACCAGCAAAGGATGAGAAGGATAACTGATGAACAGAGAGAGACTGTGGTTTTCCTAAAAGCAGAAAGCCAATCAGTGGCAGCATTAGGAATGCAAAAGAGACTCGGGAGATTTAGGTTCTATCCTTTAGAGCAATACCAACATTATACGTATTGCTCACAGAAGGAGGGAGGAAACATAAAGTGAATTGTAAAGTCCCTCCTCACTCAGCTGTGTGTCTAGAATTTATATTCTGGAGTCCTCATTAGAGATTATAATACTTTAATAATTTTGAAAGACAATAATGATAAATTTTGTACAGACATTATTTTTACTATTGATGTGTGACTTACATTTGTAGTACTTTGAATAAACTTGTCGCATTCAGATTTGCCTCCATAGGAAGTCAGAGGTATTTGAATATACCTGACACTTTTGTTAAATGAAAAATTTATTCCTATTCTTTATTATTTTCTCTTTTCAGTTATGGGTTATAATCTTCAAAGTGTTGTTTCTGCATTTCTTCATCATCATACAAAGCAAGTTTTCATTTTTGAAAGTGATAATTACAGCTGCGTTGGTAGACAATGCTTTTTTCAAAATGTAAAACAAAGTGTGGATTGGTGGATGCAGAAAGTATTGATTGATATAAGGCAGAAGTGTCAAACTCATTTGCTATGGTGGGTCAGATTTGGCTGAACAGGGGGACTGAAAACAGAGGAGTTTGCAAGAGAAGGAGTTGGTGAAACCCTGAGAAGGAGGCAAAGGCAATCCCGTAGCTGAAGAAGCAAGGGAGAGAGAGCGAAGCTTGGGTGAGTGAATTACTAATTGTGTGTTTGTCTTTCCTTACAGGTGATTTCTGTTAGTTGTTAGCTACTGTGGGAGTTGGGACTGTGATTGTGTGATTGTCTGGGGGCTGTTTGGATCATTGTTCCCTGCTCACCTTTGCTCACCAGCTTCAATCAGCCTTGTGATCATCCTTCCTCTGTGCTCTCAACAAGGGACAAGGGCTCACCTAGGCAGAGAAGCCCTTAAAAGCCAGTGGCTGAGTGACCAGGGGGACTGAAAACAGGGGAATTTGAGAGGGAGTTTGGGGAGGAGTTTGGTGAGGCCACGATGGTGAAGAGCTGCACTGCTTGCACCAGCACCCTTCTGTCTCCTCCATCTGTGCCCAAGGGCGTCGCTGCCACTGGGCACCCGGGGCATATGCTCTGAATCCCAGCACTGGTGCCCCGGGTCTGGTGCCCCCCCACCGGTCTCTGGCCCAATTGGGCCAGGGATCCAGGACCCAGCCGCCCATGGCCTCAGCAGCACCATCCCCAGCTGGGGATGCGGGGCCCAGCCACCCACGACTGCATGCAGCGGCTTCCAGCTCTATCCCCAGCCTGGGGACATCGCCTGCGGCCAGGGGGCGTGGCCTGCAGGCTGGGGGCGGGGCCTTAGGCCGTGCCCCAGGTTCTCCCCAGGGCAGCGATGCCCCTGCCTGTGCCTGTAGCCAGATGACGTCCTGAGCATGGATATCTCTACCCAGACCCTGGTGTGGACTTGCAGGGAGTGTGGCCTGCATTTCCCTGTCTCAGATGATCAGGTTGGGGAGATGAATCAATGTGACAGGTGTCTTCTGGTGGAATCTCTGAGGAGGCAAGTGGGAGAGTTACAGGAGGAGGTGTCTAGGCTAAGGAGTATCCATGCCCTGGAGAAGTTCCTCAATAGCATCCATGAGGAGACATGCAAGGAAGAGAATACTATCCAAGTGCCGAGGACTACTGCCGCACTGGAGATGGATGGGATGCCCATGGCAGAGGGAGGACACTGGCAGCTGGTTTCTTCTGGCAGTAGACAGTGCTCCACCCCTGCTCACATCCCACCCTCCATTGTGGTGAAGAACCATTACGCAGCACTAGACATGATGGATGAGGTGGAAGAGGAGATGCCATGCAGCTCCAAGGCTGGGAGGATCACAGCCACCACAGCTAGGAAGAAACATAGCATTGTGGTGGTTGGGGACTCACTTCTGAAAGGGACGGAGGCACCCATCTGTTGCCCTGACAAGGCCTCTCGGGAGGTATGCTGCCTGCTGGGTGCCCGCATCCGAGACGTTACAGAGAATCATCCACCCCTCTGACGACTACCCCATGCTACTCACCCATGTGGGAACCAATGATACTGTGAGAGGTGATCTTCGGCAGATCAAAGGTGACTACAGGGCTCTGGGAGCACGGGTGAAAGAGTTCAGAGCACAGGTGGTGTTCTCCTCAATCCTTCTGGTCAAGGGTAGTGGCCTGAGCAGAGACAGATGCATCCTGGAGGTGAATGCTTGGCTGCAAAGATGGTGTCATTAGGAGGGCTTTGGCTTCCTTGATCATGGAGTGCTGTTCCAGGAAGAAGGACTGCTAGGCAGAGATGGACTCCATCTGTCGAGGAAGGAGAAGAGCATATTCAAATGTCGACTGGCTGACCTAGTGAGGACCGCTTTAAACTAGGTTTGAAGGGGGAAGGAGACCAAAGCCCACAGGCAAGTGACAATGTGGGAGACTTGGGGGAAGGGATGGAACTTGGGGGGAACAGGGACTGTAACACCAGGGATAAAAGAGAGGGTGGTTGGAATATGGTGGGGGAACCAAATAATTGTGTTAGATGTTCTAATGAAGCTTTAATACCTTAGGCAAGTGTGGGAGGACAATGTCAGGAGAAAATCCAAAGAGGTAGATGCAATAAAATTGATGCAATAAAATCAACATGGGAAAAGAGGGCAATCAGCCTGGTATCTTAGGTGCCTGTACACAAATGCGAGGAGCCCGGGAAACAAGCAGGAAGAATTGGTAGTACTGGCACAGACAAGGAAGTATGATATAATTGGAATAACAGAGATGTGAGGGGATAGCTTGTGTGACTGGAGCTCTGCCATGGATGGGTCTAAATTGTTCAGGAAGGACAGGCAGGGAAGAAGAGGGGGAGGAGTAGTGCTCTATGTAAAAGAGCTCTATGACTGGCAGAAGTTTCCAGATCACAAGCCCTGGTTCTCATGGGGGACTTCAATTACCCTGACATCTGCTGGGAGGCCAATACAGCAGTGCACAGGCAATCCAGGAAGTTTTTGGAGAGTGTTGAGGACAACTTCCTGGTACAAATGCTGGAGGAACCATCTAGGGATCTTGGACCTCTTGGCTTGCTGTTCACAAACAGAGAAGAACTGATTGGGAGCATAGATGTGAGTCAGCAGTGAGCTCTTGCTGCCAAAAAGACCAATGGCATACTAGGCTGCGTTAGAAGAAGTGTTGCCAGAAGATTGAGGGATCTGATTGTTCCCCTCTGTTCAGCACTGGTGAGGTTGCATCTGGAATACTGTGTCCAGTTTTGGGCTCCCCACTACAAAAAGAACGTCAAGAAATTAGAGTCCAGTGGAGGGCAACGAAAATGATCAAGGGGCTGTAGTACAAGACCTATGAAGAAAGACTGAAGGAACTAGACTTACTGAGCCTGCAGAAGAGAAGACTGAAGGGGGATTTGATAGCAACCTTCAACTACCTGAAGGGGTGCTCTAAGGAGGATGGAGTTCGGCTCTTCTCAGTAGTAACAGAGGACAGAACAAGGAGCAATGGTTTCAAGTTGCAGCTGGGGAGGTTGAGGTTGGATATTAGGAAAAACTTTCTTAGTAGGAGGGTGGTAATGCATTGGAATGGGCTACCTAGGGAGGTGGTGGAATCTCCGTCTTTAGAGATGTTTAAGGCCCGGCTGGACAAAACTCTGGCTGGGATAATTTAGTGGGACTGGTCCTGCTTTTTTTGGCAGGGGGGTGGACTAGATGACCTCATGAGGTCCCCTCCAACCCTATGATTCTATGATTCTAAATGTAATACAAGGGGGCCATACATACCATAAATCAAAACACTGTGGCACTTTTGCTGCATCACAGAGTCCTGTGTATGTGAAACAGCGCTGCATGACACCTCTCTCTCTGGGAAAGCGTGCGACCTCGTACCCAGTGCTCAGTGATGTCACAAGATCTGACATTCTTGAGGCATTGTGAAGCATTGGGTATGCAAGATGTGCTCTCTCTCTCTCAGGGAGTGGTACCATGGAGCAGTCACAGGGCAGATGGAAGTGGTTCATGGGCTGCATGTTTAACATCCCTGATATAAGGCCTTTCCAGCAAATTAAGGGCCTGTGTCTTGGCATAATTTTGACAGACAAAATTTGATTGACCTCATCAGTGGATTTAGCTATGGCACATAAATAACTTACTTTCCTTGACTTTTAAGTTTTGTCAGCTGCATTACTCATTGGCCACAGTCACTACACATCAAGGGAATAGCCAGTTTAATCAACAGTAACATCCACAGCATCCTCAGTTCACATGCTTAATCCACAAATCATGCTTTTTAGATGTGATCACAGACTCATTTTCCTCTGTGAACTCACTTTCAATTCCAACATAAAATTCATTGTTATGCAAACATAGAATATCTTACAGTTGGACTCAAAAGCACACCCTTAATTTACATGCTGCTCAGAATGAGCTTATTTGGCCAAATAGGAGAATCCAGCCCCAGAAATGTAATCAGGGCAGCATCAGAATTCTAGCCAGTCATGAGTAAATCAGCACAGAAATCCATCACAAAGGAAAGGGAGCATCACCTACAAATGACCTTTCTGAAGAACTTCCCACTTCCCAAGTTGCTAGGAAAATAGTTACAAAAATTACATCAAATTGTACAGTAAAGCTGCAAACAAGATTCAGCAGACTGGAAGAAAGAAATGGACAGAAGACTAATCTACTGAACACAAATAATGGCCTGACCAATGGCAGGGAAGAAATGAAACAGGGAATTTCAAAGGTAGAGGATATTTTTAAACAGAAGGATAATAAAGAGACAAATTGGGACAGCACATCAGACTTCTCATGGAAGAAAAACCAGGACCTTGAAAAATGGCAGATACCACAAATATGTTCATGTTACTCTGCTACCAGATGGCATAGAGAGCAAGCAACCTTGCAGCCTTGTCTGACTTCTGGCTTCTCAAAACTTTGTGTGACTATGAAGATAAAAAGTATCAAGAATGGGAGGATTCATAGGACTGGTCTTTCCCTCTTCAAACACCCTAGTGAAACTAAGAACAGCCATCATCAGTAAAGCCTTGCGCGGATACAAAAATGTGGATATGTAACCACTCAGTGTCAGCATCCAATCTGGGACCCGCATGCTAGATTTTATGTCCATTGCATCTGTACTGTCCCTGCTTCACAGCAGCTCCTGCCTTGACTATAAGAGCAGAGGCTTTTCCTGGCTGCCACAGTTTTGCTGAGCTGAAAGGGGCAGGGGGTGGGGGATGGATTGGCAGTAGCTCCATGAAATTCAGAGGCTCCCCTGGCCCCAGTCTCAACAACTTTTATTCTGCCGGGGCTAGGGAAGCTGATCTTAAGTGGATACCCACATCTCTGCAGGGCTTTATCAGGCTTCAGACTTTCCATGACTGGTGGCTACCTAAACAATTAAGGATCTGAAAGAAGTAGAGATTTGGATTCTTATTTTCACCCTCAGATTATTCAACTAGAATAAATAAATGAATAATGGGTAGCTTCAAGAAGCTTCATGATTACAAAGATTAGGTTTGTTGATTTCTGCCCTCTTACTCCTATAAAGCTGTTCCACAAAGACCAAGCACCCATTTTCTCTGGAAAATGCCAGGCTTTCAATAGATGATCCTCAGATGACTTCATAGATTCTAAGGTTAGAAGGGACCAATATGATAATCTAGTCTGACCTCCAGCACAATGCAAGCATAAAATCTCATCCACCCACTCCTGTAATAGATCTCTAATCTATGACTGACTTATTAAAAACATGGTTTAAAGACTTTAAGGTACAAAAAATCCATCAACAAGTGAATCGTGCTCCATTCTACAGAAAAAGGAAAAGAAGAACCACAGAACCTTTGCCACTCTGCCATGGGTGAAAATTTCTTCCTGACCTGAAATAAAGCGATAAGGTAAATCCTGAGCATGTGGAGCTATGGCATTTTACTCCAGCTGACGATCTGGACAGATCACATAACAAGTGGTCAATTAACATTTTAGTCTCAGGAGATTATCCAAAGAGCTTAAGCTGCATAGGGAACAGGGCTGTTGAATAATAAACCTTGAACTTTGAATGTGGGAATGAACATTTTGGCATTTTACCAGATTACTTAATATGGCATTTCTGGTATTTTACCATATCCATCTTAGAATCAGGTGTGCAAAGGGGTAAAGTGACCCCTGTTTCTGAAAATAAATGCTTTGTTTTTTAGCTCTGTTTATTTAATTTTATTTCACAATTTACTGCTGAATGTACAAAAAGTGGTTCTTAGCATTTGAATTTTATCATTTCATTCACACCAAATTTTGAGGAAAAAAATGGGAATTGTCTTCTGGAAGACCATCATAAGGTTGTCAAAAGTGATGAGTGATTTGGGGTGATTCAGTTTGTGGGGGCCAATCTTGAGATACCTTAAATAATGTAATTTTCAGAAAATGCTGAGCACCTGTCCTTGAAAATTACACTCAGTTAAAGTGTCTTGATGGGAGGTTCTTTGTTTTGCTTCAGTGGGAGCAGAATGGGCCTTATTTGAGTAAAATAGACATTAGCTACTTGTTTCCAGTGGAGCCAAGTAAACAGTGTAAACCCCAGAGTTCTGATTATGGGCTTTAAAAGGGTTATGGGTAGAATTAGTCGATTTTCAGCAGTACTTTATAAGTCACTGTGTAGAGTTCACTGAGAATTCCTTAAATTGTATATTTGCCAACACTTTTTTTCATCTGACTGTGGGGTATCAACTAATAATTGAAAACTGCTGTATAATTTTACAAGAATCAGGAGGGGGAGAGAGAGAGGTTTCACTTTTCCTTTTGATCTGAAAGATCCCAGACTTATTTGGCCATCATGGAGGGCTACAAGGCCTTTGTTTACTGAGGCTGTTTTTGTAGGGAATGTGGAAGTATTTGGTAGTAGAGCTTTGTTTAATAGTTTGAATTTTGTCACGTGTGTTAGCTAATTGTATTGTGTGATTGAGCAGCAGTGATGTGGCATTTTGTATTCTTGTAAATGCCTCTGGAGGTTATCCAACACAGTTTATAAATAAAAGGAAGTATCAGAAGGGTAGAAATACATGAGAATGAAGGACCTGAGAGGTGGTAAGAGAAAACCCCCAATAAGTTATTTCAGAATTAAGCATTGTAGAATCCAGCATTGTCTGCAATTACAGGAGCAGAAAGGCACAAATTAATAGGTATTGAGTTCCTGCATTTTCCTTGAAGGTAAATCATTGATTATTGCTCTCAGTTATTCACTGAGAGTGAAATCATATAGCTGCTAAAAGGAGGTTACCTGTGCATACCTCCTTACTGCTTCTGTCTTTTGCATGGGGGATGTCATATTAATAAGGAATTTATATGGTTTATTATATAGCAGGCACAGAGTTCAACCCACTATATTTTCAAAGAGGTGCACATAATTATAAAATGTGTGATGCTGGAAGCCACTGAAGAATGTAGATATGTTTTTACATCTAGAGCTATTTCAATGCAAAATCCTAGAGGAGAAATAACTATTTAAGGTCAGACTTGTACCTCACACTCAAAGTTGACATTAAGAAGCTTCAGTGTGGTAAAAACTACGGTACCTTGACTCCAATGAATTGAGCTAGTTCACTATTGCGGGGGGAGTGGTTTTTGGTTTTTGGTTTTCATTTTGCAATGAAAGCAGAGCCTTGGTCACTTCTTTGAAAATGTAGGAGTAACAGATAGTCTGTATAGTTATGGAGGATAAAAGGGAACAAATGATAAAACAGAGGTGAAAGTGAAAGAAATGGGATTTGTTTAGTGTAAATTCTTCAGGGGAAATTCATCCTGGACATGCTGGCATTCTTGTAAAAAAGATTTACCACGGTATTCAAATCTGTACCTGCAACTACTCAAAATCAGAGTGCTTAGACAAAGGATGTTGAGGTAGCTCCATCTGTGTAGTAAAGATTTCATTTTTTGCCCATCAAATGAATGCACATCTGCTCCCATGTGCTATGTCAGTGTCAATTATTGTTTGTTTTCCCGTGCAGTAAGCTCCAAGGCAAAATATTTTAGTACCACAAAACTCTCTACTTGACTTAGGGCTAGATTCTGATCCCTCTCCTCACACTGAGTAGCAGTTTGCTGTGCAGTAGACGTGTTGAAGACTATGGAACTGGTTGCACAGTAAGGCACTGCTCATTGTGAATATGGGTATCAAGATCCACTTCAGGCTAGGCCCATCTCTGTCTAAGGTAAAAGTCATCAATACTTACATTATGTTCTGGCAGAATTCATATGAAGCAGTGTCCAGAAAACTGGTTCATTAACTAGATAATTAAGACTGTGAAAATGTAGGTTCTATAGATCTGAAGTCATCAGGCACAGTTCAATTCCCAGTATTACTCTTAACTGGTTTCTATCTGTGGCCTTTAATGACTGAATCAATGTGTTGCAGGAAGGACATCAGGTTTTTAAAATATAGCTGTATTATAGTTAATGAGCAATGCTTTTCCTCTTCTGTCAGCATGGTTATGATGATTTCTTCCAATGATTTAGTCAAGAACAAAATGTTTTCAAGCCCTTCCACTATGTGTGGTTTTTGTTTCATTTTTATCTAAGGAAAAATAAAAGTTCTCCCATAATTTAGAGAGAGAGAGAGAGAGACTACAGATCCTTCATATTTTGTAAAAAGGATCTATAAAGGGCTCTTGAGATTCATTTTCTGATATTTTGTAAAAGAAACTATATGTGTAATTTACAGATGCCATACAGGATTTTGTTTACTGAATTTTCTTTTTAACACAGTTTCTAACTTGACACTAGGAAAAGAAAACTAATAAATGGAATCTGACATAAAAAGTATTTGGACTCTTATCATAATATCATTTATTGCAATAGAAGTTAAACTGCAATGCCAGTTGCCACAGGTTTCTGGTGCATATGTAGATACAGTTTTTCCCTCAGGGTCATAGCCGCAGTCTGTTCCAGGAAAGGATATAGATGCAGTGTGTGATTCACCTCTCATTATAACTAGAGGGAAATTATGTATAAAATTAGAATACCTGGCACAGAGTTCAGGCTTGAAAAGCACTAGCACACAATGTGTCAGATAGGGTAAAGTCTCCGTCTGTTCGTTTGCATGGAATAAACATGAGAATAACCTGCAGGTAGGTGGATTTCTGTGCCTGCCTGAAATGGGTCTTGGATATAGTCCTATTGCTCTTTTTCGCTATTCCAGAAGACCAATGATACTGATGTTGTTGGTAATCTGTGTTGAGCAGCAGCACTACTGGATGTCAGATGCACTATAAGTCAAAAAATTCCAAAGTGGTAATGGTGGTAAATCAAGTGATCTTTTTATACATGCCCTATAATGTCATAAAGCAGTAAACACAAACCTATTCAGTTCACCAGATTATCCAATAACCTAGTTAATTTGCAAAATATTACATTAAAAATCACTGCCATTTGCTCACATATTAGTAATAAATTACTGTGATTTATTAGCAATTGTAGCTAAGCCTCTGGAAGACATTCTGTCTAGATCAGAGATTTGCAAACTATGGGGTGGCACAGGTATTGTGCCAAGGAGATGTGCCTGTTTTTTGGCCTGGGGCATAGTGCTGCTGGAGTGCTCAGGCTTTGAGACTGCAATCTGGAGGCTGTACCAATTAACTCCCATGACTTAACTGCATCACCTTGCAGACGATTTGCAGAGCCTTTTCTTGCGTGTGGGTTGTGCAAAGAACCTCATCCGTCCTGAGGGTCAGGGAACAAGCTTTGGTCTTAAGTCACCCACAGGAAAAGTTAAGGGAGCAGGTTAAAGATGGTGGTCAATGCCCCTCTTCAGACTTAAAGGTGTCATATTCCTGCCCTGACTTTTGGGAGCAATGAATCCTGGGACCTGCACCTTTTCCCCACTACATCCTCAGTCAGTCAGCTGGTGGCAGCACAGGAGTGGACATGGGGAAGCAGGATCAGTGAGGGCAGGTGGTTGCGAGCAATTCTGAAGTGACCCTAGACTGGGCGTGCCAGACAAATGTCTTCCTGGCCAGCCTCAGCACTTGCATGTACTTTATGTTGGTCTGGCACGCCCAGTCCAGGCTCTATTAGGAATTGCTCACAGCCACCTGCCCTCACTGATCCTGCTTCCCCATGTCCACTCCTGTGCTGCCACCAGCCAGATGACTGAGGATGTAGGGGGACAAGCTGCAGGTCCCAAGGTATGTCCCCATTGTTCCCAGAACTCAGAGCATGACACTTGTAACTCTGAAGGAGATGGGAGTTGTGCAAGCTTCTTTATGTAGCTTGTATAACTGCCACTGAATTTCCCTGACAGTGTAGATTGAGCCTGGAGAATACCCTTATGTACAGGGACGATTTTCCCATGGCTGGCAATGCAAGCTTTACAAGCAGACTCTGCTGACAGTATGGTACAAAGTGGTCATCCTATGCCTCAGGATCTGTCCCACCGTTTTTATCAGTGGTCAAATGTCTTTTTCATTGACTATATTTGTATCCAATTTCTGTAACAGAAATAAGCAAATGCCAGTGATTTCATGTCATGTCATTCAGTTTAAAAAAAAATAAATCCTGGATATTAGCTAGTTAGAAAATCAAACACACACAACAGACAAACAATCACCTAAAACTAAGTGCATGAACAAAGAAGATATTTAAATAAATGCCAACGTTCTTATCAAACAGCACCCAAACTACCCATATCCTCCCCCCACATATCACTCATTTCCACTCAAGCCACTGGCACAGAAATATGGAAAAAAATGAATTAAAATTAACACATACTCAAAAGGTCAGTCATTCTGGATTCGATCAGGGAGGGGAGAATGAATTTCAGAGTCAAAGACCCTACAACTGGTAACACTGATAAATCACATAATCTCTATTCTCCCACTTCAGTAAACTGCATAAGCACATTCTTAATTTTAGCCATTCAAGTCATTTCATAGAGGTCAAGGTCTCAGATCTTCATCTCCCCTATCTGTGAAATGGGGATAATAATTAATTTCTCTCATCCTTAGTCTGGCTTCTCTTTACATTGTAAGATTTTGGTGATAGGGAACGTGTGTGTTTAAGGCCCAACAAATGAGTCCCAATCACTGCTGAGGACTCTGGGCATTACCATAATAAAAATTAATAATGATAGCTCTAAAACATCAGATTTCTTTTCAAAAATAACAGTAGCGAGCTTTACCTTTTGCCCAGCTTAAAAATACGTTGCTTTACATCAAGATTCAAATGAAACTTTCAAACAAGATTTAAGATTATGGAAAAATCTGAGAGATCATGTACATTATCTGAGGAAACATTACTTTAAACTATATTACTTACAGTGTATTTTGCTGTGCATTAAGACAAGTAATGTAAACCTAGAAGGCAAACTATAAATATTTAAGCTTGTAGCTAACAAAGCATGACTATATTTATACTAGTTTCTCACATCAGGTGATTTACTTTTTTGTGGACAAAGCAAGGGTTTCAAAGTTGTTATCCAGATATTTACAAAAGGCTATGTCCACGCATACATTATTATTTCAAAATAAATTAATTCAGATTAAGAAAATGTTAATTCGAATTAAGGGAAAGCCTGCTTTTGAAACAGCTGTTATTTCAAAATGGTTATTTCAAAATAAGGCCGCTTGGACATGTTGTTTCGAAACAGTTGTTTGGAAACAATGGTGTTGTTTCAAAACAACATGTCCAAATGGCGTTATTTCAAAATAACCATTTCAAAATAACAGCTGTTTCAAAATGAATGGGTTTTAAGCTGTTTCGAAATGATGGTTCTTATTTCGAAATGACAGAGCCCGTCATTTCGAAATAAGAAAAAGTCATGTGGACCTAATCTTTTTTTATTTCAAAATAACCAGTGTTATTTCAAAATAAAAGAGACGTGTGGACATACCCAAAGCTATCTAGATAAAAGAGAAATTCTTAATTTTTACTTTTTCATTTTAATAAGAACTATATTTTAAATGACTTTCCTTTTGACTTCCTGTATTCCGAAGATCAAAACTCAAAATCAGTGGAAAGTAAACTATAAATATAAAAGAGCAAACTTACAGAAATTCAGAAGATTAGAGAGGGGAGAAAAAAATCTCCCAGAGATAACTACAGATATCTGCAGAAAAGGTTTTCAGATTTTTTGTTATCCTTACATATAGAGATTGCTGTACTTTTGTTCACTGTACCTATGCAGATGACACATCATTTGGTATGTGTTAGGTGCCTCAGCTAACATTCATAAGCAGGTTCTGTTTACTTTTATGGAGCTAAACCACTCTACACCAGTTAAGGATCTTTTGAATGTAATGTAAATACTCTGAGAAAGGTCTATACTCCTTTTAAACATTCACAACAAGGAATAGATTTATTGAATGCAACATGCCATTAAAAGAATGAAACAATAAATGGATAAACTCTGGGAATACAATTAAATAATTATATACTTAAAATGGTTGAAACTATTAGAAAAGTATGATGTTAACATATGCATTGACACTGTGAGTGTGAATAAAATATGTCACAGGCATAGGAGAAACCTTCATCTCCTCCTCCCATTATTTGCAGCCAGACCATCCATCCAATACCCAATATTATTTGATGGAACCACAATAAAATTTGTAAGCACCTCCAGAGACCTTGAATTAGGAAGCTAGTGAAGTGGAAGAAGATCAAAAGCCTATGCGATTGATCAACTACAAGGCAAAGTAATGTTCTAACATTTCAGTTAGAAAAATAAAAACAAAATCACCAGAACATGTGTGCTGCAGATCCTCAGTTGGTATAAATCAGCAGAGCTTCACTGAGGTCAATGAAATTACGGTCTAATTCAAATAGAAGTTGATTCAGAGAAGCCTTCTGGCCTGTGGTGTGCAGGAGGTCACATTGGAGGATCACAATTGTCCTTCTGGCTTAATAATCTATGAATTCACACCAGTTTACACCAGTAGAGGATCCAGTTCCTCTATGTTATGAAATATCTATTGTCCAAGTCCTTTCTTCCATTTTCCCCTTTATGCTATGTCCACACGCAAAGTTTTATTTTGAAATAAGTCATTTTGAAATGACTTATTTCAAAATAAAACCCTTATTTCAAAATGACATATTTCGAATTTAAAAAAAATTATTAGATCTGTACAAGAAGTGATATTACTGTCTCATTAATTTTTTGAGAATTCAGAATATTTTCTCATCTTGAATCAAGACAGAAAGTTGAACTCTCCAAAATATTCATGAATAGAAAAACCCAATTTCTTTTGTTTCGGACCAATCAAAACATTTCCCCCAATGGCTTTTTGTTGAAAAAATTGTCAGAACACAATGCTGCTTCATGAACTCCTTCAACTGTGAAAATTATTATTATTATTATTATTATTGTGCACTGTATAGCACCTGGGAGCCCCAGTCACAGAACAGGAAGGATCCTATTGTGTCAGGTACTGTACCAGCACAGAAGAAAAAGAAGACAATCTCTGCTCCAAACAGCTTACTCATTCCATGCATTCCTATTCCATACAGATAAGTCAAGAAGGTAACCATGTTTCCCAAAGGGAAAATGGGACAACACATGGGACTCACCAGAGGTGCCACACCCAACACCTCCCTTCAGCATAGAGCTGGCCTGAGCCACTTACCCAAGCACCCTCCACATGGGGTTGGCCAAGGCACCCTGGTGTCACTGCTCACCCAAGATGGCCTTGCCACTTGTTCCTCATGCCTAAACGTTCCTCCATGCCCCACTAGGGGTCTATTTCCCATTTTTTTGGCAAAACTGGGCATTTCTCCCATTTGCTCTTCACAGTTGAGGATCAGTTGTCAAGCACATATAGGATAAATGCCCGGTTTTGTCAAAAAAATTGGATTGCCCAGAACAGGGCTTAAAAGGGGGATAGCCATGGTCAAAATGGGATGTCTGGTCACCAAATACATAAATAGTCAGCTGTTTGCCAGTCATTTATTTAGCTGTCTAACCTACACTCACTGATAGGCTGAGTGTTTTAAATGTGCCCACCAAATCAGCAGCTGCTGTCTTAGGTACTGAGCCACAAAAAAACCTACGTATTTCCTATTGTTTGCTTTCTGCAGAGCAAGATTAGCTGACTGAAGCCTAGTGTTTGTAATGCAATTATGAGAGGACTTCCACTGAACTTTTTAAACTCAGATAATGAATCCAATATTAAAATAAAACATAAAACTTCATGCTACTGCCAGCCATTAATGGACAGGGTTAGGAAGTAGGGTTTGTTTTCCTACTACTAGGTTAACCACTTTCAGTGATGTACAATTGTGTGTGTATGTGTGTGTTTACACACATATACCTGCCTCACATACATCCAGTCTAGCAAATAATTACATAAACAATTCAAGCTGCAGCCGAATTGTGACATGCTGGCAGATTACCTCAGATATCTACCTTGTCGGATAGGTTTGTGATTCCCATCTCATGTATGCATACTCAACGTGAGTTCTTCTCTGAGCTAGCTCTCTACCTCTAGTAACACAAACAGCAGCAGCTGGGGCATGGCCTAGCTGTCCTAAGTACAAACTTGCCTGAATCCAGTGAGTACATACTCAGGATAGCCTGTGCCAGCTCTACCCATGCTGACACAGATAGCTCTATCACTGTGTTGAGCAGGATGGTCCAGATGGTAGCTAATGTGAACATGTCTGCATGAGCTGGGAATCACTACCCTCACTCCAACTGTAGATGTAGCCTTAATGGGTATTTACAGAAAACTTACTATGTAAATATGGCATTTGGAACTTAGAGGCATGGAAATGGTAACCACTGTCCTCAGCTGATTGGAAAATGCCTGAAAAGATGTTCTGCAAAATTACTTACTTTAATCCTCATTCGTCATGAGTGACCGAAAGTGAACAAAGATGAACAAAGGGCCATACAGTGAGTAAAGACAAGGAGCTTTATATGTCCAGGCTTTATGGTTCTTAATGATGGAAAGAGTTCATCAAGCAATTCTTTTAACACTGGTTTTTTGCAGCTTTTCTCACTCATAAAAATGTTGCCTAGATGGTTCTTCGTAATGCAGTACATTTCTACAGGACAGGGTTATTTACATCTGAGACAGCTAGCCGTTCTACTCAGTGCATACTCCTTTAGTCTTATTTTATTAACAAAGTTAGGTTCACCCATCTTAGCTGTGTCAAGATGCTGATTCAAAAGCCATGAGGCAGAAAAACTGAGGGTTTTTTTTCCCCTGAAACAGTCTCTAAAATTATAGCAACATTTTCAGTACCTCTAATTTCAAGTGGCCAAGATTCTTCAGCTAATTTTAGAAGGGAGAATAAAACTAAGATTGCTGAGCACTGACTACACGGAGTTGTATAGATTGGATGTTGTGCTCTAAAAACTGGATTTTGGTCCACTTAAAACATTACACCCAAGTTCTCCCAAAATCTTAGCTGATAAAAAGTGGGAAGCACAATAGCATAATATAGAAATATCTCTGCAATTTTAGAGGCCGGAAGAAGCTCCGTTGGAGAGCTTGACCTGAAGAATTATAACAAAACAAGAGAACAACACATGCAGCAACAAAACCAGGACAGGTTTTTTTTTCCTTTTGTTTGCTTATTTTCATATGCAATTTAGGCATCATGAGATAAAAATATTTCATAGCTTAAGTGGATAAGGAACCGTCCCTTTTCAAAAGTGTATTAGGCTTTTGGAAGCCAAAGTTTCATTGAAAGCCAGTGAGGATAATGCCCCTAAATCACTTTTGAAAAAAGACTTCTGCTTCTGAACCACTTAAGTGCTTTTGAAACACTTACCTAACTTTGTTGAAGTTCAGTCATAAATGTCTCAAACAACTTTTGGAGTTGGCAACCATAAAGATAAGAAGAAGCATTTTTAAAAATTCCTTCAATAACCAGGTGTTCTGAGAGCAGCAATGGGTGTAGCCTCTTGGTCAGGGGGAGATCTGGGAGCTGGGCCAAGGAGCCTGCCACAGGGTACCCTGGCAAGGGGGAGGGAAGCCTGAAGCCAGGAGCTGCAAGGGAGCAGCCAAAGAGCCACATGCGACTCCACAGCCACAGGTTGCAGACCCCTAACATGGCAATAGATCTATAGGACCTGATTTAGAAGTATTGCTCCCAAATAAAAGAGGGGAAAGCACATAAAAAGATATTATGGTCAAAGTATGTTCGGCTTTGTAAATTTTTTGTAAACAATCTTACTTTAAACAGAGACGGCTTTTGGGGTAGGTGAAGCAGGCTGCCTGGGGCCCTGAGCAGCAAGGGGTCCTTTTGCCTACCCCAAAAGTGGCATTGGTCTCCCACTCTGCAGAACATATGGCAGGGGGCTGGGGCCATGGAGGGAACTGGCCATAGGGAGAAGGGGCCATGGGGAGGGTTTGCGGTCCCTGGTGGGGCACTGGGGCTGCAGGAGGAACCGGGGCACTGGGCCTGCAGGGGAGGTTTGAGGCCCCTGGTGGGCAGAGGAGGGTGGCTCCAGGGAGCCAAAGCTGGGATGGGTGAGGTGTCACAGGTGTGGGGGACACGCAGGATGGGCTGGGGGTCAGCAATGGGTAGCTGGGGCTGTGGAGGAGGTGCATGCGGGGTCGTGGCCAGTGGGGGGGGGAGCTGGGACCATCGGGGGGACTGGCAGTGTGGAGCTGGGACTGCAGAGGGGGGCTGTGGGGACCTATAGGGGCCATTGCAGTGGGCTTTGCCTAGGGCCCCCAATTGCCTAAGGCCACCTGGGACTTTAAAATCAATATGTAACCAGTGGAGAGGATTAAATTAATACTAATAATATATGATAAAATAATTGAACAAGAGTTAGTATTGCAGTAGTAGTGTTCTGTATCAGGCTCTATCTCTCTTGACACCAAAGGTCAGACTTGCAAAAGATCTTATTCCAGTTCTCCTTGACCCAGCCCACACATTCCAGTCTGCTTTCAGAAAATTGGACAAAGTACATTACAAGATAGTGTGCTAACATTTAGTCTGGGATTTACCTGATATTGTCTCCAGGAGAAAAACATTAGTGAACAAATTCTATTCTAACATCCAACAATGAGTCTATTCCATTATTCATTTAGAAAAAAAAAGAATAACCTAATGGGACCTCTCTGTGACCACATGAAATCGAAGCTGGCTGAAGTGTTTGTTCCTTACGTACATGTCACAGACAGAATTGAATAAGAAATGATTTTTCCCTCCTCAGAAAATGTTCCAAAATTTTCCCCAATTGAGATGGAGTCAAAATCTCAAAATTTTTTGCATGCCTACAATAACACTTGTCTATTCTTCAGTCTGTCAATCAGTGTTGTCTATTTATCTCATTTAAAAGCAAAACAAATACATTAAAAACATTGAAGCCTTCAAAGTGTCCAGATGGCTAACTTTGTGTTTCTGCTACTGGCACCTTTGTTTTTCCCTGGCATCCTCAAACCCATTATGCTTCATGGCTCTTTATAACAGTTTGTATGTATTTAGATATGAGTGGCTCTATTCACAGTGCATTAAGGTAAGCACACATGTAAGTCTCTGCTGGATCAGGGCATCAGAGTCCAAACAAATAGTGCCTGTGTTTTATTTTGTATTTATACAGTGTTCAGCAGAATGAGCCCAATTATCCAAATTGGTGGTGCTGGGTTAGTAAGAATAATTGTCAGCACCACAGCAACAATTAGAAATGAAAGTTCCAGAAAATAAATCATGGAAAGTTATTAAAACTTTTTTGAAATTGTATTTTATCCTCTAAGTCAGCTGTAATAGCTATTGCTAAAGGCCAGCACTAGCTACATCTATTATTTAAGTCTCATTCAAAACCTTAAAATAGGATTTAGCATGATTTTATTCTCAGCATGCATCTACCAATGTCCATACTACTTTGGATGGGCAATCTGTGTATAATTGAAAACATTTTTTATTGTTGTTGCTATTATTACACGTTAAACTGTGTTTTTAAGATGGGTGATCTCATTCCTCTAAATCTTTTCCCACCTCATCCCATCATCTTTAATTTGTGATGACTTCTTGTCATTGGAACTGTGCAAATAAGTGGTGATTGAAATTCATAGGCAGTTCTAAGGGGGGGAATGTTTTGGGTCACTCTGAAATCAGTTTTTAAAAAATCTGAAAAATTTCAGTGAGCCTAAAAGTTGAGATATTTTTTGTTTCAGATTGAACAAAATGTTTAGAAAATCTCAAAATAAACCCTTTTGATTTTGTATGGAAATTTGCCATAAGTTCACAAAACATGTCAATCAACCCCATCTTTGTTCTTCACTGAAATTTTTGCCCAGTCCTATGTATCATATCAAAGGCACAATCTTGTAAACATTTTGCACAAAATATAATGAGAATAAAAATAGCAGGAGATTTTTAGAGAGTATTGGGGACAACTTTCTAGTACAAATGCTAGAGGAACCAACTAGGGGCCTTGCACTGCTCGACTTGCTGCTCAAAAACAGGGAAGAATTGATCAGGGACGTAGAGGTAAATGGCAAGCTAGGCAGTAGTGACCATGACATGGTTGAGTTCAGGATGCTCATTAAAGGAAGGAAGGAAAGAAACAAAACAAAAACCCTGGACTTCAAAAAAGCAGATTTTGGCTCCCTCAGGGAACTGATGGGCAGGATCCCTTGGGAAGCGAATCTGAAGGGGAAAGGAGTCCAAGAGAGTTGGCTATATTTTAAAAAAACCCTGCTAATGCCACAGGAAGTTGCCATTCCAATGAGGAGAAAGAACAAACATGTGAGGCAGCCAGAATGGCTTAGCAGAGAACTCTGCTCTGAGCTTAAACATAAAAAGGAAGCTTATAGGAAGCGGAAGCTTGGTCAGATGTCCAAAAAGGCATATACAGCTAGTCCTCACTTAGTGACCTACTCGTTTAGTGACCCCTCAGAGTTATGACCGGCTCTCTGAGTTGGTATTATGGCGATGTACGAGAACTCGCATCAACTCTCTGATTACCTATATTTACAGTACACTATGCAAACTAAGTTCAGTACATTAGAGCTTAAAACATTTAAAATATATATTAAAAATGTTATAAATGATGCAAAGGTAACATTAAAACTATCTACCGATGGTTGAAAAACCCACTACCAGTAAAGTACATTATGCCTGAAATACCGGTAAGGGCTGCTCCTCGTTTAGTGACCAATTCGTTTATCAACCGGGTTTCAGGAACGGAACCCGGTCACTAAGTGAGGACTACCTGTAAAGATATTGCTAGGGACTGCAGGGATAAAATCAGAAAGGCCAAAGGACAAATGGAGATGCGGCTAGCGAGGGATGTAAAAGATAACAAGAAGGGGTTCTACAAGTATATTAGTAACAAAAAGAGGATCAGGGATGGTGTAGGCCCCTTGCTGAATAGGGCAGGCATCCTTGTGACAGAGGATGAGGAAAAAGCTGAAGTGCTCAATGCATTTTTTGCTTCAGTTTTCACAGGCAGGGTCAGCTCCCAGCCCACTACCATGGGTGTGGCAGATGGGAGAGAAGAAGAGAGGCCCTTGGTGAGGGAAGGTCAGGTTAGGGACTGCTTAAAGAAGCTGCAAGTGCACAAGTCCATGGGGCCGGACGAACTGCATCCAAGGGTGCTAAGGGAATTAGCCGACGAAATAGCCGCACCGCTGGCTGTTATCTTTCAAAACTCATGGAGAACGGGGGAGGTGCCAGAGGACTGGAAAAAAGCAAATGTAGTGCCTATTTTCAAGAAAGGGAAAAAGGAGGATCCAGGGAATTACAGACCAGTCAGCCTCACCTCAATCCCTTGAAAAATTATGGAGCAGATTCTCAAAGAATCCATCCTCACACACTTAGAGGAAAATAAAGTGATCAGGAACAGTCAGCATGGATTTACCAAGGGTAAATCATGCCTGACCAATCTCATTTCCTTCTATGAGCAGATGACTGGTTTTCTGGATGCGGGAAGCACCGTTGATGTGCTATACCTTGATTTTAGCAAGGCTTTTGATACAGTTTCCCACAGCATTCTCATTGGCAAATTAAGGAGTTATGGGTTGGATAGGTGGACTATAAGGTGGATAGAGAACTGGCTAGATCAACGGTTTCAGCATGTAGGAATCAATGGTTCCATGTCTAGCTGGCAACCGGTCACGAGTGGTGTGCCCCAGGGGTCGGTCCTGGGGCCGGTTCTGTTCAACATTTTCATCAATGATCTGGGTGATGGAATAGACTGCATTCTCAGTAAGTTTGCGGATGACACCAAGCTGGGAGGACCAGTAGACACGTTGGAGGGCAAGGACAGGATTCAGGGAGACCTAGATAAATTGGAACAGTGGGCCAATAGAAATCTTATGAGATTCAATAAGGATAAGTGTAAAATCCTGCATTTGGGACAAAAAAAAACCCATGCACTGCTACAGGCTGGGAAACATTCAGCTAAGTAGCAGCAGTGTAGAAAAGGACCTGGGGGTCATGGTGGATGGGAAGCTGGATATGAGTCAGCAGTGTGCTCTTGCTGCCAAAAAGGCCAATGGCATACTGGGCTGCATCAAAAGAAGTATTACCAGCAGATCAAGGGATGTGATCATTCCTCTCTATTCTGCACTGGTGAGGCCACATCTAGAACACTGTGTTCAGTTTTGGGCTCCCCACTACAAAAAGGACAGGGACATGCTAGAGAGAGTTCAGAGGAGGGCAACCAAAATGATTAAAGGGCTGAAGCACAAGCCCTATGAGGAAAGACTGGAAGCATTAGGCTTATTTAGTCTGCAGAAGAGAAGATTGAGGGGGGATTTGATAGCAACCTTCAACTACTTGAAGGGATGCTCTAAGGAAGATGGAGCTCGACTGTTCTCGGTAGTAACAGAGGACAGAACGAGGAGCAATGGTCTCAAGTTGCGGTTAGGGAGGTCGAGGCTGGATATTAGGAAAAACTTTTTTACCAGGAGAGTGGGGAAGTCTTGGAATGAGCTGCCGAGGGAGGTGGTGGAGTCTCCATCTTTGGAGGTGTTTAAGGCCCGGCTGGACAAAACCCTGACTGGGATGGTTTAAGTGGGAGTGGTCCTGCCTCTGGCAGGGGGTTGGACTAGATGACCTATGAGGTCCCTTCCAACCCTAGGATTCTATGATTCTATGATTTTTAGGGTGAGAGACTTGGTATCAGATGCTCTTCAGATTAGAGACCATTCCATGCTGTAGACCACAAGCACATTGTTGAACAATGGGAAACTATTTTTGCTAATAATTGTAATAATTCTGAGGTTATTTTTTTAAATGACACACATGGTGTCAGAGATTGGAAAGAAAACTATTACAGGCTTTTCCTTCTGTGCTTCAAGATTTCACTTAGACTAGAATAGAAGCATAGGGTTGGAAGGGACCTCATGAGATCATCTAGTCCAATCCCCTGGGGGTTGAACCTAGGACCTTCTTCATGTAAAGCAGATGTGCTAGCCCACTTCATAGGGAAGATACCAGACAAAAAATAAAACATCCTCTACTTGTTGCTTTGATAGACAGGAGCCATGAATAATATTATTGATGTGTTGACATAAAGAGCTGGAGGCTCATAACTCAGTTTCCATGTGATTAAAACTCTACAGTAGGTACTTAGTGTCAATGAGCTCTGGCTGTTTATGATGTAAGGGAGTAGAAATGACAACTGACCTTTCCTGGGATACAAATGAGCCCTAGTTGCTTGCACCTGTTCATACCCTTTCCCTCTTCATACCCCATGTGACATTTCTGAGCACCCCTTAAGCTTACTTGCTTAATTGCATATTACAATTTCATAGTTGGGTAATTTTTCTTTAACTCTTGGTTGCTTAATAGCCTTTCAGAAAATCTAAAATGTTTTTCCCTACCAATGTGACCCAATCCCCTTTGCCCATGATATTTTTTCCCTAATATTGCTTAAATTAATATGGCTTGCAGTCTCAGTCCTGCCATTGCTTTGTGTGAGAAACTCACATGAACTACCCTGAAAGTTTGCAAGTATAAAACATGAAGGTTCAGGGTCTTTAATTCTGGTTAGGTTACATCCTTGTTAGTGTGCCAGCATTACCAAAGGGGTGTTACTGATGAAGTTAAGCTGTGGGAGGGAATCATGTATGCATGTAGCAAGTTCTCTTCAGCAGCTTGTGTTCTAGAGAGGGCTGGAGGGTCTAGCAGATGACTGCCTTAGAGTATCTCAGTAGCCCAGACACCTAATTCCCATCTGACCACTGAAAGTAGCTGCAGAATCAGTAAACCATAAATTAAAGATGTACAGCAAAATGCACATGCTTCTCTGTCCACATTCTACCCTACCTAGACGTGTGGTGAAGATGTCCCCACGGGTTGGGGAGTCAAAATCCTTAGTTTTACACTTTTACTCTGCCACTGATTTCTTTGTCACCCATCTTCTCTGATGGACTTTGCTACTTATATATTTTATGCAAAATGAAAGTAGCACAACTTTGCCAGCTCAGTATAAGAATTATTTATCCATATCTGAAAAGCACTTTGATGATTAACATCTCTAACACCATGTTAAGTATTATTACCATCAAATAAGAGGCTAGGACAGGACAGGACATTTCAGATATGATACAGTTAACTCTCAAAAACTTTTAGGTTGTCTCATCTCTCATCTACATTATGTTCCTATCCTTGGAAATATAATTGCACTGCATTTCAGAATTGTCTGATTGCATTTTCACATAATTCCTTTGTTCAGCATAAAAATAACTGCATTGAATCCAAAACCCTTGTGGAGTTGCTCTATTTGAGCAGTTTATCCTTCCTCTTAGATAAATACACCCTTATTAAATGACAGCAAAATTACTATTCCTAAAATTATGATAATCTATTCTGTTTCCTTTTTTTCTCACTAAATGAAGGTTGGCCTCAGGAAGCCACAACTTCTATGCACAAAGGCAAATAAAAGGTGCTTCATAGGTTATCTTCATTAAACTGCTGGATCAATATTTCAATCATCTGACTTGTTCCAAGAACGATAAGCCTCATAAATCTTTGATGGCATAATTATCTTCTTGCATCACCTATCAGTGCTAAGGTGGACATGACTTAATACACTTTGCTCTTCATCATTAGTAAGTGTGAACTGAAAGAGTGGATTTAAAAAAGAAAAACCTCCCAAACAAACTTCTAAATTTTGTTGCTGCAGGACTACAAAGGCAGTGACACTGCCAGAGATGAATAACAGGAGACAGTGTAACAAATTAATACAAATGAATTCATTCCTGAGTGACTCCATCTGCTTTGGAAATGAGGCTCGGACTCTCCAGAACGTGGCCAAGATCCAGTTAATTAGGCCTGACTCCAAATGCAGCCCCATAGGTAACTTATAGCTTCATTAACTCTCTTCAGGAAGGCAGGCATCCAAAAACTAACCTTAATAGAGAGGCAGATGATCCATTGACTATCAGTTTGATATTAAAATTGAACTTTGCTGCTATGTTACATAAGTATTAAGCAAATAAGATATGCAATCAAATACGGTGGACACGGGCATATTTTGTCCTCTTGCATGCCAGTCACTATGTTTGGAGAACAAAGGTCAGAATTTGTTGTCTACCAAGTTTATTTAAAATGCATTAATAACCAAAAATGCAAGCAAGACACACAAGGTATCCATAAGAGTGTTTTCTCCACAATCAACTGAGGATTATTAAGTAATAACAAATGTTATTCATCTTCATAATAGCTAGATGACAGTCTGTTTAAAAATAACAAATGACTGCTCCTCATTGACTATTACAGGGTGAATATGACCTTCACGTATTTTAAGCAAACAAGTCCTCTTTTCAAAAACTTCCAGAGTTCTTTAATTGATAATGATGATATGGTTTGTCTTTGCTAGGAAGCAAAAGATCTTGTTATACATTTAAAAAAGAGAGAGAGAGAGAGACCAGGCATTCTATGTAGGTCTGTGTTAGATACTAAGGGGTACTATGCTGATTTTTTTCATAAATAATAAATTAAAGCATAACTGAAGTGGTTAGCAAGGTGAAAAATGAATCTCTGTGAGATGTTTGCCTTTATCAGTTTTTCTTCTGTCTGACCATTTTTTAAAATTTGTACTACTTGATGTCACATCTTGCAAACTAGAAAATGGAGGTTTTAAACCGGGCCTTCTAATAGGTTTCACCCTATTCTCTGTGAAGTCATTTACGTTCCAAAAATGTAAGTTTACACACTTTAACAGTCCGTTGATAAGATGGAGGCCTAACAAACATTCTTCAATATAGTATATCCAGGGTAATTTTTCTTACAAGAACTTTGGAACAATTTTTTTTTTTTTGGCCTTTTAGGAGTTTTGATTGTCAGAGCTTTGTTGATCCTCACAAACAATTGAGACAGAAATTTCTGTCCTTTAGCACTCTTCTCACATAAATGACAGCCAGTGAAATGTATCTGCTGTGTATTTGGCTGAAGGGGTTTTAATCTTAAATGGCCAATTAGGATAGTCCTTGGGGAAGACTCCCTATAAAGAAAAAAAAAAAACCCACAAAGAAAACCAGGACCATGCCTGCGTCTACTCTTTGAAAGATAGCAAAATTACGTTTTGTTTCTTCCACAGTATTAAGCATGTTGTTCCAAACAAATGGTAAGGTGCCAGACAATCGTGAAGGAAGAACAGAGTTTATGCAGATATACCAATCTACTAATTTATTAATCTGGCAATTGTTTGAAGCAGCCAGGAGCCTTTTAACCATCACCAATAAAAGACAATTAAGTATTGAAACTAGTGTGATTCTCCTGCATAGTCTCACGTTAATAGCACCATAGCACACTGCTCTGCAACACTTTTCTTTTTCATTTTATGGGGAATATTCTCCGAGCTAGTGAAACAATGAGCTGAATCACTCCAACTTGGTTCCAGTTTCCTCCAATAGCATATTTTAGTTACATATCAACACATTTATCACAAGCATGTCTTTATTCAGGCAAAAAATGAAGGCATTTATTTTGTTACATGGTTATCAAATTATCTTCATAAATCAGTTAACAGCTGCACAATGTCACAAATAAAAGTAAATGGTGGTGTGGTCAGGTGGGGAAGGTTGAAGAGTTTAGTATTCATTCCCCCTTAGCTTCATATACTTCTCAAGAAAACTAAAGAATATTTTATCTTTTTATTTTTTTTTAAAGAAAAAGAAAAGATGGTTGAATATCTGCCCTCTCTAACAAATATGTTTCATGTACAAATTAATCCCAAGCTGTACAAGGGAAGCAAGTTGCCTTTGGTAACGTTTTAGGCATATAGATTAAGATAACTAGACATTGTAAAGGCAGGTGGGTGATTTGATGTTCACAAACAACATTGGGTCAAAGGCTAAGTACTATTCACTGCAAAAGGAACAGAAAAGTAGCAATTATGCTTTCAGCCTTATGGATGTGATATATTGAAGCTACCAGCTTCACCTCCTATAATAACAGCTTTTGCTGGTTTATACCAGACTTCTGATACAGAGGAGTGAGGTAAAGGGGAAATACTAGGTCGTAAGACATTTTACTTTTTTTTCCTCCCAACTTACCCTTCCCCCAGCAGTCTTCACCATCAGTGTAAGTGTGGTGTTTTCATCATTTCTCACCTGCATTGTGATTTTATGCATACTTGTGAGATTACAGGCATTACAGATGCACTTTTAATGTGACTGCTCTACTTTCCTCATGAAAGGGCTAAATTAAAAAATGTCAGATGATACTGGTTTGATGCTATTTTCCTAACCTTTAGCCAATGAAGAATTTTAGTCATTTAGTAAATAAACTGATATCAGGCTGGCATTAATGCTAATCACCTCCCTGTGTATTATTTGTTTGGTGCAAGATAATAATGCAAAGACAGCATATTAATTTGAGGGTTAGGAACTGGTTTCTTTCTAGGCTTGTAGACCTAGATTCAACTCATTTAGTTATCAGCATGGCTGCCACTATTTAAAAACCCACATCTGGTGAATAAATTTTCTGGTGACCAGCCTGAAGCCCCTAGATTGGTTTCCTTTCTATTAGTTTGCATTCAGGCCACCAAATCTCAAATGTGCCACAGAGCTCAGTCTGGAGGGGCCTTCAGATTTGTTGTGGCTACAGAAAAAATTACTAAATTCCAAAGGGACCTACTAGAGGACTGACCTGACAGAGAAAACAACAGAACAGTACTGGCTATCACCTACAATCTGCAGATTGTCTCTCCAACACATGAGCAAAGATCTACAACCAATCCTTGAGGATGATCCCACCTTCTCTCAAGCCTTGGGAAGCAAGCCTATCCGTCCTTACAGACAGCCTCCAAATCTGAAGCAAATACTCACCAGCAACAGAATGCCATACAACAAGAACATCAACCCAGGAACCTATCCTTGCAACAAACCCCGTTGCCAACTCTGTTTGCACATCTACTCCAGGGATAAAATCATAGGCCCCAACCACATCACCCACATCAATCAGGGGCTCGTTCACCTGCACATCCACTAAAGGGGTACATGCTATCATGTGCCAGCAATGCCCCTCTGCCATGTACGTTGGCCAAACCAGGCTGTCCTTGCATAAAAGGATAAATGGACACAAAACGGATATCAAAAATGGCAACATCCATAAACCAACAGGAGAACACTTCAACCTCCATGGACACTCAGTAGCAGACTTGAAAGTTGCCATACTTCAAGAAAAAAGCCTCAAAAACAGACTTCAGCATGAAACTGAAGAGTTGGAGGTAATCTGCAAGTTTGAATAGAGACTTACAATGGTTAGCACATTACAAAAAGTGATTCATTTGTTCACACAGTCTCTCCCTTTGATCATCTGCTGTGAATGGGCCCCATCTGCTCTGAAATTACTTTGCTAACACTTGCCTTCCTCCACCCTGGCATGTGTATATATACCTCTCAACTGTAGTTTCCACTTCATGCATCTGATGAACTGGGTTGGAGCCCACAAAAGCTTATGCTTGAAGAAATCTTTTAGTCTATAAGGTGTCACAGGACGTGCTGCTTCAAAAACCTGTCATGATGAGAGTGGGTAGAACTACAATTTGCCTAATTCCATCTGAAAGGGCCCTTTTTGCCCCTATGGGTACCAGCATGAGTGGGAGGAGAACAATCCCAACAGAGCTGCCACTCTCCATCCTGCATAGGTGAGCAGGGAGTGAGTGGCACCATGGCTCCTCTCAGGTCATGCCAACCCACTCAGGTGCATGAAGAGGGGAAAAAATCTGCACCATGTTGGCACATATTATTTCCCATCTCTTCCTTGGAGAAGAAGGGTGAGGGGAAACCAGTTCTTTTGTGTGTGTGTGCAGTGCCCGTGCAGCACAGGTACACATTGCCCTTTACTATGGCAAAACCAAGCCCTAGATAAACATATTTCTGCCTAACCATATTTCAATTTAATGTATTCATTTGCCACCCTAACACTTTTTTGCCTGGCATTACCATGCCCTGGTAAAGAGCTACCAATTTTCTCTCCAGGGGTGACTGCATTTCACTAATGAATGATGCTGCATGTGGGGTAATCGGAACATCAATTTCTAAAATGTCTTCTAACACCAAGAAGTGAGGCAATGGCACTATATAAATCAGTCAGCTATCAATATTGCAGCTCAACTGTGTAATTTCCAAAGGCAAGTTGTGTGCCGAGATTTCCATTTAGCTGAATGAAAGCATTGACTAATTGTTTGTCAGAAGATTAGTGTAATAATGAGAGGTGCCAAGTCCTTGCAATTCTAATAGAACTCCAAACTTAAAATCTCCAGGATTCAGCTCATCATGTGAATAAGCTGGGAAATCTCAGTTCCCTCATGTTAGCTTCTGGAAAGCATCTGAGATTTTGTATTAGATGAAAGGCTGTTGAACCGATTAGAAGGCAGTATCCTACTGGGGTTAAATTGCTATGTATAAGTAGGCTAGCCAAATACTTTTTGGACCTCGCTGAGGAACAAGATTTAGATAAAAATACAACAGACAATTGTGAATCTCAGTAAGGTTTGAAGAGTTGCATACATATGTATGAACTGTGCTTTAACTATAATAGGGCAAGTTTCATCATCCGTAACACTTTTAACAGACTTACTTCAAATAACAGCAATAAAGAGAGCTTTTCTAGAGATTTCACATCTCCCTGGTTCAATTATTATTGGTACTAGTAGGTACTTATTCAGTCCCATATCAATGATTCCTGAGTAGAGACAGCAGAGTCTCTATCTTTCTCTTAATGTACAGCTATAATAATAATCGATGCATATCAGCTTTGAGAACTGTCGATTTTACCTGTATAGATATCTGTCATGACCTCAAATGAAAAGTCATATTAACAAAGAAAAATATATCTATCCTTACAAATATAAATGCAGGTGGTGCAACTGTGACAGTTTGGATTAATTATAGCAACAAGAATTTCCAGATGTAACCAGCCCAAGATAACTGTATTATTCAGAAGTGATCTGAAGACATAGAAACTAAAAATGCTGTTTAAAATAATGAGAAACTATGGAAGTAGATTTTTAGAAACCCAAACTATTGTTATTAATAACATTGTATCTGTTATGCAGGTGCAATGAATTGCAGGAGCAAATAAAAGATTTTAAATGTCTGATTTGTCAGCATGATTTTTCTTTGCATTCTCAAATCAGGTAGGTAGATATGTACACTTATTTATGCTTGGCATTTAAATTTGGCAAATTAGGCCCATACACTAGCTTCCTCATAGACTTTAAGGTCAGAAGGGTACCATCATGATCACCTAGTCTGACCTCCTACACACAGCAGGCTATAGAACCTTATTCACCCACTCCTGTAATAGACCCCTAACCTCTGGTTGAGTTGCTAAAGCCCTCAACTCAGGACTGAAAAATTTTTAAGTTACAGAGAATCCACCCTTTACAGTGGTTTAAACCTGCAAGTGGGCTGTGTTCCATGTTGTAGAGAGAGGCAAAAAACCCACAGGGACTCTGTCAATCTGGCCTGAGGGAAAAGTCTTTCCCAGGTCCAAATATGATGATCAGTTACACTCTGAGATTTCAGCAAGATCCAACAGCCAGACGCCAGGAAAGAATTCACTGTAGTAACTCAGAGCCTTTCCCGTCCAGTGACCCATCATCAGCATTGGGGTATTTTCTACTAGCAGACTCGCTATGTGCCATTATGCGCGTTTTCATCATGCTGCCCTCTCCCCCTAGCCCCCCAAAACTTATCAAGCTCAGTCTTAAAGCCAGTTAGGTTTTACTCCCATTGCTCACCTTGGAACGCTGTTACGGAACTTCATTTAATTCTTATTACATAGTGCATTTTATCAGGTAAATAACTGTATGTTCCCATATGTTTTGGGCCAGTGAAGGAACCTGTAGAAACTGACTACAAAATGAGCCCCAAAAGCTTATGTTCAAGAGCTGTAAATTGCTACGGTATGAAACCAAACCAATGGAAACTACCACAGAATATGTCCCGTGAACCTTCCAAAACTCCTAGGAATGGGGACTTGGCCTATGGAAATGTGGGAGGAATAATAGAAAAGGCAACTATTACATATGATACCATGGAAAAATCTGGCTCAAAAGCTAGGAATGAAATACTCTTTCCATTGTTTTGTGTGAACTTGTCTGAGAGGACTGAGCTGGTGGCTGTCTCTGAATATGCTTGCCAGCTCAGAGCCCTCAAGCAAATTAGAAAGCCAAATTCCTTTCATTCCTTGGCTTCTGAATTACTCTGGGGCTTAGGTAGGAGAAGGATGCTCTGATATGCAAAAGGAGTCAGCAACAAAAACTCAGGCACCAAGTGAGTTAGGTACCTACAGTGTTTTAGTGGGGATTTTGTGCATTGCAGTTGTCCTGAAACAGATTTAGATTTCTAAAACACAGGCTAGAGTGCTTAATTTTTGTGGAAGGGTGTGCACATGCACACATTCAGAACTAAGACCCTACCGATGGCTCTGCACATCCAGGCTCCTTGTGCCTATGCACAGCTGGATTGAAATCAGTGGCACACTCTGGGTATGCAAAGGCCTGCCTGAATGCAGCCAACTGCAGAACTGATGTCTAAGTAAGCATGATGAGTGTGTGAAACCTAAATTATTGCTTCTACAAAGCTGGTTTTTGAGGAGTTTTGTAATGAGTCTTGAAAAGAATGTCACATGCTTCTATAGTATTTTTTGCCAGTGGTGTATTGGTGAAAATTCCTGTGGATATATGGCCTCATATGAAGAAATTTATATCTAGTGTAAAGAATGGTATCATCACAGGAACACAGGCAATACTGCTAGCCCATTTTCATGAGAAAAAAGAAACCTCAGCTGAGCAATCTGGCAAGTACTTTCTGTTTGTAGAATTCCTCTGGACTTTACCATTCCTTTTCATTTAAAAAAAAAGGGGGGGGATGGTTATTCAGATATTTAATTAGATTAAATAAACTATTGTTAAATATTACATTTTTGAAGTGAGTAATATGGTCAGAAAAAGGAAAAAGCTAATTAATATTAAATTTCATTGGAGTTATTCTGGATGTACTTAATAAATGAGTTATTTAGGGGTCAGAACAATGGACATCAAATGAATAAAAAATAAAAGAGATCAGATTAATTGAAAATCAAAAGACAATTTTTAGATTTTCTTAGTGTCTTCCAACTTAACAGTAGAGTAGCAAACATTGTGAAGCAGCATCTCTTTGCATATGATAATTCCATTTAATCATAATCTACACTTTTTGTAGGAATCTGATTCTGATCATTTTCATTTGGGAAAAAAATCAGAAGAAAGCATTTTTTATTTGAATATTTTCATTTTTGGAGTTATCTAAAGGGACCTTTTTTGTTGTTGAAGTTTAAAAAACAAAAAGTCAAAATCAAAGCAAGTCACTTTGATTTAATCACAAAATAATGTTCCAATTGACACATTTTTAATTACACTTTGTTGAAAATGGGTAGCTTTTTGTTTTTCATTCATGTGCAGCAAGTATTTCCAAATACCTAAATTGTTCATGAAACAGAAATTCTGGTCCCTGCACAGCTTTATTTAACATATGACAGTCATTGAAATTTGTTTTCCAGGGGCTTCCATTTATTGGATGGAACATATGCCTCTGAAGCTGATCTAAGGATCACAGCCGAATACAAAATGTTTGCAAGGTCCCTTGCAAGCATTTATGCCATTCTAGCTCTGGATAGAATGATGGACCACCTCACGAGATTGCTCCAATTATTTATATCTGTTTTAATTATAATGAGGGATTCCGCTTCAGGAACTATAGACAGTGATGGGATCATTTCAGTCTAAAATCATTGCCATCAGATCGACCTTCATGATCGCCTAAGCAGGTCTATGATGACACGTTCAGTCAATCAGGAAGGCGATCTCTGAATATAACCTTGGCCAGTGGAGTAGCACTGAGTCGAAAGGAGGCCCCTTCATTTGACTCAGCACACTAGATGTCCTGGGTGTATGGCAGTCAAACAGATGTGCAAGTTATTTAAAGTAACTTGCATATGTCCTTCAACTGCTGCTGAAAACAGTGGGCAGTGTATACCTGCCCTGAGGGTGTTACCTTTGGTCTGACTATCAGGACAGAAACTGATTAAACTCTGTTTATTCTTGACTCTATTTTAAGACTCAAATGTAGAGGGTTATGGGTTGATCAGACAACAGCCAAAACATTTGTATACACAATTTAAAAGCACTCTACACATTGGCATTTTGGTTAAAATAGACATTCATGTTTATTCTGGCTCATTTTATAGAGGAAAGGATAGAAAGCTCAGTGGATTGGGAATGGATAGAGAATACCTCATCTCTAAAATCAGGGCATCAGATTCACCCCAAAACAATAATGACTAACCATTATTATCTTATGGTGGCCTGTGTAGAACAGATGGCGGTTCTGGACGAAAAGGTCACAGAAATCTATACCACCGTAAAATAAATAAATGAATAAATAAATAAATCTGGCACTCTTCATGTAAGTTACTCTAGAAGCCAAAGACTGAATGGGCAGAGATCAAATTAGTTCTCACTGTACATTTAACCATCCAAAACAGAGATGGAACAGATTACTCGGACAGCATGAGGAACACGGCCATATTATAGGCTACAGTTGTGTTTCTTCCTGTGGATAGAGGATAGACGTTTCCCATGTTTTCTATCAAACATTTTTTCACAAGCACTAAATTCATATTTAGGAGCATGGGGGGGGTAGGAATAATAAGAAACATTTGCACTATCTAGTTAAGACTGCATCAGCATTTCCATAACAAACCCCAGCAGGCCATAAAAATTTAATCTGGACTAAAAGTTGGCATACAAGTACCTAGCCCTGGAGTATATTTCAAACCATATTAAAAATATATCAGTTAGGCCACTTATATGTTAAAATACTCAAGGCTAAACACAAATAATGAAAAATCCTTTCATCTAGGTGTGGATGGAAAAGAGGAAACAGTCTATTAAATATTCTGTGGTCTAAAAAAACCATTATAGTGTCTGTGCATCAAATGAGGAAGTTTTAACAAGTTCTTCTGATTAGGTCTGAGAGTTCTCAAAGGGTTCTTGTTGCTTGAACTGTTGGGTATATGCTATCAGCAGGTCTTGGAAACAGACCACAGAGAGCTTTAAAAATGTGAGTGATAACATTTTGAAATCACTGCAGAACTTTACTGCCACAAAGGAAAAATATGGAGATTTGGCTTACTCCCAATGGAAAGATGAGCTGCACAGTTTTCTGTAGCTTGAAGGCATGAAATATGCCCAGTGGGAAGACTGGTTTAAAGAGAATTACAGCAGTTTAAGCATGAAAAATAAGAGTATACTGCACATCAGCTCTCTCAATTCTCAAGCAGACACTATTAGACTTTAGCTGTATTTCTCAGATGATTTTTTTTCTTTTTAAGAACAGTGGACTACCATTGATTTTAAGAACAGCTAATTCTCTTAATTTGTGGAGAATACTTGTGCATAAAATATTAAGCAAGTGTTTCTCTTCTGTATATGTTTAGAGAATTAAAAGAAAGCACTAGAAAATGTACTTCAGGGCAATGGATTGGATTATCTAACACACCTTTTCCATTTTTCACATTATGTGCAACTAACTAGGCAATAAAAATAAGCATTTCAGGAATATGGGAGGTTGAGGTGAGAGTTAGTGTAAAATTTCATTTTAGTTCATGGGATCTTGAATAATAATTGATATCCCAAAGTTAAAGGTCCTGATTAAATGGCCGGGTTGAACGAAATAACATTTGGAAGACAGACCTGACTGGTCAGTTAAATAATTTTTTAAAAAGTGGTGGGGAGGCATTGTCATCTTGCTTTAGCTTCTGACTCAGGACTTGAGTCTTTTAGAGGCTGCTTTCTTCCTAAATGTATAGTAATAGGTATGTGAGAAAGCTTGAATTTGTGGATAATATGGGGCAAACAAAAAAGGAACTATGTTAACCTTTATCTGGCCCACAATCATATACCTGAGAAAATGGGGGCAGGTTGTTGATAATTTCCCTCTATTTCCATAAATAAACAGCAAGTTTACCAAAAATAGCCAGCTTTCTGCCTACTTCTACTTCCTGAGGCTCTTTGCTGCAATGTTGTCCTTGTCTGCCTCTAAGTTTCTGATGAAAGCCACGTCTCCTGGCCAGTGAACTTCAGAAAGACCTCTGGCTGTGTCACACCCTTTGCTAGCTGGACCTGAAGCAGCCACTTCTCTAACAAAATATGTTCCTCACCTTTTAATGTTTGTCTGCATTGTTTCATGGAACTGTTCTGACTTGGATCTCCCTTGGTTTGCAGGGCCCTGCAGCTCAGAGAGCCTTTCTGCCTTTCATCAACCTTTCTGCCTTTAGTCTTTTCTATAATTGTAAAGACAGAAGGCATAATATTCCTGGATCTTGCTTATTTAAGAAAATACAGAGCAGAATAGAGTATACCGTAATTGAATTTTCATCCTCCCTGCCAACAGAAATTCATAGCTCTTTCGATTTGTCCCCATCCACTGCTAATTGGTTTTCCAAAGAGACAGCACTGACACTGTGGCTATCCAGTTTTAGGGTAGCAATGTGTTTGGCACTGAGCAAGATAAGAGAGATGGCTGCTACCCCAAGCATATATATTCATACATTATAATGGCAAAAGGGTGTACAGTGATAATCTGATCTGGACTCCTGTGTAACCCAGACCACAGGAGTTCCCTGAATTAATTACTGTTTGAATTAGAGCATCTTTAGAAAAATATCCAACCTTGATTTAAAAATTGCTATGAATAGAAACTCTACCACAACCCTTGGTAAATCATCCCAGTGATTAATTGCACTCACTGTTAAACGTGGGTACCTTGTTTGAATTTTTCTAGCTTGATCTTTCAGGCAGTGGATCTTGATATAATTTTTCCGTCAGACTGAAGAATCCATTACCTGTCTTTCTTTGCCATGCAGGTACTTACAAACTATAAGCCTCAGTCTTCTCTCTGTTATGATACACTCAAGGATAACGCAGATTTTTCAATCCTTTCTTGTGACTCTTCTCTGAATCCTCTGTAACTTACCTCCATTCTTATTGAATTACGCACTGCAGATCTGGACACACATGCCAGTGAGGGAGACATCCACACCAGTGACAAATATAGGCATACTACAACCTCACAACTCATATTTAATATTCCTTTGTTTATACAGCTTAAAATCAAATTATCCTTTCTGGTCCCAGTATTACATTAGGAGCTCGAGTTCACCTAATTATCCACCATCACCCCTATATCTTTTACAGAGTCATTGCTTCCCAAGTTAGAATCCGTTATCCTAACTATGCCTGCACTCTCAATTCCTGGAGTTATAACTTTACATATAGCCATATTAGATGCTTACTGTTCGCTTGCACCCTGTTTACCAAGCAATTCAGATGACTGTGTATCAATGACATGTCTTCTTCATTATTTACAGCTCCCCCAAACCTTGTATCACCTGCAAACTTTATCAGAGATCATTTGTTTTCTTCCCTGTCACTGATAAAACTGTTAATGTAGGGCCAGTGGCTGATCCCCTGGACCACACTAGTTATGCACTCACTCAGCTGATGATTCCCCACTGACCATTGTATTTTGAGACTCATCAGTTACCCACTTTTTGATCTATTTAATATGTGCAATGTTAATTTCATATCATTCTAGTTGTTAATCAAAATGTTGTGCCATACCAAGTCAAATGCCTTACAGATGTGCAAATATATTACACCAACTTTACTACAATTATCAATCAACCTTGTTACCCCCCCCCCCAACTCCCCCTCCAAAAAACCCCTGCATTCTGAATGGTAGAGACTTTCCTACTTGGAAAGATCCTCCTGTTTTTAAGAAACTGAGTGAGAGTCATTTCCACATTAGATAACACTGCAAGGGGACCCCCACCACCTACTGCAGTTTTTGCATGGGCCTGATTTAGGAAGATAGTGAAGCATAGTCATGGGACTTCCCCTATCTAAAGCTACATGGGCTTAAAATAGGACTATAGAAAACTATTAAGAGGAGCTTAACAAAAATAGCTTGTCATTTCTGTTCGGGCTGAGCTGGCCACCCAGTAAAGAAAGTCCCTTTAAATGATCATTGAAACCATTACAAGGATTTCAAAGGCCTCCTTGCTCTTCTGTTATAATGCTTAGGAGTGTGGGATGTTTCCACAGTTTATTTTTCAAGGGACTGCATGGAATCACTGTGGCTACCTCTGCCCAGAGGGAGGTGAACGTTGGTGTCATTGTGTTATACCTCTAAAAAGATTGCAGGACTTTATTTAGGAGTAAGGCAATATGCTGTGTTTGTTGAGAATACAACAATTTTTAAAATTTACATGTTTGGCACTAACTTACATCCAAAAGCTTTGCCAGTTGGTATGATATAATTACTGAGCAAGAGGGGGAGAAACCCAGCCTTTGCTGGTGTGCAGTTTGGTGCTTTTTGATAATTGCAGAATGAACTTGAAGCTTTTGTGTTTTTATTTAATATTTTATAGTGGTTAATTTTTATACTATTATATGTGTTTTGCTGTGTTATACTGTTTTTGGATTTTGCACAGTAGCTAGTTACTAGTTAATTGTCAGCATGTTTCATTTTATTTAATATTTTGTTTTAGTTTTAGGCTGGACATTTTTGTGCATTTGGGTTGTTGCTTGCATTTTTTCTTTTTTTGCATGATTCCAGGGACCAGACATTAGAGATATAGAGGGGTTCCAAAAGGGTAGCTGTGTTAGCCTTGTACAGCAGAACAAAGAAGGAGTCCTATGGCACTTTTAAAGACTAACACATTTATTTATAGCATGAGCTTTCAGGGGATACAATACCACTTTGTAAGATACTTTGAAGATGGGGAACATAGAAGAATGCAGCTGACCAGGGCCTGTGCTTTGTGAAGCTTAGGCTTGATCATTGATGCTTAGGCTCCCTCCCATTGCAGCTTTTCTTTCTTTTTAGGGAAGTGGAGCAGGGAATCCTTTCCATGAGAGTTGGGCATAAAACAGGAAGGAATCTGGGGAGATGACTCATAACCCTGCACACATTCTGCAGTGCTTATATTTGAGCAGCCATCTTAGGCAACATACCAAGGATTGAACTGGGTATGTCAAGAGCTAATAGTATGACCTGCTGCAGCTTGAACAAGAGGCAAGCATCCCCAGCTAGAGCTGGGTAAGATGCATGTCCTCTGTGGCCAGACATTGATGGAAGGAGATCTGTAACACATGCTGACCAGTGGATTACAAGTCCAAGGACCACCATGCTACAGCAAAGCAAAGCCAGGCTGCCCTTATTTAAATGGGGAAGAAAGAAGAAACCACCATGATCAGAGCCTGGAACATCAAAGTTATTGTGATTCATTTTTAAATATTCAGAAGCTGTAATCATGGAGGCCAGATAAAATATGCATAGAAACCAAATTACATAATATCTGCCCCTCTGAGATTGGAAGAAATAAAATGTGCAATATATAGCCCCCACTTTAAAGATAATGGGCATTAATCAGAAATTGAAGGGAGATAAACTACCTTGATAGTCACAAACATTCACAAGCAGCAAAGGCCAAGGTTAAAGACCTCAATGCAACCAGAGCTAATTCAGAGTCCATGTCATTTAAAACACTTCTACTCATAAGCATATCCCACATAGTTCTCAAGGTCACCATTAAATCAGCTACTGTGGATTCTCCAAATTAATCTGTCAGCAGTTAAAAAATGCACAGGCTGGTATTTAAAAGTATAGTACCAAACCACAGGTTCAGTGATGAAAAGGTCAGGATGAAAAGGTTGGGATACTGCTGTTTTGATTAGTGTGCCAATAGAGCTCCTCAAGAGAGCTAGAAAATAGAACTTTGTCCTTCTCTCTAATACATCAATCGAAAATTTCTAGAACTCTGCAGAGGTTTGGGGAGGATCATCCGGACCAAAGATGTTTATTTGAACAACAAGCTGTCAGATGAAACTGAGTGTAGGCATGCACTAGGCATGTTGGAAGGAACAATTAAACTGTGTACACCCCATTGGGTTTTAAATAAATGAGCATTAAAGACCTGAAAGTCATTATGGTCAGTTCTATGGAAAAAGTCTGCTCCAGGTACAGCAGCAGTCAAAAGGCAATAAGGTCATACAAGTAGATATGGCTTCATTAAGAACAAGAGAGAGAATAAAACTGAAAATATGATTATGCCATTATATAAATTGATTGTATGCTGTCACCCAGCCTACTATCTTTGGATCTAGTACCCCCTTTCCCAATCTCAGAAAGGATCTAATAAAGTATGGCAATTCCTGTTCCTATAAAAGTGATATGTTTTATTACAACTCTTAATATTTATTTATGCCTGAAATGTGCTACAGAAGTTTTAATTACTCTCTGATGCATTTTTGTGTTGACTTCAAGTCATATGACCCTGTTATCCAATAGCAAAATTCCACCAGTTTATCTTGTATAAACTTAAATTAGCATTCATCCTTGTTTTTTGTTTGTTTTTTTTCCCCCTCCAGTTTCTGCCCCTTCTGTTCAGTTTAAAACTTTATCTTACTGTAAACTTTTGTCTTAATTCCTTTGGGAGGGAATAGCTAAAAGCACTTTTATTTGCTTTAAATTTGTGTACATTTTCCAAAATTTTTGTTTGCTACTTGTCTAAAAATCAGCAAAAATAAAATGCTGTCACTAGCTGGAATACATGTACATATCTCAGCTTTCAGAAAGCCATTTAAATGTATCTGACTTAGCCAGAGCAACGAATTCCCCTGTGACTTATGCTCTTTGCAGCCCTAGCAAAGTAAGCGTGGTTTCACATAGCTATAAGTCAGACTGCTGTCTGATCTGCATCTATTTGCCCGGACTGAACTTAACTGTAAAAGTTACCCTGTTCTGAAGCTCTTTTTAGTTTAGATCAAAAAACTGTGTGATCCTCTCTTAGCCAAAGGAGATTTTAGTCAATAGCTTTTTTGACACTAAAAATTAACCACAAAAGGGCCTGTGCATTTTCCCACTGAAATTAAGGGGACTGCTGACATTGACTTCAAAGATGAGGAAGATTGGTCTCTAAATGGGTAACAGTGCAAAACTATTCTATGTCACAATTAAACTCTTTCTCTGAATTTTGTTTGGCAACTAAAGAGCATGATAAAATACTATGGCAAATGTCCATGAAAAATTTAAACTCTGGTATTTAATTCTTTTGATATTTTCATTTAAAAACAATTGTATAATCAACATGTACACAGAAATATACTTAGGTGCTTCCATATTAACACATGTAAAAATAGATCCTAAAATATAGTGAACACTTATTCGGAACTATCAGTTCTGTATTTTCCAATCAATAAAAATTACTCCTTCTCAAATACATAAATCTGAAGTGCGGTCACCCCTTCCAAAGCAAGGTTTCATCTTGTAATGAAATGTCTGCCTGGAGTTCTGTTTATGTCTGGGGGCCTCCACATAGATGCAAGAGTGTCTGTATACATACTATTGTAAAATCAGCGCTCTCAAGCATGTGGCCTGTGGGCTGCAGGTGGCCCTTGAAGCTCTTGCCTGTGGCTCACAGTGACATGATGATTACCAATATTTGCAATATCCTTGTATGGAAGGGTTTCAGTGGTGCGTCCCTTGGGCTACTGTGTTAATCCGCATGTGGAGCCTCTATAGGTATGTCTACACTTACAATTTAGTTTGAATTAAGGAGGCTTAATTCAAACTAAATTAGTGCATGTCCACACTTGCTTTCATTAGTTCGAACTAAGGAATTCCCTTAGTCTGAACTAAGGAAAACCTAGTTCGAATCTATAAAAACCTCCCTTAAATTCGAATTGGTGGTTAATTCAAACTCATCAGTTTGAATTAATCCAATGTAGCTATGTTAATTCAAATTAGCTGTTAGGTCAAATTAACCACAACTTGATTTTCCCTGTGCAATAGCGCCCCCTGCCTGATTTGGACTTGCAAGTCCTGTGCATGGACATGCTAGTTCGAATTAGGGTTTCTAGTGTGGCTGTGTTAATTAAAATTAACTTAATTTGAACTAATAATTATTAGTTCAAATTCATTAGTTCAAATTCAGTTAATTCAAACTAACCTTCTAAGTGTAGACATACTCTACTAGTCCTCACGTGGCCCTCATGGTGATTTGAGTTTGAGATCCTTGGGCTAGACCTTTGCAGTCTTGATTCTTTTTTTTTTTTTTTTTTAACTTTGCTTGTAACATTCTTTCCCGGACTGATACCCATTGTTTTTCAGAAGTGATCCAAGATTGTCCTACCAGGTAAAAATAATCTATCATTTCTAAAAGTTCTTAAAAACTTCTTTTTAAAATGTTGTTCTCCTAGAAACTTAATGTTCACTACTCTGTGGGCAGGGCTACACTGCCTGCCATTTTCAGTGGCAGTAAAATGGAGATACACAAGTTATTTAAAATAACTTGCATTGTTCAGTTTGACTGCACTATACCTGGCACATCAAATGCACTGAATTGAAGGGAGGGGCCTCCCTTCAATTCAGTGCTACTCCAATGGCCAGGGTGATCTTAATAGACTGACTATCTGATTGACTAAGCAGGTCTTTACAGACCTGTTGAGTCAATTGGGAAGGTGGATCTGGTGGCAGCAATTTTCCCACCGTTTGTGAAGACTAGCCCTCTGTGTCCTATAAATGTAAGAAATGGGAATCCCCAAAACTTTTCATTTTCCTTTCCTTCCATTTTCATATTAACAGGTCAAGGCAACCAAACTAGAACAGAGAGTGGCCTTCTTTTCAGGAAGCACACTTACAGGTCTGGGAGGGATAAGTTGGACAATTTCAAATGAAGATCAGAAGTCACAGTTGGGGTCTATATGGGGGCAATTAGCAACTAGCAAGGGGATGGTGGGGGAAGACATGACGGTGAGGGTGCAGAGCTATGAGGAGGATAACTATGAGGAGTTGCGGCGGGGAGGGGTGGGAAAGGAGGATAGTAGGCCTGTCTACTGGGTCACTTAATCTCAAGTACATGTCCATCATGCCTGTTATGACCCTTGAACACTCTAAAATGGGAAGCTGAGTTTGAAGGTCATATGCTTTCTCCAAGTCATGTGACCTTCAGGAAACCAGATATAAGTGTATGATCTGTGACCTGAAGTTCTAGAATAATGAGTTCTCTGCCCCCATCTCTTGGTGAACAAGTGGAAAATCAGCCAAAGAGCTGCCTCATCTGCAGCAAATTATTAACTGGGAACTGCAGCAGGACGCTAGCTTCAGATGAGAAGTTGCTTTCTGTCCCCATCTGTTGGTGAACAAAGGAAAGTATAGTTAGAGCTTAACTTGTGTAAGTTTTCTACCCCAAAGTACTACCGTAACACTTTGGGAATCACCATGATTGTTACACAAAATCAAAATTGTTTGCTTAATGGAAATGAATGGAGAGACTTAAGGGTTCTTATCTTGCGACAAGGAATGTATCCACGGTGGTGAAGCTCCTACATAGAACTCATTCCCCTCCACTGAGGATCCTGAACTATAAGGCGTTCTCTTGGGGATGTGCAGAGCCTGCTTCTCAGAGGGAAATGACAATTGTTCACTCCTTGATGGGAGGTAACAACAAGGAAAGCTCTTTGCTGAAGTCACAGACAGAGGATAGCAGCAGAGCTAAGTAAATTCCGGAGTGGCTCCTTCTTTCCAGCACTAAATGAAGATAAAACCTCTATAGCTGGATTAGGCAATGGAGCCTTAATACAACACCAGGAAGTGGTTCCCCAGGGACTCTAGACAGGAAGGACTGCCTGAGACAGCTCAGGACTCTGGATTGCTAGCCACAGTTAGTGTAAAATTAAGCCATAAATCCACCTAATTAAGGCTTAATCCATTTTCATCTTTCTTTATAGATTTTTAGATGGAATTATTGACACACACAGTGTTTGAACATGCACTTATACCAGATAGATAAGAATAGGTGACAGAACTCGTAAGTGTGTCCCAAACTCAGGTAATGTTGGACCCCAAGAAGTGCTTTCACAGAAGTGCTCATCTCACCTGATTTCCTGCTCTGATACTTTAGTTTCTGGTCTGGGGTTTCTACAAGCTGGGAACATGTTCTATTAGACTTTTTGTAAATTTCTAGGTTACAAATAATTTGATCATTATCCAGTGGGCTTTTAACACATCAACTCTTGGGATTTTTAGTAACCCATATATTTTGCATGTGGACATGTCAATTACCCAACTTCCACAAAATTTTTCCTTCTGGTTTTCCTGGTTTTTGTGCCATGTTGGTTTTTTGTCACCTGACCCTAAGTCTTGACATTAAAAAGCTGCTTGTTGTTATGGATTTGTATGTTTTTTCCTCAAAACTTCCAGCTCAACATGATACCTTTGTTCTGTCAGCCATAACATATTTTTAAGACGGTTAGCAGTTATTTATAAAAGAAGAATTAGCAAAAACCACACTTATGCCAGCAAGGCCTTGAATGAACTGTTGCCTTAGCTATACTCAATCACTATCCATAATAACAAATCATTAAAATACAGCTATGAAGACTCTTATTCTTGCCATTAGCAACTTCTAGTTTTATATTTCAGTATTATAAATCAGTATGTTACACCCTTTTGCCTTTTAATCTATTAGGATTAGGAAGGGTGTTCTGGAAAACATGATGATTCTTTCATGGCAACATTTACCATTTTTAATCATGAGATTTTCTTTCAAAATTCAGTTGTATGTGAATCATTACAAAGATACTTTGCTAGAAATTTTGCTGTGAAAGCATTCAGAGAGGTTTTAGTTTTAGGACCTTGATATTTGTTTGCTTTTAATGATACTCCAACACCACAGATGCCAAACTGTGGTTGGATTTTAGTAGATAGGAAAGTGATATTGTAAATGGACTATTGGACATAACATCAGTGGATGAGGATCTGAAGAGACTATGGCTGAAGTTATAACGGTGGTAGTGATTTATTTGTTGTTTTGTTTTAAAAATATTGTTCTTCGACGAACAGTGTTCCTGACTGCTCCACTGAAGGTCTTTCCGCGGCACCGCACCCCGGATCGGAGATTTTTTCTATAGCAGTGGCTCCATCAGCGGGGAGAGATGCGATGACGTGCAGCTTGTGTGCTTCCCGCCCTGCTGACGTCAGCATTCTGATCTCCCCGCTCCTCCAGTTCCCTTCTACCGCCTCTGACTCCGGACGGAGTCAGCGGTGGCTCCCTGATCCTAGTGACAAGGATCGTTCTCCTCAACCTAAAAAAAAAAAAAAAACAACAAAAAAACAAGAAGAAGAAGAAAAGAAGAAAGAGGATTAGATATCCTTCTGAACATGACAGAGCAAACGCTTATCCAAGCGAAGCTCTCGACCGCGGCTGGCTTCAAACGCTGCGCCTCATGCAGAGAAGCCATGCCAAACTCAGACGGCCACCAAGCTTGTATTAAGTGCTTGGGTGAGGCTCACTTGGCACAGAAGTGCCAACACTGTAAAAATTTAACATCAAGAACCAGGAAGGAGCGGGAGCGCAAGCTGAAGCTCCTGTTGTTAGAAGGAGCGCTGCGCCCGGCTTCGGAGCCGACTGCCTCTCCTCAGCTCTCTGAGGGAGCGCAGCGGCTCTGCTCCGTCCTCTCATCCCCGGGGCCGACTAAGCGCCCCAAAACAACTAATTCAGGGGTCAACCACAGGCAGAGGGGTGCCCCTTCGGGCTCAGCACCCCCTGCCAAAGTAAAGAAAATGTCAACAACAAAAACAAACCGCGCCGGCTGTCAAACCGCGCTTCAGCCAACGGCGCCGGTAACAGCTGCGGCAGCGGAGCAGCCTCAGGCACCGCCTGCCCCAACGACACCTGCACCGGTCCACAGCACCCTGCCATTCACGGTGCCGCCTATGGTACCGCAGACCATGCCGCCGTTTCTCTCCCCGGCACCGATGGGGTTCTCCGCCGCTGTACCGCCCCCCCCTCCACAAGCGGAACAAGCGCTAGTAGCTGGGAGCGCAGGGCAGCATCAGCCTAGCCTGCAGCCCCATAGCAAACACACAAATAAATCAAAACATTTGGATCCGACAGAGGACATTACTGTTCAGTCCACTCCGGGGTCCCCGCTATTTCAAACGGAGTCCTCTCTATCTAGTCCGCCTTCATTTCCAGATTCCTCCGCACATTCGCCCACAGCGGCGTCAGACTTTAAGGCTTCAGCACAGCCAACAATCCCTCAACTTCAACAAGCATCAGGTCAGAATCCACCAGTTCCCTGCCCATGGCCATACCCACCATGGTGTTTCTACCCACCTGTAGCAGGGGTCAATTATCCTAACTGGCCGGGAATTACTCCGTTAGCTCCGACCCCTCTACCCAGTCTGTTTCCTACATATACCTACCAGCAACAACAGACAAAACAACCGGACACTGTCACAGTCTCAGCATCATCAAATTCTGAACACGATGAAATAGAAATTCAAACACAAGACCCCAAACCAGACGACATAAAACAATTCCGGGAACTTTTTAAAAGAGCTGCGGATACCTTGGACATTTCATTGGACTCCCAATCCAGTAACCAACACAAACTATACAAAATACTACAAACACCAGAATCCAGCAAGTTAGCTCTCCCGATGGACATCGGGATTATGGAACCCGCAGCACTTTTATGGCAGACACCAGCATCAAATCTGCCGGCTAATAAGAGAGTAGATAAAAGATATTTTATAGCCCCTTCGGGCAATGAATTCCTTTTTTCACACCCTCAACCAAATTCATTAGTAGTAGAGGCGGCTAGTCAGAGAACAAGACAGTCATACTCCAGATATAACCTATCAAATAAGGACGACAAAAAACTTGACCTACTGGGCAAGAAAGCCTACACATCTGCAGCACTACAGCTTCGTATAGCTAATTATGCTGCATTACTGTCTAATTATGACCACCATATATATACAAAAATAATGGAATTCTCGGAGGAGATTCCACAGGATAAACGCGATCAATTCAACTCTCTAGTCATGGAGGGATACTTGATAGCAAGAACGGCACTTCAAGCTTCCCTAGACGCAGCGGATGTTGCGGCCAGAGCCCTTGGGACAGCGATCGTAATGAGACGAGCTTCCTGGCTCCACTCGGCTGATTTACCCAAGCAAATGCAGCAAAAAATTGAGGATTTACCCTTTGATAAGGGTAACCTGTTCGCGCAGCAGACTGATGAGGTAATGCACAGTTTAAAGGACTCGCGGGCTACCCTACGCACTTTGGGCATTTATACTCCTGCGTCAACAAAGCGTCGATTTCCGAGGACCCAGCCCTATAATCCTCGATTACCTCATGCTCAAACTAACAGAAGATCAGAGGCCTATAGAACTAAATCTCGCCAGCCTCGCAGACGACAGTCCAATCAATCTGTGCAGATCTCACAACCAGGTACTTCCAGACAACAATTTTGACATTCTCGTAGAGAGAGTCGCCAACCACACAATACCGCATCAACAATTACTATTATCACCCCTAGTCTTCAAGAACAGACTAAGCTCCTTTTTCCATCAATGGCAAAAGATAACATCAGACAAATGGGTACTAGAAATCATTCACAGGGGCTATACAATTCCATTTTCATCACGCCCCAAATCCCAACACCCCTACCCGTCCCTCTTCAGGGACCCCAATCACGTACAGATCATACAGCAGGAGATCCAACACCTCCTTCACATCGGGGCAATAGAAGAGGTACCAGAGCACCTCAGAGGAAGAGGATGCTATTCACCTTACTTCCTCACACAAAAGAAAACAGGGGGTTGGAGACCTATTCTAGACCTCAGGCGTCTAAATCGGTATATTCAAGTGAAGAAATTCAAAATGGTGACGCTACACACCATCCTTCCAGCATTACATCAAGGGGACTGGTTGGCCTCTCTCGATTTAAAGGACGCTTATTTTCACGTCCCCATACTCCCTGCTCACAGGAGATTCCTTCGCTTCCTATTCCTCTCCAAACACTATCAATACGCGGTACTCCCTTTCGGCTTGTGCACAGCTCCCAGAGTCTTCTCGAAGCTAATGGCTCTGGTAGAGGCATTTCTCCGAAAACAGCGCATCGTTATTTTTCCCTATCTCGACGACTTCCTCATCACGGCTCCCACTTACGCACAAGCACAACAGGCAGTACAAGTCACACAAACCCTGTTCCTCTCTTTGGGTTTAAACATAAATTACGAAAAGTCATCGTTACGACCCAACCAACAGATCCAATTTATAGGGGCCCGGATCTACTCACCGGTCGCAAGGGCATTCCTTCCAGCAGACAGGTTTCACACTATAATCCAACTCGTCCTGAAAATACAAAGGTCCACAGTCATCCCAGCTCGTCTTTGTATGCAAATGCTTGGACATATGGCGGCAACCACATACCTAGTCAGCTATGCCCGGCTTCGCATGCGTCCTTTTCAGTTGTGGTTCCTCTCCCGATGCCGTGTGCTTGGTCGATCCCTCAATCAGACTCTGCACATTCCAACAGCGGTCCAACGCTCCCTGTCCTGGTGGACAGACCCCAACAACTTACTACACGGGGTTCCTTTTCTCCTACCACAACCGCTTCTCACAATCACTACCGATGCCTCCCTTACAGGCTGGGGAGCATTCCTCCACCAGCAAACCGCACAGGGCAAATGGTCCCACACAGAAACTTCTCTGCACATAAATCTACTCGAACTCAGGGCAGTCTTAAGGGCTTGTCAGCACTTTCTCCCTGTTATCACAGGCAAACACGTCAAAATTCGCACGGACAACATCACATGTATGTTCTATATCAACCGCCAAGGTGGAACCAGATCGACAGTACTTTGTCTAGAAGCGATGACCCTGTGGGACTGGTGCATAAGTCACGCTATTCACCTTACAGCAGAATACTTACCAGGCAGAGACAACATCCTAGCCGATTCTCTGAGCCGTTTCTTCCTGGTTCAACACGAATGGGAAATCCGCAACGATATCCTGATCGACATCTTTGCCCGTTGGGGTTTTCCCACCATGGATCTGTTTGCTACCAGCCAAAACAGGAAGTACAAACTTTATTGCTCTCGAGGGGGGAACGGTCACAATTCCAGGGGCGATGCCTTCCTGCTTCACTGGGGGCAGCATCTAATGTACGCCTTTCCCCCAACCCCCTTGATTCCCAGGGTCCTCCGGAAGATCCAGGAGGACAAAGCGAGGGTGGTACTAATAGCACCAGCATGGCCCCGGCAGACTTGGTACACTCTACTCAAAACCATGTCCAGGACCCCACCAGTCACCTTACCTCTTGTCCCGGACCTCCTTTCACAGGAGCATGGTACTCAACTACATACTTACCTACACCGTCTTCACTTAACAGCCTGGAACCTCGATGGTTCTCTCCTCTAGAACTCCAGTGTTCACAGTCAGTTCAACATATCCTACTAAATAGCAGAAAGCCCACTACCAGAACAACTTACCTGCAGAAATGGCGTTGTTTCCTACACTGGTGTTCTAATCATAACATCGATGCGTCAACTGCCTCCGTCCCTCGAATCCTTGAATATCTTCTGCAGTTAAAACATACAAAGATAGCGACAACGTCTGTTAGGGTCCATCTTGCAGCCATCTCCACTTTTCATGATCCAGTGGACAATCGCTCTGTCTTTACTCACCATACCGTCAAAAGGTTCATGCAGGGCTTACAGAACTTATATCCACAGGTGCGCCCTCCGACTATGCCATGGGACCTCACAACAGTGCTCAGAGCCCTTATAAAACCACCATTTGAACCTTTGGCTACGGTCTCCCTGTTATACTTATCTATGAAAGTAGCCTTTTTAGTGGCTATCACTTCCGCTCGTCGCATAGGCGAAATCGCTGCCCTTATGGCTGACCCACCTTTCACAATATTCTATAAAGATAAGGTCTCCCTGAGACTGCACCCTAAATTTATACCTAAGGTGTCATCTAGCTTTCACCTTAATCAAACCATTCATCTTCCTGTATTTTGCCCAAAACCACACATTACGTCTCAAGACAAAGCACTACATACACTCGACGTACGACGGGCGCTTGCCTTCTATCTTGATCGGACGAAAGCTTTTCGAAAGACACCTAGACTTTTCGTGTCAACCACAGAGCGTTCCAAAGGCCAGCCAATTTCCAAACGACGTATATCCCGATGGATATCCACCTGTATCCAAACCGCGTACATAACATCTCAAACGGTCCCACCGCAAACTATACACTCGCATTCCACGCGAGCCATGGCCTCTTCGGTCGCGTTCCTAAACAGAGTGCCTTTGCATGAGATATGCCAAGCGGCAACATGGGCCTCATCCGACACTTTTGCCAGACACTATGCCCTAGATCGTTTTTCGGCTATGGACACGGCAGTAGGACAGGCAGTACTCAGTTCAGTCCGCCACACATAAACCGAAGTGCCCACCTCCAGACGTAACAACTGCTATGAAGTCACCTTCAGTGGAGCAGTCAGGAACACTGCTCGTCGAAGAAATGGAGGTTACTCACCTTTGGTGCAGTAACTGGGGTTCTTTGAGATGCGTGTTCCTGACATGCTCCACTACCCGCCCTCCTCCCCTCTACTTCGGAGGTTCAGTCTTTTCCGTAACTTCTATAATCATGAACTCCGCAGTAGAAGGGAACTGGAGGAGCGGGGAGATCAGAATGCTGACGTCAGCAGGGCGGGAAGCACACAAGCTGCGCGTCATCGCATCTCTCCCCGCTGATGGAGCCACTGCTATAGAAAAAATCTCCGATCCGGGGTGCGGTGCCACGGAAAGACCTTCAGTGGAGCATGTCAGGAACACGCATCTCGAAGAACCCCAGTTACTGCACCAAAGGTGAGTAACCTCCATTTTCCTAGGTTGATGCTGTGTTCTAGTTCCCTCAATAACATTTTCCTTTTTCATAGACAGAGTCAGTGCTTGCAAGTGGGAAGTGTTGCCTAGAGCAGTGGTTTTCAACCAGTGTGCCATGGCATACTTGTTGGCTATGGGAAATGTCCAAGAATGCTGTGAAATTTTGTAAAAAGGTAATGAAAATCAATGTAAAACAAACATTGTTTCATTTTAAACAATATTCTATCCAACCAATATTATAACTCATAAACATCATTAAAATTAATCATTACATTAAAAGTGAGGTTCGTCTTTCGATTCTAAAACACAAACATGCTAAACTGAGGTGGCCAAATGACAAAATTGAGATGTATTTTTTTCCCCATGGATTTGAAACATTAATGCATTTGATCCTTCTTTAGCTTGTTGTATGCATTATGTTGCAAACCTCTCTAATAAGACTATAACCATAGTAAATGTGCAGTTTATGACCAATCAATTCAGCTGAAAAAAGGGGGTGTGACTTGGAACTGTTTGTCTCTTTGAAGTGTGCTGTATTTCTGAAAAGGTTGGAAACCACTGGCCTAGGGAAAATATTTCATGATTCCAGAAATTCTGGGTGGATGTTCATGCCAGTGGTGCTTCTGAGTTTTAAAAAGGACTGCCATCTATTGCAGCCTGCCTTTTGTTGAATCTGACAATGAGTGATACAGGAATTATATGTAAGTTAAGGATAAATTAAAGTTAAGTAGGTAACTTACCTTCAGATATGTTACTGTGAGTTAAGGATAGCAGAATTTATGGGTAGTGATCTTGTACACTATATTAAATTAAATTAAATTTATCATTAATTAAAATAAGTTAAATTAAAATAAAGCTGTAGCTAAGGATTCCAGTAGCATTTAGAATATAATTTAGGACTGAAATATATCATATTTTAATATATTCTTCAGACCTTTCCTCTCTTTCACAATACTCCAACTTTCATTTCCATTCTGCTAACAGCAATATAAACAGCATCTAACTCATTTATTGAGAACTAAGTGCTGGTGAAAGGTGCCAGATTAACCACTTTGAAGAGAAGTCCTTACCTCACTCAAAAACAGACACATGGGTTGCAGAATCTTGAGCAAAACTGTTTCAGCTTTTGAAGGGAGCAGGAGGAAGGTAATCCATTCTCAACACTTCTTCATGCCTCCATTTAGAAAAACTCTTAAATATATGTTCAAAGTTAAGCTTGCACTTAATTGCTTTCCTGAGTAGAGATGTTTCTCTAATCTGGAGCTTGACTCTTGATCATGCTGCTTATTGTCATCAAAAGTCTTAATGTCAATTGATGTGGTTATTTTTGTTGTTATAATGTACATAGTACAGTGCTGACACAAACATTACTAACATCCAAGTGAGGTATGTAAATAATCCCCATTTTACAGCGCAGAATAGCTAAATTACAGAGAAGTTAAACAATTTATGTGCTTCAGTAGGCCAGAGCCAAATTTAGATTTTGAGTTCCTATTTTGCTTTGCCTGGACATTTAAATAGATTGGCCTCTTGACTCATGTGTGGTCTTTATTTTTATAAAAAAGTGAACTGAACTGACCAGCGCTCACAGATCACAATATATAGTCATTGGTCCAATGTCCACAGAGAAACACAGCAAGGCTGTGTTCAGACGAGAGTTTTATTTCAAAACAACAGTCGTTGTTTCAAAATAAAATTTCTTATGTCCACACGACATTCCGTTATTTTGAAACAGTAAAACCTCACTTGAAATCGAAATAGGCATTGTTTTGAAACGGCTGTTTTGAAACAACGGCGTTCTGACACATTGTTTTGAAACAACACCATTGTTTCGAAACAACTGTTTCAAAACAACATGTCCTTATGGTGATACCAGGCTTTCCCTTAATTTGAATTAACTTGTTTCAAAATAAGGACTTTATTTTGAAATAACTCATTTTGAAATAACTTATTTCAAAATAACAGTTTATGTGTGAACATAGCCCAACTGTAAAAAGTGTTCTCCAGGCTTAATTTTGAAATCAGAAGTGTTTTTTCCATCTCTATGGACAAAAGCACACTTTGATTAATTATATGCTTCAACCTTCCTCCTTCCACATTGGCAAGTACTTGTGAAGCAGAATTGAGGACTTCCTGCACTGGACCCTCTCCTTTTTTTTTTCTCCTGTGGCTTCTATACGCTATAGGAGAGGTATATGAGAATTTGGGGGGGGGCAGGGAGCCATTTGAGGAGAGGGAATAATTCATGAGGCTTGATTCTAATTTCCTAGACTCAAAAATTATTTGTCCCTTTTGCATATTCAAGAATGGTTTTCTAAACTGATCAATTGTTCATCTAGTGTTGCTTACTTTTTTTCAGTTTTATACATATTATGTGAATGGGGATTTATTCACTCACTTAGCAGCCTCAGTACTCAGAGTAAATTCATGCCTCTCCCCCTTAAAATACTAGCTTGCTAACACAAAATCCTTAATGTTCCTCACACTATGGTCCTTTGATGAGCCTCCTATTTAATGCCTCCTCCTGATACTGGGATTTGGCCACAATTATTCTGTTCTCAGTAAAAACAATGTTTGAACTGCAGCCAGCTGTCAATCAGGGTTTTTATGTACTTTATATAAAAAATAATCAACTTATGAGCTGACGTATACAGTTGTGTATGTTCCCCTTAAAGAAAGAATAGAAAAGTCTCATGTCAAACATACATTGCAAGCTAGTCTATGACCTCAAACATCCATTCAATTTAAAAAATAACTCAATAAACTTCAATAGTCCATTGAAGGGGTACAACTCATATTTGCAGAGGCAGTGTAACCTACTTCATTCGATGATGGCTCATAAAACCTGGATTCTATTCTTGGCTTGGCCTCTAACTTGTTGGGTGATCTTGGCCAAGTCACAGCAGTTATCTGTGCTTTAGTTTCCCCATGTGTATAATGGAAACAATGATAAATCCTTTGTAAAGTACTTAAATCTACCTATAAGTGTAATATAAGACCAAATTGTGCAAGGCAAACACCACAGGCACCCACAAAATCTTTGGGAGCCCAAACTGAGAATGGCATTTTCCCAAAAGGTACGTTCTTACATGTGCCAATATGGGGAAAAAGAAACCAGCTAGAAAGTTTTCATTCCTGCCATTTTATGTGCTTGAAAGTCTAACCCTTATAAGGGTTCTAAAATTCAGTTTCTCTCATTGCTCTGAAATTTGGTGTGCCTTAGAGGTGCAGGGTGGAGATCTGGATTTGAGAAAGTTTCTGAACAGAGGTGTAGGTTGGAAATCTGAATATGAACAAGAGGTTCCCTAAACACAGGCTTGCCCCCAGAAACCTGGTATTCTACTCTCTTGTACAGTTAAACCAAGAGGTACCAATGTCTGGATCAATCACAGACCTCATAGAGATTGATGGCTGTTATCTCAACCTTCAGTTAACTTAACTAAGGATTAGTTAATCACAAACCCTCACCTAAGACCAGAGGCGGCATTTGGCAATTGGGGGTCCTAGATGAAGGCCCTGTATGGGGCCCCCATGAACCCCAGTGCCACCCTCACGGGGGCTCTGGGCCCCCATTGCAGCCCTAACCGCCCCCCCCCAGGGGGTGGGGGAGAAGCGGGGGCCGCAGACCGCCAGGTCCAAAAGCTTTGCCATTCGCCAGCCGTTGTACCAGCCAGACTGGCCTCTTTCCAGCGGTGGCAGAGCAGTGCTCCCCACCTACTCCCAGCCAGCCGCATCTCCCCAGGTGGAGGGAGGAGAGTGGCTGGCGCAGCGCTGCAGCTTGCTGGGAGTGGGGACCCCTGGAGTGGCCCACTCCGAAGAGTTTGGGCCGATTTGCCACTGGCCACCCCCAGGCCTGGAAGTGGCCAGAACTCTTCAGAGCGTGCTGCTCCAGGGGCCCCACTCCTGGCAAGCTGCAGCACAGCGCCAGCCACTCTCCTCCCTCCCCCTGGAGAGGTGCAGTCAGCTAGGAGTAGGTGGGGAGTGTTGCTCTGCCCCCACTGGAGAAAGGCTGGTCTGGCAGGCAGGCGGCAAAACTTTTGGACCTAGTGGTCTGCTGCCCTCTGCTTCGCCACCACCCCACAAGCACACAGGTAAGTGAAGCAGGCAGCGGCAATGGAGCCCCCTTATAGCTCGGGGGCCCTAGGCCACAGCCTGCTTCGCTTACCTCAAAAGCCACCTCTGCCTAAGACAAAGGGAGTTTTGTGGTAAGTTAGCTGGAGGTTGCTACAATTTGTGTTCATGTGTGGCAATTTTTAATTTGTGGGGAATGTAATCAAAGGATTTTTGGAGAAAAAACTATAATCAAGAAATCTTCCTGGGAGGGAAGGAGCATTAGGAGGCAGACAAGTGGGAAAGTGGTGAAAGAGTTTGGGGCTACGGTAACTCTGAATTTACAAAGCATAAAGCACCAAATGCATAGAACTACTAAACATTTAGGGAACTAAAATTGTATTTAGGAGCCTGTTCGCTTCTTTGCTTGCACGGATGTGCACTCCAGAAAGATTACAGTATTTATGACTGAATAAAGAGGGCAATGATTTCCATCCAGCTATTTTGTGCTTCAAGGGGATATGTCAACACTGCAGCCCCAGGTGCAAACTTTCTAACCTTTCTAGTCCAAACCTCTGTACTCCTGCACATGCAAGATTTATTTCATATTGCTTATGAGAAATTATCTGTTATATTACAACAAGGTTTGGTTGTTTTTTTAAATTTCAGAAGGAGGTTGAAGAAAGACTAATCAGCAGCCAATCTAATCAATGATTTCGTTCTGTCAGGTGGCAAGGAGCATTAGACAGAAAACTTTTTGTATACGAGTTGGGAATTGGGAGATGGAGACAGGGCCAGATGATCAAAGGAACTAAAGGGGCTTAAGACCCAGGCTCTGGCCAAAAGGGGGCCCCAAAATTCAGCCCCTAAAATCCCTAAAATTATCCAGCACTCCCCCACCCCACTCAGCACCAGCAGGGCAGGAGTGCTCAGCGCTCCTGCCCTGTCAGTGGTGTGGGGCGGGGGCCCTCTAGTTAGAAGTCAAGCTCTGGGCTCCCATCCCACCCCTGGACCGGGTAGTCTGCCCCCAGCAGTGGGGAGGGGCAGGCCAGAGCCTGCTTGCTCTGCATGGGGGCATGGGGCTGACTGGCATGGCCTCCACTGACCACTCCAGCCCAGAGGCGCAGGTAGCCATGGGGGGCTGCATCGTAGCTTCTGCACCATGTGCCAGCTGCCCACCCGGCAGACTAACTGGAGTGGGGCCAGGGTGGGAGCACCGTCTAGCCACAGCCCCCCTCAACCCTCCGCCAGAAGGGTGGCAGGGTCCCAACCCCAATAGTGGGAACCTAGGCATCGGGGGAGCCATGGTCGATGGCAGCCCAGGGCCCCTGGGCCCATTAATCCAACCCTGGACAGAGACAAGGTAGAAATTGTGGCTGTGGAGGGGTGTAGAAAATAAGGATGGGCATTAGGGAAGATTTGGACTGGTTTGTTTCTGATAACCTGTATTTTACTAGTCCCTGGGTGGGAAGTGAGAAGGCAAATGTTTCCTTATCTCTGAGCACATTAATTTGCTGATTCCAAAGGTGCACAGTATAGAGCTTTGTAATTCACAGAAAAAGAGTCTTAGCTGTGGAGGGAAAAGAAATAAGTGTGCTGCCAATGTGTGGATTCTGGATTAGGAGGTTGCAGAAGTTTTCAGAGAGCAAGGAATAGCTCATGGCATGGGAATAGCTGATTTGGATAGAGGTGGCCTTCAGTGGCATGCATCACATTTTGCTGACTCTGCAACATGTAACCAGCTGGTAGTTTACAACCTTCTAAATCACCAATGTGGTGAATCACTTGGTGGAAATGAACTAGGTCTTATTCCTGGTATATATCTCTCATACAACATATGAAAGCAGACTTGGACTGTATCAAAGATTTGCATCTAAAAACTGTGATAGTTTTCTCTGATTTGACGGAATAATTGCTACAGTAACAATTTGAAAGCTAGTAATAAATATTGAAATACCATTAATAGGAATACGGAGGTTCATGACTGACTGGAAAAATGTACCATATGACATAGAAATATCAAAGCTTCACACCTTGCTGTTGCTCAGAGGTGGAGTGCATCTATTGGACGTGGGCTGGAGGGACTGACTTTCTGTATTCTTGAATACAGGTCAGACTGTTACAGCACCTGGTCCTATGACTTGCACATCCCTGCATTTGTTTTCCTCCCATTCTGTAAGTTCCCCATCTTCAAAGCATCTGAAAAAGTGGGATTTTCTCCCATGAAAGTTTATGCAATAAATTAATTTATTAGTCTTTAAAAGTGCCACAGGACTCTCTGTTTTTGCTGAACTAAACTAACATGGCTATCCCTTTGGAACTTGTCAAAAATACATTTGTTAGTTTTTAAAGTGCCACAAGACTCCTGTTTTGTTTTTCAACTAGTCAGTGAAATTGAAACATGAGACTTGACTGGAGAAAAGACTCTTGTTTTGCTAAGAAGGCTGATGTTAGTCTTACACTGCCTAAGGGCATGGCATGCTTAACTTCATATGCTCCATACAGGTAGCTTCTCCAGCAGCTGAGAGAACCAGGCTGCATGGTGCTTAAAAGCTTTTGTCTTCTCAGCATAGGGAGTAGGCGGCTGGGAAAGAGGTGGGGCCAACACACACAATCAGGGAAAGCCTAGCCTTCCTGTGCCTTCAATAAACGGCACCCATGTTAACTGGGTTCTTTTGAATGCATGCTTTTGAACATATGACAATCACTTTTGCACACGACAGTTGTTTAGATACACTAGTCCATAGATCTTATATTCTGTGGACAGAAACATCCTTGAAGAAAGATGAAGGATAGGCGTCTATGGTGACTTTGTTCTTATTCTGTTGGTACTGAGAACATAAAGCACATATTTTGTTTATGAACAAGCTACTTCAGCACCTTAACAATCAAGTTAAAGCCACCTCAACAGTAGCGTATTGCTTTAACAATGTGTCACGCACGTCTATATTTTATGTACTACACTGACATTCTAGTCAAGGGGGGGGGTTAATGACTAAATAGTCTAACAGATAGTGATACAAAACACTGGCAGTTATGAACATGGTTTTATTTTAAATATTTATTAGAGTGGCATTATTTCAGCTCAGCAAAAATAATGAAAGATCTCTAGCTACAGTACATTTTAATTTTGAGGCGTTTATTGATGTAATACTCAGTTACAGATGGCAAATTTTAGTTAGGATTAATAGGCATTTAAGTTTGTTGATCTGCAGTATGTATTCATCTGTTTTTCCTCTGCTGTGTATGCAGAACCTCTTTGAAACCCTTAAGCTTTCAGTGGTTCTCAGTACAATCATAAGAATCAAAATTGGTTTTCTGTCTGTCTGTGTCAATATCTATCTTGTGTGTTCTGGCTAAATATAACAAAATGTGCCTTCCATTTCATCTTATCCTTATCACTGTAAAGAATAATAGTGTGACTGAAAAAGTTACTGTACGTTATCATGCCCTTGATCTGTAAGCGTGGGTCCCAGGTGTGTCAAGAGGAGCAGTGAATGCTGACTAATAGCATGCTGTGGTACTTTAATAGTTTAAAGTAGTGGTTTTCAAACCTTTTTTCTCAGGATCCAGTTGAAAAAAACATTTATGCCTGCAACCCAACAATTACATCTTTCATCAAAGCATTCCAGTCTTTGGGTGGCAGCAGCAGTGGGTACCTCGACCCAGTACCATAGACTAGAGCCTTGCGTGGATACGAATATGTGGACGTGTATCCAACCTGCATCCACAAGAAAGGGTCTGTGGATATCCGTAGATATAATGTGGATATCTGAGGATTTGCAGGGCTCTATCTATGACCCAGAACTGTGTCCCAACCCGTGGTTTGAAAACCACTGATTTAAATTGTTATTCAGTTTGATAGTAGTTTAACTGCAAGCCAGTTACCCAAACTGAGTAGCAGACATAAAGGTCCAAGGCTGAGAGTGTGTAGTCTCTGTTTACTTCAGTGTGAGCTGCCAAGTGTCTCTAAGACAGGTGTGGTTGGAGCATTGTTTTCACTTGCAATATGCCTATAAATAGTGAGTGTGGGACACAAAGTAATGATGGTCTGCCTGTGGCTTTCTCTGTTGTGAGTTTCCTCTTTTCATTATGCCAAGTTCCAAAGGGGCACCCGTGTTAGTTGAGTCCAGAAAAAATAAAAACAACAACAAAAACAAACAAACAAAAAAGGAGTCTTGTGGCACTTATTTATTAGTTATGTGTTAGTCTTTAAGTGCCACAGGACTTCTTTTTTTTCCCCCTCTTTTCATTATGTCTGACATGGAGACAAATTTAATAGCCTAAAGTGGGCTGCTGTTCATCAGATTATGCAAATATGTAGAACAAAACTGAGTCAGAGAAAAGGGATAAAAAATTAAAATGATAAAGTTGTATTGGTAGCTTTTTCTTGAGATAATTGAAATGCCCTGTCATGTTATATTGTGATGGGTTCAGATAAAATATGGGCACAAATTGTCGAGATGGCTTTAAACAACTTCATACTGCAAACTAGATTTCTTTATTTGCATGTGAAGGGTATGCTCAATTGTTGGTTGTCAGTGTAGATTCTGAAATGAAAATAAAATCTCTTCTCACAGTAGGCAGCGTAGTCACCTCTTTTGAATGCCAAGAGGGATTGCTCTGGAGAAAATCAAATATCCACTTCATTCACCTATGGAATTGTCACATTTTCATTCCTCACAATAGCAGAGACTTTTTACCAAGCTGGAGTTTGAGATTTTCTTTTAGCTCAGCGAGTGAGCTTGCTGATTAAATGAAAAAATGTTCAGATGCTTATCAAAAATACTGGGATCTGCAAAACTGAGTTGAAAAGTTCCTGAGAATTAACTTGTTCAAGAGATTACCATGCACTTCTGCCATGATTGTGCCTAGATTTGAAACTCCAAAGGCAAGAAAATGAAAAGTAGCAGAAAAGAAAAATAAATAAGACCTTTCAGCGTCTCAGAAAAGGTTGGAGTTACAGATGAAAACTCGGGAAGGGAAAGGGTCTCCCCCCCAGAAGCAATGGCAATTCTTGAAGTCCTTACATGTGCAAATCTCCTATTTGAAAATCCATTAAGTGCCTACTTGATTACAAACAGCAGGTCAGTGCCATGACTTGCTTATCCCTAATTTGCTCTTTATGCACATGACCTGGAGCCCATTGAAGAAGTTTGTACCTCTGAGCACTTTAGAGAACATACTATTGGCTGAGGATCCATGCACATTTTTATGCAGAAGGAGTAGGCTTATCACAATGAAGAGCAGGCGTAAGGTTGCTAAATCGACTATGACACCAATCAACCAGTTATTACACAGTGCAAAGCTGGGGCGCAGGAGCCATGGGAGTTGCTGACAATTGAAGCGCTGCTCTAACAGAGTAGCTCCTCTACAGTTCTGATGCTTGAGAGTGAAGGTTCCTTCCGTTAGACTCCTCCTGTGTAATCCACACCCTGAATTCTCCTGAAGTATATATCCTCATTCTTTTGTCTGTACTCTTGGGGAAGGAATTGTATCTGAGGATACATCTACACAACAATGTCAGTCTAGGGCAGTGGTTCCCAACCTTCTCCTTATGTGGACCAATACATCATCACTGAAAGCTTTTGCAGACCACCACGTAAGCAAGCCATTTTAAACTTCTTTAACATAGCCTATGGCTGATGGAAGTCAAATTTGTATATCAAAGGGTATTAAAAACACAGTTATCTCTAATGATTTATTATACACACTCACAAGCATATTGCCCTCATCACAGTACATTTAACTGCAGTAATTATCTCCCCCCCACACACACGGACCACCTGTGGTCCATGGACCGCAGATTGGGAACCACTGGTTTAGGGTTAGAGGGACTTGAATTATCTGACTTATGTCAAGGACTCCCAGGCTTAAGTGTCTACACTGTATTTTAACTGTCTGTTAAGACATTTCTAATTTGTGCTCAAACCCAGTGCTCTGGCATCCATGCTGCAGTGCACAGACTCCCAGAGTCCCTAGCAGGTTCCCCATACTGAAATGTAGCTGCTTTAGTCTTAGGACGGTGGTGCACTGTTCGTCTTGCTGATTACAGGAAATTTAAATAGCCCACGGATATAGCCTGAGCCGTCTTTTTGGTCTAGCTATCAGAGCCAGCAGCATGGAGGAGGCACATCTTGACCAACTTCCTTTCTTGCGCTTTCTCTCCAGTATTAGGAAACTGGCAGAGCATATGAAAGGTGATGGTGGACATTTTGGCAGTAGTTTTCTGTCCCACCAAAGGTGCTTGACTGATTTTTCTGTGGAGCTGCAAGATGAGAGGAGCACCCTGGCATAACAGACTTTTACTGTCAGATACTGCTCAGAATAAATCTTCGAAGCATCTGACGAAGTGGGATTTTCTCCCACGAAAGCTCATGTGAAAAATAAATCTGTTAGTCTTAAAGTGCCACACAACTCCATATTTTTTATAGCTGCTGTACCCTCTATGTGGACAACCACTTCTGGTGCAGGGCCACAAGCACAAACTGTGGACCATAGGAAGACCAATAGGCATCCAGAACTTTCTCATGAAAACCACATTTCCAAAGCATCATGAGCAGCTTGCCCTCACCTCCTGTGTAAAAGACATGTCTGAGGTCATCCTCACCAGAGCAGAAGCAGGTTACTATAGCCATTTTGAAGTTGGCCACCCAGACTGCTGCAGGGCTATTGCAAACCACTTTGGAGTTGGAAAGTCAACTGAGTAAACTGATGGCAGATGATTCTGGGGCAATCAGGCATGTGGTGTACCGTGTGTCCCAACAGATAAGGAATATAAGAATGTGTGTGCATGAGCAAACTGGCTCAGGGCAGGGGCAGTGCTTGGAGGCAGTGAAGGAGACATGGGCTTGATTTTCATACAGTGGAAGTCCGAATAACCTGAGGAATAATGGGTATGGCCACACGTCTCTTTTATTTCAAAATAACACTGGTTATTTTTATTATTAATAACCAGTGTTATTTTGAAATAAAAGAGATTAGGTCCACACGACGTATTCTTATTTTGAAATGATGGGCTCCGTCATTTTGAAATTAGAGCTGTCATTTTGAAATAGCTTAAACCTTCTTTAAATTGAAACAGCTGTTATTTCAAAATGGTTATTTCAAAATAACGCCATTCGGACAATGTATTTCAAAATAACCATTATTTCAAAATAATACTTTTGCCCTTCTGCTTCCCAGGGTGCCTTCCTTTTAGCCTATTTTGAGTGGAGGCATGGCCCAGGGAGGGGGCCATGGTGCCCCTTTCCTAAAGCGACATAGCAAGTCCTGTGTTTGGACATGCTATTTCATGTTGAGCTTTTCCCTTAATTTGAATTAAAATTTTCTTAATTCGAATTAACTTATTTTGAAATAAGGACTTTATTTTGAAATAACTCATTTAGAAATAACTTATTTCAAAATAACGATGTACGTGTGGACATAGCTAATGACTTTGGTTGGGAGTGATGGGAAACAGCTGTACAGAGGGAAATTGTTGAAAGTTTACTTGCTGTACCAAGCTAAGTCAAGTACCATTTGCTTACTTAAGTTTAGTTGCTCCTGAACATGAGTTTACCTGTATCTCAGATCATAGTTATATGATGTGATTCAGGCAGCGCAATAAATTTTCTTGAAAACATAGCATGCTATAGCTGTAAACATGTCTTTCAGTAGTAAACCACTCACACAGTGTTGATCAGACCAGCAGCCATTGTTCCCCTTATTTCCTCCCCCCACCCCAAGAGCATAATACCATATACAATCCCCCTGCTGCTACATAACTTCTCATTCTATGGTTCCTTTCCTGTCTTTAAGCATTTTTCCCCTCAGCTGGTAACCGGAGAAGGAGGAGAGACTTCCACTAGGGAGGGTCTGAAGAAGGAAGACTGTGCAGTTGTCCTGCCCAGCGTCTCAGGAGTCTTGAATTCAGTGTTGTCCAAGCTACTGCTGGAATGAGGGTACATTGCAGGGTGACCATGCTGTGGTGTAGGGGAGGCAGTAGGAGCCAATGCTTTTGCTGTCATTATGGGCAGGCATTGCTGAAACAGTTTTCAGTTTAACTCCATCCTCCTCCATTAGTTGCTATTTCTGTTCCAGGAATGGCTTTGCAAGTGTGTGTCCTCACTGAAATGCTGTCCTCCACTTAAGCAGCAAGCCTCAGCCTTTCTTCCTGCCCTCAAGCAGGCCATCATTCCAGTCCTTCATCCTTCTTCTTCTGGTACTGGACTTGCTGATTGGCTCTCTGTTTCCTTTTAAAATGGTCCATGATAGTGTGTTGGGCCAGGGATTGAGTTCCTGAACTACAGCAAGCGGTATAAGTTGAGGGGCCTAAAACAGGATAAGAAACAGGGTTATTGTCTAAAGTAGCTCAGTGGAGAAGCACATAATGAATTGTGGAATATCAGGAACATAAAATGTAACTTTTCTTAAGTGAATCAATGCATGTTGTGACAGGATGCTTCAGTCTTCATGTTGTCCCTGGACACAAGCTTATTAGTCACAGTTACAGAATAGCAGAGACCATGGTGTGTTTAACATTAGAAACTATATTTTGTTTTGTTACATAACTTACTGACATTGGAAGGAGGGGTGGATAGCTATAATGCCTTCACTGAAAAAGACTTTTTCTGTCACTCAGGCCTTCCATCTCTTGGAAGTCATAACTGTTCTCGTACTGTCCTTTTGGCAGAAGAGTTAGGATGAGCTGCTGGAGGGAAACTGCTGTGACTTTCCCTTCTGCAATCTGGACTAGGGTACAGCTGTGTCACCCCAATCCCAGCTACAGTTTGCCACTTGCCCCAATTGTATGAGCCCCATACTCCTGGGTGAACCCACATATAACTTCCTGCAAGCAAGCAAACCCAAATGAGGGAATGCTTTTAGACAGCCATTTAAGGGATTATGCATGCCCCAGCAAACATGCCCAGTCCCAGAACTACCTAGAAACTGCTTTCTTACAATGATCAGTGCCACCCATTGGACTCTGCAAACTTATGTCTGTCATTTTTTCAAAGAAATTGATATATACCAACTCTGTCACTTTAAATGAAGTCTCTACACACACCTAAACCACATGCATTGCTTTAAATAAAACAAGACATTTAAGTTTATTAAGTACAGAAAGATTTTGACTAATTATAAGGGAGGAATATAAATCATATTTGATGAAAAGTAAAAAAAAAAAAAAAAAAAAAAAAAAAAGCAAATCACATTCTAAACTAAGTTTAAACCTTCAGTAGCTTTATAGTCTTAGATGGTTCTCACCACAGGCTGGTTAGTCAGCCTCCAATTAGGATCTCCCCTTCTGGACAGTCTTGATGTTGTCTTCTAGATGGATAGCAAGAGTAAGCTCTTGAGAGCAAAATGCCCCCTCTATTTCAAATGTCTCCATCCCACTCTCTAGGGCTTCTTACCCTTCCCCTGAGGGTCTGGTGACCAACGATATTCCTGCTTGGTCATCTTCAAGTTCAGAATCAAAGATCATCACCTTATCAGAATCTTAGGTTCCTGAAAAAACTGATTTGTTTTATCCATGCCTTAGTGAAGTATGATCTACATTCTCGCCTTCAGTGTTTACCTGTATCTGGCTCAAGCAATGTGAGACACAAATTTGGGAATATTATATAGCAGAACCTGACAACTACACATAACATGGCAAGAAACATACCACTTTAACAATAACGTTCAGTATGTCATGAGCATTCCAAAGATACTGGACGGGACATTCTTAGAATTAAACAATGCATAATTACACTGAAAGAGTGAGCATGAATGATACACAATCACACCATAAGGATGAACATGGGATGCATTGTACCACACTTGCAGTGTATACAACTGAAGTAGTCAAATGGATAGTGACCAAGCAGCATGCCTGTGGGTAAAATGGACTCACTAGCTATACATGGGAGCCTAGAAAACCCTCCTTTCCTCAAAATGTGATTTTCTATCTGGAATTCTTACTTCAGGAAAAACTTGCTGCTATCAGCAGTCAGGATTAAGTTTAGGGTTGCCCACCATGCAGAATTGTCTTGGAGTCTCCAGGAATATAAGATAAATCTTTAATTAAAGATGTATGTCATGTGATGATCTTCAGGAATACATCCAGCCAAAACTGGCCACATCAGCTGTGTTGGAATCCATGACAGAATTAACATGATACTGTGTCAACTCACATATGACTTACCCCATTTTTGCTGTACCCAAAGATGCCAAAAGCTGCAGCTTTACTTCATCCTGCACCCTTCACAGTTCTGGGAAATAATTGATGTGGTACTCCTACTTTGGAGAACAAATTTTGTGACCCACAGACTACATGGTCTACTTCTAATTGAAATGGACTAGATTCGGAAAGGAATATCATTTCCCAAACGCATGAGCTCAGTTCAGGGTTTACAGTGGATGCCATAGACCCCAAAGGAGTGGTGAAAGTGGCAAATTTGTGATTACTGAAAGGAAAACAAGAATGACCCTAGGAAGCTTCTCTGATTTAACAGTTCAAATAACCTTTTAATTGTTCATGAAAGTTTCAAATTCCAAATTGCCATTCTGAATGCCATGGGGCAGGTGAAGACATTGTGATATAATCTGTCATTAGTGGCCAGATGCTAGCAACCAGGTTTAATCTTTTTTTTTTTTTTCCGTTGCTTCTTACAGCAGAAATCCCTTCTATTACTGTAGTGGTAAACTATTATTTTCAGTCCTACACTGACTTAGCTACGGGGCAGCTTCAGTCCCTGCCAGGTTCCCTTCAGGCACAATTGCAGGCTGTTTCTTGTGGCTGAGGGATGGGAGAACCACAATTTTTCTGTTGATGCTGATCCACAGTCTGGGACTAGTTTCATTAAGAGCTGACTAGATTGTCATGAAGTATGGTTGCTCCATGCTTGGCATAGTGCCCAAGACCAGTCAAAGTCATAAAATGGATGTTGATGAATTGCCCAAGGTGCAGTTCTTGTCCCTGGTCTTTGGTACTTGCTCTTCATCCTCTTAAAACATTCCCTGTTTAGAAAATCTGCAGAGCTGACAGCTTTTTAGCTATGTGCTGGTATGTATGCCTGAATCTTTCTGGTGCTGAAGAGCAGAGTTTTATTGGCCTTGCTCTGGAGATTCACCAAAATCTGCCTGTGCTCCCATGACCATGAAGCAGCTCACTTTGCAAAAGGGTTCATTGGTCCACTCTCCACTGAAAACCCAGGAGGCTTTCAGATAATGCACTTACAGATCAGTGATGAGAAGAGAATAAATTAATGGTGACCACAGCTGCTACCAAAGGCCATAGGGATGTATCCTCCTTTTTCAATTTAGTGGATTGCTGATTTTTGGGGTAGAGAGGACTAAGGAAGCTGTCCTATGGAACTGTGGGATACTTCTGGGTCTCTAATCAAGTAGGCCTGTGTCTACATTGCAAAGTAATAGGAATCTGTACCTGGATCCCAGTTTAACAAAAACTTGGATCCACCAGCCCTATAATATCCTGGGACACTGGGTGCAAACCCTGAATTAATGCAACTGTAATGTGGGCATAGGGGTGGTTAATTTTATGTTGCCAGATATTTTTCAAATACAGATACAATATGCTGTCAGTTATTGCTGAAATCAGAAGAAGTTAGCTAGTTACTGTATGCAAAGGTAAATAAATAAGACCTTTTTTTTCTGCTGAGTGTAACAATACAATTTATTCCAAGGAAGTGGGTAGTGAAATGTAGTTTGCACTGAAGACATCTAGACAGAGCTGGAAGTATTGCATGTTTGTTTTTACTTTGTATAATAACACAAAAAAAAGTGGCTTCATTGCTATCAATAGAACATGGAAAGTGCTCGTGCAATAGGATTCATTGTTTTTCTGGTACTGGACTCTCCTTTTTCCTCTCTTGCTCAGTAATGCCCTTCATTCTTTGCTTTGTGTTAATGATATGTATTGACTTTGTAGAATCGCTGCGGCAAGCTGTAAATGATGTATTCAAGGAAAAAAATGCTGCCCAGTTCCCATAGAAAGAGCACAAACAGTGCTGGGCAAACACTGCTGTGCTGTGTACCATAATATTCATCTTCAGCACAAATACAGACATCTCTGACAAATAATGCAGCAATAAAAGAACTGAACCATTTTTAATATTATGGGGACTGGCTATATTTCCCTTTGTACTTTTATTCCTTTCTATTTCCCTGCCACCATCTAACATACACTTGGCTACAGCTTTTGGAAGAAGAGTCTTTCTCATATGCAGCTCTTCCCTACAAGCAAGAGTGCAACTAGCAATTTGTAAATTGTATATGCACTGGCCAATTGCTTCCTGCATTACACCCATCATCTTCTATGGTAGACAAGTCATGGCAAGTAATAGGATCCCTTACACAGCAGGTGCTATTAGAGATACCCAAAAGTATTTCACTAAAAGCCAGGCAGAACAGAGAACCTGCCAGTCAGTGTCCCATAAGAAATGTCTGAGAGAAATTAAAAATGGCATGGCATGGCATGTGTGGTGTGTGTGCATTTGTATCTGAAGTTTCCAAAAAAGATATCCACAATGCTTTAAAATCAACTATGTTTCAGTAAGATTCCTTCAAAGCTTTTTATGCAGGTTTTTTATTGGAGTTTGCTAAACAAACTAAAAACCTATGAAGGTATTGTGTGTTTCTGATTATACTGTGAAAATCACCATTGTCCTTTAGTACTTCAATGATCATTTACTATTACTAGCACAATCTTTCACATGGTAATAAGAAAGATAGGATATGTTTTATATACTTGTCATCTTGAAAAGACTTAAGAAGCCATTCACTCTGCTCACAGAGAGAACATGAAATCATTACTGATGGCTGCAGAGGCTGAAATTCATCCCTGTACAGAAGGCCTTTGCACCAAATGAAGTACCTTGTAAGCCTATCTTTCAGGACTTCATATAAGCTTTGTGCTGTCCCTCTGTATGAAGATGAATATTCACCCAGACAAATTCTATAATGTGAGTTGTTTCTAAGACAGACTGTGTGAACACTTTTTACCAGTCTGAAACCAAACCTACATCTGTTGAGGTTCTCACTAAGCTGGGTTTGCTTGAAATTGGCTCCCATTCTGGGAATTCCATAGTATCTTCATGCATTGTGGCATCATCAGGCCATCAAATGAAGGAGACACCAATGTGTCTGCCAATGAATGGGTGCTTAAATGAAGATTCTTCTGTCAGTTGACTTTGGCACATCTTTGCAGATGCCCTCCCCTGCCCATGATGGAAAATAAAAGTAATGTGTGAACCAGCTGCCCTCCCTTCCCTGAAGAGATCAAGAAGGAAGGAAGAGGTTGTAGTCCACTAAATTACTCTCAAAAGAGAGCAAAAACGTATGTGTGCATGGAGGTGGAGAAGATGGTTAGACTGGATCTGTTGGGGGAAGAGGCTCCTGAAGGGCACTTACTGGAAAATTTTGATAAAAGGATGGTATCATTGGCAGAGTGAAGGCACGTTTAATGGTTCAATAGGCTATGAGATGATATGAAGAGCAGGGATTGGCCAGGAAGGGCCTTAAAAATGAAGGTAAGTGCTTTGTGCTTGGTGCAGTAGAAAAGAGGGAGGCAGTGGAAGGATGCAGAGGATGTGAAATGATCAAAGTGAAAAGTGAGGAAGATGATTTTTTGTAGTAGCCTTTTGGACACCTTTACGAGATTGTATTTGCCATGACCAGGAAGGAAACAGTTACAGTAGTCACAATGAGAGTTGACAATAGTATGGATGAAAGTTTTTGGTGTGTAAATAAATAGAGAGAAAAGGTTGGATCTTAAATTATTCTCAGAAAGAAGTGGCAAGATATAGATGAGACCTCGATGTGAAGATCTAGAGAGAGGACCAACTCAAAAGCAATGCCAAATCTATGTTCCTGGGCAATACAGAGGATTGCATATTGCCCTTGGGTACTAAGAACAGGATGGAAAGTTGGGGAGTGTAAAGAGGCCACAAGATGGCTGCCCCCAGAGGAGACAAGATGGCCGCCACGTGGCTGTCACTCATGCCGGAAGGCCAGGGGCAGGACAGGAAGTATAAAAGCAGAGCCCGGGAGCTCAGTTCAGCCCTAGCCACCGGAAGGGAAGGATGTCTCCCTCCGGGCTCCTCAGGACCGGCCCTTGCCCCGACAGAGGAGGGTCGGGCCTACCCACTGGTCGCCAGCCCCGTGCCGGGAGGGCTGGCTGGGGCCTCCCATGGCGGGCGCCCCGTGGGAGGACCTTCCCCCACCTGCAGTGGACAGGCAGTGGGACCAACGGGAACCGCGCCCCCCCCCGATGCCAGGGAGGCCCCCGACTCCAGAGAAGGGACCCCAGGGGCTACTGGGGAGGACCTGGAGGAACTGCCCCTGGCTCCGCCAGAGCCGGAGCCCTTGGAGGCAGCGGTCCCAGGGGAGCTCCCCCGCACCTTGGACCCCGTGACACTACACGAGCTACCCCCTGAGGAGATGGACGTCAGCCTGGGACTTTCAGACCTGCCATCAGCGGATGCTATGGAGGACTTCTACTTGGTACCACTCAGCGAGTACCCTGAGGACGTAGAAGTTACGACAGACCAGGTACTTAGGGCAGAGGGGGAGTGTAGTAGCCCAGTAGAGTTGCACATCCCCCTATCAGGGTCAGCATGTTGCGGCCAGATCCCCGCTGACCCCTTGGTACCAAGGCCAGGCCGCTGCTAGGGCCCTGGGCTGGGACACAGTGGAGTAGTGTGGGCCTGTGTCCTACCTCCTCCTCTCCCCTTTTTCTCCTGAGACGTCGGCCTCAACACTATCCCACCTTGTTTAACCCCGACTGCATTGTGACTTGTGGACTGTACACCCGCTTGTGGGCACAGGACTCTGGGTGAACTTTCCTACCCAGCCTCTAAGCTGACAGTTGCACCCCCCCTCGTGGGGTGGGGACCGTCTACCCGCTACCCGTCCCCCAAGGAGGGGACAGGCCAGCAGGACCTCTTGAGATGATAACTCCCCTAACTGCCCACCAGGGACGACCGCCCGGTGGGCCAAACGAACCACGCGCTTACAAGCGCCCACAGGGAGTAATTTCCATAGTTTAGTTTTCACTGTGTTGAAGGCTGGACACATGGAGATGTCTGAAAGTCAGACAGTTATTTTAGTTTGAACAGGAGATAGTGGTGAGATATATCTGTTATCTACTAAAAGCCAATGGTTAAAGCCATATTTTTAATGAAATTGCCCAAAGTTATGGCATAGAGGGAAAAAAAGAGGTGGCCAAGGAAAGTCTCTGGGGAACCCACATTGAGAGTTTCAGTAAGGAAGAAGAACATCCTTCAAAGGAAATGAAGCAATTGTTAGAGAGGAGAAGAACAAAGAAAGGATAGTCACAAAACTGAAGGGAGGACATGGTTTCAAAGAAGAGCGTGGCAGTGGTGTTGAACACACCTGATTAACTGAGAAAGATGAAGATAGAGTATGCCATCTGACTCTTGGTCAGGAAGAGATAATTAGAAACTTTTAAGAAAGGTTCCAGAGGGATAGCCATGTTAGTCTAGTTCAAGAAAGCAAACAGTGAATCCTCTGGCACTTCAAAAGACTAACAAATTTATCCCATGAGCTTTCCTGGGATTTCATCAGCTTTCATCTGACGAAGTGGGATTTCTCCCATGAAAGCTCATGTGATAAATAAATTTGTTAGTCTTTGAGAGCCACAAGGATCCTTGTTTGTTTTGAAGGGAGGAGTTGCTATGGAGCACAGCAAATGGAAACTGGATTCTGTTGGGATCAAGACTGGAGTTGAAATAAAAGAATTCAAATGCCATGTTTACACTACAAAAGTTAGTTCGAATTAAGTAATTCGAACTAACTAATTAAACTGTAAGTCAAAGTTATTAAGTAGAATTAGATTCTTCACTAGACTCCTAGTTCAAATTAAAGTAGGATTTATTAATTTGAGTTTGAGGGTGTAGAGTAGACTAACTTGAACTGGGAGAGCTGCAGCTCCAAAGGGAGACCTGGCTCCCTGGCAAGCAGGGATTCAAAGCTCACTTCTCGCTGGGACCCACAGCTCCCTTTCCAAGAAGGGAGCTGTGGTTTCCTAGGAGAAGAGAGCTTCTGGGTCTCCCTGGACAGGGGAGCCCCAGAGAAGTGTCCGCTGGGTCTCCCTGGACAGGGAAACCCTGGAAAAGTGGCTGCTGGAACTCCCCTGCCCAGGGAGCCCTGGAGAAGTAGCCGCTGGGGCTCCCCTGTTGGGGGAGACCTGCTGAAGTGAGCTGCCGGAACTCTCTGGATAGGGGAGTCCTTGGCCAGTGGGGCACCTTCCTCGCCATTGGCAGGGATCCTCCGAGAAGCTCTTTCCCCATTGGCCAGCAGGGATCCCCAACAGGGCACTTTTCCTGCTACTAGTCGGTGAGGAAGACAGCCCACGGGGGATCCTGTTCTCTGGCAGGGAAGGTGCCCCACCAGCTGGGGGCTCCCCTATCTGGGAAGTGCTAGCACCTGTCTTCACTGGTGCTCCCAGGAAAGGGGAACCTCTGGATATTTCCTGTGTGGGGAATGCTGGAAAAGACAGCTGCTAGCAGCTCCTAGGACAGGGGAGCCCCAGGGAAGAGAGCCCTGGCCACTCTCTTCCCCGGGAGCCCCGGCAGCAGCTTTTTGGGGATTCCTCGTCCAAAGAGGGGGCCTCTCTGGAGAGGGAAGCCTGGCAGCCACTTCTACAGGGTTTCCCTATCCATGGAGCCCCAGAGGATCCCTTCTTCTGGGGAACTGTGGCTTCCCAGCAGAAAAGAGCATGGCTCCCTCCCTGCCAGGAGCCACGGGTCCAGGTGGAAGTGAGCCACAGGAGACATGTGTGGCTCCCTTCTGCCAGGGAGCCATGCAGGGCTCCCTTATCCCCAGCCAGGAAGCTCATTTAATTCAAAGTAATGCTACTCCCCAGCTGAAATAGGGTTACTTTGAATTATTAACTTTGAATTAAGAATTAATTTGAAGTAAATGGAGGTTTTATTAAGTCAAATTAGTGTTTCCTTATTTTGAATTAAGGAAATGCTTAATTGCACTTAATGAAATGCCTCCAGTGCCAGGGAGTAGGTTAATTCGAATTAGGGCTCCTTCAGTTGAATTAAGGTGTAAGAGTAGACATAGCCAAACAGTGGTTATGAAATGAAAGGGAGAAGAAAGATGAGTAGTTGGTAGTTAAAGATGCAAATGGGGTCATTGCTAGGCCTTTCCTAAAATGAGACAGACTGAACACTACCTGTGCTGTGGGGGGAATGAACTAGAGAAGAGAAGCTAGAGGGGAGTTGAGAGTGGTAGGCAAAGGAAAGCAAGAAACAGCATGGGATTTTGGAAGATTACAGGAGAGAGAAGCCTGTTTGATAACCACCTTGTTACAGCTGACCCTGTTTTAAGTATTTTTTAGACGTAAAGACCCTGTGAAATCTTACTCATTAATATATGGCACCAGGGGTTAAAGTAAGCCAGAACACACTGGAACACTGTTCCAGGGTCCACCATTTTTAGGGGACCAGCATTCTGGGACCCCTAAAAATAGAAACAGCAGCGAGAACACTGTGTTCCAGTGAGTTCTGCCTACCACCTCTGCGAAGTTTTAAAAGCTCCCAGTCTGAGGGAAGCTCCCTGCCAGCTGGAAGACACAGTCTTCCGGCTGGCAGAGAGCTTCTCCCAAGCTGGGAGCTTTTAAAACTCCTGCCCTGAGGTTGCTCTGATTGAGCATGCTCAGAGACTCTGAGCATGCTCAGTCAGAGCAGCCTCAGGGCTGGAGGAGCAGTCCATGGGGTGGCTGCTCCCCTCCAGTGGCCAGGTAAGGGGCCCCGGGGATGGGCCTGAGCTGAAGGAGGAGCGGGAGCCAGGAGCGTGGGGCCAAGGCTGCTCTGGCTCTGCAGTGCAGGCCCTGGGGCGGCAAGGTGGGCTAGGGTTGGGGCTCGTGTAGGGAGCAGCGAGACAAACACTTTCCCACCAGGCAAGCCCCGGTCGGGGTCCCCCAGCTCCCCCTGGCCACAGAGGGACACTGGATGGGCAATCAGCCCAGTGTTCCCTTCCCATATAGCCCTAGCCCCCCCCAACTCCCCTGCTCCAACCCTTCACTGCCCCACCTCCTCCCCTTGCCCCTTTCACAATCCCTACCTCCTGCCCCTGCCCCCTACCTCCTGCCACCACCCACCCCTTCTCTGCCACATCTCCTGCCACCACCACCCCCTTTCAACACCCTACCACTTCCAGCCTCCTGCCCTCCACTTCACTGCCCTGATCTCCTGCGCTGGCCCCCAGCCACCCCTTCAACACCCCCATCTCCTGCTCCTCCTCCATTCCTCCACAGCCCATGCTCTCATCTTTCTTGTGCTGGGGACCACAGATGAGGGAAGCGGGCCCAGACAATATGGGAAGGGAACCCACCAGTTAGGAGGATTCTGGGGCCCTCCAAATTATACTTTTACCTCTTTGTGGCACTTTGTACTTTCTTGGATGCAGGTGGTACTGGCACTCTTCTCTGTAGACATGATTCTTTGAAAGCTTTCTCTATTACCTGTTTCAGTGATATTTTGCAAAGGTAGAAGTTATATTATGACAATATACATTTCTTTAACTGTCAGTTTTTATTCTCTGCATTAGCTTTAAATTCCAAGGAGAGGTACCATGTGTAGTTTTCTTTGACTGCTTTAGAATCTGCTTTCTTTCAGGTCTTTTTAGAAGATCTTATTCCAGTGAACTTTCACATCTCTTTTCCTGTGTGAGAGAGGTACTGTACCATAATGATGCATTGTGCAATTAATAGTGACCTTACAAAATGCCATAAAATGAATAAAATATAGAATGGGATTAATTTTAAAAATAGCTGTAATTACATGACAATAAAATCTTAGGAAAGAGGAATGAAGATTCAGATGACAACTTCATAAAACTGCTTCCTCAAATCATTTGGCTCTCATTCATGCAGCCTGAATTATGGATATATCCTGTTCCTCTCTCTGTTGCCAAAGAGTGAATGATTCCTATCAGACACCTATGAAGGAATACTGCAACACAAACAAGGAGTCCTATGGCACTTAAAGACTAACAAATTTATTTATTGTATGATCTTTCATGGGAGAAAATCCCACTTCATCAGATGCTTTGAAGATGGGGGAACTTATATAATGGCAGGAAATAAATGCAGGGGACTGTAAGTCATGGGATCAATTTGTTAGTCTTTAGATGCCACAGGACTCCTTGTTTGTTTTTACTGAACTAGACTAACACAGCTGCCCCTTTGAATACTTCAGCACAGTTTATCATAGAATCATAAGTTTTGAAGGGACCAGGATAGATCATGTAGTCTAGTCCCCTGCACTTGTGGCAGGACCAAGCATTATTTAGACTATCCCTCATAAGTGTTTGTCTAACCTGCTTTTAAAAATCACCAGTGACAGAGATTCCACAACCTCCCTGTGGAATTTATTTCAGTTCTTAATTACCCTAACAGTTAAAAACTTTTTCCTAGTGTCTAATCTAACCCACCTTTGCTGCAATTTAAGCTCATTGCTTTTTGTCCTATCCTGCGAGGTTAACAAGAACCATTTTTCTTCCCTCTTCCTTGTAAAAACCTTTCATGTACTTTTATGCATGACATACCAAACTTCTTGCTAGGGGAATGGTGAAGATTGAAAGTGAAGGAGGGTGAAAAAAGATGGGGAATAAGCTAGTTAGAAACACTGAAATCACAACATGACACAAAATGACCACAAGTTTACAATAGCTGGTTATGAACTGTATCCTCTACTGTTTCTTTAGCTCTGTTATTTAGAGAACTGATAACTCAGCTTTCCTGTTTAGTTGTACAAGTCAGAGAAGTATATGAGCAGAGACGCAATAGCCACATTTCTTGCACATTTTTATTGCATGAGAATGCATAAATAGCTGGGAGCCTATAAAATTGTCTTGTTCAAACAGTGATATCAAAGTAATGTTTCTTACATTATCCCCAAAGACTTTAATCTTTAAAACTATTCAGCATGCTATCTATTTTTATTTTACTTAGTTTTGCATGGATCTAACTTTACATATAGTTTCAAGGCAGAGAGCACTTCAAGGACTGGGAATGATGCGTGCGATACTTTATATAACATCAGAATCAATAATGAACTTGAAGTGGTGAATGAATTCATATGCTTACGGTGAACTAGTGAGACAATCTTTCACTCGGAGCAGAATTCAACAATCACAATGCAAAAAGCTGCCACAACAAAATCTAGACTGTGCAAGACAGTATGACAAAACAATAAACTGACAACACACAAAATCTATATATCATGTATATGTTTTCAGTACCCTTTTGTACAGAAGCAAGACATGGGCCTTGTACTCTTATCAGAGAGGAAAAAGGCCTATGAAAGCTGCTGAGCCTTATCTTAATCTCAGTTTTGGAGTGCCTTGGAGGGTCCAGAGTCATCAGCATAGAGGTGCTTAAGCGGGCCAGTGTATCCAGCATGCAAACACTCCTTAAACAGGGACACCTCTGCTGGCTTGGGCCCATGTGCCAAGTGAATGATGGACACATCCCAAGCACATCCTCTGTGGCCACTCGGGATCTGGAAAAAAACCCTAAAGGATGCTCAAAATTTCATTTCAAGAATGCGCGCAAGCAAGACCTCAAAGAAATAGGCATGGATGTGGATCACTGGGAAGATTACACTCAGAACCGTAGCACGGGGGGGGCCTCAATAAAGGTCCCCAACATTATGAGAGGAAGAAGTCCAGCTTAGCGAGGTAGAAAGGAGCTCACAAAAGGCAGAGACCAAAGAGTCAAACCGCCTTTAAACCTGACAAGTGCAGCAGAAATTCACTCTCTTGGATGATTCTCTTCAGTCAAAGCTGACTGCCATAAAATCAACAGGGCACTTTTTTTTACCTCTCAGGGGTGTATACCAATTGTTTCTTGAAACCAAAGGATGCTGCCACCTACTGCTACATGAAAACATTTAATCATAGCTTCACTTAACCAAATTTCTATTTAAAAGTATGGAATCTTTTGTGTTTCATGTCAGTTTTGAGAGGTAGGGTCAGGTGTTTTAAGAAAACTTTGTCATCTTTTTGGTGATTTGTTTTGAGAGGAATGTTAAGACTTTGAGGATATCTCCATCCACCTATTCTGTAAGTAACATATAAGTGTGTGTATTTATAATTTTAGTTTTCCCCTTGATAGATCATTCCTGAGAAAGTTAGATTGCTAAAGCTTTGCTTCTAATTTTAAAGCAGATTAGGTGAGATGATAAGCACATTCTGTGAAGTTCTGGGTACTCTTCACTCTAACTTCAGTGGTAGATGATGGTACTCAGCATCTTCCCAGACTGAGATCTTTTTTAAAGTAGGAAAGTAAGATCACGTTCTCCCCCATCTCCACGATGTATCAAATAATAGTTCTTAGGAAGGACAGTCAGAGGCCTTTTTTCTTTTTGTCAAAGATGACAAATATTGAACTGTACAAGTTACAGTATGCAAGTAACAGTGGTTTTATTAAAACAGCTTTTTGCTCTTCAAGACTTACTATAAACTTGAAGTCAAGAACCTCATTGTGGTGTTTTTTCAAGGCTCAAACTGTATAGAATTCACTTGTGTTGTCATATATAGTAAAATAATAAGACATAAAAGTATATAATTCTGTACTGACCTATATTACTGGTAATCCTAAATTATAAGTTTAAGCAGTAGACAGTATCTGAATTTTTTTTTTCATGGCACCATAGCATACAGCATAATCAAAGTACCTTCACTACCTCCATACCATTGAAGCTGTTTTATATTTTTATCATGACTTTTTTCCTTACAGCTGTCTAATTTAAAAAAAATTAAATAGACAAAACTGGAGGGGAAAGACTACATGCAAACTCATTCCAACATTTTACAGGAGTGGCATGGATTTACATTTTTTTAAAAAATCTGTTTATACATTCTTAACATGTTGGTATTTTAAAATAAATACATACGTGTCTCCTGCGAGTATAGTATCCATGCAAAACAATATGCATTGTGAATAAAGACACTAGTATGGAAATATTTCCACATTTAATAAATAAAAGGCTTGATTTTAGCCGTAGATCTTTGGGATTTTGATTAAAATGGCAAGTGAGGTAATTTTCTAGAAGATTGTTGCACATGATCATTAGATCATTTTACTCAATGAGAGTATATTTTGCCTTATCGGAAACACATTGAGACTCAGACATTGACAGACAGTATCAGTGTGAAAAAATTCTGGCTCTCTAGAATGTTTCACTAAAAGTCACCAATCAACCTGTGCATATACAGTAAAAGAAAACTGGATAAAATATTGGCTCTCAAAATTACAATTGTAACTTATCGTTTGTACTGAGCACTAAACTAAACAATATTAAAACTTCCAAACAGATAAAGAAAGAATGCAGTGAAGACTCTCACATTACCTGCTATTGCAGTGTTGGTATAGCTGTGTTGGTTCCAGGATTTTAAAGACATAGGATGGGTAAGGTTGGCAGTATTTTTGGTTGAACTAACTTCTATTGGTGATTAAGACAAGTCTTCTAATTTATGTAAACCTGAAGAAAGCTGTGTGTAAGCTCAAACTTGTATTTTTCATCAACACAAGCTGGTCCAGTAAAAGTATTACCTCACCCGCCCTGAGTCTCTCCTGCAGTGGGAGGGAGGAGTTGTGCTGGAACAATTACATTGGGGAGAATATTTTTGAGAAATGCCTGTACATATGACTTCTCAAGTACAGTATATTTGTGTGACCATAGTTCTGCTAAATAATCAAGGCAAATTAAAAAAAAAAATCTGAATCTTCATAGTAGCTCTCATTGCAAAGAGGCTGGATAAATTAGTCTTTTATGGCAAATTGACTGATTTGGTTAGAACCTATATGGTTTCTGTTTTCCACTGAAGTTAATGGAGTTACTTGAGATTTGACCCATTGTAACTCAGGATTGAATTGGACCCTAGGCTTGTAGTGAAAAGAGCAGATTACAACCTGACAGCTGTTCCGCATATGTGAAATTAGCTGCTGTCACATTCTGAGTACCTAGTGGACCTCTCTCTGCCAAAGTTGGCACTAATTTTTATCATCACTGCAGCAGCTGTAGAGAGACGAGGGATTGAATGGGCATAGAGTTTGGAACTGACTCCCCTCACAAAGAAGAAAGGAAAGCAGCAGAAAGTGGACCTTGGACATCAGAAAAGCAGATTTTGACTCCCTTGGAGAACTGATGGGGTGAATCCCTGGGAGGCTAATATGAAGGGGAAAGGAGTTCGGGAGAAATGACTGTTTTTTAAAGGAAACTTATCTAGGATTCAGGAACAAACTATCCCAATGTGCAGAAAGAACAGCAAATATGGCAGGCAATCAGTCTTGCTTAACAGAGAAATGTTCAATGATCTTTGACACAAAAAAGAAGCTTACAAGAAGTGGAAAATTGGACAGATGACTAATGGGGACTGTAAAAATATTGCTTGAGCACAGGGCCATCACTGGCACCTGGCACAGGGGGCATGTGCTCTGAGTCCTGGCACCAGTGCCCTGTGAGTCCAGGCACCCCCTGCCTTTCCCGTCCCCGTCCCTATCCCCCAGCCGGATATCTGGGGCCAGGCCAGCCGTGGTGGCGCCTGCTTCTCCTGGCCCAGATCGCCGTGGCAGCCACGGCTTCACCCAGCCCCAGCCCCAACCGTGAATTGAAGGCTGGGCTAGCAGCAGCAGGATCCAGGGGCTCAATGCTGGATTGGGGCCAAGGGCGGGGCCCAGGCCCGGGCCCTGGGTCTTTCCCCAGGGCAGTGCCAATCGTGCTTGAGCATACAAGGGTGAAATCATTAAGGCCAAAGCTCAGCTGGAGTTGCATGTAGCAAGGGGTGCAAAAGGTAAAAAGAAGGTTTTCTACAGGTATAATGGCAACAACAATGTGGTCAAGGAAAGTGTGGATCCCTTACTGAATGTGGGAGGCAACCTACTGACAGATGAGTATGGGGGACTTGGACTCAATGACCTCTCATGGTCCCTTCCAGGTTCTATGATGTGGAAAAGAGCTGAGGTACTCAATGCTTTTTGCCTCTGTCTTCACAGACAAAGTCATCTCCCAGATTACTGCACTGGGAAGCATTACAGGAAGTGTGCAGCCTTCAGGTATGAAAGAACAGGTTCAGGACTATTTAGAAATGTTGCATGTGCATAAGTCCAGGGGACTGGATAAAATGCACCCAATGGTACTGAGGGAGTTGGCTGGTATGATTACAGAGCCAATATCTTTGAAAACTCATGGTGACTGGGGGAGGTCCTGGAGAAGAAGTTAAATACAGTGCCCATCTTTAAAAAGGAAGGAGGAAGATCTGGGAAAGTACATACCAATTAGCTTCACCTCAATCTCTGGAAAAATGATAGAGCAGATTGTCACGGAATCACTTATGAAGCACTTGGAAATGAGTAAGATGATCAGGAGCAGTCCACATGGATTCACCAAAGGCAAAGTCATGCCTGACCAACCTGATTGCCTTCTATGATGAGAGGACAGACTCTGTGGACATGAGGAAAATGGTAGATGCAGTATTCCTTAACTGTGATATATCTCCTACTTTATCCTTTCAAGCATGTTGACATAATATGGGCTGGGTGAATGAACAATAAGGTGATAAAAAGCTGGCTAGATCATTGGGCTCAGTGGCTATATCTACACTTAGAAGGTTAGTTCAAATTAACTGGATTCGAACTAATTAATTCGAACTAATAGGGTATGTCTACACACACACTTAAATTTGACCTAATAAACATTTAAAAATAGAGCTGTTTACACAGCACTTGGGTGATTTGACCTAAGGCTTCCCTTAGGTCGAATCCAAGAGAGGTCCCTTTGAAGTAACAAAACCTCCTGTAACTTCAAAGGGATCATCAATTCAAATACTAAAGTTCAAATTGATGCTGTGTAGACATATGAATTCGAACTAAAGTTAGTTCAAATTCATATGTTTGACCTTCTTCCCAGGGTGTGTAGCACCCTGGAAGGAACACCAGCATCAGCCCTGCGCAAGGCTGTCAAAAACAGCCCCGTGCGGGGCTGTCAAACCCTGCTAGTAGCGGGGAGCAGAGGCAGCCCCGCATGGGGCTGTTCAAACACTGGTGCCGGGGGGAGCAAAGGCAGCCCCCCGTGGGGCTGTCAAAACCTGCTGCCAGCGGGGTTTGACAGCCCTGTGGGGGGCTGCTTTTGACAGCCCCTGGCGGGGCTGCCTCTGCTCCCCACTACTAGTGGGGTTTGACAGCCCCGCACAGGGCTGCCTCTGCTCGCAGCCCTGCGCGGAGCTCACAGAGCAAGGGTGGAGGGGGAGGATTCTCCCAGCCCCTACAGCGGATTGGGGGAGAAAGGATTCCCCCAGTCAGGTGCTGACAGCGCAGGCCTGGGGGAATCCTTTCTCTCCCACCCCCACTGTGCTGTGTGTGGGGGGTGCCCTGGCTCCATGAGCCCTGCCAGGGGACAACATCCCCTGCCAGACTCCTGCCTTCTGAGCCGCAGCTGGGGGAAAGTGTCTCCTGCTCAGCTCTGGCCGCAGGGTGCCTAGAGCTGGGCAGGGGATGCTTTTCCCTGTGCTGGGCTGCAGAGGCTGGAGCCTGGCAGGAGATTGGGTGGCCACACCTCCCATGATGCCCCTCTTCCAATTCGAACTAGCAAGTCCTGTCTATGGACATGCTAGTTTGAATTGGTTTTCCTACTTTGGACATGTTATCTTGAATTGACTCAATTCGAAGTATTCATAATTAGTTTGACTTGATTAGTTTGAATTGAGTCAATTCGAACTAATAGTCTAAGTGTAGACATACTCGTAATTATTAGTTCGAATTAAGCTAATGCAAATTAACACAGCCACACTAAAAGCCCTAATTCGAACTAGCATGTCCGTGCACAGGACTTGCTAGTTCAAATCAGATAGGGGGCGCTATTGCATAGGGAAAATCTAGTTGTGGTTAATTCGAACTAACAGTTCAAATTAACACAGCTACATTGGGTTAATTCGAACTAAATGAGTTTGAATTAACCATCAATTTGAACTTAAGGGAGGTTTTTATAGATTCAAACTAGGCTTTCCTTAGTTCGAACTAAGGGAACTCCTTAGTTCGAACTAAAGAAAGCTAGTGCAGACATGCACTAATTTAGTTTGAATTAAGCCTCCTTAATTTGAACTAAATTGTAAGTGTAGACATACCCAGTGGGTACTGATCAAAGGCTCAATGTCTAGTTGGCAGCTGGTATAAAATGGAGTGCATCAGGGACTAGTACTGGGTGCAGTTTTAGTCAACTTCATTAATGAGGTGGATTTTTGGATGATGGGATGGACTGCACTCACATGACCCTAAGATGGAGGGAAAGGTAGATACCCTGGAAGGATAGATATATAGATAACATAGTGGTTAAGAGCGCCGTAGTGGTTAATAGCGATGCCCTTTGATACGGGAGACCGGGGTTCGAATCCTGGTGGGTACCTGCCTACCTTCCCAGTACGGGTCCTTGGGCAAAAGACCCCCTAATGCCTCACTTGCCTACCTCAAAATAGGAGAGTCATGCCAGCTTGGACGTTGCCCGGATTAACAAGGTCCGCGCCAGATGTTGGGGAACCAGAACAATCTGATTATAAGTGGGCTACTGGAACAAACCATGCATGGACGAGACAAGAGAACCTGGAATTGATGGAATGCTACTACAACAGTAGACCTAATGAGAGGGGATATATTAAATGTATGAGGGAACTATGGATGGACAAAAGACCTACATCCACACTAACTGAGAAACAGCTAGTTACCCAACGCTTCAATATAGTAAAGAGGCAGCTGCTCTCACAACTGGAGATAGACCAACTCCACATTACCTCCCGGACTCAAGAAGAAGCCCCAGAAGAACAACTAGATGTGCAGCCAATACCTGAAGCTGGAACTTCACTACCATCCCCCTCCATTACAGAGCACAGCAGCTGATATGAGGCATAAGATCATGGATAAACTAGCTACAGTCAACCCTGGAGACTGATTACCAAGGCTCGTTGGAGAAGTACCATCAGATAGTATACTAGAAGATGCCAATAGAGCCCTAATGACAATTCCTACTACCACCATAACTCAAACCAATGAACTGGTATACGCTACAGCCTCTGTAATCCTGGAGATGCTTGGCTACATGATCAAGAAGAACAGCAGTACATCCCCCCCCTGGAAAATGAGGTTGGAAGATAAGATCAAGGCAACCTGGAGAGAAGTTAGCCAGCTGGTGGAACTACAGAAGTGTGTAGAGATTAAGGATAAGACTCGGCTACTGAGAAAATACAAGGGCCTGACTCCATCTGAAGCCCTAGAGACTGCTAAACAAAGGCTCACAGCACTGGCTACCAGGCTAAGGAGATACACTAGAGAAGCAGAGGCCAAAAAGATAAATGCCCTGTTCTCCAAAGAACCATCTAAGGTGTACTCCATCCTGCAGTGCAACAACACAATAACAGCAGAGCCACCAACAGCAGCAGAAACTGAACAGTACTGGAAGACCATATGGGAGAAAGAGAAGACTCTCAACACCAGTGCAAAGTGGCTTCAGGACCTGAGAAGAGACCACAGCAATCTCCCGGAACAGGAACCAGTCACCATCACAGTAGCCGACATCCAACAGCGGGTCAAGAACATGAAGAGCTGGACAGCACCTGGCCCGGACATGATCCACACCTACTGGCTAAAGAAACTAACAGCAGTACATGAACGCCTAGCAGCACAGATGAACCAGCTGCTAGCAGCAGGCTCCCACCCAGACTGGCTAACACAGGGAAGGACAGTGCTAATCATGAAAGACCCCCACAAGGGAACAGAACCATCCAACTACCGGCCAATAACCTGCCTCCCCACAACATGGAAAGTCCTATCAGGCATCATAGCCGCCAAGCTACAGGACCATATTGGCCAGTACCTGAGCACAGCTCAGAAGGGCATTGGGAACAACACCGGAGGCTCAAAACACCAGTTGCTCATAGACAGAGAAGTCGCCCAAGACTCAAGGTCTAGACAGACCAATCTGAGCACAGCCTGGATTGACTACAGGAAAGCCTACGACTCAATGCCGCACACATGGATCTGTGAATGTCTGGCGCTATACAAAGTCAACAGGACACTAAAATAAATAAATAAAAAATCCCCTCTCACCCCTATGGGTGGTATGTGTCATCCTCAACCTCGGGTCCTCTACCAGAGGCCTGGGAGTTTGAGGGTTCTGCGCAGTATCTTAGCTGTTCCGAGCACTGCACTCTTCTGGACAGAGAGCTCTGATGTTGTTCCTGGGATCTGTTGGAGCCACTCTCCCAGCTTAGGAGTCACAGCCCCGAGTGCTCCTATCACCACTGGGACCACTTTGGCCTTCACTTTCCACATCCGTTCTAGTTCCTCTTTCAGGCCCTGGTACTTCTCCAGCTTCTCATACTCCTTCTTCCTGATGTTGCTGTCACTTGGCACTGCTACATCTATCACCACCGCTGTCTTCTGGTCCTTGTCTATTACCACGATGTCTGGTTGATTGGCCAGTACCTGCCTGTCCGTCTGGATCTGGAAGTCCCACAGGATCTTAGCCCTGTTATTCTCCATGACCTTCTGTGGGATCTCCCATCTGGACTTGGGAGGGTCTAGCCCATACACTGTGCAGATGTTCCCGTACACAATGCCAGCTACTTGGTTGTGCCGTTCAGTGTATGCTGTTCCTGCCTGCATCTTACATCCTGCCACTATGTGTTGGACTGTCTCTGAGGCCTCTCTGCACAGTCTGCACCTTGGGTCCTGTCTAGTGTGGTAGACCCCTGCTTCAATGGATCTGGTGCTCAGTGCCTGTTCTTGTGCTGCTATGATCAGTGCCTCAGTGCTGTCTTTTAGTCCAGCCTTTTCCAGCTACTGGTAGGATTTCCCAATGTCAGCTATCTGTCGATGGTACATCCCATGCAGGGTCTTGTCTTGCCATGGCATTTCTTCTGCTTGATCTTCCTCCCATGTCTGCTGCTGCCTCAGGCACTCTCAGCAGCTCATCTTTGGGTGCCATCTTACTCATGTACTCCTGGATGCTCTGGGTTTTGTCCAGGACAGTGGCTTTGACACTCACCAAACCCCGCCCGCCTTCTTTCCTGCTGGTGTACAGCCTCTGGGTGTTGGATTTGGGGTGGAAACCTCCGTACATTGTGAGGAGCTTCTGGGTCTTCACGTCGGCAGCCTCCATGTCCTCCTTTGGCCAGCTCACTATACCGGCAGGGTATCTGATGACTGGCAGGGCGTACCTGTTGATGGCATGGATCTTGTTCTTCCCATTGAGCTGGCTCTTCAGGTTCTGTCTTATCCTTTGGTTGTACTTGGATGTTGCTGTCTTCCTTGCCTCCTCATCGTGGTCCCCATGTGACTGTGGGATGCCAAGGTACTTGTAGCTGGTCTGAATGTCAGCTATGTGTCCTGCTAGTAGTTCCACCCCATCAGTCTTGACTACCTTCCCTCTCTTTACTACCATCCGGCCACACTTCTCCAGTCCGAATGACATCCCAATATCCTCACTGTAGATCCGTGTCAGGTGGATTAGTGAGTCGATGTCTCGTTCATTCTTAGCATACAGCTTGATGTCATCCATATAGAGGAGGTGGCTAATGGTAGTTCCACTCTTGAACTTATATATATGTATAAGAAGATGAGATTCAACAAGGACAAGGCAGAGCTCTGCACTTAAGACAGAAAAATCTCTTGCACTGCCACAGACTAGAAACTGACTGGCTAATCAATAGTTCTGTGGTGAAGGACCTGCAGGTTACACTGGAGGAGAAGTTGGATATGAGTCAACATTGTGCCATTGTTGCCAAGAAGGCTAACTGCTTATTGGGCTCCATTAGTAGAAGCATGGCCAGCAGACCAAGGGAAGTTATTATTCCCCTCCATTCAACACTACTGAGGCCCTAGGTAGAGTATTGTGTCCAGTGTTGGGGCACACTCTACAGAAAGAATGTAGACAAACTGGAGGGAGTCTAGCTGAGGGTCATAAAAATGATAGGAGGCTGGAGTACATGACTTAGGAGGAGTGTCTGAGAGAACTGGGCTTTTTCAGGCTGTAGAAGAGAATAATAAGGAAGGAGGATTTGATAGCAGCCTTCAGCTAGGGCCAAACTAACTCTCCTGTGGGCAGGGACTATTAGATTTTATGGAGCCTCCAGTCTCCCAGCACCACCCCCAGCTGCTCTGGGGGGGTCTGTACCTGTGTAAGAGGGTGTGAGGCCTGAGGGGGGGGGCTGCAAAAGCAGGCTTGGCTCCCCGGCCCGCATCCCCTCACTTACCCACCATGTCGTACTCACCTCTCTCGCTCCAGTCCCACAGCCAAGCATCAGCTTAGATAGGGGTGGCTTCACCTCCTAGCCAGGAAAGGGGGACTGGGGCTGCCCTTCGTTATGTGTGGAAGGGAGGTGCAGGAGCAGCCACCCTTTAGCCTCCTGAGTTTCCAGCCCATCATTAAGGGCTGGCTCAGCCTGGCATACTGCACTTACCCAGTGCTCCAATCTTAAAGCCCTGGACTGGACACAGGGTGAGGGGTCTGACTGGTCTTTCATGACACATAGGGGATGGGAGCACTGGAGGGGCTGGCACCCACTGTCCTCTGCATGCCATCAAGGGCTGCCCCGCAAGTAAGGTTCTACAACTAGCTTGCTGCCCGTGTACCATGTGCAGGACTGGTGGCCGCTAGGGTTAGGCTCCCCTCTGGGATCATGGATCCTGCCAGAGGCCTCCTTAGCCTCAGGTCCTGAGCTGCAGCCCCTAAAGCCCCTGCATTAATCTGGCCCTACCTTCAACTACCTGAGGTTGGGTTCCAGAGAAAATGGAGCTAGGCTGTTCTCAGTGGTGGCATATGATAGAACAAGGAGCAATGTTCTCAAGTTGTCGTGGGAGAAGTCTAGGTTGGATCTTTGGTAAAACTTTTTCACTGGGAAAATGGTGAAGCACTGGAGTGGACTTCGAAGGGAGGTGCTGAAATCTCCATCCCTGGATGTTTTTAAGGCCCAGATTAACAAAGGCCTGACTGGGATGATTTATTTGGAATCTGTTCTGCTTTGAGCAGGAGGTTGGACTAGATGACCTCCTGAGGTTCCTTCCAACCCTCATCTATGATTCTAGAAGTGGTTTCTCTAATTCACCATTGAGGCAAATGGTGGGACAAATTTGCTGTGACTGCCTCTGCTGCAGCAGTTCTGTGGTGAGAGGAGGTGGTTCAGTTTTCATTGCTGTCAGTTGCATACCTTTCATGTTCCCAATGGGCAGCTGTGTTAGTCTAGTCCAGCAAAAAAGAGTCCTGTGGCATTTAGAGACTAACAGATTTATTTTTCACATGAGCTGCTGTGGGAGAAAATCCCACTTCATCAGATGCTTCAAAGATAAGGGAACTTACAGAATGGAAGGAAAATAAATGCACAGGAGTGTAAAATGTGGGATCAGGTCATACAGTAACAGCAAATCAGAGCAGTTGCTAAGATTCAAACACTAGGAAACAGCATGTAGAGGAAGGTCAAGTCAAATCACCTATTGTAATGGGAAAGGAAGCCACAGTCATAATTTAATCCTGCTTTCACACAGTCTAATTTCATGACCACTGCTGTCATTTTAAACAGGGAGGGCTGAAAAATGACTGTTTGACGTTTTTTTTCCTCAGTCTCCTACAAACCCCACGTGACATCATAATATTTCCATGAATACCTGTAAGATCAGTCTAAGCATATTTATTAATCAGAAGTGAACCTTCCAGAGGACACCAGCTTTCTAATGGAGAAAAGCTGTTTCCCAGTATGTTCAGTAAAAAAAAAAAACAACAAGGAGTTGCGTGGCACTTGAAGCCTAACAGATTTCTTTTTAGCATGACCTTTCGTGGGAGAAGATCCCACTTCCTCAGATGCTTCCAAGATGGGTGAACT